>OZ014474.1:11114227-12314227 GCA_963965965.1 Trididemnum nubilum | reverse complement strand
TATGACCACGGAACCGTTTTTGGGTTTTTATAATTTCGTGAAATTTCTGAAAGTAGAGAGTTTATGGTGGTAGTAGAAGTGCTAAAAATAACTGCAGACTCTTGTCAACATCCACACGGATAAGGTTAACCCTAACCCTAATCCTAACTCAAACCCTAACCTGCCTTTTAGCACGATTTCCGCCTTTTCATGTTTTTCCGCCTCTTAGTAATGTCCCATCTAGCTTTTTTGACATAGCAAATTACTGACCAAACATTCAGAAAAATGTACTGGACGGATTGGGAACAAACAAATCCACGTGTAATGCGGGCGGATTTGGATGGAAACAATGTGGAGGTGCTAGTCAGCGAGGGATTGACCCTGCCCAATGATATTACCATTGATCCATATTTCCGAAAAGCATGCATTTTGGACGGGGGTAAAGAATCCATAACTTTTTTTTAATTAAGGCAAAAAAATCCATTGTAACACGCTTCAGACTGCTCAAAAGTCAACACTTGGCATAAATTTTGGCGCTTGTTTTCCGTATTTTGTGAAACTTTCCTATATTACAAGGATTTTTTATGATAAATAGTTGCCGACAAGTTACTCGAAGTACTCTGAATTTCGATGCCGTCTTATTGTAAACTTGTTTAAAAAAAGAATTCTAGTCTTACAAAACATTTTGAAAATAGAATGAAGCTTTTCTTAATTTGAAACTGCGCGGTTCTTCCCTACGGATGCGTGAGAACATAACGCTACAAAACACCACCCTCGGTACCCAAAAAATGCCTTACGGTACCAGGAAGAGAAATGATTTCCATGCTACCTAAAACGTGGTGTTTTACCACGACGAAGCAACCAAACTATCTCGTCGTTTCAGATTTGATAAAATGTATGAATTTGGACGGCACCGAAATTAATGAACTGTGGAGGAATTCGGCTGCAGGAAGTCCTTTTGGTCTTGCTGTGGACGGGAATAAACTCTATTACTCCAACCGTGTAAGGTGAGTTGGTATTATCCTTTTTTTTTTTGTATAAAAAGCATTAATTTTTGAGTTGAGGCTGGCTGTTCTTAAGTTTTTGCGAATTTTTACCCTCATTTGTTTTCAACTTTATGGGAGAATAAAGAGACAGAAATTTATTTTTGCATAAGTAGAAGTTGTCTTTTGATATAACCACGACTATAACTGTCATGTAGACAAACCAACAATAGAGATATAGAAAAAGCCAAGAAAATAATTCAAAAAATGCATTAAACTGGCTGGTGTTCTTACTAGTTTTTTTCATGCTGAAGCTGGCATTGTTTTTAATTTTTCAGCAAAATTGAGTTCCTTGCTCTTAAAAAATTGTTTTTTAGAAATAAAGTTTAATTGCTGACGCGCAGTAATTTTTTTACCAAATTTCTAGGAGACAGAAATAGTTGGTTTTTCAGTCAAGCTGCCAGCGATCGCCATCCGAGCGTTCACGATCCGCAGTTTTTTCGTGGTTCGGTCAAGAATGCCAAGCTTCGAGGCTGTGATGTGACTATTGACCCGAATGAGAATCGATCCTATTCTTTCGGATCGAAAGCGAAATTTCATTAATAAACAGACCAGCTAGTGCAATTGTTGAACTTTTAACTGTTTAACCAGGACAACGGTTTCGCCAATCAAGCGTATCCATGCGGTTGACACAACCACGTTGACGAGCATTCCACTATCCGGTCCTGTCCGAGTCCGTGGAAACGTGTTCGGAGTGGCACTTGCATACACGGAATGCCCAATTGGTAAGTGTGATTCTAAAAGCTTGCTACATGGCTATTTAATCAAAATGTCGTTTCCTATTCTGCGTGTAATTGTAATTACATTTTATTCACCATGCTTCCTTGGCCTGGAGACTGCGAATGGACCTTTCGGTCTTCGAGTCAAGTTGCTATTTGTCTACCACATTGAAGTGTACTTGAACCAAAATGTGAAAAAACAGTAATTGAAAGTACGAATGAACCAGCTGGGTCACCACTAAGCGTAGACTGCTTACCCCCAATGCAAAATAAGCGTAAACTGTCTTTCCAAAGGACACAATGACTCATTGCTAGTTCGGGAATCGATCCACGAGTCAGCAACCTCTTGATCGTTAACCCGATTCTTTACTAAACGATAGTAAATAATCTCACCAAATGAAAACCACCTTTTCGTGCATCCTTTTTTTGTTTCTTTTGCTCAACTTCTTTTTTCGTGGCTGAAATTTGAACAAGGATTGGATGTATAGAAGCACGGAGCGCGAAACCACTCAACCACATATTGTCACTAGACTTTTAAATGCTTTTTTAACAAATCTAATCCTGCTTTCGATTGAAATAGGGCACGATCTTGCTACTGGAAAAAATTTTGAACTCGATTTTGTTTATTAATAATGAAATTATTGTTTCAGATTTTTCGTTACAGGTTACAACGACTGCAGCAGGGCAAATGGCGATTGCTCCCACCTTTGCCTTGCTGTACCGAACGGTCGGACCTGCAAATGCCCGGACGGCAACTCAAACTGTACCGAAGAGTGACTTTGAGAAAACTATTTGCTCTTCACAATCAGGACATTATTTTTCGAATTGTTTTTGTACATAGCCGTGTGTACGTTCCCGTGTATAACCAGCTATCGCTTGCGCGCATTCTCTTTATCTAACTGTTTAGCATAGGCCTATATCAACCTTTAAGGAGTATATCACATTCGACGTAAATTCCTGTTAGTCTGTACCGTAGGTAGTTCATCAAAATCCTCAATCTCAGTCAAGTAAACATGTGATGCTGTTTATGGCTTGCCACTAGTATGAAGCCGCCCTCAGGCCGCATGTCATGAGCTTAAACTACCTACGTCATTTGCTATAGTACTGGTACAATATACCGCTTTTGGCGGTCTTGTAATAATGTGTGAGTACCGACCACTTTCAATATGGCCGAATTGAATAATTTTTTAAAAACATTGTTCAATTTTGTGGTTGAATTAGTGTGTTTTTGCGCTAAGAAGGTTAAAATCCAGCTTGTGGCGGTAGAGCGGATTATCACTATTGTTGAGACGGGCATATCTGGAAGTTTTGACGCTAGAGGTTTTGAAGTGGCCGGCTTGAGTTAAGGTTAGGGTTAAACTTTCGTGTCAAAACCGGTTGCATATTTAAGAAAGTCGCACACTTGAGTCGGGGGCCGAATGGAAAAACTGCCAAGAATTAGGAGCTGACAAAGTACGGTGGGAAATTTGAAACAAATGTTGCGCGCTATTGAAAGAAGGGTAGATAGACTGTAAAAACAAACAATAATTCAACGAAATATTTAGACTTAAGTCGATTTTTTGTCCATTTTTGAAACATGTCAAAGTAACAACCATGGGCGAAATTTCGAATTTTGGACAGAACATTGAAAATCGAATAAGTCTTAGTTTTGTAAAATTTTCAAAACACGTCAAAATTAGCAATGGACAGAGCATCAAATTTGACAAAACATTGAAAATCGAGTTAAGTCGATTTATTTTTGATTAAAAAAAAGAATAAAATAACTATCAAGTAACCATGGCAAAGTTTCAAATTTTGGCAAAAAGTTAAAAATCAAGTTCAATTGATTATTTGACAATTTTTGAATATAGTAATCTTTACCCACATTTTCGCAAAACATTAAAAATCAAGTTAAGTCATTCTATGTCAATTTTTGGAAACAAAAAAAAGGACAAAGATAACCGAGCACAAAATTTTAAATTTTAGCTAAAACTAAAATTGATTATTTGTCAATTTTTGAAATGAAGTCAAAACCAACATCAAGCAAAAAATCAAATTTTGATAAAAGAATGAAAATCGAATTAAGAAAGTCAAACTTTTCTCGAGAAAAAATGTCAAGGTTGGCTGTGGACAAAGTTCATATGTGGCATAACGATGATTAAACACTTAAATCAATTTTTTTTTTGGAAAAAATCAACGATAAAAGACGAATTAAGCTAAATTTTGGACAACTGTTAAATAGAAATTATAGGCTAAATTTTAAAATAGCATTCAAGCCAAGTTTTTCACTTTTGAACAAAATGTTGGGACAAGCCCGAAATACATCTTAAAATAGCATTCAAGCCAAGTTTTTCACTATTGAACAAAATGTTGGGACAAGCCCGAAATACATTTTAAAATAGCATTCAAGCCAAGTTTTTCACTATTGAACAAAATGTTGGGACAAGCCCGAAATACATTCTCACCAAAAAATGAACATTGCAGTCTTCCCGTTTTTAATGTACAGTATTGTAGTTCAAATCAACAATTTTCCTTTTAATTTAATTGTTGCCATTTTGTCAGTGTTGTGACAGAAGATCAACTTTTAGAAAGCTGGTTACATTTACTTGAAAAGCAGCTGATTTACGAGTGTGATTCTTGACAGCAACTATGACAAAAAACACTCACTAAGAGGTAGGAACATGCAGTAACTTTTGAAGTTTTGCTTCTAATTGGCAACCCTGGCAAAATTTCTAGAAAACCGAGCAAAAAACCTCCGACTTGAATGTGTCCTTTGAACTTACGAAAAATAATTAAAAATTAATTAAACAAATACGAGTTTTGTCAATTTTGAAAATTTCAAATCTGGACAAAAAAATGAGAATCAAGTTAAAACATTTATTTTTCAATTTTCAAAAACATGTCAAGATTAATTATGATTAAGTTTTTGTTTTTTTTCAAAAATTGATAAAATAGCTTTTACTTGATTTTGAACTTTCCAACATCATTTCGGAGGCTTCTCAGAAAAGTTTGTAGTAAGAGCCACTCAATGCTTTAGTGCGGCCCGGCCAAAAATTAACTACTGTAGATGTCAAGCTTGATTTTTACGATTTCTGTTGTGACGTATAGAAATTGAAGGAATCTTTCAAGTATTAACGATAGCTTGCAAGTTGTATTGAGCAAGATCTCGATAATAAACACTTTCTTGAAATATCGTATACTACAAATAAAAATTCGTTAGCTTCCGATAAGAAATTTTCTTGAAGGTAACTGAAGTAACTAAACTTAAGTCGTAGTTAATACAGTATAATAGTCCAAATAGCTTGGTTAGGATGTATAACATGATTTGAAAATAAATGTGATGAGTTGTTTTCTGTACTTGTTTTCGTAATTTTGTAATAAAAAAAACTGTCAACACAGTACGTATTTAGAACACCACGCAATTTGTTTCAAAGTCAACTTTTACTCGATTTCAAGATTTTTTTTACATGGGGTTGAAAATTTGCATTAAGTATTAACCTTGACATTTTTTCAAAAATTGACAAAGAATAAATTTTATCGATTAGGAATTTTGGCAAAAAAATTGAAAAAATACCCATAGTTAACCTTGCCACCTTTTCAAAAATAATTAATTTAAAAAACAAAAAAAATTTACTCGATTTTGATTGTTTGGCCAAAATTTCAAAATTTGCATATAGTTGCCTTTTTTTCAAAAATTAACAAAAAATCAACTGTACTCTATTTTGAATTTCGAAACAAAACTTGAACATTTGCCGATGTTTGACCTTGCCAATTTTTAAAAAAATTATGTAAAACCACTGTCGACGTTTGAGCAACATTTTAAGATTTACACATAGGCAAATTTCAGTGCTTTTCAAAACATTAAAAATCGAATTAAACTAAACTTTAATTGCGAAAAATTAGTCGTGGTCAAAATTCAACTATTGGTGCATCAAATTGAAATTATCGATTTCAGTCAATTTTTGTCGTCTTGTTGGAAAATGTTATGGTTCACCTTGGGCAAAGTCAATTTTTTCAATCTTTAAATAAGCTGAAGGATGACTATGGGCAACTTGTCAAATTTTGGCGAATCATCAAAATCAAATAAAATTGATTTTTTAAAGAACCTTTTAAACTTTGACAAAAAAACATTGAAATCGACGAAAATTAAACTTGTAGAAAAAGATCTAAAATTACCGATTTTTTTTTTTGCAGAAGTTATAGATTTGTCAGGCAGTAGAAGTGCTCTGCACTTCAAAAACCTTTCATGCATTCATAGCCACTCTGAATACTGAGCAATGCAAACATTATTTTGGTAGGGGTGTCGATAGTTTGCTGTGAAGAGTTGCGTAGTTTACTCTCATGATGAGAGAGCTCACAAGCACTACAATATGCAAATAAGTGTCAGGTAATTGAATGTTTGTGAACTGCATTTTAATGTATCTACGTCAACACAACATTAGAAAAAAAATTTATCGGTATTAAATAAATTTTAACTTGTGGTGCGGCATTTGAAGAATTTTTAAATGTCATCATTCTGATTTCTGAGCTTTTTGTTCAAGTACAATTCGCAAGCTAACGATAACACAAAATTTATTCACCTTCGATCTCTGCGGGACTAGAATTCATAAACATCAAACTTGACGTCTACCGTGATTGATTTCTGGCAGGGCCGCATTGAAGCATTGCGTAGTGGCTCTTCGAGCAAACTTTTGGGACCCCAAAACAATGTTGCCGATAAAAAAACTCAATAAATCCTGTATTAGTGTGGATTCTGTGAAACTCTGTATTTTCGACGTATGGATGTGTTGACAAATCTAACAAATCGACACAGCGTATCAAGCATCAGATTTTCATAAAAATCGGTTTCAGTGAGAGAAATCGTAGATAATCAACTTTGCTCGTATATCACAAAGCGGGAGTTAGCAGATAAAGCTTTCTCTGCAGTTTGTGAGAAACTATTAAATTTGTGATTTTTTTCCTCAAAATAATGGCAGTTTCTACCTTAATTCTTTGCACAAAATTTCACCAGTATCCTAATTGGTTTATTTTTCTTTCAAAAATTATTGTCGGAAATTAAATCAATATTAAATAAAAAATTTTTGGATTCTTATCAATTCGTTTTGAAACCGTCTTTGCTTGAGCAAAAAACAAATAAAAAGTAGTAAAGTAGATTAGCGCACTGTTTCCAAGATAATGATGACGTTACCCGTTTCAGTCCGATCTCTTGGTCTACCAAAATTTTTCTTTAAAACAAATCTGAACTGGCGATGCGTTATTGCATTCTTGGGAGTGATACAAACCAGAGGTTTCCGGATTTACAAATTTGGGGATCCCGAACCGCTCCGGATCCAACAAGAACAGATACGGATCCGCTACCTTTTTAATTTTACGATCCGGATCCGCCAGTAAACCAGTACAACAAAGCGGACCAAAAGTAGACCTAACAAAAACCAAAGCAGATCTTCACTCAAACTCGGGCGTCTTTTCTGCCATAGACCAAAAACAAAGAAAAATCTTCACTCAAATTAGGAGCGTTGTTTCTACCAAATAATAGCTGAAGACCAAAAAACAAAAAAAAAAGGTCTTTTCTCAAATTGAGGGCGTTTTTTCTGCTAAACTTCAGGTGAATAACAAAGGTCTCCGCGGAATGTGATGCTGATTTTGTCTCCAAATTATTTGGGGGGGGGAGGGAAGCAGAGCTAAATTCAGATCCGGATACGCTTCTTGGAGAAAAACTGGATACGGATCCGCTCCGAATTCACACAGAAAACACGGATATCCGGGTCCGCTCCGGATCCGTGGCCACCTCTGATACAAACGCTTATTTATGATCGGGAACAAACTAAGAAGTCCATCAATGAGGTAGTTCAATCTTACAACAATTTTCACAATCGAACCCATAAAGAAATGCTCTGGTTTGCTGTGGTCAGACAGACGCCTGTTCCTTATTGGCCCTTTCCCATAAACAAACAGTAATTGATTGTGGTATGATAATGCAGTATTATTAAGTCCAAATTGAGTTAAGGGGGTTGAGGACAAGAGTACTTCTGACATAGTTACACAAAATGAATAACGCTTAAAAACAATAAACGGATTTGAGCAGTCGTTTGGTCTTTGTTCAAGGGACTCATCAGGCGAAAAAATCCAATTTTGTTTCGTTAGCCAAAGAAAATTCTAATTGGAATCGGCTCCCCTTATTACAATTATCTTTGGCTAATAAAACAAAATTAGCTTTGTTGCCTAATAGATAAGTCCCTTGAGCTCTGATAAAACGCGTCGCGACGGCTCAAATCCATCTATTGTCATTCACTGCCAGTACTCATTTCGTAAAACAATGTCCCAAGTGTTCTTATCCTGAACCTCCCTAGCCGAATTTGATTTACGCTCACGAAATTAGTGGGTTGAGTTCTCTCGGTTTCGAAATCTTTTGACTATGACCCTTATAATATTACGTCCAATACTTGTTGTGGTTTAGAGTAGCAGTAATAATTTTTGTAGTTAACAAAGTTTATTAAAACTAAAAAATTAAATTACAAAACAAACGCTATGACAAGTTTACAGTAGTTTTACATCTAGCAAATATATACTGTAGATAGCATGTTAATAAATAGCAAATAAACAAATCAAGGCGACATTTAAAATCGGCCAACGGCAGCAACTTGCGCATCTAACTCCGAATCATCAACCATCAAGGTTTCCCTCATATCATTAGAAGCTCAATCCTTTTGTTGTGCTTTCTTGGACAACTCGATCAGCTGATTCTTTAGTTGCCTAACTTCTTTCTCCAACATACATGCAGCACTTGCTTGACAACTTGCCAATTTTTTAACTCCTCATTCATACTCTGCAGATTTTTATTGTCTTTTACAAGCTTTTTTTGTTCTGCTTGCATGTTTCCGATTATAATTTCATCCACAGCAAGATTTTCTTGCAATGTTTTGATCAAAGAAGAAAAATCCTGTATTTTTTGATCATCAGAAAGTGATTTCGCTTTCATCTGTTTAATCACAGTTTTGTAGCTGAAAAAACAACCGACATAAATCGTAGGATGACTCAAATGAAACTAGAATCGTAATTCTCATTCAGTTGCTGCTTTGAAAATGTTGCTTAAACGTAAGGTTGAGGCCTGTTCTACATTGGGCGTTACATTGGAGCAAAATGACCTCAGTTTTAGTTTCTTTCAAACAAAAATTCGACGTACGTGCCAACTCACTAGTTGCCATTTGGTTAAAACAAACTAAGGATAACTCAGTACACTCATGATTTCACGCGCAATTTACAATACATAGAGCCTAATTTCTGGAGAGTTTGTTTGATTACGATTACTCATTTTTACAGTATTTTTAATCTGCCATAAAAAATATTTGAAAAACTTAGCGAGTAAAATGCTGCAAATTTCGTTGAATTAAATAGTTTATTGTTTAATTTGTACGATCTGTTGATGACCATGATATCAATCTTTCCTAAACTTAGGAGAATTCTATTCATTTTAAAACATGTGGCTAAGCAATAGTAGTTAATTTCAAATCGTTTTACTCGCTTTGATATTTCATTTTGCAATGTCTCTTCTCGTTGATTACTAGGAGCTCGTTGCATGTCTCCTCGTTGCTCTCGTGGTTCTCTAATGTTAGTACCCGGACCATCCCCAGAAGTTCAAAACTTATTGCTTGAAACCTGTTTTAATTCGATCAACAGTTGTTTTTTCAGGTATTCATCATGGTCATTTTGTTGGTCATCCAAACTTGCCCAACACGACATCACATGTTTATAGTCAGCGAAAGACCTCCATTGACCTTCTAGCTGAGCTATTTCTTCTTTCACCTCCATTAGCTCATGTTTCAACTGGTGCACTCTTGCGTTCATCGATCTAATGACGTCGTGTTTTGTTGAAGAAGATTTTTTGGCCGTTAATAAGGAACGAAGTGCAGTCTTCAATTCCTTTTCTAACTTGACTGAATGTTCAAGCAGGTTGGAAATCTTGATATTTTTCTCTTGCAACTCATCGCGAAACTCTTGCACAATGACACGTTGTTTGGCAATGAGCTTCTTCTTTTCTACGACTTTTCCACACAGTTTCGCATCAGCCAAGGTTGTTTGAGTATCTTTTGGTATTCAAAGAAAACTTCAAGTCACCAATCTGTTGTTGAAGTTGATTTTGAACATCATTAATGTTCTCCTCTGCATCATCTTTGGATTGAAACGCCTCTTCACGATTCAGTCGCTTGCTTTCATGCTGCTGGTTGAAAAACTCCCTATCCCTTTTTGAGTCGACCCCACGTTCACTCGTTGATGAATTTTTCGAATTCACCTCATCAATTTTGCTTCTAAGATGCTGCGCTTCATCACTACCCTCCTCGGCACTGTTTTGCAACTTTGCAGCATCAGACAACATATTGCTTTTTAACTGTTTATTCGCTACAGACTAGCAATGCATAGATTTTTCACCATTAAATAAAATAATAGCAAGATAAATCTAGCTAAATGCATAACATTTAATCATTCTACTATTCCGTTTTCGAGATATTAATCGAGTTTTGTAGCTAGGCATCAAAATTGTTCAAAACTAGTTGATTATGTGTGAGTTTAATGGTATTTCTTGACTCAAAAACTGTTTGAAAGATATTCTAATTCAAATTAAAACACCGCCG
Source organism: Trididemnum nubilum (assembly GCA_963965965.1). NCBI lineage: Eukaryota > Metazoa > Chordata > Ascidiacea > Aplousobranchia > Didemnidae > Trididemnum > Trididemnum nubilum. The sequence goes on along the minus strand of OZ014474.1, from coordinate 12,303,877 downwards.
TGTCACAAGAATTCAACGCAATAATATCGATTCCAGCCGGAAACGCTGGCCATCTTGGGGATTCACTGTGGTAGTAATCAGTGACGCATTACGATGGCACAATCAGGCAATAACGTCAGTGTCGCTACTGCATCAATATTGCAGTAAAGTCGGTGCGATGTGTTTGGTTTAAAATATTTCTGAAACAGTTAGGTTTTGAATGGAAGGAGTTAAAGAAGAAATCACACTTTATTTAGTTGCGGTGGGTGCTGCCTCTGCTGGAAATGGGTATAAACGAGAGTCGCACAAACTGCTGCAGCTGCCCCAGCTTTCCCGAAATAATAGAATTAATTTCAACTGAGAGTAGATCTAATATCATTCTGAGTCCGTGGATGGTCACAATATTTTGATTAAACTTAATGTGTTTACATATTTCTTTCGACACAAACATTTTTATTGAAGAGGATAGACCCTAATTATTTTAACATTATTCTTTTTAGAACTTCTGGTAAAGTCGCACCGGTTGGTTGGTCGAGCGGTAACCCGTTCGTCTCTGTAGCGGGAGGTCTGAGGTTCAAGTCTCGGGCTGGTGAAATCGGACACAGTGTTGTTAACGCCTCGCCAGCGTTGCGATATTATTTCTTCGAAAGTAGCTGTGTTGCCCACAGCCGCAATGGCACGGAGATTGGTTCCGTAAACTCATTACACGCTTCGGAGTAATGCAGCGAGTATAATGAAAAAAGATAGCAAAGCTGGTCGATATGATTTTGATAATTTGCAGCTTCTTTATCAAATTTTATTGATTATTTTTGCATTTGTGGTTATTTTTTGGTTTTTCACTAGAATTAACCAAGCCAAGTTAACATTTTGTAAATGATGTCAAATTTCTCTAAATTGTCAATGAAATATTGGTTAAAAAATGAGCAAATTTTTGATAAGTTGTGTTGAGTGACTAATACAGGTATCAAAGTAAACTAGTGTCCTAGCTTAAGCCGTTCAAAAAATCGATTTTGGGCGGAGTTTCCAGGGGGGTGGCCGAAAAGTTTCAAGAGACAACACTGCGTTTGTAACTAAACAACTTTACACAAAAATTAGTTGCGTTTTTTTGAGGTTGGGGAGAAAAACGTAAAAAAATTTAAAAAAACGAAAAAAGAAAAAAAAACAAAAAACAAAAACAAACAAATAAAAACACAAAATCTTATCGCGGCCAAAAGTGGGTTGATAGGATCGAAACGGTATCTTAAGTCATACAACCACGTGAAATATTTTTTGCCGTACTTAGCTGTTTTTGAATGAAATCGTCTTTTAGTCAAACTTTCGGGACAGATTTGGGAACCTTGCATCGAAGTTGCGTGACCTATTGCCTCAAAATTTGGTACAAACAAACAACTTATAATCTCAAACTACTGTTAAAATTCAAACTACAAGGTTAAAAATCAATTCTCAAACTACGAGTATAATCTCAAACTACTGTTAAAATTTCATGTATAGCTAGACCTAACCGTTCACAAGGGATAAGCAAAAGTCTTCAACTTTGCACTTGTTATAGTTTGAGATGTTGTTGTTGTTGCGCATATTTATCCTCCTGTCACCGGACATCGTCAGACTAGCTATTGGACAATCCCCACTCTTTGCATTGTAATGGCTTCTTCGTGCCTTGAGGAATCCGTACCTGTTTAGGAGTTTCCAGTGATCTAATATTCCTGTGAATTTCGTCGAGTTCTTGTTCACTGAATTTGCTGCTTTTTCGAAGCCAACAAGCACGGATAATCATTGTAAAGCGTCTTATCCAAGGACGCACAACGTGACCAGGGTGGGGGCTGAACCCTGATCATGCGATCACGGTCGTCGTAAAAAAACACGCCTTTACCCTTTTTGCCACGATGCCAACTTAAAACAAAAGAACAGTCGAGTCAAAACAAAAGAACAGGCAACGCGAGTGTTGTTCGTTCAAATTAATGCATCTTCGATCTCTGCATTACTAGATCAAACTGTACGTCTGTCGTGATTCTGTCGAGATTTCTGGCCGGGCCGCATTGAAGCATAGACTGGCTCATGGTACAAACTTTTTGGGGCCCCCAAAACGATGTGCCGATATATAAGTCCAATAAAGCCTGCTTGAGTGTGGATTCTGTAAAACTCTCTATCTTCGACGTACGATGTGTTGACAAACCTAACAAATCAACACCACGTATCACTTCATAAAAATCAGTTTTCGGTAAGAAAAAACGTTTATCACAAACTGGGGTGAAGCTTTCTATCCAGCAGTCTGTGAGACACTATTAAATTTGTAATTTTTCTGTCAAAATAAGACCGTTTTAACTCCTTTACATAGAATTATGCTAATATTCTAATTGGTCTAATTTTCTTTCAAAAATAATTATCAATTAAATCAATATCAAATAATTTCAAGGTTTTGAAATTTTACTCGAACAAAAAACAAAAAAAAACAAAACATCGAAAAAATAGAGAATAAAATAGATAAGCACACCTATTCCACGTTAATGATGACGTTACCCGTTTTATTCCGATCTCTCGCTCTACAAAAATTTTCTTTAAAACAAGTCTGAATTGACGATGCGATGTTGCATTCTTGGGAGTGACGCAAACGCTTATTTATCATCGGGATTTGGTAGCAAATTAAGCAGTCCAGGATTTGGGAGCAAATTAAGCAGTCCATCGATGAGGTAGTTCAGCCTTCCGACATTTTTCACAACCGAACCCATAAAAAAATTTTCTGTTATGGTGTGGTCAGATAGACATGGGATGGATATTGGCCCGTAGCCATAAACAAATAGGAATTCATGGTGGCAGTAACAATACAGTTACTTATATTTGGTTTAGAGTAGTAGTAACAATTTTTGTAGTTTAACAAAGTTTATTGAAACTGAAATATCAGAGCACAAAGCAAACGCTACGACAATTTTAGAGTAGTTTTGCATCTAGCAAATAAAACTATAAATAGCATGTAAATAAATGGCAAATAAATAAAGAAATAAATCAAAGCGGAATATAAAATCAAGCAATGGCAGCAAATGTAAAACTGGTAACCGCAGATCGGAGACCAAGTACGTAATTATGAGGATGGGCCTCATTTTGCACGGGAACACTCTTTACGACCACGGCCGCGAAGTCTGTCCCAAAATCTCATCAGAAATCCCCGTGATCTCTTTGCTTTTTTTGTTGTTTTTGCTGCTGGCTCATTGATTTCATCTTCAATGTCAGTTGCATTTTTATCAGCATTTTGTTGCTGTAATTCGCCACCTGGCAGAATGGATGAATGAGACATAGAATTCTGTTTGCAAAATAAATCGGTCAATGGAATATATTGACGCTGTAAAACCGACAACCTTTTACCAGCGCCTCCCTTCCGGTCACCGTGGTGGTACTGCCTCTACCTATTTGTAAGGAAATAGGCTAAACACGACGGAAAAACTCCACTATCTATAGAACCTTTAGGTCTACCCAAGATCTAAACTGCATGCTTGGTTTTTGTTCAGAAGCCAGGTTCTCGGTTACTAGTGGGTGACTCTCTTGCACAAGAATTAACTTGATGATGGGTGCTCCTTCTACCCTACTGCCATAAGAAAGCAACGGTGGCGGTCTCTTTTGACCCTTTTTAATTTTCAAAACAAGTTTTGACTTCTTATTCAATTTGCCTCTTGTTGGAAGTCAACAAACAGAAACAACAGCCGTGAAGTTTCCCTTCCGAGGATGCAACAACGTGACCAGGATGCAAGTTGAACCCAGATGACGACCAGGTGATCATGGTCATTGCAACATCGACACTTTTACCCTTGCGGCTATGCAGCTATTGCAATACAGCAGCATTCAAAGCAATGAAATTGACGTTTTGGACGAAGAGTATCAGACCAACAAATAAATACATGCTTGAATTGAACGCGAATCGGTATTACATTTGAACCATATCAATGTTTTTCATATAGTCATTTTTCATGTACCAATCACTGCCAATCTTGTGATTCAAATACGGTTCATTTGATTAATTATTCTAGGCTCGATTTCGTTTTTCGATCAAACAATTACGAAAACGATTTGGTAAAGATAAAGTGAAAGAAATACTATTTTGACTTTGTTTACCTTAAATTGCTTGGTTTTCAGCATTTTTCGAAGTTCAGCTCTCTCAATTTTATTTTTTTTCAACTTCATCTCCACAGCGTTTAGCTTCTGCTTGGCACCGCGCTTACTATTGATTCTCAGCCCATCAAGCCGTTTTGTCGTTTTGCTCGAGCTGGCGTTTGCCTCGTTCATCTCTTCCTTTAACAACTGACTGTCCTTTTGAACTATTTTCAATTTATTCTAAAATAACGATATACTATAGTGAGAAAAAAAGTTGCCAACTAAATCGATAGATGCAATAACTTTTTTAACAGTTGAACCGTTTTAAAAGCAATTCAATTCACAGTAATTGGGTATGGGGTGCCATTTGTAAACCCTTACTTTCCTATTTACTATAAGCCGTATTAACGATCCTATGTGCTATATCACACAGGTATGAACTAACTTTTCATTTTTATGTGCTATATCACATAGGTATGATCAATTCTTCATTCCTATGTGTTATATCACACAGGTATACACTAACTTTTCATTCCTACGTGTTATGTCAAACGGGTTTGCACTAACTTTTCATTTCTATGTGTTATATCACATAGGTATGATCAATTCTTCATTCCTATGAGTTATATCACACAGGTATACACTAACTTTTCATTCCTATGTGCTATATCACATAGGTATAAACAAATTCTTCGTTCCTGTCTACTATAGCGATCATGCGTGACGAATGTGCGATTGGCGGGAATTACTCAGCATTTTTACCTCGAAGTTGCACGGTAAAGATGGTAGCCGCGCAGCGTGATAAATTGTTGTAGTTTTGCAGGGAGTGTGGTTGCAGCGTGGAGGATGAGACCACTTCTTTGGATTAGGTTAGGAATCAGCCAGTATTCGCATTGGTTAAATTCAGTCTCAATGTAGCCAGCTACTCACCAAATGTTGCATTAAAATGTACTTTCACAGGTTTGAAATGAATAATATACCGAAACTCATCATCTAAAGGCTTAATATTTGATATAATCATTTTTAATTTTCACCACTTGATGACAGCAACGCTTATTAAAAGTGTAATAAAATAGCAATATCTCTGGATAGGATGACTGAATTTCATTCAATTTTTTTTTAAAGGTGGTGACTAACATGGAGCATCTTTTGAAAACGTGTCCACAAACACAACTTATCCATATCGCCCTCTAGTGGCAAAAAAGGGCAAATTTTGAAAAGTGAGCCTCAAAATTGGCCTGGCGAGGAAGATAAACATTGATGAAAATTTCTGAAACTTGGTATTCATGATCTACTGATCAAACTGCTTCACCAAAACATAGTTAAGCAAAATCGGTAAAGGTCGGGGCGCCTGCAACACCCTACGCGGTAGGCTTACGATATCAAGGATAAACCTAGGCTACAATTAAGCCATGCTACCTAACAAACCTAAGCTGGCTACATTGAGACTGAATTTAACCAATGCGAATACTGGCTGATTCCTAACCTAATCCAAAGAAGTGGTCTCATCCTCCACGCTGCAACCACACTCCCTGCAAAACTACAACAATTTATCACGCTGCGCGGCTACCATCTTTACCGTGCAACTTCGAGGTAAAAATGCTGAGTAATTCCCGCCAATCGCACATTCGTCACGCATGATCGCTATAGTAGACAGGAACGAAGAATTTGTTCATACCTATGTGATATAGCACATAGCAATGAAAAGTTAGTGTATACCTGTGTGATATAACTCATAGGAATGAAGAATTGATCATACCTATGTGATATAACACATAGAAATGAAAAGTTAGTGCAAACCCGTTTGACATAACACGTAGGAATGAAAAGTTAGTGTATACCTGTGTGATATAACACATAGGAATGAAGAATTGATCATACCTATGTGATATAGCACATAAAAATGAAAAGTTAGTTCATACCTGTGTGATATAACACATAGGAATGAAAAGTTAGTGCCTACTTGTGTGATATAGCACATAGAAATGAAGAATTGATCATACCTATGTGATATAGCACATAGGATCGTTAATACGGCTTATAGTACATAGGAAAGTAAGGGTTTACGAATGGCACCCCATAATTGGGATTTCGCGCGCGCCCGCGCGCATAGGACCTTTGTTTTTACTCGGCCATTTTGATAAATGAGCAGCGAAATTTATTGATTTGCTTATAACTCAAAAACGGTTAAACATAGATTGTTGAATTTTGGATATAATATGACAATATTTAAAAGCACAGTGTATGCCAATTTTGAAGAACCTAGGTCAAGTGATCGTGATTTAGGAACTCTAAATTTGAGAAAAAACTGCCATTTTTGTTTCAAAAATTTATTAATTCGCTTATAGCTACAAATTTGCTGAACGTGAAACGCTGAAAGTTGAACACAACTTAGTTGCACACAGAGACTGTAAGCACATCAAGTTTGGGGGCGCCAAGTCACGTGATTGCGATTTCAGAGGCCGAAAATTGGCAAAAAGTGGACAATTTTAAACCGGTATTCTCGGTGACTACCAACATTAATGAAAAAAAGTTTGTGTTTTTTGAACATACTACGTACAACCTTTATCGTGGTCATATTCATATATTTCGTCTTGGATAAAATTTTTTCTTTTTTTTTCTTCTGTCACTATCTTCCTTTAAATCACGAAACGCTCATCGATCATACTTTGAGCTATTATAGATATCCTAAAGTTCTGCTGCCCGCCTGAAATGGGGGGTTCCCCCAAACATTATGAAATTCGAAAGCAGAGTATTTCAGTTCTGCATAGGTGGGCACGTTAATGCAAAACGTTAGCTTCGTTAACCATTAGTCCGTTCACAAACTTCATACCTCCGTCAAAGTTGATTCGTTATTTTCAGCTTTAATTAACGGAAATTAATGAAGTCCAGTAATTCGTTAATATTTTGCGTGCTATTTACATTTCTTTTTATTTACTCACTTCTACAGCACCTAATGACACTGTTGAGCTGATTGCAAGAACAGATTTATTGCTGTGGGGGTCTTTTTGTGTTTTGGAAGTTACATTTTACAGTTTAATGCAATTTCAAGATAAAAATAAGTTTAAATGCATTAACAAAGCTGCAATCGGATAATCTTTGAAAATTGCAAACAGCGATAATTAGTAGACCTATAAGGCTGCAGCTTAGTATTTGCCACAAAAAGAGCTCCTTTCGTCGCTTTTTCTTCAAAAAAACTCGTGCTAATACGCAACGAGTGTTACCAGTGCAAACTGGTTTTTACCGGTATGATGAATGAATGGTGCAAGAAAGTAACGATAAAAACCTTATCGGAAGTTAACAAAACTTAGCGGAAGTTAATTTAGTCCGTTAACATAAAAAAAACTTTTTAAGGAATTAACGAGTTAATGAAAAAGTTAGCTTCGTTATTAACAATTAACGGATTTGAGCCCACCTATGCAGATCTGACTATCAACAACCATAAACACACTTAACGCAAGTAGAATAGCCGGGGGGGGGGGGGGGCTAAAGCCCCCCCATTAGCCTGCCAACCAAAATGCAGAATAAAGAAAATATCACGTTTTTAGCTCTTCTGAGACTGTTTTGTGCGCTGGAATGGACGAAAAAGTGATTTAAAGTATCTTTTTAAACATATATTCAGGGGGGAGCTGCTTTGTCAAACATTAAGTCACAAATTAATGAAAATTTTGAAAAATGCCCAAAAATAAACAATCAAATTTTATTGCTAATGTAAAAACGTCAAGCATAAACTTTATCAACAAATATATTATAAACTCAGGAATAAGTAGGGGGGGAATTATTCAGTGTTAGATAATTACCAATCACTTCTCTCAAATATCTTTCCATTAGCCCCCCCCAAAAAAAACAAAAACAAACAAACTAGAACTGCAATGTTAATAAACTAGAGAACTACAGTGTTATCATTAGCCACCTCCAACATAGCCTATTAATGCAACCAGCTGAATCATGTTGTGCTGCCAATTTCTATGCCACGTTTTAGAAACATTATTTTTTATTACAGTTGCCCTAAAGTTAAGATATTTTCGCAAAAAAATGCAAAATTTTCGAGTGCTGGGGACTTCGCCCCCAGAGCCCCGTGCTTCCGGCGGCTGGGGGCTTCGCCTCCAGACCCCCAAAATAGCCCCCCATTGCGAATTTCTGGCTACGCGCCTGCTTAACGCAACTGTAAAGTTCTTTAGTTCAGTAAAGTTACATAGTTTCGCGTAGTCCCCGGATATCGTTTGCGATGTCACATTCTAGTTGAAAATATACTCTTTAAACATATCGTGCAGATCTCCAAAACGAGAAAGTGCTCAGTGGTTTGATCTGTTTGCGGTTTTCATGAAATTTTAAGATTTGAAATTTCATGTTTCTCATGACAGGAGGATAAAAATGCAATCAAATTCAAACCAAACTAATTATATAATTTTTGAAATTCACTTGAAATTGATTTTCCTTCACTTTCGCTTTGAGTGTTGCCATCTCCAATTCGTTTTCTTTCAACTTTTTCTCCATTTCTTCCAATTTCCCTTCCAAATTACTTTTCTGGCTTCTCAAGTTGTCGATCATCTCCTCCATTACCTTGGATCTTTTGTTTATTTCTGCAAACTCTTTTTGGAATATCTGGCTTATAATTTCTTCCAGAGTTGTCTGAAAACACCAGCAGTTTGTTTTTTGAAAATCGTACCTAATTCTACATCTCAAACAATTAAAAAACTTACCAACGCATCGTTTATCTACTCAAATGTTGTGTTCAGCAAACTTTCTACTTTTCTATACGTATTATGTTAGACTACTGTAATAGTTTTCATGAAAAAATTTCAACTATGGCTATCAAGCCTATGAGATTAGCTTTGGGGAGGAGCACAGAGCTCTTCAGAATAAAATAAAAAGTAATGGAAAAGTGCAGTTTTTGCAGTATTATCATTCGTTTAACTCGGTGATGCTAATTTTAATTTGCATTTAGGTTTGTAATTGCCAGGAGACAGCAAAAAACAAATACTCCATCTTCAAATCAAGTTGTCTGCCTGTTTATTTGTCTATCGCCACGCTCTGGAATTTTATGCTATCCACTTGAACTCAAAAGAAATCATGCTTGTTACTTCATGCATTCCACCAATTTGATTGCAAATTGAAGGAGCAGTTGCTCCGATTTTACCAGGCGAATGAACAATCTAGGAGTAATATGTGATGGCGTTCTGATCTTTAGGTATAAAATTTCGTCTGCTCTTGTTGGTTAATTTAATAAACAGAGCATTGAGAGCACGTTGTTAAGCATATCAAAATGACTTTTACCAAAAGATGTTACCTTATCGATACAACTTTTTTGCACATCTTCCAAGATTTTGATCAGAGAGGAAAAATCCTGTATTGTTTTATCATCAGCTAACGATTTCGCTTTCATCTCTTCAATCTCAGTTTTGTAGCTGAAAAAACAACCAACATAATTCTCATCATGGGTGAAATAAAACTTAAATTACACCCAGGCGAGCAATCCGGACTTTGATAAGGAGAAGAGTTGAACCCAGCGGTAACTTTTTTTGCTTGAAAATTGTCTCATTTGGGCAGCGTGCTGAACAAACTGGTGTTATTCACGTGTATCATGCTTAAACCGGAGGTCTGTGGGTGAAGCACCCACCAACCTCTGGACGATTTTTGTGACTTTTTTTTTTCAGAAAAAAATAGCCATTTCACCTTCTTTCGGATCAAATTTTGCACCATTTTGGAGCTATTTTAAGGAACTAAATTGTTAAAATTTGAAAGCTAGTTGAAGAATTAAATCGCTCAGCCCCTTCAAGCTCCACCCCCCACCTCCTTACTCACAGGTCAAGTTCACAAAATATGCTTAAACGCTTCAAATTTGGCCTAAAATTTCTAAGTGACTATAGGCTGAGGTTGAGGGAGCTGGAGCCCCCTCAGCCTCTCTCCCTGGTTACACCACTGAATAAACCTCCGAGGGAGTTGTTGCTTAATTGTTTTAAACCGTTTCTGTCCTTTCACATTGCCCAATTGAGAATGTTGCATAAAACTTTATTGTGTGATTATGCTTACCATTTTGTAAAGTGTAGTTTTTATCAGCAAAGAAAATCATTGAAAAGTGGTCATTTGCAATAACATTGAACATAATTAATATCGATTAAGCTCTTTCTGTTTGAACAAACAGATTGTTGAGATAATTTGAATTTTATATGTAATTATTTGTTTCAAAACATGCTGCTAGACAATTCAGTAAGTTGAACTATAAAACTGTCCACTAACTTTGAGATTTCCTGCTCCAAACTCGACTTCTCGTTGGCCAAAGACTTCAGCTCATGTTTTTGGTCTCCCATTTCATTTCTCAATTCCGTGTATTCCCGTAGCATTTCCACCGTCTTGGCGTCACTGGATATGATACAAGATTCCAAAACTGCAGCATGTGTTTCGTACCATGTTGATGAGGCTGAAGCGTTTTGCAACTCCATCTTTATTTTAACTGATTCTTTTGTCAAATTTGCGATCTTCAAATCTTTATCTTTCATCTCGATCCGAAATTGTTTTGCAACTGCTCGGTGTTCGGCGAGCAGTGCCTCCTTTTCCGCAACTTTCTCGCTCAGTTTCTGATCCGCCAAAGTTAACAGAACATTTTGTTTGTTCAAATCACAATTCAAATCAACAATTTTCTGCTGAATTTCGTTTTGAACTTCATTGAAGTTCTTTTCTGTATCTGAAAACTGCTTTTGCATTGTTGTTACTTCAGCTGACAAAGTGATTATTTCAGTGTCCTTGCTTTGTAATTTATCCTTCATGTGTCGAACTTCTTCATTGAGTAAGAACGCAGCTTTGACATAACTACTCTGGGACCTTTTCAAATCTTCGTTTGCTTGAGTCAAAATCTCATTACTGTTTTGAAGTTTGTTTTGATCACATTGCATTTTCATTATTTCAACTTCTTTTGCTTCAAGATTCTCGTTCAAACTCTTTGTTTCAGCAACCATTTGTTCCATTGAAACTTGCGCTTCTAACTGCGAATCATCAACCATCAAGGTTTCCCTCATATCATTAGAAGCTTTATCCTTTTGTTCTGCTTTCTTGGACAACTCGATCAGCTGATTTTTCAGTTGCCCAACTTCTTTCTCCAACATAGATGCAGCACTTGCTTGACAACTTGCCGATTCTTTTAACTCGTCATTCATACTCTGCAGATTCTTATTGTCTTCCATGAGCTTTTCTTGTTCTTCTTGCATCTTTCTGATTTTAAGTTCATCCACAGCCAGTAGCGTAGCCAGGGGGGGGGCGGGGGGGCTCGAGCCCCCCCCATTGGCTTGTGAAGTATGCAAAAACGCATGTATTTTGTGCTTTTGAGGCCGATTTTCTGTGAAAAATGGAAAATAGCCCCCCCCATACGAAAAGAGCCCCCCCTCAGACGTTTGAACTTGCGAAACTTGGGAGAAAAATTTTGGCGAAGACCTTTTTTTTTTTTTTTTTTTTTTTTTTTTGGAGATCACCTAATTTTGGGCGGAAAAAACGTTTGAATTTCGGATTTCGGCCGAAAAATCACTCTGAATTTTGGCGAAGACCTTTTTTTTTTTTTTTTTTTTTTTTTTTGGAGATCATCTAATTTTGGGCGGAAAAAACGTTTGAATGTCGGATTCCGGCCGAAAAATCACTCTGAATTTTGGCGAAGACCTTTTTTTTTTTTTTTTTTTTTTTTTTTTTTGGAGATCACCTAATTTTGCGCGGAAAAAACCTTTGAATTTCCGATGTTTCCGAGACATTTCGTCTCAAATTTCGGACAAATCGTCTGAAACTGATTCAAGGTCAATGAAAATTCGAGTCAACGTCGTATGCACACTTCTCACTCTTTCAAAATAGCCCCCCCCTTTTTCAAATCCTGGCTACGCGCCTGTCCACAGCAAGATTTTCTTGCAATGTTTTGATCAAAGCAGAAAACTCCTGTATTTTTTGATCATCAGAAAGCGATTTCGCTTTCATCTGTTCGATCACAGTTTTGTAGCTGAAAAAAACAACGACATAAATCTTAGGAAGATGACGGAAATGAAATTGAAGCACGTTGTGGAAAAAGTCGTTAAGTCGCACTTCAGCGTTTCAAGAAAACTGCGTTTAAAGTTTTAAACACTGTCGTTCGGCTCTGCTTTCCAGTGCAACATAATAAGCTATTTATTACCGAAAAATGATTGAAAATAATTATTTCTCAGGTAAAACATCTTTAGTAAATAAATTGAAAAATATGAAAAACTCATTTTTGAAAAATGTCGCTTAACAACTTTTGCCAAAACACGCTTCAATTGGAATTGGAATTCCATTCATTCGCTGTTTTGAGAGAGCTGCTTAAAAGATTTAGGCCAGCTGGGTTACAATGGGCGTAAAATCGTAAGCGCATAGGACCGTACTTTCACTCTCTTCCAACCAAAACTTTCATACGCCTGATGTACTCTCTCGCCAGCGTCGAAGCTGCGATTTGGTTGAAACAAGGAAAGGATCAGGCCCGTTGCCAGAGCAGCGTGACTAGTTGGGCAGAAAAAATATTTGGGGGTACAGATAAAATTTTTCGTCAAATTCGGAAGTGAAGACCAAAAAAACGGTCTTTTTCCCAAATTACTCCCAGTCAACACGGGCTGCTTGTCTTCTTTCGGAGCACAATTTTCCCTCGAGAGGGCACGTTCATAACCTGGCGGGGCGATACAGAGGTTACGGATCTCGGTTCCTGTCCACATATTCAAGGGTGAAGAACAAAAAAAGATCTTCGGCGAGAAATTTTACGCTTCGTTTTGGCCTTCACTCGAGTATTTGTCCTGGAACGGGACTGTATTCACGCTTGGGGGGGGGGGGACACAAGCAGTGTTTTTTTTGTGGGGGGGCGCGAAATGCAGCCCAGTAGCACAGGACTTGTTGCTTTCTTTTGGACGCAATCCTCGCTTTGAGAGGCACATTTCTCGCTTGATGGAGCACAAGCAGTGATATGGGGGGCACGGCACCGAAATGTTCCCCGTGACGTCGAGCCTGCTAAGGATACGCTCGCGATTTTACGCACAATCTACAGCAGTTGGTCGGATTACTATTACTCTTTGAACAGTACGTCTTTTAATCAGCAGTGAAAATTACTGAAATGATTAGCGATTAAATTGCTACGAATTTCGATGAATGAAATGGTTTGTTGTTTGCGGCAGGGTAATTTGTCATCGCTGCAAACACTAACATGGCACATAACTGATGAAAAACAAATGCACAACGATTACGCAACTTCGCTTCGAGGAGAATGTGCTGTAGGTCAACAAGCTCAAGCGCTTGCCAAAGGATTTCAGCTAAAACTTACAGGAGCACAAGGATTGCAAGGACCGAAAGGTCAGCAAGGACTACATGGACCCTTAGCCTAACTCAAATCTTTGCGGTCCTTGCGATCATTTTGGTCCTTGTGGTTTTGTATATTTTAGTAGTAGCGTCGCCAAACATCGAGCATCGGAGCCGGTGTGTAACTGTTCAAGAAAACATCAGAAAATACAAGAAAATAAAAGACTGTCTTAAAGTCACAGTCTGGATCAACTTCTGGATGCTGATCCAACTGATGACTTTCAGTCTTTTTATTTTCATAACTGCGACTTGCTTTGTTGTTATGAGTTTTAATGTTATTACTATGCAACCTATAAAATTATGGAAATTTGAAGAAGAAACATGTAAACAAAGATCATTGAAACCAATACATTTTCAACGTTCTAACCAGCACCCGTTTCAAAGCATGAATTATTGTTTAATTTGTACGATCTCTTGATGACCCAAACATTGAAACTAATATCAATTTTTCTTAAATTGAGGTAAATTCTTCATTTGAAAACATACAATTAAGCAATGCTCTTGTTAAATTTCAATTCGTTCTACTCACTTTAATATTTCATTTTGCAACGTCTCTTCTCGTTGATTACTGAGAGTTCTTTGCATGTCTCTCTGTTGTTTTCGTGGTTCTCTGATGCTTGTACCCTGACCACCCCGAGAAGATCGAACCTTATTGGCTACAGCCTGTTTTAATTCGATCAATAACTTTTGTTTCAGATATTCATCATGGTCATTTTGTTGGTCATCCGAACTCGACATCTCATCCCTACAATCAGCGAAAGACCTCCATTGACCTTCAAAGTGAGCTATTTCTTCCTTCACCTCCATTAGCTCATGTTTCAACTGGTGCACTCTTGCGTTCATCGATCTAATGACGTCGTGTTTTGTTGAAGAAGATTTTTTGGCCGTTGATAAGGAACGAAGAGCAGTCTTCAATTCCTTTTCTAACTTGACTGAATGTTCAAGCAGGTTGGAAATCTTGATATTTTTCTCTTGCAACTCATCGCGAAACTCTTGCACAATGACACATTGTTTGGCAATGAGCTCCTTCTTTTCCGTGACTTTTCGACACAGTTTCGCATCAGCCAAGGTTGTTTGAGTATCTTTGGTATTCAAAGAAAACTTCAAGTCACCAACCTCATGTTGAAGTTGACTTTGAACATCATTAATGTTGTTCTTTGCATCGTTTTTTGATTGAAACGCCTCTTCACGCTTCAATTGCTCGCTTTCATGCTGCTGGTTGGAAACCTCCCTATCCCTTTTTGAGTCGACCCCACGTTCACTCGTTGATGAATTTTTCGAATTCACCTCATCAATTTTGCTTCTAAGATGCTGCACTTCATCACTACCCTCCTCAGTATTGCTTTGCATCTTCGCAGCATCAGATGACATTTTGGTTTTAACTGTTTATCCGCCACAAACTAGCAATGCATAGATTTTTCACCATTAAATAAAACAATAGCAAGATAAATCTAGCTAAATGCATAACATTTAATCGCTCAATTTTTTTGTTTCCGAAATTTTGAGTTTTGAAGCAGGACAGCAAGTATGACATCAAAATATTTGATTATATTTGCGTTTAATGTGTATTTCTTGACGCAACTGTTTGAAAGATATTCTAATTCAAATTAAGACACCGCCGCGTCCCAAGAATTTAACGCAAGAATAACAATTTCAGCCGAAATGCTGGCCATCTTGGGGCATTATTATTGCAGTAATTAGTGATGCGGTACGATAGTGTAACCACTAAAATGGTCAATATTGCGCGAAATTCGGGACGATGTGTTTAAATTGAAATATCTCTGAAACAGTCAAGTTTGAAAAGGATGGAATTAGAGAAGAAATAACACTTCATGCATTTGCAGCGGTTGCTGCCTCTGCGTGAGACTGGTGAAGGAGAGTCGCTCAAACTAATCGCCACAGCTTTCCGGTAATAATAAAATCACTTTTACCTGAGAGTAGATCTGATATCGATCTGCGCCAGTGGATGGTCGCAATATTTCGATTAAACTCTAGACATATAAAGTATTTTTTCCTGCTCAAGTAATTTTTTTGTTTTTGGAAGTGGACACTCTTATTTATTTTAATATTTAATTCTGTTTTTGGATTTATGTTAAAGCTCTTTGATGTTATGTGGATAATTTGCAGCTATTGTATTAAATTGTACTGATCATGTTTTATTTGTGGAATGTGGATATTGGCTTATATCTTAAATCAGTTTTTGCTTTTTTACTAAAGCCAAGCCAAGATCTTATTAAATTAAAACTTAATTTTTGTTAAAATTTTGTCAAATTAAAACAAGTTAACCAAGCCAAGTTAAAATGTTGTCTGTGATATCACAACTTCTTTGAAGTGTCAATAAAATATTAGTCAAAAAATAAGCAATATTTTGATAAGTTTGTTGTTATTTTGATGACATAGTTTGTAAACAAGACTGTTTTTACGCTTCTGTTTACAAAACTGTAAACAGTATGTTATTTTCCACCTACAATTCCAACAAAAATCAATCAAATCAAATCAAATATTTTCTTATAGTCGCTGTAATACGCCGAAGCGTGTAACGAGTTAGCGGGGTCCATCTCCGCGTCATTGCGCCACGGCAACACCGCTCATTCCGAAGAAATGTCGCAGCGGTGGCGAGCCGTTGGCAACACTGTGTTCGATTTGACCGGCCCGAGATTAAACCTCAGACCTCCTGCTCCAGAGACAAACGCATTACCGCTCGACCAACTGGCCGGTTGCAACAAAACTCCAGCTTCCAAATCGAAATTCAATGTCATATTGCGTGTTTAATTGACTTCAATGCTTTGCGCATTTTGAATTTCACATAATGAACTTGAAATGCTACCAAATTTACTTAAAACTTTAAATACATCAGCTATTAGACAGCATCCAGAGTGTATAGTTAATTTAAATACATAGTTAATTAATGTAATTCAGCTTTAGTTGTACACCAGAAGAACTTTTGAAATTTCTTTAACTTCAAATCAAATATTTCATTATATTTGCGGTAATACGCCGAAGCGTGTAACGAGTTTGCGGGGCCCATCTCCGCGTCATTGCGCCTGCGGGCAACTCAGCTTCCTCTGAAGAAATGTCGCAGCGGTGGTGAGCCATTAGCAACACTGTATCCGATTTGACCGGCCCGAGATTTGAACCTCCGACCTCCTGCTTCAGAGACGAACGCGTTACCGCTCGACCAACTAGCCGGTTTTTCTTCAACTTTAGTTGAGTAAAACTAAATGACAAATTAGATTAGATTTGATTCAAAAACTTACAAAAAGACACTATTATCCTTAACTTTAATACTTCCCTTCCGCTCACATCGAAAAAAAAATCGGAATAAACTTTTTTTTTCTTTTTGTATGTAGTAAAATTTTATGACGTCATAGAGACCAGTAAATTAAAGCATGTTTAGCGTAGTTGTCATGAAAATCAACATTTTATTTTGATTATTATTGGATATAAACACAATTGCAAAGTGGGAATGAAGGCGATAGCAGACGCTTGATGGCCTGTTTGCCCAAAGTATTAAACCCAAAATAACTACACGTTTTTGCTCTTCATTTCTTTGTCATGCCATTTATAAACTTCAAACTTCAACATCGTTTAAAAAGGTACAATAGCTTTGAAACTTAGAAGCTTGGTAAATGGACTTCTTCAATAATTTAATCAAAAACAATCAGCTAAGATACTGTAGAACATATTTATTGAGACGTTTCGGTTAATTTCTTTAAACCATTGTCAATCTAGATTAGAACATAAAAATAAAATCACAGCTGACTCGTTTAGGGAAAATCGCAGACTCGACGTGTAAAATTGGATTTTGTGATTACAAGACACGTTCTATACACAATGTCTGGACAGGCACGCGGAAAACACGTGGGCCTATGTTGTTTTTAAAGCATGAAGTTTTTGTACTACCCCCATTCTATTCCCATTAAGCCCTAGCCCTGCTCAAATTAGAACAAAATAGTGCGTAAAAAATCTAAAAATCTTTGATTAATACAGCCCGATTACAATACTTAGTCAAGAAGAATTGAAGATTTCCGCATAACTTAATCAATTAAACATCAATGCACTAAGTTTTGAAACACTCATGCACTAAGACGTTTTGGGGGCCAAAAAAGTCAAAATGGGTTTCTTTGCGCTCAAGAATGTTACTTTCAATTTCCTCTCCTATGGCAGTTCTTCATGAGTCATATTTTCATTTTTCTGACTAAAATTACTTCAATAACAGTATTTCTAAGAGTAAAGTATTATTAGTCTGAACAGCGCGTGCAGTGTCTCTCTATAGCAATAAATTGAACGTGGTCGGCAGATGGGCATTGGGCGAAGGACCTGGAGACGATTTTAAGACCACTTTGTTTTTAGCTCCCATCACCCTTGTCTCGATGTTGCGTTCTTAGATAGGTTTGATGATTATCTCTGTCAGTACCAGTGGTGCAAACAGATAACTCAAGCCCTCCTCCCATAACGAAGTGACTTCGAAAATTTAACTCAAATTGCATGGTTTTAAACATCTTTGGACTTGACCAGAGAGTGAAAAGGGCCTCAAGAGGCCGAGCAATTAAATTCTTTTAAATGGCTTCAAAGTCTAAGAAATAAATTTTTTTCAAATGGCTCAAAACACGTGCGAAATGCCATTCAAATGCTAATTTGCGAACATGCAGGGAAAAGACATTAACAGTAAACCAGCACTGGATGAACTTTTACGCGAATGTGGGTACGTCCAGATACAGCGCCACAGTCGCTTTTGTTGCTAGAGGTTAAAATGTAACAACTTGACCGAGAAACTTGCTTGTATATGTATCGGCAATTGGCAGTGGTTGTCAAAACTGATAAAGCACGTTGTTATTTCAACATGGCTTAATTCTTTTGTAACTTATTACAATAATCAGATACCACTCACGGATTAAAACTAACGGCACAGTTCTAATCCCTGAGTGGTACCTGATTACTGTAACACGTTACAAAAAAACTTTCACTTTCAACTGTAGTCGGACACCAAACTCTTCATTATCATTTACAAACCCCATATCCGAGCTGAACTTTAATACTGAAAAGCGCCACTTCGGGGATGCTTTAATTGAAACAATAACCGCTAGTTGGCAATCGCGAGTTAAAACAACCGGAAAAGTGTCAATACGATGATACCATTTGTTGAGATTTTATTTGCAACAGACCAGAAATCGCAATTTCAACACAAAACCCGAACAATCTCGTATCAGCAAAAGTTTCAACTTTCTCGAAATCAACATCTTAGAATGTTCGACTTGTAAGCTTAATCAATGGAAACTTGACAACGGATTTAAAAGTGCGTTTCACGCTGACTGCTGCCGAAACAAATCATCTGAAACACACGAACAAAAAACGCCAACTGCTGCTCAAGCAAACAAAAACAATGATGAATAACAACGTATACTGGGGTGGTCGAGAAAAATGCTCTAAGCTCCTGATCGAGCAATTTGGGTAGCTTTATGTTTGTTGGTCATTGATTTAAATTTTCAGTGAAAAACTGAAGACCTAAATAAAACATATGTATTTTTAATTTTGCATGCACGTTCTAAAATCGTGCATACATTAGTGAGAATGACTGAAAAAAATATTCTAGAATTCGAATATTTTACTAAATGACCGCAGAAAGAGATTTCTGAACTTCGGACATTCGACTAGAAGATCGAGACGAATAAATAAACCCAAGGAATAGTGCATTAGTGCTGCAGTTCGAGCATTCATAAAAATGTGAAAGTCAATCCAGACATCTCCGCTAGCAATTTTGGATGGATATGAAAAACCTCACTGAGACCAAAACTGCAAATCGCATCTTGGAAAGCACCAAGAATTCTTCAAGTGACGAGCTTCATCTTTCTTTCTGGTGATGCCTTGTCTTTCACTGTTGACCCAAATGTTGGGATAAGCCTAAAATGATTTCTTACCCAATTTGAACTTTTCTATGTCATTCCGTTCAGATATTGTAGTTCAAGCTTAACAATTAAATTAGTGTTGCCATTTTTTTAGCATTAGAACAGAAGAATAACTTTTGGAAAGCTGGCTTACATTTGCCTGAGGCAACTGATTTAAGTTCAGAGCCTTGACTTTGTTTTGACAACAACTCTGTCGAAAAACACTTATTGAAAATTGGGAACATGCAGTAACTTTTTGAAAATTTGCGTTTAATTGGCAATCTTTGCAAAATTTCAATGGGGGGAAATCTTTCAAGGTAAAATAATCTAAGGTGCTATATCCCGGAAACGAAAGGTCAAAAATACTCGTATTTGGTGAAGATAGTCTCTTGATCTGTCAAAATTTTTTGAGAGAAAGCAGAGTAAAAATACCTCCGACATGATCACCCTATCGCTTTATTCTTAACAGCTCTTATTTTTCAACGTTCGCACTTTTGAATTCATGTATGACCTACGTGAGCGTGCAACGTCACTCAATTTACTACAATTCAAAATTAGGTGAGTAAATACGAACAAAATTTACACGAACTGGAATATCAATGATGTACTGCTTAATACTGTGCAAGAAAGAGGGTATTTCCAGCTCTAATGTTTACAACTGGTTATTCCTCAACATTTTGGATATTTCGAAAGTTGAAAGGTGCAAGCTCTTTAATTTTACCATATTCTGTTACCCTTATTTCCTTTCACAATCCATCTCTTCTAATCTTGAAAGATAATAATAATAATATGTTGAACTAGACAGGCTCGGCGCCAGAGTAGCTTGACTGGGGGGGCCATAAACAATTTTTAGGGGACACAAGAACTTTGTTCCTTCGAATTCCAAAGTGTAGACCAAATACCAAAGGTGTGCATCGCGAATTTTGAGCTGAAAACCAAACACAAAAAGGTCTTCGTCGCAAAATACGCGAGAATTTTCACGAATTCTAGGCTGAAGACCAAAACAAAAAACAAAAAGAAGTCTTTATCCCGAAATCTGCAAAAAAAAAGCTCTTGCTTGGAGTGATGACCAGTATTTTGGGACCTCAGGCCTCCCACTGCACTCCAGTGGCATCGAGTCTGTTACCTTCGTTGGGGCACAATTCGCGCTTGGGGGGGGAGCACAAGCAGTGATTTGGGGGGACGCGGTACCGTAATGCCCCCAGTGGCGACGGGCCTGGAACTAGACTGTAAAACAATGCAGAGCGAAATGGTGAAGTTTTGTCAAACGAAACTAAGAGACAAACCGAGTAGACCGTTAACTAGCATTGTAGCATAATGTCACGATGTGGTACTCAGTGTCTGAACAACTTTAACGTGGGCGTAAATAAACGAAACGCATAGCTAAACACGGGGATTATTTTGTTTGAGAATTTCCCTAGTTATAGTTTCATTGACTAGCATTTGAAATAACACTCGAAAAATAAAATGCATGCTTTTCGCACATGTCGATCTTACGGCCAAAACAATCAAAAGGGAATATTTCTGATAGCCTCCCCAAGTCCCCGAATCCCTGGCATGGTTTAAATGGGAGTTTACCACATCCTTCCAGTAAAGCAAATTCTTCAAACAAAAAACTTACAAGACAATATTCATGAATGATCCGGGAATTTATTCGATATTTTTGTGTTTTTATATAATCAATGTTTTTCGATAACCGCGAGGCATTTTGAACTATCATGATCATGATCATCATTATCATGTTTATTTATTTTACCAAGTGACGTCATATCACAAGAAAAAAAACTGCAACTTCCTCTAGGTCTATCACCAAAGCATCGAAACATGCAATTCCTTCAAAACCAACACACAAACTTCCAGAGTCAAAGCGATATTTAGTCACTTTATTTAGTCATGAAACGCAGTTATGTAGCAGTTTATTATTACAATGATACTAAAGTGCGCAAAAAACGGCAAGATCTTTGGCGACAACATTACGCTGATTCTACTTTAGTTCGGCAGAAAAAGGATCATGGATGGGATTGGAACCCATATATACAACAATCAGTCATACGAGTACATTTGCTTTCCAAGTTGCGGCAGTCCTTCAACGCAGGGGAGCTACTAGACTTTGAAATTTGTCTCGTCGCTTAAACATCAACTAAGAAAAAAATAAAAGATCTAGCTTAAGCTGTTCAAAAATTTGATTTTTGAGGTACATTTGTGGATTTTGCGGGGGGATGGCACACCCAAACTATGTCGAAATATTTTACTAACAAATATCTACTAATATCAAAATAAACTATAGCGCCCTAGCTTAAGCCGTTCAAAAAAAATAATTGATTTTTGGGAGAGTTTCCGGTATGGTGGCCAAAACATTTGACCAGACAAAACTGCGTTTGTAACTCAAAAACTTTTCGCAAAAAGTAGTTTTCGTTTTTTTGCGGTTTAGGAGAAAAGCGTATAAGCATTAAAAGAAGAAAAAAAAAGCCAAAAAAAAACACAAAACACAATCGCGGCAAAAACGGGTTGGTAAGGATGAAAGAGAATCTTACGTCATACAACCATGCGGTGAAATATTTTTTACCGTACTTGGCCGCTTTTAAATGAGATCGTCTAACACGCCAAAGTTTCGGGACGGATTTCGGAACCTCGAACCGAAGTCACGTGATCTATTGCCTCAAAATGTGGTACAAACAAACATCTTATAATCTCAAACTACTGTTAAAATTTCATGTGGCAAGACCAAACCTTTCTCGAGGGAGCAAAAGCCGTAAACTTCGCTCTCGTTATATAGTTTGAAATGGCCGAGTCAAAACAAAAGAACAGGCCACGCAAATGTTGTTCGTTCAAATTAATGCATCTTCGATCTCTGCGTGAACAGAGATATCAAAAACAGCAAACTTGACGTTTACTGTGATTAATTTCTGGCCGGGCCGCATTGAAGCATCGAGTGGCTCTTGGTGCAAACTTTTTGGGGCCCTCACAACGATGTGCCAACAGAAAAACTCAATACACCGTGTTTGAGTGTGGAATATGTAAAACTCTCTATTTTCGACGTATGGATGTGTTCATAGGCGTAGCCAGGATTTTGATTGGGGGGGCCCAAACCACAGATCACATGCAATGAGGTCATCAGAAACTTCGAAAGAGGAATTCTTTTGTGGGCGCAAAGATATCGTAGAAAGGAAGATCAGAAGCCGTGGCCCAGTGTTGGCACCTAACTAAAAACTCGTTCAAGGGGAGGGCTTCAACCCAGTACTTAAATTGTTGGGGGGACGCCTTCCCCAATGGAAAGTTAGCGTCCCTCCATCAAGATTTAGCGTCCTTCCCGTCCATATTTAGGCGTCCTCCCATCGAGAGTTGAGTGCTGGATGACCAGAGGAAAAGTAGCCAGCCAGGACTAAAAGATCCTACAAATTTCCTGCCGAAATGGTCGCAAATCGCGGCGAAGACCTTTTTTTTTTTGTGCTTCACCTCATTTTAGGGAAAAATAACTTCCATTTCCGGCCAAAACCTTTTTTGTTTTTGATCTTATTCAATTTCGGCGACGGAAATACATCATGTCTACTAAAATTTTTGTAAAGTTATTCAAGGCTGCAAAAGCGTTCCCCCATACAAAATTTTAGAATTTAAGTACTGCTTAAACGAATAGTTAAAATGCAAAAATGTCTAACTTGGGAGACATGTGTTGAGTAAACAAGTGTACTGTAATTCAAACGTATCACAGACGGGGGTTTATGGGGGCCAAGCCCCTAGCCGCCTGGCAAGTTTTTGTAATTTTTTGGAAAAAAAACTGTTTTAATACCATTGGATCACAATTTGCACGTATTCAGAGTCATTGAAAAGTAGTCGATTTTTAATATTTGAAATCCAATCGAAAAAATTAAATTGTTCAGTCCACCATTTGCTTGCAATTTAAGTCCAAAATACGTATAAAATCTTGCATTTTGGGGTTAAATTTTGAAAGTGACTTGGCCTAGGTAGGGGAAGTAAAGTACATTGCCTCCTGCAATATTTTAGCAGTAAACAACAATCCAGTCGAATATTTTCTATAGAGATTATTGTTTTGTTATGAAAACAACCAGTTATAGGAATGCATATTTAACCAGGGGGCCCAGGCTTTCTCAATTCAAATAGTTGTTCATTGAGCATTCCCCTTACCGTAGCTATTTTTTTTTCAAAAGTATTTTGTTGCATAAAAACTGGCGAGGTGGAGATGAATTGTTATTGAAAAATGTACCATAGATAGTTACGCCTACAAACCATGTTATTGCCCGGGCCGGTTTTACATTGAGTTGGGCCCCGAGCACTTTGGGATTTTCGCGATATTTTCCTACCAAACACAGGTGAAGACCAAAAAAAGTCTTATCTGAGCGCTGAGCCTCTGGCACTATGCCAAATGTTAAATCCGTCCCAGGTTATTATTGCATTATGTTCATAAAAAAGGTTAGATGAGGGCCTCAGTTAGCAACTTTTAGGATAAAAACTCTTACATTCACTCTGGTTATACGTTTAAATTGGTTGTCAAACATTATACTGAAGGGGCCCGGACCCCCTAGATCAATATTATTGTTGGGAGCCCATTTAAATTAGGGACCATTTAAATATTATTGTAGGGGGCCCATTTAAACTGTTTGACAAAAATTAAATTGAGGGGGCCCGGGCCTCCTGGATTAATATTATTGTTGGGGCCCATTTAAATATTGTTGTAGGAGGCCCATTTAAATTGGTTGGTAAAAATTAAATTGAGGGGGCCCGGGCCCCCTGGATCAATTACTGTTGGTTACTGTTGTACGCGTGTATTGTTGAACGCAAAGACGCTAAAAGAAACTGAAACTTAAGAAACAGTAGTCGTTTTTGTGACATTTTATCATTGTTAGCATCTCAATCGGGGGCTCAGGTCCCCTGCCCCCCCCCCCCCCCCCCTGGCTACGTTTATGGATGTGTTGACAAATCTAACAAATCGACACCACGTACCAATCTTCATAAAAATCAGTTTTCGGTAAGAAAAAACGTAGATAATCATTTACTCATCACAAAGGTGGGTCAGGAGATGAAGCTTTCAATCCAGCAGTTTGTGAGACACTATTGAATTTGTGATTTTTCTATCAAAATAATGGCGGTTTTTAACTACTTAGCACAGAATTATGCTAATATTCTACTTGGTTTATTTATTTTTTTCAAAAATAATTATCTGAAATTAAATCAATTTTGAATAATTTCAAGATAATAATAAATTGGTTTTGAAATTTTACTTGAACAAACAACAAACAAGCAATTGAAAAAATACAGAATAAAATAGATTAGCACACCTTATCCACGATAATGATGACGTTACCCGTTTCATTCCGGTCTCTCGTTCTACTAAACTTTTCTTTAAAACAAATCTGAACTGGCGATGCGGTGTTGCATTCTTGGGTGTGACACAAACACTTATTTATCATCGGGATTCGGAAGCAAATTAAGCAGTCCACCGATGAAGTAGTTCAGTCTTACGACAATTTTCACTACCGCACCCACCAAGAAATACTCTGCTTTGGTATGGTCAGATAGACACGGGTTGGATATTGGCCCGTAGCCATTAATAAATAGGAATTCATTGTGGTACTAATAATACAGTTACTTATATTTGGTTTCGAGTAGCCGTAACAATTTTTGTAGTTCAATAAAGTTTATTGAAACTAAAAAATCAGAGCACGAAACAAACGTTACGACAAATTTACCATATTTTTGCATCTAGCAAATAAAACTATAAATAGCATGTAAATAAATGGCAAATAAATAAATAAATCAGGGCTGGATATAAAATCAAGAAATGGTAGCAAATGTAAAACTGGTAACCGCTGACCGTAGACCAAGTACGTAATTATGAGGATGGGCCTCATTTTGCACGGGAACACTCTTTACGACCACGGCTACAAAGTCTGTCCCAAAACCTCATCAGAATCCCCCGAGATCGCTTTGTTTTTTTTGTTGTTTTTGCTGCTGGCTCATTGATGTCATTTTCAATGTAAGTTGCATTTTTATCAGCATTTTGTTGCTGTAATTCGCCACCTGGCGGAATGGATGATTGAGACATAGAATTCTGTTTGCAAAATAAATCAGTCAAAGAATATATTGACGCTGCAAAACCGACACCCTTTCACCAGCGCCTCCCTTCCGGTCACCGTGGCGGTACTGTCTCCACCTATTTGTAAGGGAATAGGCGAAACATGACGGAAAAACTCCACTGTATAGGTCGCCCTTAAGATCTAAACTGCCTGGTTTTTAGTTTAGACGCCAGGTGCTCGGTTACAAGTGAGTGAGTCTCTTGTACTAGGATTAACCTGAAGATTGGTGCACCTTCTACCCTCCTGTCATGAGAAAGCAACGGTGGCGCTCTTTTTTGACCCTTTTCAAGTTTCAAAACACGTTTTGACTTCTTCCAGTTCAATTTGCCGCTTGTTCGAAGTCAACAAACAGAAACAATAGCCGTGAAGTTCCACTTCCAAGGACGCAACAACGTGACCAGGATGCAAGTCGAACCCTGGTCATGTGATCATGGTCATTGCAATATTGACGCATTAACTCTCGCGGCTATATGCACCAGTACACTTGTACAGCAGCATTCAAAGCAACGAAATTAAAAATACATGCTGAATTGAAAACAAAGTGGTATTACATTTGAACCATATCAATCTTCTTCAGATAGCCACTTTTCAATTTATTCATGTTCCAATCACTGTGAATCTTGTAATTCAAATACAAATCATTTAATTATTCTAGGCTCGATTTCTTTTTTAGGTCAAACTATCACGAAAAAGATTTGATGAAGATAAAGTGACGGAAATACTGCATTGACATTGTTTACCTTAAATTGCTTGGTTTTCAGCATTTTTCGAAGTTCAGCTCTCTCAATTTTATTTTCTTTCAACTTCATCTGCACAGCCTTTAGCTTCTGCTCTGCATTGCTCTTATTATTAATTCTCAGCCCATCAAGCCGTTTCCTGCTCGAGCTGGCGTTTGCCTCGTTCATCTCTTCCCTCAGCAACTGACTGCTGTCCTTTCGAACTATCTTCAATTTACTCTAAAACAACGATGCAATATGGTAAGAAAACAAAATATGCCAACTAAATCGATATTCTATAATTTTTTTTTAACTTGAACCGTTTTAAGAGCAATCTAATTTACAGCAATTGAAAATGTACGCATTAAAATATTGTACAGATCCCCAGATCGAGAATTGCTCAGTGGTTTGATATATTTGCTATTTTGATAAAATTTAAAGATTTAAAATTCCGATTTTGTTTTTTCGAGATTGGAGAATGAAAATGTAATTAAATTCAGATGAATTCCATTCCTATAGCTTTCGAAATCCACCTGAAATTGATTTTCTTTCACTTTTGTTTTGAGTTTCGCCATCTCCAATTCGTTTTCTTCCAATTTTTTCTCCATTTCTTCCAGTTTTCCTTGCAAATTACTTTTCTGGCTCCTCAACTCGTCAATCAACTCCTCCATTACTTTGGATCTTTTGTTTATTTCTGCAAATTCTTTTTGGAGTATCTGGCGTATAACTTCTTCCAGAGTTGTCTGAAAACACCAGCAGTTTGTTTTTTGAAAATCGTACCTAATTCTATACCTCAAACAATTTTACAACACATTGTTTATTTACCCAAATTTCGTGTTCAGCAAAGTTTCTACTTTTCTATACGTATTATGTTAGACTACTGTAATAGTTTTCATGAAAAAATTTCAACCATGGCTATCTAAGCCCATGAGATTAGATTCGGGTAGGAGCACAGAGCTTGTCAGAATAAAACAAAAAGTAATGGAAAATTCAGTTTTTGCAGTATTATCATTCGTTTAACTCGGTGATGCTAACTTTAATTTGCAAAGTTAGGTTTGTAATTGCCAGGAGACAGCAAAAAACAAATTTCCATCTTCAAATCAAGTTGTACGCCTGTTTTTTTGTCTATCGCCTCATACAAAAATTGTATGCTATCCACTCAAACTCAAAAGAGATCATGCTTGTTACTTGAAGCATTCAACTAATTTGATTGCAAATTGAAGGAGCAGTTGCTCCGATCTTCCCAGGCGACTGAGAAATG
The DNA here is from genome assembly GCA_963965965.1 of Trididemnum nubilum. Lineage (NCBI taxonomy): Eukaryota > Metazoa > Chordata > Ascidiacea > Aplousobranchia > Didemnidae > Trididemnum > Trididemnum nubilum. Next base: position 12,276,534 of record OZ014474.1, on the reverse strand, counting down.
TTTGAGCAGATATGTGATGGCGTTCTGATCTTCTGGTGTAAAATTTCATTTGCTCTTGTTGGTCAATTTAATAAACAGAGCAATGAGAGCACGCTGTTAAGTATATCAAATGACTTTTAGCAAAAGACGTTACCTTATCGATACAACTTTTTTGCGCATCTTCCAAGATTTTGATCAGAGAGGAAAAATCCTGTATTGTTTTATCGTCAGCTAACGATTTTGCTTTCATTACTTCAATCTCAGTTTTGTAGCTGAAAAAACAACCGACGTAACTCTCCTTGTTAGTGAAATAAAACTTAAATTATACCAAGGCGTGCAACCCAGATTTTGATAAGAGGGAGAGTTGAACCCAGCGGTAACATTTTTGCTTGAAAGTTGTCTCATTCGGGCAGCGTGCTGAACAAACTGGTGTTATTCACGCGTATCATGCTAAGACCGGAGGTCGGCTGGTGAAGCACCCATCAACCTCTGGGCGATTTTTGTGATTTTTTGTTTTTTCAGAAAAAAATGATCATTTTAGCTGCACTCGAATAAAATTTTGTACCATTTTGGAGCCATTTTAAGCACCTAAATTGCTAAAATTTGAAAACTAGTTGAAGAACTAAATCACTCAACCCTTCAAGCTCCACCCTCTACCTCCTCACTCACAGGTCAAGTCCACAAAATATGCTTAAACGCTTCAAATTTGGGCTAAAATTTTCTAAGTGACTGGCTGAGGAAGCTGGAGCCCCTTAGGCCCCTCTGCCTGGTTACACCTCTAAATAAACCTCCGAAGGAGTTGTTGCTTAAATGTTTCAAAGCTTTTCTGTCCTTTCACATTACCCAATTGAGAATGTTGCATAAAACGTAATTGTGTGATTATTAGACTTACCATGCGTCCCGGTTTCAAGGCCATGTCTCGGGGTCCCGGCCGGCTGGTGGAAATGTCCCAGTTTTTTGTTTGTTTGTGAAGACCACTCGAAAATTCGCAAAAACACGGTCGCTGGAGTGAAGACCTTTTTTTTTCGTTTTTTTAGAGAATACCTTGAAAATCACGCGAAAACCGTGGGTCGTTGAAGTGAAGACCTTTTCTTTTTTTTTTTATTTTGTAGATCACCTGAAAAATCATGAAAAACTACGACTGTCCCGATTCTCTTTCTGAAAAGTATGGTAACCCTAGTGATTAAGATTATCATTTTGTAAAGTGTAGTTTTTATCAGCAAAGAAAATCATTGAAAAGTATTCATTTGCAATAACATTGAACATAATTAATATCAATTTATTAAGAACAATGTACTAAGAAAATTTTTATACTAAAAGTAAGTAAAAGTAAAAGTAAAAGTAAGATTTGTACTTTAGTCGGTAAAGATCTAATTTATAGCAATAGCTTCATTCGGTAATAGTTTAATTAATAGCTTTAGTTTCTTTGGGTAAAATTTTTCGGTCAAGGTTCATTTATTTTGTTAGCTAGGCTATCGCTTCTCTGCGATAGATTTGTACTTTAGTCGGTAACGATTTGATTTATTGCAATAGCTTCATTCGGTAAAGATTTAATTAATAGCTCTAGTTTTATTGAGTAAGGATTTTTCAGCTAAGATTTATCTATTTTGGCTAAAATTGACGGAATGATGAGAAAAGATTTATTTATTACAAACGTAATCGGTAAAGATTTATTCATTGATTGGTAAATTGGTAAAGATGCTTATTTTGAAGATTTTTATCACTGGTGATAATTGTCCTTTTTGGCCTTGCTAGCCTTACTGATGAGCCCTGAGATTGGGCGAAACAGCTGTCTAAGGCATGCTATAGGAAATTATTTTGCATTGAACTATTAGAATTATCTTTTGTAGTATTGTGGTCACTTTATATTTTTGGAAAAGGAAAAAAAAAAAAAAAAAATTGTGTCATGATCTGGTTAATTTGCAATTTTTTGCCTTTCTACGCTCATGTTCATACCTGTAGTCCTAGCTATACTGACGAGGAATAAAAGACGAATGTCGATTCCGAAACAGTATGTCTTAGGCTGTTAATCATAGGTTTGATTGTGCCTATAAGACTCTGTATACTGTCTATAACTTATTAATAATTAATATCGATCAAGCTCTTTCTGTTTGAATAAACAGATTGTTGAGAGAATTTGAATTTTATATGTAATTGTTTGTTTCAAAACATGCTGCTAGACAATTCAGTAAGTTGAACTGTAAAACTGTCCACTCACTTTGAGATTTCCTGCTCCAGACTCGACTTCTCGTTGGCTAAAGACTTCAGCTCATGTTTTTGGTCTCCCATTTCATTTCTCAATTCCGTGTATTCCCGTAGCATTTCCACCGCTTTGGCGTCACTGGATATGATACAAGATTCCAGAACTGCAGCATGTGTTTCGTACCATGTTGATGAGGCTGAAGCGTTTTGCAACTCCATCTTTATTTTGACTGATTCTTTTGTCAAATTTGCGATCTTCAAATCTTTATTTTTCATCTCGATCCGAAATTGTCTTGCAACTGCTCGGTGTTCGGCGAGCAGTGCCTCCTTTTCCGCAACTTTCTCGCTCAGTTTCTGATCCGCCAAACTTAACAGAACATTTTGTTTGTTCAAATCACAATTCAAATCAACAATTTTCTGCTGAATTTCATTTTGAACTTCATTGAAGTTCTTTTCTGTATCTGAAAGCTGCTTTTGCATTGTTGTTACTTCAGCTGACAAAGTGATTATTTCAGTGTCCTTGCTTTGTAATTTATCCTTCATGTGTCGAACTTCTTCATTGAGTTAGAACGCAGCTTTGACATAACTACTCTGGGACCTTTTCAAATCTTCGTTTGCGTGAGTCAAAATCTCATTACTGTTTTGAAGTTTGTTTTGATCACATTGCATTTTCATTATTTCAACTTCTTTTGCTTCAAGATTCTCGTTCAAACTCTTTGTTTCAGCAACCATTTGTTCCATTGAAACTTGCGCATCTAACTGCGAATCATCAACCATCAAGGTTTCCCTCATATCATTAGAAGCTTTATCCTTTTGTTCTGCTTTCTTGGACAACTCGATCAGCTGATTTTTCAGTTGCCCAACTTCTTTCTCCAACATACATGCAGCACTTGCTTGACTACTTGCCGATTCTTTTAACTCGTCATTCATACTCTGCAGACTCTTATTGTCTTCTATGAGCTTTTTTTGTTCTTCTTGCATTTTTCCTATTTTAAATTCATCCACAGCAAGATTTTCTTGCAATGTTTTGATCAAAAAAGAAAACTCCTGTATTTTTTGATCATCAGAAAGCGATTTCGCTTTCATCTGTTCGATCACAGTTTTGTAGCTGGAAATAACAACGACATAAATCTTAGAATGCTGACGGAAATGAAATTGAAGCACATTGTGGAAATAGTCGCTAAGTCGCATTTCAGCGTTTCAAGAAAACTGCGTTTAAAGTTTTAAACTTTCATTCGGCTCTGTTTTCCAGTGCAACATAATAAGCTATTTATTACCGAAAAATAATTGAAAATAAACATAAGTTTTTTTCTCAGGTAAAACATCTTTAGTAAATAAATTGAAAAATATGAAAAACTCATTTTTTGAAAAATGTCACTTAACAACTTTTGCCAAAACACGCTTCAATTGGAATTGGAATTCCATTCATTTGCTGTTTTGAGAGAGCTGCTTAAAAGATTTAGGCCAGCTGGATTACAATGGGCGTAAAATCGTAAGCGTATAGGACCGTACTTTCACTCTCTTCCAACCAAAACTCATACGCCTGATGTACTCTCTCGCCAGCGTCGAAGCTGCGATTTGATTGAAACAAGCTAAGGATCAGGCCCGGTGCCAGAGCAGCGTGACTAGTTGGGCAGAAAAGATACTTGGGGGTACAGATAAAATTTTTCGTCAAATTCGGAAGTGAAGACCAAAAAAACGGTTTTTTTCCCAAATTACTCCCAGTCAACACGGGCTGCTTATCTTCTTTCGGGGCACAATTTTCCCTCGAGAGGGCACGTTCATAACCTGGCGGGGCGATACGGAGGTTACGGATATCGTTCCTGTCCACATATTCAAGGGTGAAGACCAAGAAAAAGGTCTTCGGCGAGAAATTTTACGCTTCGTTTTGGCGTTCACTCGAGTATTCGTCCTGGAACGGGACTGTATTCACGCTTGGGGGGGGGGGGGGACACAAGCAGTGTTTTTTTGTGGGGGGGCGCGAAATGCAGCCCAGTAGCACAGGACTTGTTGCTTTCTTTTGGACGCAATCCTTGCTTTGAGAGGCACATTTCTCGCTTGATGGAGCACAAGCAGTGATATGGGGGGCACGGCACCGAAATGTTCCCCGTGACGTCGAGCCTGCTAAGGATACGCTCACGATTTTACGCACAATCTACAGCAGTTGGTCAGATTACTATTACTCTTTGAACAGTACTTTTAATCAGCAGTGAAAATTACTGAAACGATTAGCGATTGAATTGCTACGAATTTCGATGAATGAAATGGTTTGTTGTTTGCGGCAGGGTGATTTGTCATCGCTGCAAACACTAACATGGCACATAACTGATGAAAAACAAATGCACAACGATTACGCAACTTCGCTTCGAGGAGAATGTACTGTAGGCCAACAAACTCAAGCGCTTGCCAAAGGGTTTCAGCTAAAACTTACAGGAGCACAAGGATTGCAAGGACCGAAAGGTCAGCAAGGACTACATGGACCCTTAGTCTAACTCAAATCCTTGCGGTCCTTGCGATCATTTTGGTCCTTGTGGTTTTGTATATTTTAGTAGTAGCGTCGCCAAACATCGAGCATCGGAGCCGGTGTGTAACTGTTCAAGAAAACATCAGAAAATACAAGAAAATAAAAGACTGTCTTAAAGTCACAGTCTGGATCAACTTCTGCTGGAGGCTGATCCAACTGATGACTTTCAGTCTTTTTATTTTCATAACTGCGACTTGCTTTGTTGTTATGAGTTTTAATGTTATTACTATGCAACCTATAAAATTATGGAAATTTGAAGAAGAAACATGTAAACAAAGATCATTGAAACCAATACACTTTCAACGTTCTAACCAGCACCCGTTTCAAAGCATGAATTATTGTTTAATTTGTACGATCTCTTGATGACCCAAACATTGAAACTGATATCGCTTCTTCTTAAATTGAGGTAAATTCTTCATTTGAAAACATACATCTAAGCAATGCTCTTGTTAAATTTCATTTCGTTCTACTCACTTTAATATTTGATTTTGCAACGTCTCTTCTTGTTGATTACTGGGAGCTCTTTGCCGGTCTCTCTGTTGTTTTCGTGGTTCTCTGATGCTTGTACCCGGACCACCCCGGGAAGATCGAACCTTATTGGCTACAGCCTGTTTTAATTCGATCAATAACGTTTGTTTCAGATATTCATCATGGTCATTTTGTTGGTCATCCGAACTCGACATCTCATCCCTACAATCAGCGAAAGACCTCCATTGACCTTCAAAGTAAGCTATTTCTTCCTTCGCCACCATTAGCTCATGTTTCAACTGGTGCACTCTTGCGTTCATCGATCTAATGACGTCGTGTTTTGTTGAAGAAGATTTTTTGGCCGTTGATAAGGAACGAAGTGCAGTCTTCAATTCCTTTTCTAACTTGACTGAATGTTCAAGCAGGTTGGAAATCTTGATATTTTTCTCTTGCAACTCATCGCGAAACTCTTGCACAATGACACATTGTTTGGCAATGAGCTCCTTCTTTTCCGCGACTTTTCGACACAGTTTCGCATCAGCCAAGGTTGTTTGAGTATCTTTGGTATTCAAAGAAAAGTTCAAGTCACCAACCTCATGTTGAAGTTGACTTTGAACATCATTAATGTTGTTCTTTGCATCGTTTTTGGATTGAAGCGCCTCTTCACGCTTCAATTGCTCGCTTTGATGCTGCTGGTTGGAAACCTCCCTATCCCTTTTTGAGTCGACCCCACGTTCACTCGTTGATGATTTTTTCGAATTCACCTCATCAATTTTGCTTCTAAGATGCTGCACTTCATCACTACCCTCCTCAGTATTGCTTTGCATCTTCGCAGCATCAGATGACATTTTGGTTTTTAACTGTTTATCCGCCACAAACTAGCAATGCATAGATTTTTTACCATTAAATTAAACAATAGCAAGATAAATCTAGCTAAATGCATAACATTTAATCGTTCAATATTTTTGTTTCCGAAATTTTGAGTTTTGAAGCAAGACAGCAAGTTTGACATCAAAATATTTGATTATATTTGCGTTTAATGTGTATTTCTTGACGCAACTGTTAGAAAGATATTCTAATTCAAATTAAGACACCGCCGCGTCCCAAGAATTTAACGCAAGAACAACAATTTCAGCCGAAATGCTGGCCATCTTGGGGCATCATCATGGCAGTAATTAGTGATGCGGTACGATAGTGTAACCACTAAAATGGTCAATATTGCGCTTAATTCGGTACGATGTGTTTAAATCGAAATATCTCTGAAACAGTTAAGTTTGAAAAGGATGGAATTAGAGAAGAAATAACACTTCATGCATTTGCGGCGGGTGCTGCCTCTGCGTGAGACTGGTGAAGGAGAGTCGCTCAAACTAATCGCCACAGCTTTCCGGTAGTAATAAAATCACTTTTACCTGAGAGTAGATCTGATATCGATCTGCGTCAGTGGATGGTCGCAATATTTCGATTAAACTCAAGACATATAAAGTATTTTTCCTGCTCAAGTAATTTTTTTGTTTTTGGAAGTGGACACTCTTATTTATTTTAATATTTAATTCTGTTTTTGGATTTATGTTAAAGCTGTTTGATGTTATGTGGATAATTTGCAGCTATTGTATTAAATTGCACTGATCATGTTTTATTTGTGGAATGTGGATATTGGCTTATATCTTAAATCAGTGTTTGCTTTTTTACTAAAGCCAAGCCAAGATAAAAATCTTATTAAATTAAAACTTAATTTTTGTTAAGATTTTTGTCAAATTAAAACAAGTTAACCAAGCCAAGTTAAAATGTAGTCTGTGGTATCACAACTTTTTTGAAGTGTCAATAAAATATTAGTCAAAAAATAAGCAATATTTTGATAAGTTTGTTGTTATTTTGATGACATAGTTTGTAAGCAACACTGTTTTTACGCTTCTGTTTACAAAACTGTAAACAGTATGCTATTTTCCACCTACAATTCCAACAAAAATCAATCAAATCAAATCAAAATCAAATCAAATATTTCCTTATAGTCGCTGTAATACGCCGAAGCGTGTAACGAGTTAGCGGAGTCCATCTTCGCGTCATTGCGCCAGGGCAACACAGCTTCTTTCGAAGAAATGTCGCAGCGGTGGCGAGCCGTTGGCAACACTGTGTTCGATTTGACCGGCCCGAGATTAAACCTCAGACCTCCTGCTCCAGAGACAAACGCATTACCGCTCGACCAACTGGCCGGTTGCAACAAAACTCCAGCTTCCAAATCGAAATTCAATGTCATATTTTGTGTTTAATTGACTTCGATGCTTTGCGCATTTTGAATTTCACATAATGAACTTGAAATGTAACCAAATTTACGTAAAACTTTAAATACATCAGCTATTAGACAGCATCCAGAGTGTATAGTTACTTTACATACATTGTTAATTAATGTAATTCAGCTTGAGTTGTACACCAGAAGAACTTCTGAAATTTCTTTAACTTCAAATCAAATATATCATTATATTCGCTGTAATACGCCGAAGCGTGTAACGAGTTTGCGGGGCCCATCTCCGCGTCATTGCGCCTGCGGGCAACTCAGCTTCCTCTGAAGAAATGTCGCAGCGGTGGTGAGCCATTAGCAACACTGTATCCGATTTGACCGGCCCGAGATTTGAACCTCCGACCTCCTGCTTTAGAGACGAACGCGTTACCGCTCGACCAACTAGCCGGTTTTTCTTCAACTTTAGTTGTGTAAAACTAAATGACAAATTAGATTAGATTCAAAAACTTACGAAAAGACACTATTATCCTTAATTTTAATACTTCCCTTCCGCTCACATCGAAAAAAAAATCGGAATAAACTTTTTTTTTTCTTTTTGTATGTAGTAGAATTTTATGACGTCATAGTGACCAGTAAATTAAAGCATGTTTAGCGTAGTTCGTCATGAAAATCAACATTTTATTTTGATTATTATTGGATATAAACACAATTGCAAAGTGGGAATGAAGGCGATAGCTGACGCTTAATGGCCTGTTTGCCCAAAGTATTAAGCCCAAAATAACTACACGTTTTTGCTCTTCATTTCTTTGTCATGCCATTTATAAACTTCAAACTTCAAGATCGTTAAAAAGGTACAATAGTTTTGAAACTTAGAAGCTTGGTAAATGGACTTCTTGAATAATTTAATCAAAAACAATTCAGCCAAGATACTGTAGAACATATTTATTGAGACGTTTTGGTTTAATTTCTTTAAACCATTGTCAATCTAGATTAGAACATAAAAATAAAATCACAGCTGACTCGTTTAGGGAAAATCGCAGACTCGACGTGTAAAATTGGATTTTGTGATTACAAGACACGTTCTATACACAATGTCTGGACAGGCACGCGGAAAACACGTGGGCCTATGTTGTTTTTAACGCATGAAGTTTTTGTACTACCCCCCATTCTATTCCTACTAAGCCCTAGCCCTGCTCAAATTAGAACAATACTAGTGCGTAAAAAATCTAAAAAACTTTGATTAATGCAGCCCGATTACAATACTTAGTCAAGAAGAATTGAAGATTTCCGCATCACTTATTCAATTAAACATCAATGCACTAAGTTTTGAAACACTCATGCACTGAGACGTTGTGGGGGCCAAAAAAGTCAAAATGGGTTTCTTTGCGCTCAAGAATGTTACTTTCAATTTCCTCTCCTATGGCAGTTCTTCATGAGTCATATTTTCATTTTTCTGACTAAAATTACTTCAATAACAGTATTTCTAAGAGTAAAGTATTATTAGTCTGAACAGCGCGTGCAGTGTCTCTCTATAGCAATTAATTAAACGTGGTAGGCAGATGGGCATTGGGCGAAGGACCTGGAGACGATTTTAAGACCACTTTGTTTTTAGCTCCCATCACCCTTGTCTCGATGTTGCGTTCTTAGATAGGTTTGATGATTATCTCTGTCAGTACCAGTGGTGCAAACAGGAAACTCAAGCCCTCCTCCCACAACGAAGTCACTTCGAAAATTTAACTCAAATTGCATGGTTTTAAACATCTTTGGACTTGACCAGAGAGTGAAAAGGGCCTCAAGAGGCCGAGCAATTAAATTCTTTTAAATGGCTTCAAAGTCTAAGAAATAAATTTTTTTCAAATGGCTCAAAACACGTGCGAAATGCCATTCAAATGCTACTTTTTTGTCAAAATATCACAAAAAAATTTGATTTTTGCTTGGCGGCTTTGCGAACATGCAGGGAAAAGACAATAACAGTAAACCAGCACTCGATGAACTTTTACGCGAATGTGGGTACGTCCAAATACAGCGCCACTGTTGCTTTTGTTTCTAGAGGTTAAAATGTAACAACTAGGTGGAGAAACTTGCTTGTCTTTGTATCGGCAATTGGCAGTGGTTGTCGAAACTGATGAAGCGCGTTGTTATTTCAACATGGCTTAATTCTTTTGTAACTTATTACAATAATCAGATACCACTCACCGATTAAAACTAACGGCACAGTTCTAATCCCTGAGTGGTATCTGATTACTGTAATATGTTACAAAAAAAACTTTCACTTTCAACTGTAGTCGGACACCTAACTCTTCATTATCATTTACAAATCCCATATCCGAGCTGAACTTTATACTGAAAAGCGCCACTTCGGGGATGCTTTAATTAAAAAAATAACCGCTAGTTGGCAATCGCGAGTTAAAACAACCGGAAAAGTGTCAATACGATGATACCATTCGTTGAGATTTTATTTGCAACAGACCAGAAATCGCAATTTCAACACAAAACCCAAACAATCTCATATCAGCAAACGTTTCAACTTTCTCGAAATCAACATCTTAGAATGTTCGACTTCAAGCTTAATCAATGGAAACTTGACAACGGATTTAAAAATGCGTTTCACGCTGACTGCTGCCGAAACAAACCATCTGAAACAAACGAACAAAAAACGCCAACTGCTGCTCAAGCAAACAAAAACAATGATGAATAACAACGTATACTAGGGTGGTCGAGAAAAATGCTCTAAGCTCCTGATCGAGCAATTTGGGTAGCTTTATGTTTTTTGGTCATTGATTTAAATTTCCAGTGAAAAACTGAAGACCTAAATAAAACATGTGTATTTTTCAATTTTGCATGCACGTTCTAAAATCGTGCATACATTAGTGAGAATGACTGAAAAAAATATTCTAGAATTCGAATGTTTTACCAAATGACCGCAGAAAAAGATTTCTGAACTTGGGACATTCGACTAGAAGTTCGAGACGAATAAATAAGGGGTAGTGCACTAGTGCTGCTGTTCGAGCTTTCAAGAAAATGTGAAAGTCAATCCAGACATCTCCGCTAGCAATTTTGGATGGATATGAAAAACCACACTGAGACCAAAACTGCAAATCGCATCTTGGAAAGCACCAAGAATTCTTCAAGTGATGAGCTTCATCTTTCTTTCTGGTGATGCCTTGTCTTACACTGTTGACCCAAATGTTGGGATAAGCCTAAAATGATTTCTTACCCAATTTGAACTTTTCTATGTCATTCCGTTCAGATATTGTAGTTCAAGCATAACAATTAAATTAGTGTTGCCATTTTTTTAGCATTAGAACAGAAGAATAACTTTTGGAAAGCTGGCTTACATTTGCCTGAGGCAACTGATTTAAGTTCAGAGCCTTGACTTTGTTTTGACAACAACTCTGTCGAAAAACACTTATTGAAAACTGGGAACATGCAGTAACTTTTTGAAATTTTGCGTCTAATTGGCAATCTTTGCAAAATTTCAATGGGGGGAAATCTTTCAAGGTAAAATAATCTAAGGTGCTATATCCCGGAAACGAAAGGTCAAAAATACTCGTATTTGGTGAAGATAGTCTCTTGATCTGTCAAAATTTTTTGAGAGAAAACAGAGCAAAAATACCTCCGACATGATCACCCTATCGATTTATTCGTAACAGCTCTTATTTTTCAACGTTCGCGCTTTTGAATTCATGTATGACCTACGTGAGCGTGCAACGTCACTCAATTTACTACAATTCAAAATTAGGTGAGTAAATACGAACAAAATTTACACGAGCTGGAATATCAATGATGTACTGCTTGATACTGTGCAAGAAAGAGGGTATTTCCAGCTCTAATGTTTACAACTGGTTATTCTTCAACATTTTGGATATTTCGAAAGTTGAAAGGTGCAAGCTCTTTAATTTTACCATATTCTGTTACCCTTATTTTCTTTCACAATCCATCTCTTCTAATCTTGAAAGATAATAATAATAATATGTTGAACTAGACAGGCTCGGCGCCAGAGTAGCTTGACTGGGGGGGCCATAAACAATTTTTAGGGGACACAAGAACTTTGTTCCTTCGAATTCCAAAGTGTAGATCAAATACCAAAGGTGTGCATCGCGAATTTTGGGCTGAAAACCAAACACAAAAAGGTCTTCGTCGCAAAATACGCGAGAATTTTCACGAATTCTAGGCTGAAGACCAAAACAAAAAACAAAAAGAAGTCTTTATCGCAAAATCTGCAAAAAAACAGCTCTTGCTTGGAGTGATGACCAGTATTTTAGGACCTCAGGCCTCCCACTGCACTCCAGTGGCATCGAGTCTGTTACCTTCGTTGGGGCACAATTCGCGCTTGGGGGGAGCACAAGCAGTAAATTGGGGGGCACGGTACCGTAATGCCCCCCGGTGACAACGGGCCTGGAACTAGACTGTAAAACAATGCAGAGTGAAACGGTGAAGACTTGTTGAAACTAAGAGACAAACCGAATAGACCGTTAACTAGCATTGTAGCATAATGTCACGATGTGGTGGTACTCAGTGTCTGAACAACTTTAACGTGGGCGTAAATAAACAAAACGCATAGCTAAACACGGGGATTATATTGTTTGAGAATTTCCCTAGTTATAGTTTCATTGACTAGCATTTGAAATAACACTCGGGAAATAAAATGCATGCTTTTCGCACATGTCGATCTTACGGCCAAAACAATCAAAAGGGGATATTTCTCATAGCCTCCCCAAGTCCCCGAATCCCTGGCATGGTTTAAACGGGAGTTTACCACATCCTTTCCGTAAAGCAAATTCTTCAAACAAAAAACTTACAAGACAATATTCATGAATGATCAGGGAATTTATTCGATATTTTTGTGTTTTTATATAATCAATGTTTTTCGATAACCGCGAGGCATTTTGAACTATCATGATCATCATCATCATCATATTTATTTATTTTACCAAGTGACGTCATATCACAAGAAAAAAAACTGCAACTTCCTCTAGGTCTATCACCAAAGCATCGAAACATGCAATTCCTTCAAAACCAATACACAAACTTGCAGAGTCAAAGCAATGTTTAGTCACTTTATTTAGTCATGAAACGCAGTTATGTAGCAGTATATTACTCGAACGATACTGAAGTGCGCAAAAAACGCGAAGATCTTTGGCGACGACATTACGCTGATTCTACTTTAGTTCGGCAGAAAAAGGATCATGGATGGGATTGGAACCCATGTATACAACAATCAGTCATACGAATACATTTGCTTTCCAAGTTGCGGCAGTCCTTCAACGCAGGGGAGCCACTAGACTTTGAAATTTGTCTCGTCGCTTAAATATCAACTAAGAAAAAAATAAAAGATCTAGCTTAAGCTGTTCAAAAATTTGATTTTTGGGGTACATTTGTGGATTTTGCCGGGGGATGGCACACCCAAACTATGTCGAAATATTTTACTAACAAATATCTACTGGTATCAAAATAAACTATAGCGCCCTAGCTTAAGCCGTTCAAAAAAATAATTGATTTTTGGGAGAGTTTCTGGGATGGTGGCCAAAACATTTGACCAGACAAAACTGCGTTTGTAATTCAAAAACTTTTCGCAAAAATTAGTTTTCGTTTTTTTTTGCGGTTTAGGAGAAAAGCGTATAAACATTAAAAAAAGAAAAAAAAAAAAACAAAAAAAACACAAAACACAATCGCGGCAAAAACGGTTTGGTAAGGATGAAAGAGAATCTTAAGTCATACAACCATGCGGTGAAATATTTTTTACCGTACTTGGCCGCTTTTAAATGAGATCGTCTAACACGCCAAAGTTTCGGGACGGATTTCGGAACCTCGAACCGAAGTCACGTGATCTATTGCCTCAAAATGTGGTACAAACAAACATCTTGTAATCTCAAACTACTGTTAAAATTTCATGTGGCAAGACCAAACCTTTCTCGAGGGAGCAAAAGCCGTAAACTTCGCTCTCGTTATATAATTTGAAATGGCCGAGTCAAAACAAAAGAACAGGCCACGCAAATGTTGTTCGTTCAAATTAATGCATTTTCGATCACAGCGTGAACAGAGATATCAAAAACAGCAAACTTGACGTTTACCTTGATTAATTTCTGGCCGGGCCGCATTGAAGCATCGAGTGGCATTGAAGCATTGAAGCATCTCTCTATTTTCGACGTATGGATGTGTTCATAGGCGTAGCCAGGATTTTTGATTGGTGGGGGCCCAAACCACAAATCACATGCAATGAGGTCATCAGAAACTTCGAAAGAGGAATTCTTTTGTGGGCGCAAAGATATCGTAGAAAGGAAGATCAGAAGCCGTGGCCCAGTGTTGGCACCTAACTAAAAACTCGTTCAAGGAGAGGGCTTCAACCCAGTACTTAAATTGTTGGGGGGACGTCTTCCCCAATGGAAATTTAGCGTCCCCCCATCAAGATTTAGCGTCCTTCCCGTCCATATTAGGCGTCCTCCCATCGAGAGTTGAGTGCTGGATGACCAGAGGAATAGTAGCCAGTCAGGACTAAAAGATCCTACAAATTTCCTGCCGAAAATGGTCGCAAATCGCGGCGAAGACCTTTTTTTTGTTCTTCACCTGATTTTGGGGAAAAATGACTTCAATTTCCGGCAAAAACCTTTTTTTGTTTTTGATCTTTATTCAATTTCGGCGACGGAAATACATCATGTCTACTAAAATTTTGGTAAAGTTATTCAAGGCTGCAAAAGCGTTCCCCCATACAAAATTTTAGAATTTAAGTACTGCTTAAACGAATAGTTAAAATGCAAAAATGTCTAACTTGGGAGACGTGTGTTGAATAAACAAGTGTACTGTAATTCAAACGTATCACAGACGGGGGTATGGGGGCCAAGCCCCTAGCCGCCTGGCGAGTTTTTGTAATTTTTTGGAAAAAAAACTGTTTTAATACCATTGGATCACAATTTGCACGTATTCAGAGCCATTGAAAAGTAGTAGATTTTTAATATTTGAAATCCAATCGAAAAAATTAAATTGTTCAGTCCACCTTTTGCTTGCAATTTAAGTCCAAAATACGTATAAAATCTTGCATTTTGGGGTTAAATTTTGAAAGTGACTTGGCCTAGGTAAGGGAAGTAAAGTACATTGCCTCGTGCAATATTTTAGCAGTAAACAACAATCCAGTCGAATATTTTCTATAGAGATTATTGTTTTGTTATGAAAACAACCAAGGAATGCATATTTAACCAGGGGGCCCAGGCCTTCTCAATTCAAACAGGTGTTCATTGAGCATTCCCCTTACTGTAGCTATTTTTGTTTCAAAAGTATTTTGTTGCATAAAAACTGGCGAGATGGAGATGAATTGTTATTGAAAAATTAACCATAGATAGTTACGCCTACAAACCATGTTATTGCCCAGGCCGGATTTACATTGATTTGGGCCCCGAGCACTTTGGGATTTTCGCGATATTTTCCTACCAATTACAGGTGAAGACCAAAAAAAGTCTTATCTGAGCGCTGATCCTCTGGCACTATGCCAAATGTTAAATCCGTCTCAGGTTATTATTGCATTATGTTCATAAAAAAGGTTAGATGAGGGCCTCAGTTAGCAACTTTTAGGAAAAAAACTCTTACATTCACTCTGGTTATACGTTTAAATTGGTTGTCAAACATTATACTGAAGGGGCCCGGACCCCCTAGATTAATATTATTGTTGGGAGCCCATTTAAATTAGGGACCATTTAAATATTATTGTAGGGGGCCCATTCAAACTGGTTGACAAAAATTAAATTGAGGGGGCCCGGGCCTCCTGGATTAATATTATTGTTGGGGGCCCATTTAAATATTATTGTAGGAGGCCCATTTAAATTGGTTGGTAAAATTTAAAATGAAGAAGCCCGGGCCCCTGCATCAATATTATTGTTGGGGGCCCATTTAAATATTATTGTAAGGGGCCCATTTAAATTGGTTGATAAAAATTAAATTGAGGGGGCCCGGGCCCCATCGATCAATTACTGTTGGTTATTGTTTTACGCGTGTATTGTTGAACGCAAAGATGCTAAAAGAAACTGAAACTTAAGAAACAGTCGTCGTTTTTGTGACATTTTATCATTGTTAGCATTTCAATGGGGGGCTCAGGCCCCCTGCCCCCCCCCCCCCCTGGCTACGTTTATGGATGTGTTGACAAATCTAACAAATCGACACCACGTACCAATCTTCATAAAAATCAGTTTTCGGTAAGAAAAAACGTAGATAATCATTTACTCATCACAAAGGTGGGTCAGGAGATGAAGCTTTCAATCCAGCAGTTTGTGAGACACTATTAAATTTGTGATTTTTCTATCAAAATAATGGCGGTTTTTAACTACTTAGCACAGAATTATGCTAATATTCTACTTGGTTTATTTATTTTTTTCAAAAATAATTAACTGAAATTAAATCAATTTTGAATAATTTCAAGATAATAATAAATTGGTTTTGAAATTTTACTTGAAAAAACAACAAACAAACAAACAATTGAAAAAATAGGGAATAAAATAGATTAGCACACCTTATCCACGATAATCATGACGTTACCCGTTTCATTCCGGTCTCTCGTTCTACTAAACTTTTCTTTAAAACAAATCTGAACTGGCGATGCGGTGTTGCATTCTTGGGTGTGACACAAACAGTCTTATTTATCATCGGGATTCGGGAGCAAATTAAGCAGTCCACCGATGAAGTAGTTCAGTCTTACGACAATTTTCACTACCGCACCCACCAAGAAATACTCTGCTTTGGTGTGGTCAGATAGACACGGGTTGGATATTGGCCCGTAGCCATTAATAAATAGGAATTCATTGTGGTACTAATAATACAGTTACTTATATTTGGTTTAGAGTAGCCGTAACAATTTTTGTAGTTCAATAAAGTTTATTGAAACTAAAAAATCAAAGCACGAAACAAACGTTACGACAAATTTACAATATTTTTGCATCTAGCAAATAAAACTATAAATAGCATGTAAATAAATGGCAAATAAATAAATAAATCAGGGCTGGATATAAAATCAAGAAATGGTAGCAAATGTAAAACTGGTAACCGCTGACCGTAGACCAAGTACGTAATTATGAGGATGGGCCTCATTTTGCACGGAAACGCTCTTTACGACCACGGCCGCGAAGTCTGTCCCAAAACCTCATCAGAAACCCCCGAGATCGCTTTGTTTTTTTTGTTGTTTTTGCTGCTGGCTCATTGATGTCATTTTCAATGTAAGTTGCATTTTTATCAGCATTTTGTTGCTGTAATTCGCCACCTGGCGGAATGGATGATTGAGACATAGAATTCTGTTTGCAAAATAAATCAGTCAATAGAATATATTGACGCTGCAAAACCGACACCCTTTCACCAGCGCCTCCCTTCCGGTAAACGTGGTGGTACTGTCTCCACCTATTTGTAAGGGAATAGGCGAAACATGACGGAAAAACTCCACTGTATAGGTCGCCCTTAAGATCTAAACTGCCTGGTTTTTGGTTTAGACGCCAGGTGCTCGGTTACAAGTGAGTGAGTCTCTTGTACTAGGATTAACCTGAAGATTGGTGCACCTTCTACCCTCCTGTCATGAGAAAGCAACGGTGGCGCTCATTTTTGACCTTTTTCAAGTTTCAAAACACGTTTTGACTTCTTCCAGTTCAATTTGCCGCTTGTTCGAAGTCAACAAACAGAAACAATAGCCGTGAAGTTCCACTTCCAAGGACGCAACAACGTGACCAGGATGCAAGTCGAACCCTGGTCATGTGGTCATGGTCATTGCAATATTGACGCATTGACTCTCGCGGCCATATGCACCTGTACACTTGTACAGCAGCATTCAAAGCAACGAAATTAAAAATACATGCTGAATTGAAAACAAAGTGGTATTACATTTGAACCATATCAATCTTCTTCAGATAGCCACTTTTCAATTTATTCATGTTCCAATCACTGTGAATCTTGTAATTCAAATACAAATCATTTAATTATTCTAGGCTCGATTTCTTTTTTAGGTCAAGCTATCACGAAAACGATTTGGTAAAGATAAAGTGAAAGAAATACTGCATTGACATTGTTTACCTTAAATTGCTTGGTTTTCAGCATTTTTCCAAGTTCAGCTCTCTCAATTTTATTTTCTTTCAACTTCATCTCCACAGCGTTTAGCTTCTGCTCTGCATTGCTCTTATTATTAATTCTCAGCACATCAAGCCGTTTCCTGCTCGAGCTGGCGTTTGCCTCGTTCATCTCTTCCCTCAACAACTGACTGCTGTCCTTTCGAACTATCTTCAATTTACTCTAAAACAACGATGCAATGTGGTAAGAAAACAAAATATGCCAACTAAATCAATATGCAATTAGTTTTTTTTTAACTTGAACCGTTTTAAGAGCAATCCAATTTACAGCAATTGAAAATGTACGCATTAAAATATTGTACAGATCCCCAAATCGAGAATTGCTCAGTGGTTTGATCTATTTGCTATTTTGATAAAATTTAAAGATTTAAAATTCCGATTTTGTTTTTTCGAGATGGGAGAATGAAAATGTAATTAAATTCAGATGAATTCCATTCATATAATTTTCGAAATCCACCTGAAATTGATTTTCTTTCACTTTCGCTTTGAGTTTCGCCATCTCCAATTCGTTTTCTTCCAATTTTTTCTCCATTTCTTCCAGTTTTCCTTGCAAATTACTTTTCTGGCTCCTCAACTCGTCAATCAACTCCTCCATTACCTTGGATCTTTTGTTTATTTCTGCAAATTCTTTTTGGAGTATCTGGCGTATAATTTCTTCCAGAGTTGTCTGAAAACACCAGCAGTTTGTTTTTTGAAAATCGTACCTAATTCTATACCTCTAACAATTTACCAACACATTGTTTATCTACTCAAATTTCGTGTTCAGCAAACTTTCTACTTTTCTATACGCATTATGTTAGACTGCTGTAATAGTTTTCATGAAAAAATTTCAACCATGGCTATCCAAGCCCATGAGATTAGATTCGGGTAGGAGCACAGAGCTTGTCAAAATAAAACAAAAAGTAATGGAAAAGTGCAGTTTTTGCAGTATTATCATTCGTTTAACTCGGTGATGCTAACTTTAATTTGCAAAGTTAGGTTTGTAATTGCCAGAAGACAGCAAAAAACAAATTTCCATCTTCAAATCAAGTTGTACGCCTGTTTATTTGTCTATCGCCACATACTAAAATTGTATGCTATCCACTCAAGCTCAAAAGAGATCATGCTTGTTACTTGAAGCATTCAACTAATTTGATTGCAAATTGAAGGAGCAGTTGCTCCGATCTTCCCAGGCGACTGAGCAATGTTTGAGCAGATATGTGATGGCGTTCTGATCTTCTGGTGTAAAATTTCATCTGCTCTTGTTGGTCAATTTAATAAACAGAGCAATGAGAGCACGCTGTTAAGTATATCAAATGACTTTTAGCAAAAGACGTTACCTTATCGATACAACTTTTTTGCGCATCTTCCAAGATTTTGATCAGAGAGGAAAAATCCTGAATTGTTTTATCGTCAGCTAACGATTTTGCTTTCATCTCTTCAATCTCAGTTTTGTAGCTGAAAAAACAACCGACATAACTCTCCTTGTGAGTGAAATAAAACTTAAATTATACCAAGGCGTGCAACCCGGATTTTCATAAGGAAAAGAGTTGAACCCAGCGGTAACATTTTTGCTTGAAAGTTGTCTCATTCGGGCAGCGTGCTGAACAAACTGGTGTTATTCACGCGTATCATGCTAAGACCGGAGGTAGGCTGATGAAGCACTCACCATCCTCTGGGCGATTTTTGTGATTTTTTTGTTTTTTCAGAAAAAAATAGTCATTTTAGCTGCATTCGGATAAAAGTTTGTACCATTTTGGAGCCATTTTAAGCACCTAAATTGCTAAAATTTGAAAGCGTGTTGAAGAACTAAATCACTCAATCCTTCAAGCTCCACCCTCCACCTCCTCACTCACAGGTCAAGTCCACAAAATATGCTTAAACGCTTCAAATTTGGGCTAAAATTTCCTAAGTGACTTGGCTGAGGAAGCTGGAGCCCCTTAGGCCCCTCTGCCTGGTTACACCACTAAATAAACCTACCAAGGAGTTGTTGCTTGATTGTTTCAAAGCTTTTCTGTCCTTTCACATTACCCAATTGAGAATGTTGCATAAAACGTAATTGTGTGATTATTAGACTTACCATACGTCCCAGTTTCAAGGCCATGTCTCGGGGTCCCGGCCGGCTGGTGGAAATGTCCCAGTTTTTTGTTTGTTTGTGAAGACCACTCGAAAATTCGCAAAAACACGGTCGCTGGAGTGAAGACCTTTTTTTTCCATTTTTTAGAGAACACCTCGAAAATCACGCGAAAACCGTGGGTCGCTGGAGTGAAGACCTTTTCTTTTTTTTTATTTTGTAGATTACCTGAAAAATCATGAAAAACTACGACTGTCCCGATTCTCTTTCTGAAAAATATGGTAACCCTAGCAGGCGCGTAGCCAGGATTTGGAAAAGGGGGGGGGCTATTTTGAAAGAGTGAGAAGTGTGCAAACAACGTTGACTCGAATTTTCATTGACCTTGAATCAGTTTCAGATGGTTTGTCCGAAATTTGAGACGAAATGTCTCGGAAAGATCGGAAATTCAAAGGTTTTTTCCGCCCAAAATAAGGTGATCTCCAAAAAAAAAAAAAAAAAAAAAAAAAGGTCTTCGCCAAAATCCAAAATTGAAACGTTTTTTCCGCCCAAAATTAGGTGATCTCCAAAAAAAAAAAAAAAAAAAGGTCTTCGCCAAAATTCAGAGTGATTTTTCGGCCGAAATCCAAGATTCAAAGGTTTTTTCCGCCCAAAATCAGGTGATCTCCAAAAAAAAAAAAAAAAAAAAAAAAGGTCTTCCCCAAAATTCAGGGCAATTTTTCTACCAATTTCGCAAGTTCAAACGTTTGAGGGGGGGCTCTTTTCGCATGGGGGGGGCTATTTTCCATTTTTCACAGAAAATCGGCCACAAAAGCACAAAAAACATGCGATTTTACATACTTCACAAGCCAATGGGGGGGGCTCGAGCCCCCCCGCCCCCCCCCCTGGCTACGCTACTGAACCCTAGTGATTATGATTACCATTTTGTAAAATGTAGGTTTTATAAGCAAGGAAAATCATTGAAAAGTGTTCATTTGCAATAAAATTGAACATACTTAACATCGATTAAGCTCTTTCTGTTTGAATAAACAGATTGTTGAGATAATTTGAATTTTGTACGTAATTGTTTGTTTCAAAACATGCTACTAGACAATTCAGTAAGTTGAACTGTAAAACTGTCCACTAACTTTGAGATTTCCTGCTCCAGACTCGACTTTTCGTTGGCCAAAGACTTCAGCTCATGTTTTTGATCTCCCATTTCATTTCTCAATTCCGTGTATTCCCGTAGCATTTCCACCGTCTTGGCGTCACTGGATATGATACAAGATTCCAGAACTGCAGCATGTGTTTCGTACCATGTTGATGAGGCTGAAGCGTTTTGCAACTCCATCTTTATTTTAACTGATTCTTTTGTCAAATTTGCGATCTTCAAATCTTTATCTTTCATCTCGATCCGAAATTGTCTTGCAACTGCTCGGTGTTCGGCGAGCAGTGCCTCCTTTTCCGCAACTTTCTCGCTCAGTTTCTGATCCGCCAAATTTAACAGAACATTTTGTTTGTTCAAATGAGAATTCAAATCAACAATTTTCTGCTGAATTTCATTTTGAACTTCATTGAAGTTCTTTTCTGTATCTGAAAGCTGCTTTTGCATTGTTGTTACTTCAGCTGACAAAGTGATTATATCAGTGTCCTTGCTTTGTAATTTATCCTTCATGTGTCGAACTTCTTCATTGAGTAAGAACGCAGCTTTGACATAACTACTCTGGGACCTTTTCAAATCTTCGTTTGCGTGAGTCAAAATCTCATTACTGTTTTGAAGTTTCTGTTGATCACATTGCATTTTCATTATTTCAACTTCTTTTGCTTCAAGATTCTCGTTCAAACTCTTTGTTTCAGCAACCATCTGTTCCATTGAAACTTGCGCATCTAACCCCGAATCATCAACCATCAAGGTTTCCCTCATATCATTAGAAGCTTTATCCTTTTGTTCTGCTTTCTTGGACAACTCGATCAGCTGATTTTTCAGTTGCCCTACTTCTTTCTCCAACATACATGCAGCACTTGCTTGACAACTTGCCGATTCTTTTAACTCGTCATTCATACTCTGCAGATTCTTGTTGTCTTCCATTAGCTGTTTTTGTTCTTCTTGCATTTTTCCTATTTTAAATTCATCCACAGCAAGATTTTCTTGCAATGTTTTGATCAAAAAAGAAAACTCCTGTATTTTTTGATCATCAGAAAGCGATTTCGCTTTCATCTGTTCGATCACAGTTTTGTAGCTGAAAAAACAACAACATAAATCTTAGGAAGATGACGGAAATGAAATTGAAGCACATTGTGGAAAAAGTCAATAAGTCGCATTTCAGCGTTTCAAGAAAATTGCGTTTAAAGTTTTAAACACTGTCGTTCGGCTCTGCTTTCCAGTGCAACATAATAAGCTATTTATTACCGAAAAATAATTGAAAATAAACATAAGTTTTTTTCTCAGGTAAAACATCTCTAGTAAATAAATTGAAAAATATGAAAAACTCATTTTTTGAAAAATGTCACTTAACAACTTTTGCCAAAACACGCTTCAATTGGAATTGGAATTCCATTCATTTGCTGTTTTGAGAGAGCTGCTTGAAAGATTTAGGCCAGCTGGATTACAATGGGCGTAAAATCGTAAGCGTATAGGACCGTACTTTCACTCTCTTCCAACCAAAACTTAAATACGCCTGATGTGCTCTCTCGCCAGCGTCGAAGCTGCGATTTGATTGAAACAGGCTAAGGATCAGGCCCGGTGCCAGAGCAGCGTGACTAGTTGGGCAGAAAAAATATTTGGGGGTACAGATAAAATTTTTCGTCAAATTCGGAAGTGAAGACCAAAAAAACGGTTTTTTTCCCAAATTACTCCCAGTCAACACGGGCTGCTTGTCTTCTTTCGGAGCACAATTTTCCCTCGAGAGGGCACGTTCATAACCTGGCGGGGCGATACAGAGGTTACGGATATCGTTCCTGTCCACATATTCAAAGGTGAAGACCAAGAAAAAGGTCTTCGGCGAGAAATTTTACGCTTCGTTTTGGCGTTCACTCGAGTATTCGTCCTGGAACGGGACTGTATTCACGCTTGGGGGGGAGGGACACAAGCAGTGTTTTTTTTGTGGGGGGGCGCGAAATGCAGCCCAGTAGCACAGGACTTGTTGCTTTCTTTTGGACGCAATCCTCGCTTTGAGAGGCACATTTCTCGCTTGATGGAGCACAAGCAGTGATATGGGGGGCACGGCACCGAAATGTTCCCCGTGACGTCGAGCCTGCTAAGGATACGCTCACGATTTTACGCACAATCTACAGTAGTTGGTCGGATTACTATTACTCTTTGAACAGTACTTTTAATCAGCAGTGAAAATTACTGAAATGATTAGCGATTGAATTGCTACGAATTTCGATGAATGAAATGGTTTGTTGTTTGCGGCAGGGTGATTTGTCATCGCTGCAAACACTAACATGGCACATAGCTGATGAAAAACAAATGCACAACGGTTACTTCAACTTCGCTTCGAGGAGAATGTACTGTAGGTCAACAAGCTCAAGCGCTTGCCAAAGGGTTCCAGCTAAAACTTACAGGAGCACAAGGATTGCAAGGACCGAAAGGTCAGCAAGGACTACATGGACCCTTAGCCTAACTCATACCCTTGCGGTCCTTGCGATCATTTCAGTCCTTGTGGTTTTGTATATTTTAGTAGTAGCGTCGTCAAACATCGAGCATCGGAGCCGGTGTGTAACTGTTCAAGAAAACATCAGAAAATACAAGAAAATAAAAGACTGTCTTAAAGTCACAGTCTGGATCAACTTCTGGAGGCTGATCCAACTGATGACTTTCAGTCTTTTCATTTTCATAACTGCGACTTGCTTTGTTGTTATGAGTTTTAATGTTATTACTATGCAACCTATAAAATTATGGAAATTTGAAGAAGAAACATGTAAACAAAGATCATTGAAACCAATACACTTTCAACGTTCTAACCAGCACCCGTTTCAAAGCATGAATTATTGTTTAATTTGTACGATCTCTTGATGACCCAAACATTGAAACTGATATCGCTTTTTCTTAAATTGAGGTAAATTCTTCATTTGAAAACATACATCTAAGCAATGCTCTTGTTAAATTTCAATTCGTTCTACTCACTTTAATATTTCATTTTGCAACGTCTCTTCTCGTTGATTACTGGGAGCTCTTTGCCGGTCTCTCTGTTGTTTTCGTGGTTCTCTGATGCTTGTACCCGGACCACCCCGAGAAGATCGAACCTTATTGGCTACAGCCTGTTTTAATTCGATCAATAACGTTTGTTTCAGATATTCATCATGGTCATTTTGTTGGTCATCCGAACTCGACATCTCATCCCTACAATCAGCGAAAGACCTCCATTGACCTTCAAAGTGAGCTATTTCTTCCTTCGCCACCATTAGCTCATGTTTCAACTGGTACACTCTTGCGTTCATCGATCTAATGACGTCGTGTTTTGTTGAAGAAGATTTTTTGGCCGTTAATAAGGAACGAAGAGCAGTCTTCAATTCCTTTTCTAACTTGACTGAACGTTCAAGCAAGTTGGAAATCTTGATATTTTTTTCTTGCAACTCATCGCGAAACTCTTGCACAATGACACATTGTTTGGCAATGAGCTCCTTCTTTTCCGCGACTTTTCGACACAGTTTCGCATCAGCCAAGGTTGTTTGAGTATCTTTGGTATTCAAAGAAAAGTTCAAGTCACCAACCTCATGTTGAAGTTGGCTTTGAACATCATTAATGTTGTTCTTTGCATCGTTTTTTGATTGAAACGCCTCTTCACGCTTCAATTGCTCGCTTTCATGTTGCTGGTTGGAAACCTCCCTATCCCTTTTTGAGTCGACCCCACGTTCACTCGTTGATGAATTTTTCGAATTCACCTCATCAATTTTGCTTCTAAGATGCTGCACTTCATCACTACCCTCCTCAGTATTGCTTTGCATCTTCGCAGCATCAGATGACATTTTGGTTTTTAACTGTTTATCCGCCACAAACTAGCAATGCATAGATTTTTCACCATTAAATTAAACAATAGCAAGATAAATCTAGCTAAATGCATAACATTTAATCGTTCAATTTTTTTTGTTTCCGAAATTTTGAGTTTTGAAGCAGGATAGCAAGTATGACATCAAAATATTTGATTATATTTGCGTTTAATGTGTATTTCTTGACGCAACTGTTTGAAAGATATTCTAATTCAAATTAAGACACCGCCGCGTCCCAAGAATTTAACGCAAGAATAACGATTTCAGCCGAAATGCTGGCCATCTTGGGGCATCGTTATGGCAGTAATTAGTGATGCGGTACGATAGTGTAACCACTAAAACGGTCAATATTGCGCTAAATTCGGTACGATGTGTTTAAATCGAAATATCTCTGAAACAGTTAAGTTTGAAAAGGATGGGTTTAGAGAAGAAATAACACTTCATGCATTTGCGACGGGTGCTGCCTCTGCGTGAGACTGGTGAAGGAGAGTCGCTCAAACTAATCGCCACAGCTTTCCGGTAGTAATAAAATCACTTTTACCTGAGAGTAGATCTGATATCGATCTGCGTCAGTGGATGGTCGCAATATTTCGATTAAACTCAAGACATATAAAGTATTTTTTCCTGCTCAAGTAATTTTTTTGTTTTTGGAAGTGGACACTCTTATTTATTTTAACATTTAATTCTGTTTTTGGATTTATGTTAAAGCTCTTTGATGTTATGTGGATAATTTGCAGCTATTGTATTAAATTGTACTGATCATGTTTTATTTGTGGAATGTGGATATTGGCTTATATCTCAAATCATTTGTTGCTTTTTTACTAAAGCCAAGCCAAGATAAAATCTTATTAAATTAAAACTTAATTTTTGTTAAAATTTTTGTCAAATTAAAACAAGTTAACCAAGCCAAGTTAAAATGTTGTCTGTGATATCACAACTTCTTTGAAGTGTCAATAAAATATTAGCCAAAAAATAAGCAAAATTTTGATAAGTTTGTTGTTATTTTGATGACATAGTTTGTAAACAACATTGTTTTTACGCTTCTGTTTACAAAACTGTAAACAGTATGTTATTTTCCAACTACAATTCCAACAAAAATCAATCAAATCAAAATCAAATCAAATATTTTCTTATAGTCGCTGTAATACGCCGAAGCGTGTAACGAGTTAGCGGGGCCCATCTTCGCGTCATTGCGCCAGGGCAACACAGCTTCTTTCGAAGAAATGTCGCAGCGGTGGCGAGCCGTTGGCAACACTGTGTTCGATTTGACCGGCCCGAGATTAAACCTCAGACCTCCTGCTCCAGAGACAAACGCATTACCGCTCGACCAACTGGCCGGTTGCAACAAAACTCCAGTTTCCAAATCGAAATTCAATATCATATTGCGTGTTTAATTGACTTCAATGCTTTGCGCATTTTGAATTTCACATAATGAACTTGAAATGCTACCAAATTTACTTAAAACTTTAAATACATCTGCTATTAGACAGCATCCAGAGTGTATAGTTAATCTAAATACATAGTTAATTAATGTAATTCAGCTTGAGTTGTACACCAGAAGAACTTGTGAAATTTCTTTAACTTCAAATCAAATATTTCATTATATTCGCTGTAATACGCCGAAGCGTGTAACGAGTTTGCGGGGCCCATCTCCGCGTCATTGCGCCTGCGGGCAACACAGCTTCCTCTGAAGAAATGTCGCAGCGGTGGTGAGCCATTAGCAACACTGTATCCGATTTGACTGGCCCGAGATTTGAACCTCCGACCTCCTGCTTCAGAGACGAACGCATTACCGCTCGACCAACTAGCCGGTTTTTCTTAAACTGTAGTTGTGTAAAACTAAATGACAAATTAGATTTAATTTAATTCAAAAACTTACGAAAAGACACTATTATCCTTAACTTTAATACTTCCCTTCCGCTCACATCGAAAAAAAAATCGGAATAAACTTTTTTTTTTCTTTTTTGTATGCAGTAGAATTTTATGACGTCACAGAGACCAGTAAATTATAGCATGTTTAGCGTAGTTGGTCATGAAAATCAACATTTTATTTTGATTATTATTGGATATAAACACAATTGCTAAGTGGGAATGAAGGCGATAGCTGACGCTTGATGGCCTGTTTGCCCAAAGTATTAAACCCAAAATAACTATTCGTTTTTGCTCTTCAATTCTTTGTCATACGATTTATAAACTTCAAACTTCAAGATCGTTTAAAAAGGTACAATAGTTTTGAAACTTAGGAGCATGGTAAATGGACTTCTTGAATAATTTAATCAAAAACAATTCAGCCAAGATACTGTAGAACATATTTATTAAGACGTTTCGGATAATTTCTTTAAACCATTGTCAATCTAGATTAGAACATAAAAATAAAATCACAGCTGACTCGTTTAGGGAAAATCGCAGACTCGACGTGTAAAATTGGATTTTGTGATTACAAGACACGTTCTATACACGATGTCTGGACAGGCACGCGGAAAACACGTGGGCCTATGTTGTTTTTAAAGCGTGAAGTTTTTCTACTACTCCCCATTCTATTCCCAATAAGCCCTAGCTCTGCTCAAATTACAACAATATTAGTGCGTCAAAAATCTAAGAAACTTTGATTAATACAGCCCGATTACAATACATAGTCAAGAAAAATTGAAGATTTCCGCATAACTTATTCAATTAAACATCATTGCACCAAGTTTTGAAACACTCAGCATGCACTAAGACGTTGTGGGGGCCAAAAAAGTCAAAATGGGTTTCGTTGCGCTCAAGAATGTTACTTTCAATTTCCTCTTCAATGGCAGTTCTTCATGAGTCATATTATCATTTCTCTGACTAAAATTACTTCAATAACAGTATTTCTAAGAGTAAAGTATTATTAGTCGGAACAGCGCGTGCAGTGTCTCTCTAAAGCAGTAAATTAAACGAGGTCGGTAGATGGGCCAAGGGACCTGGAGACGAATTTAAGACCACTTTGTTTTAGCTCCCATCAACCTTGTCTCGATGTTGCGTTCTTTGATAGGATTGATGATTATCTCTGTCAGTACCAGTGGCGCAAACAGGAAACTCAAGCCCTCCTCCCATAACGAAGTGACTTCGAAAATTTAACTCAAATTGCATGGTTTTAAACATCTTTGGACTTGACCAGAAAGTGAAAAGGGCCTCAAGAGGCCGAGCAATTTAATTCTTTTGAATGGCTTCAACGTCTTAAAAATTTATTTTTTTCAAATGGCTCAAAACACGTGCGAAATGCCATTCAAATGCTAATTTTTTGTCAAAATATCACAAAAAATATTCTGATTTTTGCTTGGTGGCTTTGCGAACATGAACATGCAGGGAAAAGGCAACAACAGTAAACCAACACTCGATGAACTTTTACGCGTGTATGGGTACGTCCAAATACAGCGCCACCGTCGCTTTTGTTGCTAGAGGTTAAAATGCAACAATTTGGCCGAGAAACTTGCATTGTCTTTGTATCGACAATTGGCTGTGGTTGTCGAAACTGATGAAGCGCGTTGTTATTTCATGGGTTAATTCTTTTGTAACTGGCAACTTATTACAATAATCAGATACCACTCACTGATTAAAACTAACGCCACAGTTCTAATCCCTGAGTGGTACCTGATTACTGTAATATGTTACAAAAAAACTTTCACTTTCAATTGTAGTCGGACTCCAAACTCTTCATTATCATTTACAAATCCCATATCCGAGCTGAACTTTATACTGAAAAGCGCCACTTTGGGGATGTTTTAATTGAAACAATAACCACTAGTTGGCAATCGCGAGTTAAAACAACCGGAAAAGTGTCAATACGATGATACCATTTGTTGAGATTTTATTTGCAACAGACCAGAAATCGCGATTTCAACACAAAACCCAAACAATCTCATATCTGCAAACGTTTCAACTTTCTCGAAATCAACATCTTGGAATGTTCGACTTCTAAGCTTAATCAATGAAAACTTGATAACGGATTTAAAAATGCGTTTCACGCTGACTGCTGCCGAAACAAACCATCTGAAACAAACGAACAACAAACGCCGACTGCTGCTCAAGCAAACAAAAACAATGATGAATAACAACGTATACTGGGGTGGTCGAGAAAAATACTCTAAGCTTCTGATCGAGCAATTTGGGTAGCTTTATATTTTTTGGTCATTGATTTAAATTTCCAATGAAAATCTGAAAAACTAAATAAAACATGTGTATTTTCAATTTTGCACGCACGTTCTAAAATCGTGCTTACATTAGTGAGAATGACTGAAAAAAATATTCTAGAATTCGAATATTTCATTAAATGACCGCAGAAAAAGATTTCTGAACTTTGGACATTCGACTAGAAGTTCGAGACGAATAAATAAGGGGTAGTGCACTAGTGCTGCTGTTCGAGCTTTCAAGAAAATGTGAAAGTCAATTCAGACATCTCCGCTAGAAATTTCGGATGGATATGAAAAACCACACTGAGATCAAAACTGCAAATCGCATCTTGGAAAGCACCAAAAGTTTTTTAAGTGACGAGCTTCATCTTCTTTTCTGGTGATGCCTTGTCTTTCACTGTTGACCCAAATGTTGGGATAAGCCTGAAATGATTTCTTACCCAATTTGAACTTTTCTATGTCTTTCCGTTCAGATAGTGCAGTTCAAGCTTAACAATTATTAAGTTAGTGTTGCCATTTTTTTAGCATTAGAACGGAAGAATATCTTTTGGAAAGCTGGCTTACATTTGCCTGAGGCAACTGATTTAAGTTCAGAGCCTTGACTTCGTTTTGACAACAACTCTGTCGAAAAACACTTATTGAAAATTGGGAACATGCAGTAACTTTTTGAAATTTTGTGTTTAATTGGCAATCTTTGCAAAATTTTAATGAAGGGAAATCTTTCAAGGTAAAATAATCTAAGGTGCTATATCCTGGAAACGGAAGGTCAAAAATACTCCTATTTGGCGAAGATAGTCTTTAGATCTGTCAAAATTTTTTGAGAGAAAACAGAGCAAAAATACCTCCGACATGATCACCCTATCAATTTATTCTAAACAGTTCTTATTTTTCAACGTTCGCACTTTTGAATTCATGTATGACCTACGTGAGCGTGCAACGTCACTCAATTTACTACAATTCAAAATTAGGTGAGTAAATACGAACAAAATTTATACGAGCTGGAATATCAATGATGTACTGCTTGATACTGTGCAAGAAAGATGGTATTTCCAGCTCTTTAAAATGTTAACAACTGGTTATTCTTCAACATTTTGGATATTTCGAAAGTTGAAAGGTGCAAGCTCTTTAATTTTACCATATTCTGTTACCCTTGTTTCCTTCCACAATCCATCTCTTCTAATCTTGAAAGATAATAATAATAATAACATATTGAACTAGACAGGCTTGGCGCCAGAGTAGCTTGACTGGGGGGGCCATAAACAATTTTTAGGGGACACAAGAACTTTGTTCCTTCGAACTCCAAAGTGTAGACCAAATATCAAAGGTCTGCATCGCGAATTCTGGGGTGAAGACCAAATAAAAAAAAAAGGTCTTCGTCGCAAAATACGCGATAATTTTCACGAGTTCTAGCTGAAGACCAAAACAAACAAAGTCTTTATCGCGAAATCTGCAAAAAAAAAAACAGTTCTTGCTCGGAGTGATGACCAGTATTTTGGGGCCTCAGGCCACGAACTGCACTCCAGTGGCATCAAGACAAGACAAATTTATTTCCTCGCTCAGTAATAGCATGAAGAAGAAAATATAATCAGCTTCTGTTTCAAAAAGCGACACGGAAGTTGCGAAAGACTTTGCGGTCATTGAGTCAAGCAACCACCCTCTTGTCATAGAGGCAATTAGTGCCAGTATCATGGATGGTTTTCATTACTTTGCCTAAGTGAGTTGCGACGTTTTGACAATTTCAAAAAAATAAAAATAAAATAAAAAAAATGACAATCCGTCATCAGCAGTACTTTTTTGTTCAGACATCGAGCATAAAGGCATCGAGCCTGTTATACCTATTTTGGGGCGCAATCCGCGCTTGGGGGGGCACAATTCTCCTTTGGGGGGGCACAAGCAGTGATTTGGAGGAGCACGGCCCCGTAATGTCCCCGGTGACGACGATCCTGGAACTTGACTGTAAAACAGTGCAGAGTGAAATTGTACTAGCAATTTACTTGCATTGTGGCATAATGTCACGATGTGGTACTTAACGTTTGAACAACTTTAACGTGGGCGTAACTAAACAAAACGCATAGCTAAACACAGTGGGGATTATATTGTTTGGGAATTTCCCGAGTTTCATTGACTAGCATTTGAAATACCACACGGGAAATAAAATGCATGCTTTTCGCACATGTCGATCTTACGGCCAAAACAATCAAAAGGGAATATTTCTGATAGCCTCCCCAAGTCCTCAAATCCCTGGCATGGTTTAAACGGGAGTTTACCACATCCTTCCCGTATACCAAATTCTTCAAACAAAAAACTTACAATACAATATTAATGAATGATCAGGGTATTGTTTTTCAATAACCGCGAGGCATTTTGAACTATCATGAGACGCAGTTACGTAGCAGTATATTACTTGAACGATACTAAAATGCGCAAAAAACGCAAAGATCTTTGACGACGACATTACGCTGATTCTACTTTTGTTCGCCAGAAAAATGATTACGGATGGAATTGGAATCCATGTATACAACAATCAGTCATACGAGTGCATTTGCTTTCCAAGTTGCAGCAGTCCTTCAACGCAAGGAAGCTACTAGACTCTTAATTTTTCTCGTGGCTTAAACATCAACTGACGGAAAAATTATTAATTTAGCTTAAGCTGTTCAAAGTTTTGATTTTTGGAGGTACATATGTGGATTTTTTCGGGGGTGGCACACCCAAACTATGGCAAAAATTTTTGACTGACAAATATCTACAAGTATCAAAATAAACTAGCGTCCTATCTTAAGCCGTTCAAAAAAACAATTTTTGTGAGAGTTTCCGAGAGGGTGGCCAAAAACGTTTGACGAGACAAAACTGCGTTAGTAACTCATCAACTTTACACAAAAATTTGATTTCGTTTGTTTGCTGTTTACGAGAAAAGCGTATAAAAATCAAAAAAAAAAAACACAAAACTTCATCGTGGCCAAAATAAGTTGATAGGGATAAAAGAGAATCTTAAGTCATACAACCATGTGAAATATTTTTTGCCGTTCTTGGCCGCTTTTAAATGAGATCGTCTTATACGCGGAATTTTCGGGACGGATTTCCCACCGAAATCACGTGACCTATTGCCTCAAAATATGGTACAAACAAACATCTTATAATCTCAAACTGCTGATAAATTTCATGTGGCTAGATCTAACCGTTTTTGAGGTATAAGCAAAAGTCTTAAACTTCGCACTCGTTATATCGTTTAAAATGGACGAGTCAAAACAAAAGAACAGGCGCCGCGAATGTTGTTCGTTCAAATTAGTGCATCTTCGATGTCTGCGTGAACAGAAATATCAAATAGATCAAATTTGACGTTTAAGGTGATTAATTTCTGACCGGGCCGCATCGAATCGTCAAGTGTCTGTTGGTACAAACTTTTTGGGGCCCTCAAAACGATGCACCGTTAGAAAAACTCAATGAAACATGTTTGAGTGTGGATTCTGTAAAACTCTCTATTTTCTACGTATAGATGTGTTGACAAAACAAACAAATCGACACCACGTACCAATATTTGGAAAAATCAGTTTTCGGTAACTCATGACAAAGGTGGGCCAGGAGATAAAGCTTTCTATCGAGCAATCTGTGAGACACTGTTAAATTTGTGATTTTTTTATCAAAATAATGGCCGTTTTTAACTACTTTGCCGAGAATTATTTTAATATTCTAATTGGTCTATTTTTCTTTCAAAAATAATTATCTGAAATTAAATCAATTTTAAATAAATTAAAGATAATAATGGATTGGTTTTGAAATTTTACTTGAACAAAAAACAAAAAAACAATTGAAAAAACAGAGAATAAAATAGATTAGCACATTTTCTCCAAAATAATGATGACGTTACCCGTTTTAATCCGATCTCCCGCTCGACTAAATTTATTTAAAACAAATCTGAACCGGCAATGCATTGTTGCATTCTTGGGTGTGACACATACGCTTATTTATCATCGGGACTCGGTAGCAAATTAAGCAGTCCACCGATGAGGTAGTACAGACTTACGACATTTTTCACAACCGAACCCTTAAACAAATACTCTGCTTTGGTGTGGTCGGATAAACACGGGATGGATATTGGCTCGTAGCCATAAACAAACAAGAATTCATTGCGGTAGTAAAAACACAGCTACTTATATTTGGTTTAGAGTAGCAGTAACAATATTTGTAGTTTAACAAAGTTTATTGAAACTAAAAAATCAAAGCACGAAACAAACGCTATGACAAATGTACAATAGTTTTGCATCTAGCAAATAAAACTATAAATAGCATGTAAATAAACCGCAAATAAATAAAGAAATAAATCAAGGCGGAATATAAAATCAAGCAATGGCAGCAAATGTAAAACTGGTAACCGCTGATCGGATATCCTGCGTATTTTTATGAGGATGGGCCTCATTTTGCTCGGGAAAACTCTTCACGGCCACGGCCACAAAGTCTGTCCCAAAACCTCATCAGAAACCCCCGAGATCGCTTTGTTTTTTTCTTTGTTTTTGCTGCTGGCTCATTAATTTCATTTTCAATATCAGCTGCATTTTTATCAGCATTTTGTTGCTGTATTTCGCCACTTGGCGGAATGGATGAATGAGACATAGAGTTCTGTTAGCAAAAATAAATCGGTCAATGGAATATATTGGCGCTGCAAAACTGACACCCTTTCACCAGCGCCTCCCTTCCGATAAACGTGGTGGTACTGTCTCCACCTATTTGTAAGGGAATAGGCGAAACATGACGGAAAAACTCCACTGTATATTAGGTCGCCCTTAAGATCTAGACTGCCTGGTTTTTGTTCAGATGCCAGGTTCTCGGTTACAAGTGAGTGAGTCTCTTGTACTAGGATTAACTTGATGATTGGTGCACCTTCTACCCTCCTGTCATGAGAAAGCAACGGTGGCGCTCTTTTTTGACCCTTTTCAAGTTTCAAAACACGTTTTGACTTCTTCCAAGTCAATTTGCCGCTTGCTGGAAGTCAACAAACAGAAACAATAGCCGTGAAGTTCCACTTCCTAAAACGCAACAACGTGACCAGGATGCAAGTCGAACCCTGGTCATGTGATCATGGTCATTGCAATACTGACGCATTAACTCTCGCGGCCCTATGCACCTGTACACTTGTACAGCAGCATTCAAAGCAACGAAATTAAAAATACATGCTGAATTGAAAACAAGTTGGTATTACATTTGAACAATATCAATCTTTTTCAAATAGCCACTTTTCAATTTAATCATGTCCCAATCATTGTCAATCTTGTAATTCAAATACAAATCATTTAATTATTCTAGGCTCGATTTCTTTTTTAGGCCAAGCTATCACGAAAAAGATTTGGTGAAGATAAAGTGAAAGAAATACTGTATTGACATTGTTTACCTTAAATTGCTTGGTTTTCAGCATTTTTCCAAGTTCAGCTCTCTCAATTTTATTTTCTTTCAACTTCATCTGCACAGCCTTTAGCTTCTGCTCTGCATTGCTCTTATTATTAATTCTCAGCTCATCCAGCCGTTTCTCGCTCGAGCTGGCGTTTGCGTCTTTCATCTCTTCCCTCAACAACTGACTGCTGTCCTTTCGAACTATCTTCAATTTACTCTAAAAAACGATGCAATAGTGAGAAAAGCAGGGTGTCGAACTGAACCTGAACCCGAACCGTAAACCCGAATGAACCGTTTCATTTTCGTGAACCCGAACCGATTCTGAACCAACAAAATTTTACTTCGGTGAACCTGAACTAAACCTGAACCCTCAAAATTGTGCTCAAGTGAACCCAAACCGAACCTGAACCACTAAAAAAAGTGAGAATATGTTTTTCCATATCCGGATGCCGCTGGCGCTGGTACAGTGGCGTCGCTAAAGGAGGGCGGAGGGGGCGACCCACCCCGGGTGGCACCGTTTTGGGGTGACACCATTTAATCATACCAATCGAACAAAAAAGAAAACAACAATATGTTTAACATAATTGGAAATGTTCAGCACACTGGAATGGACTTAAAAATGACTTGAAGTATGTTTTGAAGCATTTATTTATAAGGAGGGGGTGCTAATTTGCCAAAAAATATGGATCACATATCAGCAAAAGCTTTGAAAAACCGTCAACACTACGCAATGAAATTTGATCGCGAGTTAAAACATGCTCAATATATGTTTTCTTAAAAAAATATAAGCCCAAAAAAAGGTGGGGTGACAATTCAGTATTACATGTGGTTGATTACCAATCACTTCGACTCACATATCGTTTTATTCGCCGCCCACCACCAATTATTTTTCTATGATAAATACAGACGAAATGTGTTCAATTTTTGTAAGTTTCATTGAACTATAGAATTTTATTATTTACGGTACCACCTTATAAATAAGACAACGGAAATTTTACCACTAGCCACTTCCCACACAGCCATTACACATCTATGCAACCAGTTTAATCATGTTTTTGCGCTACTAATTTCTGCAACTTTTCAAAACCAATAAGTTTTATCAAAATAAGCCCAAAATTAAGTTATTTTTGAAAAAAAAACAATTTTTTTCGAGAGCTGAGGGCTCCGCCCTCAAACCCCCGAAACAGATTCCACTGCAGACTTCTGGCTATACGCCTGAGTCTAATCATTTTATTTTCTATCAAAATAAGCCTAAAATTAAGTTAGTTTTGCTAAAAAATAAAATTTTTTTGAGTGCTGGGGCTATGCCTCCACACCCCCAATGGCCTCTGGTGGAGCTCCTAGACCCCCAAACACAGCCCCTCTCCCCACTGCAGATTTCTGATTACACGCCTGATTTTAGACGTTTGCTGCTCAAACTTCCAAGTTTTAAAATCTAGCGATGAAAAGTCATTGAGCTAGCCAAATAACAGCCGCTATCTTCAGTAATAAAATAGTACCTCTAGTTTTCAAATATAAGCTTTTGCAGCTTACTATACATTATGAAGGGTGACATCACAAAATTCCGCCCCGGCTGTCACCATTCTTAGCGACGCCACTGCGCTAGTACACGCACAATAAAAGCAGGGGTGATCATCAACAGGATAAGCAGTTTCTCCTTTTTTTTTCTGGACAAAACGAGTAACGACAGTCAAATTTTTAGTCAATGAACCCGAACCGAACCTGAACCAGCAATATTTTACTTGAGTGAACCTAAACTAAACCTGAACCTCGAAAATGGTGCTCAAGTGAACCCAAACCAAACCTAAACAGCTAACATATTTTGAGCTGGAGCTAAACGATTCGACACCCAGGAGAAAACAAAATATGCCAACTAAATCGATATATGCAATAAGTTTTTTAACTTGAACCGTTTTAAGAGCAATCTAATTTACAGCAATTAAAAATGTACGCATTAAAATATTGTACAGATCCCCAAATCGAGAATTGCTCAGTGATTTGATCTATTTGCTATTTTGATAAAATTTAAAAATTTGAAATTCCGATTTTGTTTTTTCGAGATTGGAGAATGAAAATGTAATTAAATTCAGGTGAATTCCATTCATATAGTTTCCGAAATCCACCTGAAATTGATTTTCTTTCATTTTCGCTTTGAGAGTCGCCATCTCCAATTCGTTTTCTTCCAACTTTTTCTCCATTTCTTCCAGTTTCCCTTGCAAATTACTTTTCTGGCTCCTCAACTCGTCAATCAACTCCTCCATTACTTTGGAACTTTTGTTTATTTCTGCGAATTCTTTTCGGAATATCTGGCATATAATTTCTTCCAGAGTTTTCTGAAAACACCAGCAGTTTATTTTTTGAAAATCGTACCTAATTCTATACA
Organism: Trididemnum nubilum; assembly: GCA_963965965.1. Taxonomy (NCBI): domain Eukaryota; kingdom Metazoa; phylum Chordata; class Ascidiacea; order Aplousobranchia; family Didemnidae; genus Trididemnum; species Trididemnum nubilum. The sequence continues at coordinate 12,240,094 of OZ014474.1, read as the reverse complement.
TCAAAAAATTTACCAACACATTGTTCATCTACTCAAATTTCGTGTTCAGCAAACTTTTTACTTTTTTATACGTATTATGTTAGACTGCTGTAATAGTTTTCATGAAAAAATTTCAACCATGGCTATCCAAGCCCATGAGATGAGATTCGGGTAGGAGCACAGAGCTTATCAGAATAAAACAAAAATTAAGTAATAGAAAAGAGCAGTTTTTGCAGTAGTATCGTTCGTTTAACTCGGTGATGCTAACTTTAATTTGCAAAGTTAGGTTTGTAATTGCCAGGAGACAGCAAAAAACAAATATTCCATCTTCAAATCAAGTTGTACGCCTGTTTTTTTGTCTATCGCCATATACTAAAATTGTATGCTATCCACTCAAACTCAAAAGAGATCATGCTTGTTACTTGAAGCATTCAACTAATTTGATTGCAAATTGAAGGGGCAGTTGCTCCGATCTTCCCAGGCGACTGAGAAATGTTTGAGCAGATATGTGATGGCGTTCTGATCTTCTGGTGTAAAATTTCATTTGCTCTTGTTGGTCAATTTAATAAACAGAGCAATGAGAGCACGCTGTTAAGTATATCAAATGACTTTTAGCAAAAGACGTTACCTTATCGATACAACTTTTTTGCGCATCTTCCAAGATTTTGATCAGAGAGGAAAAATCCTGTATTGTTTTATCGTCAGCTAACGATTTCGCTTTCATCTCTTCAATCTCAGTTTTGTAGCTGAAAAACCAACCGACGTAACTCTCCTTGTGGGTGAAATAAAACTTAAATTATACCAATGCGTGCAACCCGGATTTTGATAAGAGGAAGAGTTGAACCCAGCGGTAACTTTTTTTCGTAAAAATTGTCTCATTTGGGAGCGTGTTGAATAAATTGGCGTTATTCACGCGTATCATGTTAAGACCGGAGGTCGGCTAGTGAAGCACCCACCAACCTCTGGGCGATTTTAGTGATTTTTTTGTTTTTTCAGAAAAAAATAGCCATTTTAGCTCCATTTTTGCACCTTTTTTGCAAAAATAGCAATTTTGCACCTTTTTGGAGCCATTTTAAACCACTAAATTGCTAAAATTTGAAAGCTAGTTGAAGAATTAAATTGCTCAACCCCTTTAAGCTCCACTTCCCACCTCCTCACTCACAGGTCAAGTCCACAAAATAGGCTTAAACGCTTCAAATTTGGATTCCAAGTCTAGAGCCCCTTCTATTTCTAAGTCACTTGGCTGAGGGAGCTGGAGCCCCAAAAGCCCCTCTGCCTGGTTACATCACTAAACAAACCTCCAAGCAGTTGTTGCTTAATTGTTTCAAACCGTTTCTGTCTTTTCACGTTAACCAATTGAGAATATTGCATAAAACTTTATTGTGTGATTATGATTACCATTTTGTAAAGTATAATTTTAATCTGCAAAGAAATCCATTGAAAAGTATTCATTTGCAATAACATTGAACATAATTAATATCGATTAAGCTCTTTCTGTTTGAATAAACAGATTGTTGAGATATTTTGAATTTTATATGTAATTGCTTGTTTCAAAAACATGCTATATAGACAATTCAGTAAGTTGAACTATAAAACTGCCTTCTCACTTTGAGATTTCTTGCTCCAGACTCGACTTCTCGTTGGCTAAAGACTTCAGCTCATGTTTTTGGTCTCCCATTTCATTTCTCAATTCCGTGTATTCCCGTAGCATTTCCACCGTCTTGGCGTCACTGGATATGATATAAGATTCCAGAACTGCAGCATGTGTTTCGTACCATGTTGATGAGGCTGATGCGTTTTGCAACTTCATCTTTATTTTGACTGATTCTTTTGTCAAATTCGCGATCTTCAAATCTTTATTTTTCATCTCGATGCGAAATTGTTTTGCAACTGCACGGTGTTCGGCGAGCAGTGCCTCCTTTTCCGCAACTTTCTCGCTCAGTTTCTGATCCGCCAAATTTAACAGAACATTTTGTTTATTCAAATCGCAATTCAAGTCAACAATCTTCTGTTGAGTTTCATTTTGAACTTCATTGAAGTTCTGTTCTGTATCTGAAAGCTGCTTTTGCACTGTGGTTACTTCAGCTGACAAAGTGATTATTTCAGAGTCCTTGCTTTGTAATTTATCCTTCATGTGTCGAACTTCTTCATTGAGTAAGAACGCAGCTTTAACATAACTACTCTGGGACCTTTTCAAATCTTCGTTTGCGTGAGTCAAAATCTCATTACTGTTTTGAAGTTTCTGTTGAACACATCGCATTTTCATTATTTCAACTTCTTTTGCTTGAAGATTCTCGTTCAAACTCTTTGTTTCAGCAACCATCTGTTCCATTGAAACTTGCGCATCTAACCCCGAATCATCAACCATCAAGGTTTCCCTCACATCATTAGAAGCTTTATCCTTCTGTTGTGCTTGCATGGACAACTCGATCAGCTGGTTATTCAGTCGTTCAACTTCTTTCTCCAACATACATGCAGCACTTGCTTGACAACTTGCCGATTCTTTTAACTCCTCGTTAATACTCTGCAGATTTTTATTGTCTTCCATTAGCTGTTTTTGTTCTTCTTGCATCTTTCTGATTTTAGTTTTGTCCACAGCAAGATTTTCTTGCAATGTTTTGATCAAAGCAGAAAACTCCTGTATTTTTTGATCATCAGAATGCGATTTCGCTTTCATCTGTTCGATCACAGTTTTGTAGCTGAAAAAACAACGACATAAATCTTAGGATGCTGACGGAAATGAAATATTGGAATTGAAATTCCATTCATTTGCTGTTTTGAGAGAGCTGCTTGAAAGATTTAGGCCAGCTGGATTACAATGAGCGTAAAATCGTGAGCGTATAGGACCGTATTTTCACTTTCTTTCAACCAAAACTTGTACGCCTGACAAATAGTACTCTCTCGCCAGCGTGCAAGCTGCGATTTGGTTAAAACAAGCTAAGGATCTGGCCCGGTGCCAGAGTAGCGTGACTAGCGGGACAAAAAAATTATTTGTGAGAACAGATAGATTTTTTCCTCAAATTCGGGAGTGAAGACTAAAAAGAAGGTCTTTATCCCAAATTACGCCCAGTGTATACGGGCAGCTTATCTTCTTTCGGAACACAATTTTCGCTCGGGATGGCACGTTCATAACCTGGCGGAGCGATACGGAGATTGAGAATGTCGGTTTCTGCGCACAAAATCAAGGTTGAAGACCAACAAAAAAGGTCTTCGGCGCGAAATCTTACGCTTCGTTTTGGTGTTCACGAGTGGTTTTCGTCCTGGAACGGGACTTTACTCAAGCTTGGGGGGACACAAGAAGTTTTTTGGGGGGCACGGGCCGCGAAATGCACTCCAGTAGCATCGGGCCCGTTACTTTCTTTTGGACTCAATTCTCGCTTCGTGGGGCACATTTCTCGCTTGTGGGGCACAAGCAGTGACATGGGGGGCACAGCACCGAAATGTTCTCCGTGACACCGGGCTTGCTAAAGATACGCTCACGATTTTACGCACAATCTGCAGCAGTTGGTTGGATTACTATTACTCGTTTAACATTCCTTTTTGTCAGCAGTGAAAATTACGGAAATGATTAGCGATTGAATTGCTACAAATTTCGATGAGTGACATGGTTTGTTGTTTGGCGGCAGGGTGATTTGTCATCGCTGCAAACACTAACATGGCACATAGCTTATGAAAAACAAATGCACAACGAATACTACAACTTCGCTTCGAAGAGAATGTGCTGTAGGTCAACAAGCTCAAGCGCTTGCCAAAGGGTTTCAGTTAAAACTTACAGGAGCACAAGGATTGCAAGACCGAAAGGTCAGCAAGTACCACAAGGACCCTTAGCCTAACTCAAATCCTTGCGGTCCTTGCGATCATTTCAGTCCTTGTGGTTTTGCATATTTTAGTAATAGCGTCGCCAAACATCGAGCATCAGATCCGGTCTGTGACTGTACAAGAAAATAATAGATTATTCAAGAAAATAAAAGACTGTCTTAAAGTCACAGTTTGGATCAACTTTTGGAGGCTGATCTAACAGATGACTTGCAGTCTTTTCATTTTCATAACTGCGACTTGCTTTGTGGTTATGAGTTTTAATGTTATTACTATGCAACCTATAAAATTATGAAAACTTGAAGAAGAAACATGTAAACAAAGGTCATTGAAACCAACACATTTTCAACGTTCCAATCAGCACCCGTTTCAAAGCATGAATTATTGTTTAATTTGTACGATCTCTTGATGACCCAAACATCGAAACTGATATCAATCTTTCTTAAATTGAGATGAATTCTTCTATTGAAAACATGCACTCTTGCGTTCATCGATCTAATGACGTCGTGTTTTGTTGAAGAAGATTTTTTGGCCGTTGATAAGGAACGAAGAGCAGTCTTCAATTCCTTTTCTAACTTGACTGAATGTTCAAGCAGATTGGAAATCTTGATATTTTTCTCTTGCAACTAATCGCGAAACTCTTGCACAATGACACATTGTTTGGCAATGAGCTCCTTCTTTTCTGCAACTTTTCGACACAGTTTCGCATCAGCCAAGGTTGTTTGAGTATCTTTGGTATTCAAACAAAACTTCAAGTCACCAACCACATGTTGAAGTTGACTTTGAACATCATTAATGTTGGTCTTTGCATCGTTTTTGGATTGAAACGCCTCTTCACACTTCAATCGCTCGCTTTCATGCTGCTGGTTGAAAACCTCCCTATCCCTTTTTGAGTCGACCCCACGTTCACTCGTTGATGAATTCTTCGAATTCACCTCATCAGTTTTGCTTCCAGGATGCTGCGCTTCATCACTACCCTCCTCAGTATTGCTTCGCAACTTCGCAGCATTAGATGACATTTTGATTTTTTGCTGTTTATCGGCCACAAACTAGCAATGCATAGATTTTTTACCATTAAATGAAATAATAGTAAGATAAATCTAGCTAAATGCATAAGATTTAATCGTTCAATTTTTTATTTCCGAAATATTGAGTTTTGAAGCAGGACAGCAAGTATGACATCAAAATATTTGATTATATTTGCTTTTAATGTGTATTTCTTGAAGCAACTGTTTGAAAGATATTCTAATTCATATTAAGACGCCGCCGTGTCCCAAGAATTCAACGCAACAATAACGATTTCAGCCGAAACGCTGGCCATCTTGGGGCATCACTATGGCAGTAATCAGTGATGCGGTACGATAGTGTTACCATTAAAACGGTCAATATTGCGCTAAATTCGGGACGATGTGTTTAAATCGAAATATCTCTGAAACAGTCAAGTTTGAAAAGGATGGAATTAGAGGAGAAATAACACTTCATGCAGTTTCGGCGGGTGCTGCCTCTGCGTGAGACTGGTGAAGGAGAGTCGCTCAAACTAATCGCCACAGCTTTCCGGTAATAATAAAATCACTTTTACCTGAGAGTAGATGTGATATGATTCTGCGTCAATGGATGGTTGTAATATTTCGATTAAACTCAAGACATATAGAGTATTTTTTCCTGCACAAGTAATTTTTTTGTTCTTGGAAATGGATACTCTTACTCATTTTAACATTTAATTTTTTTTGATTTATGTTAAAGCAGTTTGATGTTATGTGGATAATTTGCAGCTATTGTATTAAATTGTACTCATCATGTTTTATTTGCGGATATTGGCTTATATCTTAAATCATTTGTTGCTTTTTTACTTAAGCCAAGCCTTGTTAAAGTTTTGTTAAATTCAAACTTAATTTTTGTCAAAATTTTGTCAATTTAAAACAAGTTAACCAAGCCAAGTTAAAATGTCTGTGATATCATAATTTCTTTGAAGTGTCAATAAAATATTAGTCAAAAAATAAGCAGTATTTTGATAAGTTTGTTATTATATTGATGACATAGTTTGTAAACAACATTGTTTTTACGCTTCTGTTTACAAAACTGTAAACAGTATGTTATTTTCCAACTACAATTCCAACAAACTACAGTTTCCAAATCGAAATTCAATGTCATATTGCGTGTTTAATTGACTTCGATGCTTTGCGCATTTTAAATTCCACATAATGAACTTGAAATGTTACCAAATTTACTTAAAACTTTAAATACATCAGCTATTAGACAGCATCCAGAGTGTAAAGTTAATTTAAATACATAGTTAATTAATGTAATTAAAGTTTAGTTGTACACCAGAAGAACTTGTGAAATTTCTTTAACTTCAAATCAAATATTTCATTATATTCGCTGTAATACGCCGAAGCGTGTAACATGTTTGCATGGCCCATGTCCGCGTCATTGCGTCCGGGCAACAGAGCTTCTTTTGAAGAAATGTCGAAGCGGTAGCGAGCCATTGGCAACACTGAATCCGATTTGACCGGCCCGAGATTTGAACCTCCGACCTCCCGCTCCGGAGACGAACGCGTTACCGCTCGCTCAACCCACCAGCAGGTTTTTCTTAAACTTTAGTTGTGTAAACCTAAATGACAAATTAGTTTTAATTTGATTTAAAAAACTTACATAAACACACTATTATCCTTAATTTTAATACTTCCCTTCCGCTCACATCGGAAAAAAAATCGAAATAAACTTTTTTTTTTCTTTTTGTATGTAGTAGAATTTTATGACGTCATAAACACCAGTGCATTAAGACATGTTTAGCGTAGTTCATGAAAATCAACATTTTACTTTGATTATTGGATATAAACACAATTGCTAGGTGGGAATGAAGGCGATAGCTGACGCTTGATGGCCTGTTTGCCCAAAGTATTAAACCCAAAATAACTATCCGTTTTTGCTCTTCATTTCTTTGTCATGCGATTTATAAACTTCAAGATCGTTTAAAAAGATACAATAGCTTTGAAACTTATGAGCTTGGAAAATAGGCTTCTTGAATAATTTAATCAAAAACAATTCAGCCAAGATACTGTAGAACATATTTATTGAGACGTTTCGGTTAATTTCTTTAAACCATTGTCAATCTAGATTAGAACATAAAAATAAAATCACAACTGACTCGTTTAGGGAAAATCGCAGACTCGACGTGTAAAATTGGATTTTGTGATTACAAGACACGTGCTATACACGATGTTTGGACAGGCACGCGGAAAACACGTGGGCCTATGTTGTTGTTAAAGCGTGAAGTTTTTGTACTACTCCTTATTCTATTCCAGTTAAGCCCTAGCCTTGCTCAAATTAGAACAATACTAGTGCGTCAAAAATCTAAAAAACTTTGATTAATACAGCCCGATTACAGTACATAGTCAAGAAGAATTGAAGATTTCCGCATAACTTACTCAATTAAACATCAATGCACCAAGTTTTGAAACACTTATGCACTAAGACGTAGTGGGGGCCAAAAAAATCAAAATGAGTTTCTTTGCGCTGTCTCAAGAATGTTACTTTCAATTTCCTCTTCTATGGCAGATCTTCATGAGTCATATTTTCATTTTTCTGCCTAAAATTACTTCAATAACAGTATTTCTAAGAGTAAAGTATTGTTAGTCTGAACAGCGCGTGCAGTGTCTCTCTATAGCAGTAAATTAAACGAGGTCGGCAGATGGGCCAAGGGACCTGGAGACAATTTTAAGACCACTTTGTTTTAGCTCCTATTACCCTTTTCTCGATGTTGCGTTCTTTAGGTGAATTTACACAGTATCCGTTTTTCGTACGTTTTCGTCCGTTTTTTTTACGTTTTTGCTTCTCCTTGACAAAGTATGCGCTTTTTCATCCGCATTTTTATGTGTCCATATCCGCACTAACCAGACAGTCACACACTGGACAAAAGTTTTCCGAAAAAATTTTTTTGTAAAGGGGTACAGCTCTATTTCGAAACATCGCTCCTATCGTTCATACACAAAATTTTTATCTATGCATAACAGTCTACTTAGTGCGTATATGGACTTATAAAAATGCGGATGAAAAAGCGCATACTTTTTCAAGAAGCAAAAGCGTAAAAAAATGGACGAAAACGTACGAAAAACGGATACTGTGTAAATTCACCTTTAGATAGGATTGATGATTATCTCTGTCAGTACCAGTGGCGCAAACAGGAAACTCAAGCCCTTCTCCCATAACGAAGTGACTTCGAAAATTTAACTCAAATTGCATACGTACTTCTAAACGTCTTTCAACTTGACCAGAAAGTGAAAAGGGCCTCAAGAGACCGAGCAATTTAATTCTTTTAAATGGCTTCAACGTCTTAAAAATTTATTTTTTTCAAATGGCTCAAAACACGTGCGAAATGCCATTCAAATGCTAATTTTTTCAAAATATCACAAAAAACTTTATGATTTTTGCTTGATGGCTTTACGAACATGCAGGGAAAAGGCAACAACAGTAAACCAACACTCGATGAACTTTTACGCGTGTATGGGTACGTCCAAATACAGCGCCACCGTCGCTTTTGTTGCTAGAGGTTAAAATGCAACAATTTGACCCAGAAACTTGCATTGTATTTGTATCGGCAATTGGCAGTGGTTGTCGAAACTGATAAAGCACGCTGTTATTTCAACATGGCTTAAGTTTTTTGTCAGTTGTACCTATTACAATAATCAGATACCGCTCAAGAATTAGAGCTAAACGCAAAGTTCTAATCCATGAGTGGTACCTGATTACTGTAATATGTTACAAAAAAACTTTCACTTTCAACTGTAGTCGGATTCCTAACTCTTCATTATCATTTACAAATCCCATATCCGAGCTGAACATTATACTGAAAACCGCCACTTCGGGGATGTTTTAATTAAAACAATAACCACTAGTTGGCAATCGCGAGTTAAAACAACCTTGAAAAGTGTCAATACGATGATACCATTTGTTGAGATTTTATTTGCAACAGACCAGAAATCCCAATTTCAACACAAAAACCCAAACAATCTCATATCAGCAAAAGTTTCAACTTTCTCGAAATCAACATCTTGGAATGTTCGACTTCTAAGCTTAATCAATGGAAACTTGATAACGGATTTAAAAATGCGTTTCACGCTGACTGCTGCCGAAACAAATCATCTGAAACAAACTAACAAAAAACGCTGACTGCTGCTCAAGCAAACAAAAACAATCATGAATAACAACGTATACTGGGGTGGTCGAGAAAAAATGCTCTAAGCTCCTGATCGAGCAATTTGGGTAGCTTTGTTTTTTGGTCATTGATTTAAACTTCCAGTGAAAAACTGAAGACCTAAATAAAACATGTGTATTTTCAATTTTGCATGCACGTTCTAAAATCGTGCATACATTAGTGAGAATCACTGAAAAACATATTTCATAATTCTAATACTTCAACAAATAACCACAGAAAAACATTTCTGAACTTGGGACATTCGACCAGAAGTTCGAGATGAATAAATAAACCCAAGGAATAGTAGTGCAGTTCCAGCTTTCAAGAAAATGGAAAAAGTCAATCCAGACATCTCCGTTAGCAATTCCGGACGGGAATGAAAAACCTCACTGAGACCAAAACTGCAAATCGCGTCTAGGAAAACAGCAAGGAATTCTTCACGTGACGAATTTCATCCTCTTTTCTGGAGGTCCCTTTTCCTGCTTTATTTGAACATTAGCAGGTAATGTCCGTGTGGCACTAGTACCAGGCCTAGTTACAGTAGAAGCAGCTGTGGTGGAGGAAGCGACAGCTGTTGTAGGTTTTTCCACTTTGACTTCAGTTTTCGGCGCAACTAGATCTTGAATCGCCACTGGACGTTCTCCGGGGCGAACCTAAAAAAAGCTTTGAATGTGACATATGATTTAAACGGGCATTCAAAACAAGTGAAGATTTTCACAGTTGACCAAAATGTTGGGATAATCCTAAAATAATTTCTTCCCCAATTTGGACTTTCTACGTCTTCCCGTTTTTAAGACATTGCACTTCAAAATTAACAATTAAATGTTGCCATTTTTTCAGTATTGTAACAGAAAAACAATTTTTGGAAAGCTGGCTTACATTTACTTGAAGGGAAAAACAATTTTTGGAAAGCTGGCTTACATTTACTTGAAGGGAAAAACAATTTTTGGAAAGCTGGCTTACATTTACTTGAAGGGAGCTAATTTTACAGTTTAGATCCTTGACTTTGTTCGACAACAACTCTGTCGAAAAACCCTTATTGAAAATTAGGAACATGAAGTAACTTTTTGAAATTTTGCTTTTGATTGGCAACCCTTGCAAAATTTCATTGGGGAAAATCTAAGCTGCTACATCTCAAGAACGGAAGGTCGAAAAAGCTCAAATTTGGAGAAGATAGGTCAGCCAAATATTTTTAAAACAAAGCAAAAATACCTCCGACTTGATTACCCTTTCAACTTATTCTTAAAAGCTCTTATTTTTCAATTTTGGCGCTTTTAAGTGTATGTATAACGTATGTGAGCGTGCAACGTCACTCATATTACAATTCAAAATTAGGTAAGTAAATACGAACAAAAATTTACACGAACTGGAATATTAATGCTGTACAGCTTGATGCTGTGCGAGAAAGAAGGTATTTCCAGCTTTACAGAATGTTTAAAACCGTTTATTCCTCAATATTTGGGATATTTTAAAATCTTAAACGTGTAAGCTCTAGAATTTTACCACACAGCTACCCTAATTTCCTTTCGTAGTTCATCTCTTCTGCTCTTAAAAAACAATAATAATAATGTTATGTTTAACTAGACTGTAAAACAATGCAGAGTGAAACGATGAAGACTTGTTGAAACTAAGAGACAAACCGATTAGACCGTTAACAAGCATTGTAGCATAATGTCACGATGTGGTACTCAGCATCTGAACAACTTTAACGTGGGCGTAAGCAACGCATAAGCTAAACACGGGGATTATTATTATAATTGTTTGAGAATTTCCCTAGTTTCATTGACTAGCATTCGAAATAACACCGGAGAAATAAAATGCATGCTTTTCGCACATGTAGATCTTTCGGCCAAAACAATCGAACCGGGAATATTTCTGATAGCCTCCCCAAGTTCCTAGCAATGTTACAGCATCAAGTACGTAGATTAAACGGGAGTTTACCACAACCTTCCCGTAGGGCAAATCCTTGAAACAAATTACTTACAGACAATATTTATCAATGATCAGGGAATTATTTTTCAATAACCGCGAGGCATTTTGAACAATCACTGGACGCAGTTATGCAACAGTGTATTATCAGAACAACCCTAACGCGCAAAAAACGCACAGAACTTCGGTGATAACATTAAATAAACTGATAATAGACATCACGATCATGCTGCTTTAGGTCGCCAGAAAAATGATTATGGATGGGATTGGAACTGATTGTCTGCAACAATCAGTCATACGAGTACATTGCTCTCAAAGTTGCAGCAGTCCTTCAACGCAGGGAAGCCGCTAGACCAATCTACCACCAAAGCTCAATGTTGGTCTCCGCACATTCTAACCTTAAATTTAAATGTTACCGCCACCGCGCCAAATTTTGAGTGACATCATTAAGCTTACTAGCGATTGTACAAGATGTAGATGCATTCGGGGGTCCACGACAACTGACCGCTAACTATCCCTGTTGGCGGTCAGTTCACTTGGTTTACTCGCACCGCTCCACGCGTGGATATGTTAAACTATATGCTCAAATGTTCGTCAGTCGCACTGAGGCGCACGAAAGGATTGCTAGAACGTTAAATAATAGGAGTTGGTAGCAGGGCGTGACTCGATCAATTTTTATTCGCGTTTAGCCTATTTTAGCAAGTACGAGTTCTCTAATTTAATTTTTTCGAGTTCAAGTTCAGGCTGACAAAAATACTAAGTCTATTTTCGACTTAATCACTCACACTTTTTGAATCCATGCTGTTTTTCTAGTTCGCCACGGCAAAAACATTAAACAAGTAAACGATAATCTCAATTTACACGGCATGATCAAAAAATATTTCTTTCCGACTATTTTTTAATCTATAAACTGCTTTTTAATGAACTCGAACAGTTTTATTTAAGTTCAAGTTCGGCAAAACAACTGAGTTTTTTTCTAACCAGAGTTGATACCTTGGTTGATAGCACAACTTACAACCAAGCATTGCACATCACTTTTCGCAGCTAATCCAAGGCTGTCTGTTTGAAATCAGGGCGAAAAATCTTTTCAAGTGCGCTATTTGTGCAATTTTTTTTAAAATTATTGAATAACTACCTGCACATATTTATGAGGAAATTTGGCTGTGAGGGCAGTTAGCAAGGTGTCCACTTGCTTAACTTGGAATATTGAGCCTGGTTCTTCTTTCTTCGCTTTTTTCGGTTTCTTTTTCTCAATTTGCTCCTTTTCTTTGTTGAACTGCCATGAATAACCTTTGGCAGGATGGTAGCGGGAAAAAGACAAAGCTTAAACAATGTAACGTAAACTGTAGTAATGCTCTACAAACAAACCTCTCACAAAAAGAGCAAAAAAGTAACGAATTCATAAACCAAACTAGTATCATACCACCTTAAGCTGCTTGGTAATATTCGTGCAGTCACAAACAGAAACTAAATTTTTCAGCGAGAAAAAATTTGCAAAAATGAATATTTATTTTAGCCTCCAAAAAATGCACCTTGAGTTAATACTGACGCGATAGCAGGTTGATCAGGGTTTTTGTGCTATATTGCTCACGTAATTGACTAGAGTAAAAATTTGGTAAGGTAAATAATAACGGATAATGGTGTAAAAGCAAACTCATCAAAAACAAACTATTCAGGTTAGTTATTTCGGCAATCATTTTGCTTCTTAGATGCAACTGAAGTTCTGACCATTATGCTTCCTAAAAGTACATGTTTCGAAATTATTGAATTAATTTGAAATAGCACTCATAAAAACTTACATTCGGAAAACGCAGCTCCTAGGTGATGAAGTGTTGTGGCCTGCAAAAGTCAATGCACATTGCAAAAGTTAGTAAAGAAAAATAACTTCTACAACTATCAATCCTGGTAATTGCAACAAAAACAAAGTTTTGGTTTAATTTTTTCAAGTTCGTTTTTCCTTTTCCTTCCTTTTACAGTTTTGCGTCTCATAAAGCCCAAAATTAGCGCATTCAATTGCCCATTGAAATTCTTTTCTGAGTTATTGCATTAGTTTGGATGCTAAATGCCTTTTCGAAAAAAACAAATTTTGTAGCAATTTTGGCTATATAATTATTTACACTATTGCTTTGTGTCGGTAGCAAAAACTGCTTCCAAAAGTAACGAAACATGCAAAATGAGCTAAACCAAGTTCATATGAAACAACAATAACCACGAGCCAAAATTTCAATGTTAGAGTCTAATCAAATCTTACGAGGTCCCATCATAGCACAAGCAAGCAAGCTACATTACAGTTAAAATCTAATGTACTAGTTTTAGAACTGCCATACTGAAGGAAATGAAAACTAACCAATCTGGCATTGATAATGGACCCAATATCGGGAGATTGATATACTGTTCCAGCTATTATGTAATAGTCAGCAAGGGTCGTCACTGAAAAAAAATACTTTATTGTTACGTCGGCAGGTTGGCCGAGAGAGTAAGGGCGCCATTTTTACGACAACTCTGATCGCATGATCTGGGTTCAATCCGCACCCTGGTTAAGTTGTTGCCTCCTTGGATAAGACGCTTTACGATGATTATCTATGCTTGGTGGCTACGAACAAGCAGCAAATTCAGTGAACAAGAATACGACGAAATCCACAGGAACATTGGATCACTGGAAACTCCTAAACAAGTGCGGATTCCTCAGAGCACGAAGAAGTCATTACAATGAAAAGTGAGGGGATTGTCCAATAGTTAGTCTGACGATGTCCGGTGGTAGGAGAATAAATGTGTACTAAAACAACAAAACACTATTTAAAACAACGCTACATTGCAGTTCAATTTAAACCATATCGTCAAAATGAAGTTTGCTATCGGATTCAAAATGTACCAAGACAACCAAAGGTGAAGCAAAAAACTGTTATTCACACAACAAAAAACGGGTATCATTTAAATGTTTATTTTTTGTCTTTTTTTTGTTGATCGAATTGTAAAATATAAATGCGTTTTTCGCACGAGCGATGCGCAAAATTGGAAAAACATGCCCTAATAGATCAACACCCTGAATCCCTGATGTGGTATACATGCCCATAGCCTAAACTGTAAAGTTTCAAGATTTCAAAATAAAACTAAAAACTGCAATTATACGTTTGAGATATTTATCCAACCACAATCCAGTAATTTTTCAAAACTGTGCATAGTTTGTAGGTGGTTAAGTCGGAATAATCACCATGAATTTTGATATAGTCTTGAACAAATAACTACTGGTAATTGAAAATTGGGTAGACTAAGTCAAAAGCTTGATGGGTCTACTTATTGGTCTTCCTGTATCCAACTCTGGCAGCGCGAATGATGTACCGAGACAAAAAAGAATGGAGCGTGACTTTTAGGTCAGGAGGTTTAGGCGTGAGAAGTTTAGGCCACAGACGTTTAGGCACAGGACGTTTATGCCCCAAAACTTTTATGCGATGGGACGTTTAGGTGCCAGAGGTGGAAAAAAATTTTTCCACCTCTGGTGCATAAACGTCCCGGCAGCTAAAAGTCCGGGCGCATAAACATCTGCGCTTAAAAGTCGTAGACCGACTGTGCATAAAAGTCGTAGACCGAAAAAGAATAAGGAAATGAATACTACCTTGCTTCGGAGAAGTTCTTCTTTGTTTTCGAATAATGTACAAAATAGGATCTTGATAATGAAGTAACATGTATTCCACCCCTGTCATGTTTCTAAATATGTAACAATACCTATTACTGCTTGGTTGGTTCAAATTTGCGCCAGTTCAGTGTGCCAGAGCAATTGCTTGCTTGGGAAGTTTAGACCCAGTTCTTAAATTTTAGGTTTTAAGCTTTGAAATTTAGATACTAATTGTCTGCTTTTTCAATTGTGTAGATTTACCTGACACTGATGATCCAATTTCCGGGTGAAGACTGTTGGGTTTCATAGGTTTTGATTTTTAATGTTTTAATACTGTGGTAATCTACTGTGATATGCAACAGGACTGTGAATTTGTGAAATAAATACAGTCTGGCATTCCCGATTTAATTAATCTGACAAAAAATACTTATTGGCAATTCTCTAGTCAAAAAAAAACAACTTGCAAAACAAAAGTTCTGAAGTTAATTTGAGATGAATTTGGGAAAACGGTTAAATGTTATGGGAGATAGCTTCCGGTCATCAGAAAAGTGACTGCAAATGGAATGATACTAGACTTTGAAGTCGATGCTAGTAGAAATATGGCGAAGGTTCAAAAAGACACGTAAAAAGGCAACGTTTGTAAAGATCTGAAAAAGATTGAGCTGGTAGAAAAAAGGACCAAACTACGTGAGCGAGAAATGTGGCTAAAGCGGAGGTGAAGAAATACTTGAGATGAATTTGTCAAGCTTGTCCCTTTTTATTTTGATCAACAGATAGAGAGAGATTACGACTGCAGAAGGCTACAGGTGCACAACCGTCACGAAATTTGACTAAAACTGGAAGAAAAAAGTTTAATTTAATTTGTTCATCTAGAGAAAACCACAGAATTAAAAAAATAACAAACAGCACAACGACGAAATACTGACACTTACTCTAAATGCTCCAAACCAAGACGTTGCATTTTAATAGTCTCATTGTTGCAGTTTCTATCATAGAAGGGATTGCTTCGCTCCGAAAAATAATCAAGAACATTGTCCTTGTTTAAATGCGGGATCCAAGCGGAGTCAAACCAAGATATTCCCAATTGGTTAGACACTGTGCAAAACAGAACATAGGCTTAAATTACAGTAAACAAAACAAAAAAGCACAAAAATTTAACAACATTAGAACTTAAATAGTAATTGGTAAGCTTCTTCACTTGTTAGCACCCGCTGAAGTCACAACTTAGTTAGTTAGTTAGTCAGTTAGATAGTTAGTAATTGCATCTAAAAATCGAAAACCAGTGAAAATCTAAATAAAGTCTTTGGTGCAAGTTAGACGATTTTAAGGGTCAAAATCAAGCAAAAAAATGGATCTCAAACAATTTTTGTGTTGAAAATTTGTGCAGATCCAGTGTGAACTGCAAAAGATTCGTACCTCCTCAAAACAGATCTTACACCAAAAAAACCCTGAACTGGAACGGCAAAGAAGTAAACAAAAGCATGTGACTAGCAAACAGCTAAATAATTACGGAATCACATTCCAGTAGAGTGGACCTATTTTCTCAATTCAGTATCTACAAGTTACTTGTGGTCCAAGTCAGATTTTTAGCTTTAAGTACCACATAAATGGAAAAGTTCAGGACTTCAATTTTAATCAAAAATAACTTTTCAATTTGCTCTAAATTTATCTTTAAGGGTCATTCTCAAGCATTATACTGTTCTGCAATATTAGATCTACCGTATCTTGCATCATGAAATTGACACAAAAAAATGCTCCAAGAAAGGTTTTCAAAATAAAGTATATTCTAAGCCATAATCAAACCAAACCTTTCATTATACTTACTGTATTAGGCCGAAGCGTGTAACGAGTTTGCAGGGCCCTACTCCACGTTGTTGCGCCCAAGCAACACAGCTCCTTTCAAAATGTTGCAGCGATGGCAAGTCGTTGGCAACACTGTGTCCAATTTAACGGGCCCAAGATATGAGCCTCAGATTTCACGCTCCAGAGACGAACACGTTACCGCTTGACCAACTGGTCGATTCCTATTCTAAGCCATCAAAATTGAAATATTACTCATAATACCAACCTTTTTCAATCCCAGAGAAGGCCATCATATAGCAAATAATTATTCGACAATTAACAGCACATAACCTATGTGAGTTAACACTGCAAAAATAACACAGCTGGATTAAGAAACAATACTAGTCTAAAAAGCTCTTGGTTTTCAGTCAAATAGTAAAGGACTTAGTACAGTGGTCGGCAACCACCGATCTGTGGAGGGTTAGTTACCAAGCCTTTTAATTTTCCAGGCTAATACTTGGGAATATAATTATAATTTGTAACATCTTGTGATGAAATAATTCCAGTTTACAGGAAGTACAACAATAATTCAGCTTAACTAAAGCAACAATGCAAATATATATCATCAATAACAGAGAAGAAAGAATTTGCTGCCATTCCCCATTGCAGCAGGCTTAAATTTTCTTTGCTAAACATTTGTGCTTTTGAAAGCCGGTCTGCAAAAATTGTTCCGTTTTCAACTAGTCTGCAGCATAAAAAAGGTAGCCGATTCCTGTCCTAGTGAATTTCACCGGAAAATTTTAAGTTAAAAAGCGTAGAACGAAAATGAGGAATATCCATCTGCGGACTTAAATGACAATTAATGAAAAAGCATATCGACATTTCCAAGTGACAATTAATAAAAAAGTATATAGACATTTCCGGTGAAACAGAGCCTTCCATACTGCAATCTACAAATATTGTGTAAAAAAAAAGGCTTTTTCGGTCTAATACAAAATTCTAGCAGCCCTCCTCTTTGTTAACAGATGCCAAAAATGTCCATAGTGATTAGCGTGATTTTCAATTTTACTTTACACTATTTCTAGGTAGTTTAAAATTTGATTTGAGGTTAAAAAGAGAAAGCACTTATAAGCAAGCAAAGAAAACACTTTGCTCAAATACAGCAAATTAATTTCAAGCTAAAACATTTACAGAGCAGTTGCAACAACACTGCTGGCAGAAAGAAAGCTCAATATGCAAACAGCAAATTATTAAAAAATACCAATAATTTATGAAGCCAATAATGTTGTTTAATTTAACTGCAAAACTGATTTAGTAAACTAAGGTCAACTTACCATATTGACTGAAAGTAATACCTGTAACTTGATAAGCATACAGGGTGTTTTGAAATTAGGACTCCCCTCCACAGCTTACATTGACATTAATTGAATTATCTTTCTTTAATAGTCTAGTTTGAAATTTATTAACATAAGTTTCTACTAAGCTATTTTCATTTTCATTCTTTTTTTGTTTTATGTCAAATAACTGAGCTTGATAACCCACATAGTCAATGATTCCAAGAAAATCAGATAGATTGACAAACTAGGGCAAAGTCGAAAATGCAGATGCATTCTTAGCATCTCTGACCTAAATCTTCATAAAACTTTTGTGTAGTCAACTCAACAGGTGGTTTTGAAAGGCGTACAGGTAACTGCAATAGTTTACCAAGTTATTCTCATTGACCTGCAAATGATTTGTAGCGAAAATAGAAGAAAAACCAAAATTGATTCTTTGCTTATTCTGTGATTAAGATTATGCCCCTCAAAAATGCAAGCCATGGGGTAAGCAGATGAAGGCCCCACAAAATATCATTAATGTGGTGAAAAACTTGAACAATTACCAGTATATAAAGTACCTGTTCTAAATCTGTCTAATTTAGTTTTTTGCATGCTAGTTCATGCTGTAGAGAAGAGGGAGGTTCAAATTTCAAAACACTCTATACTAATGATTGGTAATTGTTTTTTGACATTGCATTTTTCCAACAAAGTGAGCTCTTCAGATATTAAATCGTAATAACAACAAATTCAAAGACTTTGATTAAAATCTTATTTGTCGTCCAGTCTCTTGTTGGATGTGCATTCTGATTCTTGGCCAAATTTTTGAAGAAACTCCAAGATTAAGGCAGGTGAACTGATCTTAAGAGTGTTTAAAAACTGGTATAATGCAATATGAGTTTCTTCAGATGACAAAATGCATTCTAGCTGGCTTTGCATTTCAGAAAAGCATTCCACAAGTAACTTTTCATTCCATGATGAGTAATCAAATGACGGCTTGCAAGATTTAACAGATTGTAAACGGGATTCAGTTTGAATAGATACTTCAGAAATTTGAAATATTTCTGAATTTGCACCGACATTGGCAGTTTCTTGTGTTCCTGGCTGCAACTCTTTCATTTCTTTACAAGGTTGGATATTTAGGGTAAACAAATTAGCAGGTTGACGTGGAACAGTTGATGATCGCACATCGTCTTCTGCATCACTTGATTCAAAAAATGACATTGATTCACTGACTTCAGTAGGTTTTGAAAAAAAATTAATATGCGGCACTTCGTCATAATCTATCCTGTCAGGGTTTGCAGGCCAAAAACCGCAGCACTCAAATGATTCTGTAATCAAATCCGTTTGCACAGTTCTTGAAAGAGCTTGTTGAAATACCCGACCAAAGCTAACTTTATCTACTACTACTTGATTTTGGTTAAAAAACCTAGCACATGCAGTTTTCCAATGAGTCTTGAATGGAGAAAAATACGCTTTGTCTAACGGCTGGAGAATATGTGCTAAGTGTGATGGAAGACAAAACAACACCACATTCTCATCTTGACACATCTTGCAGGCTCTGTAGTCTTTGTGTGGCAAATTATCGTCTAAAAGTAACATTATATTGCCCCTTTCAGACTTCGGAGGAAGACTTGGAATAAATGCAGTTTTTAGCCAATGATAGAAAGCATCTGGCGTCATCAATCCCCTATCAGTGGCAAAAACACTCGAGCCTTGGGGAAGGTCAGCTGCATATAAACCCTTGACATATTTACCAGGAAAGACCACAAGAGGTGACAAAGCTCTTCCTGCAGCATTGAAACAGATCAATGCTGAAACTTGCATTGCATTACTGCTTGTCCTGTGATACCAGTACTTCGAAAATTCACTTGTGATAACTTTACCAGATTTAACTCGTAACGGGAATTTATATTCATCGCAGTTGAATATCTGGTTTGGGTCGCAAATATTGTGTTCATCTATTTCTTTCAAAAAACATTTAAACCAATTTCTAATAGAGGTTTCTGTGCAAACTAATAATCGTTTAAATCTTTTCTTGATGCTCAGTTTTATGTCTGGGTGACGAGCTACAAAACCGTACCACCAGGATTTGCCAGGTATATTGTCACAAAAATGAGATGCTTTTCTCCCACAATCATCAAGCATAGTTTTCACAGAGTGTATCATCTAAAATTGTGAATGAGATAACATTTTGATAAAACAGAGCATAAGCTTACTTTGAATTTACTTTCAAAGATAAAGAAAGTAATATACTATAAAATTGCATAAAGGCTTAGATACTGCCAGTATTGGCCAACAGGCTTAGGGCTAAACAGAGCATGTCTAAAATTGGAGTAGGTCCACTGTAAAGTACACATTTTAATCACAATTTTTCAATTACAGTATGAGAAAAAAACAAATAATAAAATCTCTTTAAATCAGAATTTTGACAATTATAATAGCATGAAGTTATCCACGTACTTGACATTTGCTCAACCCAAATCCTCTTTTAACCATAGATGATGCATATAATACAAGATCATGCTCTTCTTCATCAGTCAATACCTTTGCCGCACCCCGCTTGGGATTAAGAGTTGTTCTTTTTCCTGACAATAGAAAAGAATAAAGACTTAGAAATCAAATATGACAATAATTTTCTGTATGTAGTAAATTAAGAAGAGATTTGGTCTCAATGAAACCTAACAGAGTGGTGCTTAATAACAATAACACTACCTCAAAAGCAAAATTGAGTGTAGTGCTTTGAAAACCTGATGCTTTTTTACTTTGCAATCATAAATACCACATAAAAATATGTCTAGAAAAAAACAAAAAATAAAGATTTTGAGGTCTGTCCAAAAAATATCAGACTTTTTGTATAAAGAACATCACACGATAAATTTTGTCAATTTAGTTAAGTTTTTTTCAAAACTATTTCCCTGGAAGGTCAACACACTTTCCCAGCACTTCTGCCACTTCTGGAAAGCCCTTTAAAATTGCTCCTTAGCCCCTCTGACGATTTTTGCATGATGTCCTCCAGTGACTTAAACCACTTTTCTTTAACAGTTGTTTTCAATTTAGGAAAAAGCCAAAAACCGCATGATGCCAAATCCGGAAAGAATGGAGCTTGTCAAAAAGCGGTGTTGTTGTTGGCAAGAAAATCTTGGATAACATGAGCAGGAGTATTGTCATAGTGAAGCTGAAAATGTTTTGCTTTTCCCATGTCGGGCAGCTATTTTTTTTCACAGCTGCATGAAGTCGGCATAAAACTCCAAGGTACTAGTTCTGCACAATGCCACGAGAATCAAAACAACTTTGCAAACTTCATCCTTCACCTCCTCATTTTAACTTGTGCATGGCCTCCTTGAGTGAAGTTCACTCTCCGCTAACTCTCAACCATTTTTCATGCATTTAAACCATTTCTTTATCTGGGTTGGGCTTATGGCCACATCACCAACTATACATTGGATCTTTCGGATTCTTGCAATTTGAGCAGAGCCAAGCTTTTGAAAAAACTTGATCCAATACCTCTATTCTGCCATAACAACAAATTTTGCTGAAAATAAAAATCACCATGCATGCATAACACGACCTTGATAAACACTTTGCAGAAAAAGAAGGGCTACACCAATCGCCTTAAAACTTTCTACAGTTGAGAATGAATGAATGTGCGTGTGCCCACGCTTTGCGAAAGTGATTTCTTTGAACAATGTTGAAAAAAGAAAAAAAGTCAGATATGTTTTGAACAGACATTGTATATACGTCTCGTATAGAGTATTGAACAAATCTGAACAGCTGATTCAATATGTGGCATCCAGAAATGATCATGACTAACTAAAAGTTGGTCACCGCCAATGTTCCAGCAAAGCATCATAAATTTTATTTTTTGCATAGTATGGAATTAGTCACACATACTGCCTAGCATCGAAAAAATACAATTCTAAGAGCAACTTAAGCATATATATGTGTGTGTTAATTTTAGCTTGCACTTGCAGCAGTAATAATTATTTCTTACCAATTAACACTATTTCAGGTAAAAAAATATACAAGATTTCTGTAGGTTACAAAAATAAAACTGGAAAAAGCATTTTGGCAGAGGTGATTGTACATTACAAAAGAAATAAAAAAATATATAGGTAGATAATAGTTAGATAAGCTAGCCCTTACCAAAACTCGATCCAGTACGGTTCAGTAGTTTTATTTAATACTCATCAAAATATCACAGGTTAGAATTACATTTAAGTGGAGACGATGCAAAAGACCGCGCAGTCACCTAAGGCAATCGCCACCAAGACATCATACAATTACACCATAGCCTTATATATGTATATACAATATAATTAAACTGAATGAGGTAAAAAAAATGAAGCAACAAGCACTCATACACGACAATACAGCAATAAATAAACATCCTCAAAAGAACAACAAAACAGAGAGAGATAGAGACAAAGAAGATAATAAACGTGATGTTATTGCAAGGCACTGTTTTTCCATCAAACCTGCAGTTCCTGTTCTTCGCTAAGTTCAAACCAAAAATTAAAAGTGAAATATTAGCAATTACTTACAACTTGGTCAAAGCCTAATCCCACCCCAGTACACTCAAATTTAAGTTTAGCTAATTATACTTTTGAAGTAAGCTATTTTTGCACTTGGTTTTGAAGCCACCTGGTGAAAATGATTTCACATCACTTGGAATCTCATGCCATACCCTTGCTCCAATAAATGCCAAATTTCTTTTGGCTTTTTCAGTTCTACGTTTGATTTGGTTGTAATTACAACTTGTTGCAAATCTAGTGCTATGCTGGTGGAGATTCTCTACTTTGGTAAAATTAAAATAAAATTCTACAAAATTTTGTAATCGATAGAGTGCATAAGCTTTGCAATTTGAAGCTGGACAATATCATCAAACCTTAGAAATTTTAGACGAAAGTATAGGGGTAAAAGAGATTGGCGATGGTAAATTTTGGAGATGATTTTCACTGCTCTATTTTGAGGGATTTGAATTGGCTTTAGAGTTGATTTGGGAGCTTGACCCCATACAGAGGCACAGTATTGAAGATGGGGATACACCAAACCATAGTAAACTCATTTTAAAGCTGATAAATTAACAATGCTGAAAGACTCAAACTACTAGTCATATCATCCAGGCTTTCCTCAAGTATAAACCACTGCATGGAATAGAGAGAGTAAAGTTTCTTTAGAACCGGACACCAAGCACTTGCTGATCATCAGACGACATAAAGCAACAATATGAAAGGTGTCAAAGCCTGGTATATAATTTACAACTACACACTCTAGCAGAAGGGATGTTAAAGTTGTGAAGTTACTAAAATGCGAGACCTCCTAGCTTACAAAACCAACAATTCAGCATGAATCCACTCACATGAAAAAATAAAAACAACAACAAACAATAAACATCTTAAGACTTTGCTCATTTCCAATGTTGAAGTGACTGATAGCAATGAAGTTGCCAGTATGCGACTTTTTGATGCAACCAGTTTGAAGCAAGAGATTTTTAGGCAACTGATTTGCTTGATAGCGTGCCCCTTGATCGAATGGATCAAGGATCTGGTATTAAAATGATAGACCCAGCATAATTTCTGTTCGAATCACACCAAATAATGGTGCTATAAAAATTGGTATTTTGTGCAAAACACTCAGCAATAAAAAGGGCAGTGTGCAGCCAGTACTGAGTGTTGGTACACAGGCACCAGCATGACTTGAAGACAGAAACATCTACATTTTATTTACAATTAAGGACTAAAAACCTTTGGAACACTCAAACCTTTAGACCAATCCTTATGAGACATTTTGGTGCGAAACTCTATAGTCTAGCTTTAGCACTGAAGAAGCCACGTTGAAATCTTTCGTGCCAAACCGGTTGTAGCAAACATCCTAACTCAGATGTTGCTGGCTCAGCCAGACAATCTTCTCCATACTAGCATTGAACGGCTTGGATCCTGGCTGCAAAAATGGCTGGTGACAACAACTACTAACGACTTGCAAATTCATAAGGTGCTGAACAGTGAACTCCAGACCATATGCTTCACCATTGTCCAATAGATTGACCTTAAAAATAGTAAGTGAACAGATGCCACTGGATGAAAACACCATCAAAAAATTGACCTAACATCTGAGATGGTCATAGCTCAACCTCAAAACCAAAAGAAAAGGCAACTAGACCATGATTTGCTAGATGAATTTGCAATGCAGTTAACCATATTTGGTCCATGAAGAGATTACATAATTCTAAAACTGTATTTAAGCAGAATATGTCTAGAGAAACTTCAACGAGTATTGCTTTAAAGTTAACTTGTGAAGATGCATGTAACTTTGCTGAAGTAACAACTTATGCAATGTTTTACGTCCAGTCTAGATGCATATTTTGAAGAAACCATTCTAGCATGTCAAAAATTTTTTAAAAGAAAGTGAGAGATAAAGCTTGGGCCATTTCTTATAATTCAATAACTGGGGAGTAAGGTCATGATGATGGTGTAGGGTTTAGGGATATGCCGATTAATCGGCATTGGTATCAGCAAGTATCGGCAATTTTGGGGGGAATCGGCATCAGAATCGGCATCGGTAAAATATGGCCGATACTTGCCGATTCTTTGAACATAATAACATTGCTAATTTTTTTCCGATCAGATCGTTTTACATCGATATTTCTTACCCGACAAAAACATTTTTCTTTTTATGAAAGCGTTTACACATAAGAAAAACTACAAATCGTTGAAGAAAAAATGAAACAAAGAAGGTTTTTAGCAAGCGCATTGCTTATTATTTTGCACAGTTGCATATTGTGCAACATGATGGTAAAAAATAGTTTATTGCATCACAGAAGGGGCGTAAATCCCGGGGGGAATGGGGGGATGCATCCCCCCTAATAATTTTTGAGGGGGGATGCAACTCTCCCAATAATTTATCATACGCTGCTATTTTTGACGATTTATCTTGCTGATTCAGTGTATTCTCGTTTCTTGCTAATATGGTTACGAATTGCTACAGCCTTTTTTTATTCACGCACTCAATCAATAAAGTACAAACGTCAATCGTTTGCATTGCAGAAAAAAAGATAAAGCTCTGCTTTCTTTATGCAGCGGAACAGAGATGCAATAAGAAAAAAAGAGACGAGCGTTGCAGATAGTAAAAAAATTGTTAAAAGAAAAAAGCGCCGTGAAATTGTGAAAAGAATAATCTTTGAGCTTCTTTGCCTCAAACAAAATACTGTATATTATAATAAAATTGGCTGACCTAGCCAAACATAATTATGTAGGCTGTAGAATCTAAAAGTATAGTCTATAGCACTTTCCAAAACTCTCTGCCTTTTTTTCTTGCTTTCGCAGCTGTTATACGGTATTACAATAATGCTAAATTTGCTTCAGATTCATCTTCATGGTTCTTTTAGCAATTAATGTTTGCACCCCGATTGTTTATTTAATTCGTCGTATTGTGTAATGTGTAGGCAATTGCTAAATGTACAGTAGATGTTGTACAGTACAATTCTAACGTTCTTTGCTTGTTCTTTAATCTTTACTGATTTCCTGTGTATATTATATAGCCTACCGGTATTGTAATTTCAAACTTCAGCACAAGTGAACTTGTATTAATTTCAGATTTTGTGGCTAACGCCTTTATCAGTCGTCAACAGATTCAGAGGGTTCCAGACCCTCTTCCCCAGCTTAACCAAGGCAAACGTAAAATGATGCGAAAATGGCATTTAATACATGCCCTCCGACAGTTATATTACCTCGGGCCCCCTCTTGCAAAATTTTCTGGATCTGTTTGTGCTTTATACAAGTTGTTACCAGTGGCATAGTTTCTGGGGCCAGACCAGCTTCCCTCCCTTTCATATGCCTAAGTAACGTCGCAATTACATAAATCACCATGTTTTTCCACAACTGGAACCCTTTGGGCAACTTTAATAAAGCATTGAATCATGGGCCTATGCTCCAAAAACGCTTATTTTGGCTTTAAAAATCGTAAAATTTTCTCAGCGACGGGGGCTTCGCCCCCTTGCTGTGATTGTCTCTGCAATGTAAATCCACTCCCATTGCAAAATCCAGGCTACGTCACTGGTTGTTAGTAACCAAAGATTTGGGCGGATGTGATGCATATAAGACGCAGTACGGCTAATATTGCAGCTACGCAAATATACGCTTTTTCATGTGTGCAACTTTTGATGGCTCTGTTTCATCCCCCCCAATAATTTTTACAGATTTACGCCACTGCATCACAAGATTGTTTGAACAAAGCTATTGATTACAACACAATTGCTGTGGTTTTGAATGCAGCGAACAGAAAGCTTGAAAATGAAACATGTGTAAGTCTGAACTCTAAAGCTGCTGTAAAAAAAGTTAACAGTATATAAACAACGTTGCTGCATTTGAATTTGCGAGTGTTTCATTTCAAATATCAAAATCGCAACGTTCTGTTGATCATTCTTCTAATCGTATGTTGTGTCTGCGAGATCGCTAGTCAGTCGCAGTGATAAACCACGGATGTTGCAAAGCTCTAACTAAAGCCGCATTTACACGGGCGACTTTTAGCTGCGAGAATCGACATTTTGCCTTTTTTCTTTCTCAAATCGCGTAGGTCACTTACACGGCGCAAGATTCACGTGAGATTTTGTCTGCGCGATATCGCCAGACACGCCCCCCAAAAAATCAAATCGTAGCAGTCACTCACACGGGAGAGATTTTAACGCGGCGCTCGCATTCGCTTGCAACTCGCTGAAGTCACTTACACGTTGAGACTGCGTGCCAGTGATTCTCGCAAAATCGAGTCGGCGGAAGAGTCGCTATCGCACTGGTTTACTTACACGGTGCGAGATAGTTTCAAAGCGCTGCTTGCTGGTTTTGAATTAGCAAAAAGCGAACTGCTGCAAAAGCACTTCAAATGCGCCGCTTGTCAGCTTTTGCATTTGAAGCAATCACGCTTTGGAATCTTGAAAAGAAAATGAATGAAGCCAACGCAAGCGTAAAACAAAATACGAAAAATACTATTAAGCAGCTAATGTCAAAACTTGCAATGAAAATGCAAGGTGAAAGATGAAGCAGCAACGGCGGCGTGCTCCTCGAGCCAAATGTGTGATACGTAAATGCTATTTTGAGTTGGCTTGGATGGAGCAAAGTCAAGCGGGCATTAATGCTCATAATTTATTATAAAATTCTGTCATTTACCCTTTAGGTATTGGTTTTTCTCTACCGCAACCCATCTCTGACTGTGTGTCTTGTTTGGTTATGCATAATGTTGGGTAAAACAATAAAATTTATCAATATTTTTGTGCAGTTAATTCTAAACACACTTTTGAAATTACTTTTTCTCCAAGCATGTGTAACTGACAAATTCATATTGTTTATTTACTTAATAGTGCACAAGTATTTTAGTATTTTATCGGAGATCTGTGCTGTCATATACTATACGAAATGCTAATGGTTAAATTTTATTTTTGTTTTTAGAAGTTTACTTTTTGAGTTCTTCTGCAGTGATACCAGGCGCCTTTTGTCACTACAGAAGTACTGGCTCTTTTTCAATTAAACCAACATTCAAAAAATCCACATAGCATTCATATAATATGTGTTTTCATGTAATTTTTTTACGGAGCTACTAAACCACAGCTGCTACATAGCACCAATATCGACAATAATAAAACAAGCAGCGCATGCATTTGCTAAACGCTAGGCAATTACAGTAAGTATAGTGCGGAGGATGAATTATTATAAACTGAGCAAAAATACGCCAGTGACTTCATGTCAAAACTCATTCCTGGCGTTATTCAAATGAAAAAGCCCCATAAAACCACTCGAAATTGAGATCATGATTTCATTATAAACATCATTTTCATGAAATTAACATGTTTAATCACAATATGCGGGGCAGTAGGTGTTGTGCTTCCTCACTTAACTGTGGTTATTTTAACCGCAAGAATTGCCGGTAGGCTCTAGCAATCTCGGGTCAGAAAAGAAAGCAATCGCTAACACGTTTTTAGCCGACAAAAACCAGTGGATGGTACTTGTATACAAAGTGCTGGACCCAACGAGTGAGCATAGATGTGAGCCTATCAGCCTACTCTGCCAGCACTGTCACAGCACCGATTGACCTTTTTCGTGTTGCCCCGCTCTAGTTTTGATCCGGCCGCTTTTTCCTTTTAGTTTGCTCAGTTTGTGCGCCTCACTTTAGTTCCTGCTGCCAACGCTTTAAAAATTACGCACTTTTTGGTAATTCCTGCACGCCTTTGTGTTTGGCCGAGTTACCTCTGTTCTGGCATTCCTTTTCATTCAAGCAACTAGCAAACAGACGTATTTCATTTTCAAGACCGCTTGTATGGCACTCTTTAAGTTCATTATTTTCAGGCTAAATTTCAGATATATTTTGCCATGTCTTACTGTTCCAAATTATGCATTTTGTCTGAACAATACAGTTCAAGTTGAAAAATTTCAATTGTGGTTTGCCCAGACGGACACGGTGAAGGCTCCATATTGTAACGGAGGGCTCCTGTAACAAGCACCTCCATTTCCAAAATATATTGTCCAAATGCTATTACTGTGAATTCATTGTCTTAGCTATTCTAGGGTTAAGAACAACCGAAATAGAAGAAATGCCAAATCAAAAAAGAAACTAAATTCTGTACTGATTCAAAACAAAAAAGCTTGAATAACTTCGAGAGCATAGAGTGTTATTGCGCATTGGGCAGGTAACAAAAAAACTTTTTGGCTCTCGTTCAAACGGAAATTAGAGCTTGCTTTTTTGCTTTCCGCAATTTTACGATGCTGCAAAAGCAGCTAAAAAGGCGTTTACAAGCAAACAGACCATTAGGTATTAACAAACATTGTCGCTATAATTGACATCAATAATCTCAAAATTTAAGAACCAATTAAGAGCAACTGATGCTCAACATTGGCAAAAAATTAAGAACAGTCAGCCTCAACTCAAAATTTACTGGTTCTGATGCAAACAGTGTACTTACAGTATTATAAAAACAAAATACAATTAAGGTACTGTTTCCTGTGGTTAATTTATCATACATTTTATTAAGGGTTAAAGCCCAGCTTGATTGGCTTCACAGTTATCAGCAATCAGCTCATGACTGCCGTATCTGCAGTAGACCAGTGCCAGCATCAACAAGAAAATTATTTCTTCTTCGTTTCAAACTAATATGAAGCAAATTTAGTATCGAAATCACAATTAATTACGGTAAAAGCACTACAGACTATTTTGTACTATGAACACAATACTTTATGAAGCAAATTTAGGGTAATCGCAGACAGCGACTCGCAAAGCATTTGTGCATTGCGCTATGCCTGGGCGACTCGTAAATTGCATATGATTTGCTGTTTACACGAGCGCGTCTTTGCCCTGGGACTCTCGAGACATTGAAATCGACCTCGTGTAAGTGATCACGAGCGAGAACGATTGTTGCATCGAGTCGCGCAAAATATAATCGGCATCGCAAATCGCAGGTGTTACTTACACGGCGGCGATTCTTCTCAAAAGCGATCGCGGCAAGCGAGTCTCGCCTCGTGTGAGTAACCGCTCTGCGAGAGAGATTTTCACGCATAAAAAATCTTCGAATCGCGTTGCAAAAAAGTCGCCCGTGTAAATGCGGCTTAAGCGGAATTGGTGTGACACTAAGATACCATATGCCATTAAAGAATATTACCATGTCGGTCGAATGATGTCAGCGACATACAGTTATTTATTTTTTAATGGTGTAGCCAATAGTTTTGCACTTGATTTTGTGTTCAGAGTTAACACCTGCTTGTTTGTAAAGCGTTGCTTTAAACACGACTCCTCTTAAAATAACTTTGTCCAGCATACATATATATAAGTTACATAGTAATTGAAGAATTGGAATCAGCATTTCAACAAGAATCGGCATCGGTATTGGCATCGGCACATCCCTAGTAGGGTTGCATTAAAAGAGCTAAATTTCTGCCACTCTTCCCTTTACACTTTTCATGATGTAAAAATGTCTTAAACACGAATCAAAACTCTTGGAAAAAGATTATTGAAAAACAGCAAACATACCACAAAATATCGACATTTTTGTATCAAAGTTATATACTCATAATTATTGAAAAATTATCCATGTATTCAAGAATTTTGCAATAGAATACAATCATATCATTCTAACATAACATCATCTGTGCAGCTAAGCGTCTTTTGAAAAAGCATAATGGCTATACATTAACATGAAAAATCGCCATTTTAAAAAAATATGAATTTTCATCAATTGATCGATTTACCAAGCTAATCATTAAAATTTTTGGACAAAAACAAGGTTTTGGAAAATTTCTAGCAAGGTTATAACTTTATAGCACCTGTCATTACACTTTAAAAAAATTTGATAAATTTGAACCGTCGTATTATGCATGCTATCTTCCATCTGTTAATTTTTTCTAATATTTGAAAAAAAATTTCAATTTTTGATGTATGATTTGCATATTTCTTTTTTTTTGTTAACAATTAATTGGAGTTTTGTTAAAAATTAATTTATATAAAATGCACATTAGTGCAGTAACACAATTAGTACATCTTAAATGTTTCTAGTTTTTGCTTAGTCTGTAGGCTACTCACTCAGATGTAATCAGTGTTTCCTCTAAACACATAACAATGCAAAAAACGTCAAATATTTCGCAGCTTTTTCTCACAAATCTTTCACAAGTGTGAAACGGTGTTTTTAATTTATTAATTATTGGCGCAAAGGATTTTCGGAGTTTTTTTTTTAAAGATCACTTCACAACTAGCAGAAAGTTGCAGTAGCTGGCACGATAACCTTTTTTTTGGAGATCGCTTCACAAAGTCTTGCATAGAGTAGCAGTTAACGGTCAACAACCTTTTTTTTCAGATTGCTTCATAAGCTGCAGAAAGCTGCTATGACCTTTTCGCTTTTAGAAGATCGTTTTTTTGGTGGATCTGCGATTTTGCAGATCTCAAGCTACCAAGGTTAAGGTACAGTATTTTTGCAAACACTTTAGGATTTTTTGAACCTTTTCAGGAACTTATGCAGGTGACAACTTAGAGGAAACACTGGGTGTAATAATGCAGTCCCAGTAATTAAAATATTGGTAATAGGCTCAGAGCTTTTGGTGAGCACTGAACCATACCAAAAGGGCACCATAATGACAGCTAGTCCTAAAACAGACAAGATCAAACAATTTCTTTCATTATAGCATCAGTACAGACAAGAAAAGTAGATCGTTGATGAGTGTAGACTACAGCTATTTTAAATGGATATTTCATTCAAAATCATTTGTAACGACAAATCAATTTTTCAAAGACATAATGACTACAGTAATTTTATTAGTTTTTAAAGTAATTTTGGTGAAGTAGTGTCATTACTTTTATAGCCTACAGTAATTTGCCTACCACTAGCAGTTTACTACAAGTACCTGTACTGTACATGCTACAGTAGCACAACAAAAAAGTCAACAAATAACTGGTATGATTTGGGCCTAATTAATACAGCTCATCTGAAATGCGGTCGTATAAGCTTGCTATTGGAATTCTGCAACTTTTTGCAATTTTTCTTATAGATAGTGTATTTTGAGAATCTTGATAGATGCTGATTACTCTTTTTAAATCTTCTAACGTATATTTATGTTTGTGATTATAGTTATGTCCAGGCATTGCTTGCATAACATCATGCAACAGTATGATATTATTCTTAGCCTGAGCTAGAGCTACAGTATAACCAGTATTCAAGCGTTGGCAGAGGTGGAGTCCTCAAGGACACATTTTAAAGTCCTTCACCTTGGCCTTGAAGCTTAAGTCCTTGGCCTTGAAGCTTATAGGTCCTTGAAAATATCCTGTCCTCGTCTCCAGAAGAGCATTATTTTTTGATTGGTTACTTAAGGAAAATAACTGAACAAAACAGAACATAAATTTCTAGTTTGTGAATTCATTTCCTTTCCTTGTTTGAAAATAATACAATGTGATAGCCAACTAAGCCAAGTCATACTGAAACTTAATTCAAATGGCATTGTGTGAAAGCTTTAATCGAACAAGATCGCAAAAAGCCTTGTAGAAAAATGTTGTTTTTATATCTACTAATACTTTTAGTGCAAGCTGTAAATTGCAAAGCACTAAAACCATCAAATTGCAAAGCACTAAAGCCATTCAGACCCATAATAAAAAATCCAGGGGTCTGGACAAACAATTTTGAGTTGCTAATGCTAAAACATGACTGGGCCTGTTCTGTGTGTGAATTTAAAAGAAAGTATGTGTGTGATGACTAAATGTAATACGGTACTACCAGGGATGGCATATTGATATAAAACTACAGCAAATGTGTTAATACCGCTATATATTTCAATGCAACTAACAAAATGTACCTTGGGAATGACAACTTGTTCTGAAAATACTCGAGCGTGAAGAATTTGTTTTGAGATAAGACAGGACAACTCTAATGATTGGCAAGCGGTCTAGGGGGCAAAATCACATCCACTGAGCAATTTGTGTGTTGGAAATTGCTTCTAAAAATCCCAAATAACAAACTATTGGATAACAAAAAAAGCTGCATGAAAAACTATTAAGAAATTAAGTGTGATATTAATACTACAAGTATATAATTGTTCGAATGCCTGGAGAGATGCACACTGCACTTAATAAATTTTTTGCACCATGTCATTATAACACGAAGAGGCAAAGCTCCGCCAAAAAATTGGGTATTTTCAGAAAAAATTAATGGTTTACTGTTTTTCTGGGGCAAACATCTCCACTGCCTACTTCTTTAATACAACCCTGTTGGGATCTTCAGGCTAGTTTTTAAAATTAAATACTTTAAGTTCAATTTAAAGTGTCTTTTGGTGACCTAAACATTTGCAATCATTTATTGATAGGCATTCGATGTGAGAAAGACAATCAATCCAATGAAATGTAACGAAAAGATTGGCGTGAAATTAGAGTTGGCAAATTGTGGAAAAACTGGTTTTTCAAGCTTAGCCTTTACTACATTTCCTTTTCAAATTGCTTCCAAAATCTAAGTGTGTAATGTTCTTCAAAGTCACAAAAATTTCTATTTTTTCCAAGAAAAATCGCTAATATTATTCGAAATGTGGTGGGGGAATTTTGCCCTTGCCCAAAACTCCGTTTTTTTAATGCCGAAAACTTGAGCTTACAAATATATCTGGTATGGTACCTCAATTCATTTCAAATACATTTATTTACAGCATTTGCAATTCTGCTTTTTAGATGTTTAAAAAATTCTGTGAAAAAACGATCGTTTTACAAAACAGTATGGTTTGCGTTTAGGAAACTACTAAAAAAGTAGAGATTCTTAATCAGTGGACATTTGCATCGGAGCCCTAACTGGTGAAATCAAGACACTCAAATTGATCATTTCTGCATATATAATCTAGCTATATTCCCATTCATAGGTTATGATCTTGTTTCATTGCCAAAATACCTCTATGGTACCGGTATGTAATCAACATCAGCTGCTGACGTGTAAAACTTCAAAATGGCATTCATTATTATTTTTTAAAATTACTATTTTCAGATTATCATCAAAAACTCAACAAAATGCAATATCTTCAGTAGACTTTTTTGTTTCAAAATTATGGAAAATTTGCCAACCATAATTTTAAAAAATTGTGTCTTTGGTTCTTGGCCTGGACCATTTATGTCATTTACCTCAAAAGGGTCTGTCCTTGAAAAGTGGATCCTTGGCCTTGTTTTTTTTTTTAAGTCTTTGGCCTCAAACGTTGTGTCCTTGACTCCATCTCTGAGCATTGGCTACAGCTTACAGTTGCACATTGCTAAAGCTGAAAGTGATTAAAATAGACAGTCAGCAACAAGGTCACAAAATATAGAGTCAAAAAAAATCGATGCCACTCCATTACATTTCTTAGTTTGACCCCAACTAAGATTTTTTCCTAACCAACTCTGTGTCTCTAAAACAGCAAAATTTTAACTGGTTGGGACAAAACAAACACAACAAAAATCGAAATTTTTTGAAAAACTCAAAAGAACTAAAAAAAAGCTAAAACTAAAATATCTACTGCAGAAAATAAATGAAACTATAGTATAGGCGTAAATTTTGGGGGATCTGGTGCTTCCTCAGGTCATACACTAAAGGGGGCAAAATATGTCTGGCCCCCTTGCTTTTCTGGCAAGTAATACCCACTTGGCAACAAGAAATCCGAAATTCCGGACTGAGATAGAACCAGAATGCGATGAAGACATTTTTTTTGGGAGGGGGTCTTCACTCAAAACTTTGCAAAAACATTTCACCCCTCAGAATTAGCTTAATCAAAAAAAAATCAACTCTTATGAACTAGAGTATGTATCGTCAGTGGCGTCGCTAGGTGGCGACGGCCTACCGCAGGTGTCATCATTTTGGGATGACATTATTTTATGATACCAATCAAGTAAAGAAGAAAACAACAATATGTTTAGTAGGCCTATCATTTGAAATGTTTAGCATACTGCAATGGCCTAAAAAATGATTTAAAGCATCTTTTGAAACATTTATTCAGAGGGCGCTATAATTTGTCAAAAACATAACTCACAAATCAGTGAAAACTTTGAAAAATCACCAAAACTATGCAATTAAATTTGATCACTAGTAGGAACATGCTAAACATAGGTTT
This sequence comes from Trididemnum nubilum, assembly GCA_963965965.1. Taxonomy (NCBI): domain Eukaryota; kingdom Metazoa; phylum Chordata; class Ascidiacea; order Aplousobranchia; family Didemnidae; genus Trididemnum; species Trididemnum nubilum. The sequence goes on along the minus strand of OZ014474.1, from coordinate 12,205,894 downwards.
AATGAAAAAAATACATAAGCCCAAAAATAGGGGAGAGTGGCTACTCTTATTCAGTATTAGTTAATTACCTAATACTTTCATTCAAATAGCCTATCACTCCATTAGCCTCTTTTCCACCAATTATTTTTCTAATTAAAGGCCACCTAATGTTTGTAAAGCAACACCCTTAAAATGTTATAAAAAAATATTATATACTAATCTAATCTGTAATGCTGTAAACCTAGTTTAGATACACGTTCTTATTTACGAGGGATTACGGTACCTTTCACGTTTTTAAAAAATGACATGACATCATTAGATCCTGGAGTTTGGTGCCTTTGACTTGCTTATCAATATCATTGCTGTGGATAGCCATTTTGCAAAGGCAACTGATAGCAGCTTACTAGTCGAAAAGTGTTGCACAAAAAAGGCATAATTAACTAAGTAGTTTCATTGCTAAGTTCAAAAGTGAATTACCCGTAGAAATCAGCTTTTACTACTCTGTCCTAGTATTGAACTGAAGTTTTACTACCAGTACTGTCTCTATCACTCTTTGAAAACTCCAAAAGTGCAAAAGGTTTATGAAGACAATGGTTGGAGAGTTCTTGAAACAAGGCCAAGTACAAGCCTTTCGAGGACAGACACTCTCGAGGCCAAGGACATGAATGCTTGAAGCCAAGGACAAAGGAAAAAACGCAAGTGTTCTCAAAAAAAAAAAAGGAAGTGGCTAGTATTATGTTATGTAACCCCCATAAATTCAAGTTTATTTTACCAAACGCTAAAAATACGCAGGAAAGAATCAGTGAAAAGACCATGCGGTCATCTTAGTCAACTGCACCTATAGTAATACTTAACTATAATACAATAGGCATAAACTTAAACTTGGCCATAAATTATAATACAAAATAATGCAAAGTATGTAAGCACTTGAACAACACTATCTATCCACCCATTGGCACATCTGACGCAACAGGCCGAACAACAGAACGTACTAAATTTAGGTTAAAGTTACCCACCCAACCCTAATTACACCAATCTCAATCAAAAGCAGCCCAGTCTGAGGCAGGCCTGCGAAGTCAGATGTTGCTGTGGGCAGGAAAAAATTTTCACCCAAGCGTCCGCCCACAACTATATCAAGCAATGTTGTTAACTGAACAAACTTTACTTAAAAAAATATTTACATTAAAAAAAAAAAAGGTAGCATACTGGCAATCTGCAAGTCGGTCCCATCAAGGAATCACTGGCAGCATAAGGTCGAACACTGTTAATTTTAAGGTGAAGCCCAAGGATCGGTTGCATCTATTTCCTAGAAGCCCGTCTTGAAACTCATTAGCCTAAATTGTAGTAGCATAAACGAATATGACAGAAGAAAGCAAACATAACCAACCTAAAGCCCGACCCAAAGACAAAAAAAAAAAAACTAAAAGGGACGAAATTTACATACGTACCTTACCGTAAAAGAAAAACTAAAAAAAACAACACAACCATAGATGGGCAAGTTAATGCAAAACGTTAGCTTTGTTAACCACTAGTCCGTTAACAAACTTCACACCTCCGTTAACGTTAATCCGTTATTTTCAGCTTTAATTAACGGAAGTTAATAAAGTCCGTTAATCCGCACTATCTTGATTTGCCAGTTAGGCCAAGATGTTTGTTCAGCTGGGAATACCTTTGAAAAGATAGCTGAGGGCTGCCGATGAGAGCTAAAAGCTCGAAACAGCGCTGTCCAGCTCTGTGTCCGTTAATCCGTTAACATTTTGCGTGTAATTTACATTTCGTTTTATTCACTCGCTTCTAGAACACGCATTGACGCTGTTGAGCTGATTTTACGGAAATATTTATTGCTGTGGTCTTTTTGTGTTTTGAAAGTTACATTTTACAGTCTTACGTATCTAATTTCAAGATAAAAACAAGTTCAAATGCACAACAAAGCTGCGAGATATTATTGATAAAAACCTTAACGGAAGTTAACAGAACTTAACGGAAGTTACTTTAGTTCGTTAACAGTACTTAACGGAAGTTAATTTAGTCCGTTAACTGTGGTTAACATGAAAAAACTTTTTAACAGATTAACGAATTAGTGAAAAAGTTAGCTGCGTTATTAACGGATTAACGGACTTGTGCCCAACTATGAACACAACATATCACAACCAGAAACCAATACACAATCTGACAATAAACATACCACCCACTAGGCCTACCTAATTACAGTAAAAAACTTGGCCTGGAAGGTCAAGTCCTTAAGAGAATAAGAGAGCAAAGAGTGAGTGCTAATATGCTCATTTACACTTTTTTGCACTTTAAGTTATCCTTAGGGTTTGGGTTGGATTTTGAGTTTGCAGTTTGGGTTTGGATTAGACCTAGGGCTGTAGGGTTAGAGTTTGGATTAGGGTTGGGGCCAGAATAGCGATTTTCTTATTCTAACGTAACGTAACAGCAGCCTATGCCAAAAAAAGTCTTCAAAACAATTTTTCAGGCCATCTCAAAAAAAGCGGTCAAGAAAAAACATTTTCAGACAATCCACAAAATTTTAACCATTCAAAAAATAATGTTGTCCTCAAGCTGAGGACAGGGCAATTTTTGAGGACTTGAGGCTTCGAGGCCAAGGACTTGATCTTCCAGGCTAAGGACTTCAAAATGTGTCCTTGAGGACTCCGCCTCTGATTCTTTGCTCGCCTGTTCTCTTTATGAGCGTAACATAACATTAACACTACTGGCTAGCCACTTTCTAAAATGTAACCTTTTGCAGCCTACTAATGCTATTCATTATAAAGGATGACACCACAAAATTCCGCCCTATATGTCACCATCCTTACGACGTCACTGCTCAATGAACATACCGGTATAACTTCTAGCTTACCTGAAACGCGGTCTTGAAAAGTGGATCTTGGAACTCCAAATTTTTTGGCTATGTTTCGTACCGATAATTTGTTTGAGGGATCTTGAAACATACTCAGAGCCCGTTTCAAGTCCTCTGCAGTATAACTGCGTTTTGCTTTCGTCGTGTGTTTCGGCATTTATATCCAAACATCTAACAGCGCCAAAACAAAAACTAAGGTTAAAATCGCTTATAGTTTGAAAAACTCCATCGCGTGACGTCAGATTATGTGCGGTGTTTTGCTCGATCATGCGCAAAATGCACTAACGTTTAGTCCAGTGGTTCTCAACCGGGGTGCCGCGGCACCCTAGGGTGCCATTTGCGATTCGCTGGGGTGCCGCGAGCTATTGCACGTTGTTTATTTGTCTGGAAAAAAGGTTGAATGCAGTGATGTTATTTTAGTTTATGGTAAAACTTAAATTCTTTTTCAAGAAAAGTGACTTTCAAGTTCATTCTTAGATGAAAATTTGAGACGGTTTCGAATAATTGCTTTTGTATTGACGATGACGCTACACCAACTTTTCAGTTCAGTCAGTTGCTGTTCGAAATCATACAGTTCTTATCAAATTTTAAACAACAGTAAAGGCTCATCATGACGTTTCATACTATCTCATTCATACTCCCGTTTGTTTCAGATTTGATTCGCTGTGTGCTAATGTGTTCTGATTGTAATCGAAATCTACGAATTTTCGTATGAAAAGGAGTTGATGTCACGATTTTAAAACCCCTATTAAGCTTTGTCATTTTCGCTAAACTGCGTATCTATTAGCTAGCTTTTCAGGCCTCCCAAGTTGTGTTTGTTTTGCCGTTCTGTGTTTTGCTTAATTGGTGCAATGGAAAGTTCTCCGATACGTATGGAAGCTCATTTAAGACATCAGTTTTCGCTTTTTCTCGAAAACAACGTTATTTATCATTCGAACTATAACAATTCCTACACGCGAGTCGCTTATCTCATAGCATGTGTTAAAAGTTCACAGCAAGAAGTAGTTTAGCAGTGGATAGCGAAGGATGCTTCAGTAGTTTGTAACGAGTAGTGGCTTGTGTTTCTTTTTTCTAACTTTTGCATTCTATTTGAATAAGATGAATCAAATTAGACTTAACTTTATCAATAAATTTGCATGGATTTAGGCGGAGATTGTGATTTTGTGTATGAATAGTTTGATAGAGAAAGAAACAAAACGCAGTGTTTAAGTTTTTTTTGTTTGCATTAATACAATGGAGAAGTTTATCACGAGAAAAAGAAAGTTAAGCATTGATCAAAGCGCATTTGCAGTTGCTGAAAGTGAAAATGTTGGTAAGGTTCCAGTTTTACTTGCTAAAACAGAAAGTACAGGTAAGGGCACCAGTACATTAGAAAAAAAGAAGAAACACCGGCTATATTGCAATAGTTATTTGAATTTTGGCTTTACTTGGTGCGGCGACGAAGAACAACCCCTACCAGAATGTCTTATCTGTGAAACGAAACTGTCAAATGAAGCTATGGTGCCAAGTAAATTGAGTAGACACTTTTCAAAACAGCACGGATATCTTTCTGACAAACCGGCAAGCTATTTTAAAAGACTTTTGGAAAAACGAAAGCAACAAAGTGGGACATTTACTAAAACTTTTCAAGTTTCTAGGAAAAGTCAACATGCCAGCTATTTGGTAGCAGAAATAATAGCTAAAAATTCAAAGCCTCACACGGAAGCAGAAAAAGTAATTTTTCCTGCTTGCAGTGCGATAGTGAAAACAATGTTTGGGCCCGAAGCTGAGGAAAAAATAAAACAGATTCCTTTGTCAAATGACACCATTCGCAGACGTATTTGTGACATGTCAACGGATATACAAGATACTGTTATTTCTTCTGTGAAGCAAAGCAAAATGTTTACGATGCAAGTTGACGAATCAACTGACATTAGTGGAAAAGCTCAATTATTAGCTTTTATCCGGTTTGTCAGTGATGGAAAGATATCAGACCAATTTTTCTGTTGTAAAGAACTTCAAGAAAGAACGACTGGTCAAGATATTTTTGATACTCTTAGTAAGTATTTGGAAGAAAATGAATTAACATGGAAAGAATGTGTAGGACTGTGTACGGATGGAGCTCCGTCTATGATTGGGTCAATCAAAGGATTTGTGTCACTGGTAAAAAAAGTGAATAGTGAAATCATAACAACCCATTGTTTTCTTCATCGTGAAGTGCTTATTGGAAAAACATTGAACTTGGACTTAACACAAGTGTTGAAAGAAGTTATAGAAATGGTGAACTACATCAAAGCTAGACCACTTAAATCGCGATTATTTACAAAGCTTTGCAAAGAAATGGAAGCAAATTATGAAAATCTTCTGTTACACACCGAGGCAAGATGGCTTTCACGTGGAAAAGCATTGTCACGAGTATATGAGCTGAAGGAGGAGATGTTAGCTTTTTTTAGTCTTGAAAAACAAGGAAAATTTTGTAATTTGCTTTGCAATGACAGCTGGAAGTCCAAATTAGCATATTTGGTGGACATCTTTGACCACTTAAACAAGACAAATTCCAATATGCAAGGCAAGAATGAAAATCTCTTATCTTCAGCAGACAAAATGAGAGCTCTACAAGAAAAATTGAATGTGTGGTCATTACGAATACAAGAAGGAAACTCTGACATGTTTTTTCATTTTTCGAAAACGAATAACAAAGAAATGATTTCATCAGTTATTTATCATCTCAAGTCTTTGCAAGACAAAATTGAGAAATATTTTCCAACAGTGTCTACTGAAAACTATAAATGGGTACGAAATCCATTTTTACCCCTGGATACCCAACGTATTTTGAATCTGAAAGAAGAAGAAGAACTTATTGACATACGTAACGACGGTAACATTAGGTTGTTGCACAGGGAGATGCCTCTGGATGAATTTTGGATTAAAATTCAAAATGAATACCCTAACATTGGAGAAAAGGCATTGGTTATTTTACTTCAATTTTCCACAACGTACCTATGCGAAACCGCATTTTCCGTTTTAACAAGCCTAAAAACAAGAAAAAGAGAAAGGCTGCTTGTGGTGGAGGAAGAAATGCGTGTAGCATTATCGAATGTGCGTCCCAACATTGAGAGAATTTGCGCTAAAAATCAAGCACAAATTTCGCACTGACTTTTAAAATAGATTAAATCATTTTTATGACATTTTTAGTGTTTTGTTATTAATCAAAACTGTTTCAACATAGTGTTTTGATGCAAACTTTACTCTTAAAATTGATTTTATTGAAATCGAAAGCTCTTAGGTTCAGCCGGGTGCCGCAGAACTTTTTTAGTGGTTACAGGGTGCCAATAGACAAAAAAGGTTGAGAACCACTGGTTTAGTCGTTCACCCTTTTTGCCTCTTTGCTTTGATGACGAAATAAAAGAAAAGACTGTTTGTATGCGCGGTGTTGACCGCATTTTACCGCCATTCCGAATCAGGAGACTCGATTAGGAGAATAAAAGAAAAACCAAGCTCTTCTCTAGCTCGGAAACGAAATTTACCAAGAAGCGGCAAGAAAAAAACTACACGCTTAGGAAATTTCGAAAGATTTCATTCAAGTTTGAAGCATTTTAGATTTAGATGAAGTTGTTGAAGAGAAAAGCAGGTTTTCGTTAAACAAAGTTGCCATTTCAAGAAAATCTGAACGTTTTCTTGCACAAATCGTTAAATATTCGACCAAACAAAGTAATATTGGCATGCAACGAAAGGCAAAATATGCAAAAAGTTTAGATACGAAGTTCAACATTCTAGATTAATTAATTATAGAGAAACAATGGGGTGACCGTAAAACCGAGAGCATCAACAGAAAAATTTTCAGGGGGGTACCAATACGAATAGAGCCAGTATTAACTACTAAAAATGAAAGAATTTTTGAAATTTGGAAGGTTTTAGAAAGAGTTTGTGAAAATCCAGTGGGGCCACGGCCCTCCCTTGCCCCTCCTTGCCGACGCCCATGCGTAGAACACTTCATTTTTAGCGTGACTGTAACTGTAAGGTGGCTTACTCGACTGTACCTCTCTCATCTGGTAGTCCCATTGGAAGATTTGCATGTTGCACCGGATTTATGCGGCTCACAAAATTACGAAATCCTCGCCAAAATAGATTTGTTGAAGTCATAGGCATAGCCAGGATTTTTGATTGGGGGGGGCCCAAACCACAAATCACACGTAATGACGTCATCAGAAATTTTCGAAAAAGTAATTTTTTGTGGGGCAAAGATATCGTAGAATGGAAGATCTGAAAGCCGTAGCCTGATGGCACTTAGCCAGGATTTTGGTAAAGGGAGAAGGCGAAAACTAATTGTTAAAAAGTGTAAAAGTCTAACTTGGAAGACATGGTCAGTAAGCTAGTGTACTCAAACGTATCACAGACGGGGGTTTGGGGGCAAAGCCCCCAGCCGCTGGGCGATTTTTGTAAGTTTTTGGAAAAAAAAGCTACGTAAATCCTATTGGATCACATTTTGCACGAGTTCAGAGCCTTTTCAAAGAACTAGATTTTTAACATTTCAAAGCCAATCGAAAAAATTTAGTTGTTGAATACTCTTTTTGCAATTAAATCCCAAACCACGCTTAGAATCTTGCATTATGGTGTAAAACTTTAATTGCAAGTGATTTGGTCTATAGGAGGAAGTAACGAACATTGCCTCCTGCAATACTTTAGCAGTAAATAATTAAGTTCATAATAACGTTAAACGAGGGCCTGGGATGGCAACTTTTAGGTCAAAACTCTTAGATTTCTCACAGGTTTTGCATTTAAATTGTTAAAAATTTGCATTCCTGGCCCGGGAACCTTGGTCGTCAGTCAGGGGCCCTTGGGGTCCCTGGTTGCCAGTTAGAGGCCCTGTAGTCCCTTGCTTGTCGGTTAGGACCCCAGGCCCCCTGGTTGTTAATTAGGGGACCTGGGGCTCCCTGGTTGTGAGTTGGGGGCCCCGGGGCCCCCTGGTCGTGAGTTAGGGGCCCCGGGGCCCCTTGGTTTCAGTTAGGGACTCCAGGATCCCCTGGTTGTTGGTTAGGGACCCTGGGCCCCCCTGATCGTCAGTTAGGAGGGCCCCGGGCCCCTTGTTGTCGGTTAGGGGGCCCCTGGCCCCTTGGTTGTTGGTTAGGGGCCCCCTGGTTGTTAATTAGGGGCCCCTGGTTGTCAGTTAGGCACTCCGGGGCCCCCTGGTTGTTGGTTAGAGGCCCTGAGGCCCATTGGTTGTCGTTTAGGGGCCCCCTGGTTGTCGGTTAGGGGCCTGGGCCCCCCTGGTTGTCAGTTAAGTGCCCCCCTGGTTGTTGGTTAAGAGTCCCTTGCTTGTTAGTTAGGGGCCCTGGGGCCCCCTGGTCGTCAGTTATGGGCCCTCTGGTTTTCAGTTAGGGGTCTTGGACCCCTGGTTGTCGGTTTAGGATTCCAGGGCCCCCTAGTTGTTAGTAAGGGCCCCCTGGTTGTTAGTTGGGGGCCCCGGGACTCATTTGTTGTCATTAATATTTTTGTTAATTACTGTAATGTGCGTAATTACTAAAAAAAACTGCAACTAAACATCGCCCGCCTATTTTGTCATAACTTTTTGTCGTTAGTGGTATTTTGATTGGGGGGGGGGGCCCGGGCCCCCTGGGTCCCTCCCTGGCTACACCTATGCACGTGATAACAGCTTGCTAGTCAAAAAGTGTTGCGCAAAAAAAGGCGTAATTAGCTCAAAGTAAAGTCGAATGCACCAAACTCTTGGGTCTAATGACGTCATGTCACTTTTTAAAAACGCGAAAGCTTGAAACTGAGAACGTGCATCTAAACCAGGTTTTCAGCATTCGATTAGTAATACTTTTTTATTGCATTTTAAGTGCATTAGTTTGCAGACATTAGGTGGCCTTTAAGCTGTTGTTAAAAAAAGTTCGTCTTTTCGCTTTTGCAATTTGACGACGCTGCTAAGGAAGCAAAAAACCTCAACTCGAAGTAGACAAGGCTATGGGAATTAAACTGTTTTACAAACATAGTCGCTAAAATTGACGTCGATGCTCTCAAAATTTAAGTACAAATAACAAAACAGATGGGGCTGAAAATCGGCAAAAAATTAAAAACAGCCTGTCACAATTCAAAATTTACTGATTTTTATCAAACAAGAGTGAATACATTGTGTATATATTACTTTATTGTCGATTGCAATCGCGTAGCCAGGATTTCGCAAAGGAGGGGGGGGCTTTTTTGGAAATTTGATAGTTGATACAACCGAAAACGAACTTGACCCAAATTTTCATTAGTCTTAAATTAGATTCAGATGGTTTTTCTGTCAAAATTAGGTGATCTCCAAAAAAAAGGTCTACACCGAAATTCAAAGGTTTTTTTCGGCCGAAATCAGAAACTCAAGGGCTTTTTTTCCGGCCGAATACTGGTGATCTCCAAACAAACAAATAAAAAGGTCTTCACCGAAATTCAAAGGGTTTTTTCAGCCGAAATCAGAAATTCAAGGGTTTGTTTCCGGCCGAAATCAGAAACTCAAGGGTTTTTTCGGCCGAATGCAGGTGATCTCCAAAAAAAAAAGGTCTTTATCGAAATTCAAACGGGTTTTTCCGCCAAATCAGAAATTCAATGTTTTTTTTTTCGGGCCGAATGCAGGTGATCTCCAACAAAAAAAAAGGTCTTCACCGAAATTCAAAGGGTTTTTCCTGCCAAAATCAGAAATTCAGAGGGGTTTTCTGGCCGAAATTAGGTGATCTCCAGAAAAATAGGTCTTCACCGACTTTGGGTGAGCTCCTGAACCAAAAAACTCCACTATTCTGGTCCAAACAACGGCAAGTCCTTTACAACTTCGACTCCCAAATCCTTTGGGGGGGAGCTGTTTTCATTTTTGGAGCAAAAATCAGCCTCAAAAGCACTAGAAACGTGCTATTTTGCATATTTTTCAGGCCAATGGGGGAGGCTCGAGCCCCCCCCCCCTGGCTACCCTACAGGTCGATTGTCGACAACTGTTATATACTAACCTACAGTATATATATATTTTGTCTCTTTGTCAACAGCGAACAAACCCACTACTTTAAAATTGGCAAATTTTGTTTGTTCATGATGTCTAGGCCGAAGCTAAACGTAAAATGGCAAGTGACGCAAACAGGGGGGCAAAGTGGGCTGCAACTCTCCTCTTTTTAGTCATATCACTTACAAAATCTGATTCATGAATGCAAGCATTTAAACGTGTCTTGGACTTGACCTGTACAGGTAAAGAAGAGGGGCTAAAGCGGTTGAGCAATTTAATTCTTTCAAACGGCTTCCGAATCTCAGCGATTAAGTTCTTAGCGATTTTTGCAATTAAGAATCTTAGCTATTAAGCAGTTCTAGAAACGTGCGAAATATGATTCAAATGGTTATTTTTTACGAAAAATCATAAAAATTGTCTAGCGACTAGGGCAAACCTCCAGATGTGATACGATTAAGTTACAACAGTTTGCTGAGTGCGACGACAAGACAGTGCTGCGAACTCGAACTTGAAATCGAAAAAACTCGATATTTTTGCCGAACTTGTTCACGAAAAAATAATTTTGCTGAACTCGAATAAAACTGTCCAAGTTCGCAAAACGAAATTTAAAGATTAAAAAATTGTTTGAAATATTTTTTTTGATCAAGCTTTGTAAATTGAGATTGTGTTTTTCCCAACAGTGCATGTTTTTCCACTTTTTATGCTTAGGCGACCTAGAAAAACAGCTAGGGGTATAAAAAAAGAAACGATTAAGGTGGAAACGCGACGCAACGTTTTATCTTGAGTTAATTAAGTGATAAGAAATTTGTCTCTAATATAGCGAAAACTTTACTATTATTGTGTTAACAGTTATCTACTCCCGTGATTCTCAACCTATGGGTTGCCTAAAAATTTTTTAGGGTAGTTTTTTTTAAACAACTACAAAGAGTAAAACTTGCAGAAAGCACTACAGTAATAAAATAAACGCATATAGTAGTCAACCCTAATTGCATTTTTGTAACAAGAAACTCCAGCAGTGAAATTTTGAGTTTCTCAAGATCACAAATGTGTAAAACGCTTAAAAGTAGTAACCGATATATTTTCAAATTTAATCTTTCATTATGCTCGCTGTAATACGCCGAAGCATGTAACAAGGTTACTGGGTCTATCTCCGCGTCATTGCACCCTGGCAACACAGCTCTTTTCGGAGAAATATTGCAGCGGTAGCGAGCCGTTGGCAACACTGTGTCCGATTTGACCGGCCCGAGATTTAAATCTCACACCTCCCGCTCCAGAGACGAACGCGTTACCGCTTGACCAACTAGCATAGAATTAACGCAGTGAAGAAGCTTTGTGCTCGTGGAGACTAGAAATCAAAGGTCATGTATGTCAGACTACGTAAGGACGTTATTGGTAAGAATATTGAAAGCTAAATAGCAAATATAGACATTTCAGTGAAAACTTATTTGTACGATTTTCAACACAGTTCTGTCATCACGAAAAGTTTTTTTTGCTACAGAGCTTTTAATTTAAACTGTGCATCAGAATATACCCCATGGGCCACAAAATTTTACACCACTGATTTTTTCAATAAACTTAAGTCGCATTGAAAAAAGATTGAGAAGCAATGGCGTACTCTACTGTTTGTAGAAAAAGTACAAAACTTGGGTAGTATTTGCAGCTCACTGGAATAAATCTGCGAGTTTAATTTTTGACAAAAAATGTGCAATTATAAGAAATGAGTTTGAGATTGAAAAGATTCACGATATATGAAATAAGTCGCGGCGGTTAGTTATTGCAGCAAAATTAATTTCGGTTACACAATTTTCGAATTGAAAGCTTTATACAAAATTTTGTATTAAATAGGTTAGCGCAACGCAAAAGTGTGAAGTCTTTGTGAAAATAACTTTTAAGCAAATTAGTGCGGTCTATTCATGACAGAAAAGTACGTTGTTTATCGTATTTGATCAATTCAAAAACCTATATTTTACTTTTAACAGAATAGTAAACAACATATGATAGTCCTTGAATTATCATTTTTATTGTTTCATTAATTTTGTAGTGGCAAATATTCATAGCGTAGAGCCATTGATATTTTTGAACTCAAAAAAATTTGAATTTTTGAACTCGAACTTGGACGTGCTAAAATAGACCGAACTCAAACTTGAACTCAAATAAAAATTGATCGAGCTTGCAACCCTGCAACAAAATATTTTTCAGGTAAAAATTATATTGTTTTGTTTAAGCCTTCTCTTAGCATAATCGTAGTTACGCGCTTGAAAATCGCCACCTCCTACTTGAAACTCCTGGCTGCGTTTTTGTAGCTACATGTTTAAAACATGTTTAAAATTCAAATATACAAATAGCTTTTTACAATTTTTTTGTGATTTTATTTCATTACGTTTGCGTCAGTTTTATTGACCCGTAATTTCTGATAAAAATAAAGGTGACCAGGCTTCGAGCTTTGACCAAGAGGTATTAAGTTTAGTTGAAGGATCTCTTGTTGAAAATCTACATAAAATGACATATTTAGATGTTTTGATGAAGTAATCGTCACTTTGACTAAAGCACTTTGTCATCTGAATCAATTTATATAATCATAAAACCAACTTATGAGCAAATATGAGCTTCAAAAACTTTTTTTCAAAAAATCGAAAAAACTATTGATGACGTCATTTTTTCAGTCTCGGTCTCGGTCTTTGGCCTCGAACTTTGCCGGTTTCGGTCTCGAAGCCAAAATTGAGATCGAGACCGGTCTTGGTCTCGGAAAAATTTTGCGGTCTCGGTCTTGGTCTCGGACGAGTCAGTCTCGACTACAGCCCTGTAAATTACATGTTTAGTAGAATTTATTTGCACAGCAAAATAATGCTCTGTGTTTAATTTTTTTTCAAACCCTGATCTTTCTACTTCGTAATGCTTTTTTGTTTTTTATGATTTGCTGCTACGTGATTTTTGGTTTAATTGCTGGTTGTATTATGGGGGTGCTGATGGATTCACCTAATCCTTGTTTAGGGACTGATTGTAATAATTTTTGTTACAATTATTACCTAATTGTTGGTGTTATAAATCATATTGTTTTCAGCTACAGCTGCTATCATTAAAACTTTTTTCACTCCTTTTTTTCTAAATAATTTTTTTTCTTTATTCAGATTTAAGTTAAGTCTGTTAGCCAAAATGTTGGGAAAAGCCTAAAATGCATTTTCACCGCAAATGATTTTTCAACGTGCAGCCGTTTTCAAGATACTGTACTTCCCAACAAGTCCAAGTCGTCATTTTAACCATTTGTCGGCAGCGTGGACGAGACGATGGCAGCGTGGCCTAGAGGAACAAGCGTTGTTTTTACAACGATTTATTTTCATAATTATCCTTCACTCATGAGGAAGCGACGATTGCGCTTGTTTTGGACAAATCCGTATTCCGCATCGGCTTAGGAATTGACCTTTTTACAAGCTCTGATTGACGTTTTGACTTCTTTCCACGGAATTTTACTCCTTGTTCGCAGCCACCAAGCAGAAATAAACATCTTAAAGCGTTTTAAGCCGCCGCAACAACATGACCAGGATCAGGGATGCCGAAACCCGGGGGAGGAGGGATATATTTCCCCGATAATTTGACTGCACCCCCCCCCCCCCCCCCAATACTTTGACTATGATCTGGATCTGAGCGCTGGATAATCTTTGGACTTTTTTTTTTGGTCTTCATTCGATTTCGGGGAAAATAACTCTTCAATTTTCCAAAAATAGGGCAAAATTAAGGTAAAATTGCAAATTATCTCCCCAAATGCTCAACATAAATCGACACTACTGACCAGGATGCAAATTGAACCGACATCATGCGATCAGGACAGGGTCATCGTAAAAAGGACGCCTTCACCCTTTCGGCCACGCTGGCGACAAACCTTGATCGCATGATTTTAGGTTCAACCCTCACCCTAGTTACTTTATTGCGTTCTTGGATAAGACGCTCTACAATGATTAACTCTGCTTGATGGCTTCGAATAAGCAACGAATTTACTTGGCAGAAGTCAAACCTAAATCGGAAATTTTAGAAAATGTTCCATTTCTAAGCGGGTGTGGATTCGTATAAAGGATAACGGTAGCAAGCATGGCTGTACCTTAAGCCTACTCTGCGCCTCAATTTTTGCTAAAAGGTATACGCGCTTTTTATGAAGGTACGGTTATGACAAATTGGTAATTGGTATACGCTGTTTGGATGTGCGTACTACACTACTTAACGTACTGATGTACCTAGCCATGTTTGGACTCGTCATAAATGAGTTAAACAGGCTTTAAACTTCTCAAAACTGATATTCATAAATCCTATTTTAGAATATATATGCAGTTAAACCTTAATTTGTAGCGCGGAAAACAAAAACTTTGGAAAAACCTTCGCAATTTTTTTGTACCTACGTACCGCACCTTTTAAGTACAGTAAATTTAGAGTTTACTTCTAATGAAAAGTACGTAGGTACGATACAGATACAAAATTTGTTTTTATTACGGTACGTTAGAACGGTACGGTAAATTTTTTGAAGTATACGCTTTCTTCAAATTTTTACCGTACCGTACTGCCATCCTTGGCGGTAAGCGCCACCGTTCGTTTCTCATGATAGAAGAAAAAAGTTGCCTCAATCAATCAATTTTGTCACTGTTTTCGCTTTTTTGTCGAAAATAACCTGGGCTGGAGTAGTGCAGTTACGTCAAAATACTACGTTTTTTTTTAACTGCACATGTAAAAAGATTTGTACAAAAAGCGCTGCCGCAATTTGTTTAAAGCATTATGGAAATTTTTTTGTGACTATAACCAATTGCAATTTACTGTAATACATCTCTGCATTTAGCAACAGTAAAGAAGTGGTAAAACTAGATGGGAGTTTGCCAGCAAACCCATTGATCCACCGACGCGTAGCTAATGCTGTGACGCTCAAAAGTACTTTTTGTCCACTGTAAAATCAGCAATTATTCAAAAATATCTGATTATGGAACCTCCAGAAAAGTAGAGTCAAAATATTTGTCAGTTAAATATCTCCTGATATCATAAAACACTGGCACCCTAGCTTGGGCCATTCAAAAAAAATTGATTTTTGGGGAGTCCCCTGGGGATGGCGCCCCCAAACAACGCCAAAATGTTTGTCTGTTAAATCTCAGCTGATATCATAAAACACTGGCACCCTAAGTTGAGTTGTAAAAAAAATTGATTTTTGGGGGTCTATTTGGGGAGTCTTCGGGGTGGCACCCCCAAACTATGTCAAAATATTTGTCTGTTAAATATCTGCTGATATCAAAACAAATTGGCACCCTAAGTTAAGCCACTCAAAAAATTGATTTTTGGGGGGTCCCTGGAAGGTGGCACTCCAAACTATGTCAAAATATTTGTCTGTTAAATATTTACTGATATCAAAAAAAAGTAGCACTCTAGCTTGAGCCGTTCAAAAAATTGAGTTTTGGGGGGATTTCCGGTGGAGTTGCCCCAAAAAATTTCGGGAGAAATAATTGCGTTTGCAGCTCAACAACTTTACACAAAAATTAGATTTCAATGTTTTGTGGTTTAGAAGAAGAGCGTACAAAAATTAAGAGGAAAAAAAAGGAAAAAAAAAGAAAAAAAACTTATCGCTGCCAAAAGTGGGTTGGTTGGGATGAAAGGGTATCTTAACACATTCAACCATATGAAATATTTTTTGCCCTACTTAAGCTGTTTTTGACTGAGACCGCTTTTTACGCCAAACTTGTGGGGCGATTTTCGGGTTCTAAAACCAAAGTCACATGACCTATTGCCTCGAAATTTGGTACAAACATATAACTCATTAATCTCAAACTGCTGTCAAAATTTCATGTAGCTAGACCCAATCGTTCTCGAGTTATAAGCAAAAGTCTGAAATTTTGCACTCAATAGTTGGAAAATGGCCGAGTAAAAACATAAAAACACGCGACGCGAGCGTCGGTTGTTCCAATTAAGGTAAAAGATTGAGAGAAGAAACAGTATTCTCGTGAGCTGGCAGAAGGTCCATTTTGGTTACTTCAACCACATAAAAACAGATTTTGAGACCTAATTTGCGCTGCTGAAAACCGTTTTGTAACTTTATTTTCTTGGTCTTCACCTGCAACTGCTCAAATAAACAATATGTTCCGATAAAAACTTTTTATCTTTTTTCGTCTTTGGTCGCCATATTTTTCAAGTATAAAATCGAAACAGGATTATAAAACCGCAATTTTTGTGAATTTACGTTGTAGACCAGAAAAAAGGTCTCACCTCAGAAAACCGATTTCCTTGGGGATTTAAAGTGAAAACCAAAGATAGCTTTCAACAAAGGAAAAAAGTTTTCGTCTCAGGAAGTCCTGCGGTAAAATATCAAACATTTTCGGGATCAATCAAGAACCCAGGGACAAATTCTTAACCGTGCAGGATCTGAACAAGGCCCCAAAAATGGGGCTGTACCGGCAAAAACTAGACGTAATTTGCTACCATACCTTTGCCTAAACTTGCAGCGCTCTTCGGATAAAGTCCGTCTATTTCAAATCCATTTTGACGGTACGAAAATTTTGGGCCCAGCGTTTGGCAAGAGTTTCACCACTGTTTACGAGAACTACGATTTGAAGGTTTGTAAGCTTTTCGGTTAACGTTTAACTTCTTAATAACAAAATTCGCTGCTTTTTTAAATCAAATCCACCAAGCACAAATAGGAAAGCGTTTTGTTCAAGGAAGCAACGAAGGGGCGGTCGATCCCATTTAATGCAGATCATGGTGTTCGTAAAAAGGTCTAAAAACGACACCTTCACCTTTTTGGCCAAGCAAGCTGCCGACCAATCGGAAAATTTTGGGGAACATTTTAGTAAAATCTTTATGAAAGGAAACAGATTGGAAAATTTTTGGAGCTGCTAAAAACACGCTCCTACTATACATTACAAAGTTGTATATTTTTCCATTGGTTTAGTGAGTGCTGTATGTCGCATGGTTGTCATTAAAGAAAATTCCCAGCGAAAAAAACCTCAAGAAGACTTCTCTTAAGGAATTTTCCCTGGTGCATATTATTCAGGGCCTTTAAACTGAGCGAAAATAACTGTTGAAGCTTAGTTATGCTAAATGTTTTGTGGCAATTTTGTCTAGTACTAACAAAGTGCGCGAAAATTTTACTGCTTTAGCAAAAAAAATTCAGAATTTTTTTCTATTTTTGTTTCAAATAAACGTTGTCAAAAATTTATTTATTTGAATCAACGCCGTTCGTATTTTCTTTGTCAACATGAAATTGATGATCAATTTGCTTGCTGTTGTTGTCATCAACCAATTTGCTACGACCGACCAAACAGGTAACGAAGAAGATTATTTTACCTGCTGGCCCATTGACGGCTGCTTTGCTACTGGCAAATAAAACATCATTGATTCACCCATTGACGGCTGCTGTGCTACTAGCAAACAAAAAATAGTGTATCTTTTGTACTGCTGAGAGCGATTGACGCAGTTACTTGGCAAACAATAGCTATTACGAACTTCAAAAGCAAAAACCTGATGCCTTTGAATAGGCTTGGCTATAATGACTGCCAAAATAATAGCATGGTGGGGTTAGCGATAGAGAAGTGGCGTTCTGTAGAATTCATTTTTAAACGAATAAGCTGAATGCAGGTTGCGCTGGACAAGGTTCAATATTCAAGAATGTGAGAATTTTGCAAAGTTTGAGTTTTTGTAAGGTAGCTAAACTTAATAAGAAAATTGAGATTTGTACAAAAAACTATCAGTGTAATATAATGAGTAAATAACTAAAAAATGATTGCTGCTAAGTTGCTTGCCACCAAAAATCTTGCTTAAATTAGGTTGACATTTTTTAAAGCTATACTACTCGCAATAAATGGAAAATAGACATACCAGTGTTTTCAAAGGAACTCCTGTAACGGAACAGTGCATTGGTGGATGCTTATACGAAAAAGATCCAGCTACGTCTAAGTTTCTCTTGAATAAAGAAGGCATTTGTTGCCATATAAACGAACAAGAATTTGTTTTCCGCAATTCAACAGTGATACAAAAACAAAACCTTGCTTGCTGTACAGGTAAATTAATTTACTACAAAAATTCAAAATCGATAATAAAAACAATCAAAAAAATAAGATGCTCGTAAATACTTTTTTATCGTAATCAAAAAAGAAGTTTTGTTAAATTTCATATTCTTGCAAACATTTTCGTTTCTTGGGTTTAAATCAAATAGTTTTTGTTAAATCTAATAAATATTTGTAGCAGCAAGATCGATCCGTTGTTGAAATTGGAAAAATTTGAGTAGTTAGTATTATACCATTTGATCTACCACAAAATTAGTCGTAGAAGTCATGATAATTGGCTTCACTTTTTTTAGGAAGTCCTAACCCGATTTATGACGTTCGATTCCAATCTTGCGAAAATGCCAAAGTGCATCAACATCCAACTTCCACCTCAGCGCCAGGTATGAACAAACCAATATTAGTCTTGTGAATCTGCAGTAACGCTTACGAGTTTAACCTTTTTGCTGAGGCTTTGTAAATACAATTCAGGTCTTTCAGGTCAGTAACTAGTAACAGTTCAGGTCATTGCTTTACTACAAAAGGCCATGGCCACTGGGCACCTGCTCGCCTTGAGGGGTAAAATTGATGTACAGATTAAATTGTAACACAAAAGTGCTCAATGTAGACTACCAGAAGGCCGGTGAATATTTTCATTGAAATAGGCCCCATCTTACACTTAATACAATACGTGTTTTGTAACAATTGATGTTGGACTGTTATTTGCAAAAATGCCGGCCGGTGGAGTGAGCAGTAACGCGTTCGTCTCTGAAGCGGGAGGTCTGAGGGTCAAATCTTGGGCTGATCAAATCGGACGCAGTGTTGCCAATGGCTAGCAACGGCTGCGACATTTCTTGGAAAGAAACTGTGACGTGAAAATTGGTCCCGCCAACTCGTTACACGCTTCGGCGTATTACAGCGAGAATAATGAAAGATTTGATTGATTTGATTTGAAATAAATCGAATACCAGCTAAATCCTAATCTCTCTGTTCTGATTACCAAAGCTGTAATACATTTTAGGTAAACTTGAACTCAGAAGCCCCTTCCGTTTTCACTATTACTTTAGAATGGACAACTGCAAGAAAAAGATTGGAACACTTGTGATACCAGCCAGTCTTCAGACCATTGACAAATCCGATGTTGTAGTGTCTAACTTTTCCCTTTCTGGAAGAATTAAGTGCAAGAAAAATAATGAATGGTTTCTTCTTTCTTCGTCAGTTTATCTTGACAATTCCAGTGTAAGTTTGAGGCTTAAGCGGAAGGCTGCAATTCCCCTTGACCGTCGCATGCAAAAACATATGAAAAATTATTTGAGAGCTTTGGCAAGAGATCACTAACTTTGAAAAAAAAGCTTAATGGTCGCCCATATACCTTTAGACCTGGAGTTATCGGCTTCCATTCTCAAGCCTGTCAAATCAGACCCAGTGTTGCCAACGGCTTCTACTGCTACTATACCTTCCTCGAAAGGAGCTGTGTTGCCCGCAGATGTTATTACGCGGAAATGCTTGCCCCCGCAAACTTGTTACATTTTCGACATCATTCAGCGACTGTGATAAAAATTTGATGTTTTCCAAGACAGTTTGAATTCGTATTGTAAGTATGTCACTTCGTATTAATATGTTATTATTCGTTGTTCTGTTTTCAGTGATTTCCAGCTGCTGTGAGTGATTTACTTAATACTGCGCGCTGTTGTGTATTCACGTTACTAATTTTTAAACATTATTGTGGTAACCAAAACTTAGTGGCGACGTGTTTAAGTCGAAATATATTTTTCTATGGTGGAATTTTACAGTTATCTTAGTACAAAAAAGTATATAGTGCACCATAACTGATTTTTGCTGTTTACATTAAACAATTCGATAAACTATTTTTTCCATCAATTTGTGGAGGTCGAATACGTTATTTAGCAGAGCTTCAAATAGAATTAAATTGCATCTTGATGTATATCCCATTAATTTTTTGTGAATGGTGGTGTTATATGTTTGGTTTCTGCTCGAAATTATTGTTTTGATTTATTATTTTTTGCAGCATTTTTATGAATTGCATTATTTTTTAAGTTTGTTTTGGATTTTGCGTTGGGAATCAAATCGAAAATATTGGAAGTCAATAATGTATATTCGACTGTTTGCTTTATAAGAATGGCGTAGCTTAAAAAACAATTAATTTTAATAGTTTAGATAAAAGCACTACCAACAAGTTTCATTATTTTTTTTAATTGCTAAATTAAAATACTTTTTGTTGCATTCCAGTGGCGCGTCCTAGAGTAGCCCTAATTTTGTCGCACTCTTTGAATTAAGTATGTTGTTTCCCATAGCATTGACCTTTTTATTGGACTTACCTGCTGCTGTATGTAATATGTGTACTATCGACTAAGAATTTATGTAACTTAGTAATTTGGCTTTACAGTTTTCTATTTAGATTTGCGCTTTGTTTTGAAACTTGACCAGAGTAGCCTCTTCAATTCGTACTCTTTGAAAGCTTTGCTGTGTTCTTGCGTTTTTATATGCTGTCAGTAACTAAACCGTCTCTTCTTCCTTCTTTCAATGTTATTTAACGTTAGACCAACATAATATTACGCCAAATTCAAATTAATTGGAATTTCTAATTGGCGACGGTTTGTATGTAATTTCCTTGTGATTTTCTGCAATTTATTATTTGTGATTACTTTTGATAAATTTTGTAATAAATATCAAAAAAATATAAAAAACTATAATGATGATTGTAAGTTTTTTTAAACAGCAATATGTTAAAGGTCAAACAGCGGGTTTGAAAAATGGTCAACCTAGGTGGTGAGCATTCAGCTGGAAATATAACCGAAAGATATAGAAATCTCTCAAGCATTCTTTTTTTAAATTTCAGCATTATACTACATCTCGTTTAGGAAATATTTTATTTCAAAGTCAGAGATAGATCTTTCTGGCAGTGATGCCAGTAAAATTTGATTTTCCAATTATCCATGCTTTAGGCTCTTTTCTTTTTCTTTTTTAGTTTTTGGTTTTTTATTTTTATTTTGCAATACTGACCCATTGCTAAAGCCTTGCAATTGTGTTCTTTTAAAATTCTTGCAAAGGTTACTTTGTAAATAATTTGAGAAATGTTGAGATTTTAACTGGCAACACTGTTGTGAAGATCTCTTTACCATTTCAAAATAAATATCTCGAAAACAACAGGTTGTAGAAAGCTGAAATTTGGTAAAAATATGTTTTAGATGTCTCTTACTGCGGTATGTGAAGAGTGAGAGCATTTTTCGGAAGTGTTCCCATATTTAAAAACCATTTAATGCTTTGTTTTAGTCTTTTTTTCAAATCTTTGCGTTAGAGTTAGGGCTCGGGCAGCATCACAAGTCTAATGGAAAGCAAACTGAAAGGTTAAAAGAAGGGGTACAATTTAGATATATGCAGCCTGTGATGCGCAAAATTAATTTTGGTATCGCTGAAAATTTCAAACAAAATGGGATTACTGCATTGTAATTCCATGTAGGGTTTATATCAGGCTTGAGATTCCTATGGGAATCTCATGGAAATTGTCCCATGGGATGGGACAGCACGCATTGCATTTACCATGGAACCCATGGGACAGTGGTTTAGAAACTAATGGTTGAGAAACTATTCGAACTAACTAAATAATCACTATCAGAAACAGTTGATAGGCAGGAAATTGAAAATTTGATGAATGAGCACAGTCACTCGGAATGTGAGTGCCAGAATAAGAATGAATTGTGAACTCTTCTGAACTTTAAAGTGAATTAAGTCAATGAATTTTGTCGTTTTGTATCTCCCTTTGTATGTGTAGTCCTACCTAGTACACATTATAATAAATTTATTAACTTTTATTGAATTGTATAATGATGGGAATCCGATGAGATGGAATAGGATGAGGCAGGCATGAACTGCTATGGAATAGGATGGGATGGGACAGAAAAATATGTCCCATGGACAAGCCTGGTTTATATACTTTTTTTATTATATTTACGCAACTAATTTGTATCTGTTTTACGAAAAAAAGTTTGATCGCTTTTTCTTTTCACGAATTTTTGGTTCCTAAAATTAAATTTTAACGGCCGAATTCCTTCAAAAAAGACTTTCACTATACTTTTTAAGTTTTAGCGTTATTCAAGTCCAAATTTTATATGCTAAACTGCTCGGCTGAGATTTAAAAAAAAAAACGCAGAACAAATTTAAATTCAAAAACTTACAATGATATAATAAGAACATAAATACGTCATTCATTTATGAAGCCCATAAGAACAGAAATAATTGATCTTTCAACTTTGTTACTTTTTCGACCCCCTAACGTCGCACTAACAAATCGAGTGCTCGCCTATAGATTTTATCTTATCGTTTAGAATGTTAGAAATCCAAAGTACTTGCTTGCAACTTGTTGTGTGTATTGGTCGAGCGGTAGCCCGTTTGTCTCTGGATTAGGAGGTCTGAGGTTCAAATTTCGGGCCGATCAAATCGGACACAGTGTTGCCAACGGTTTGCCACCGCTGTGACATTAGTTTTCTTCAAAAAAAGCAGTTTTGCTCGCAGGCGCCATAACGCGTAAATGAGTACCGCAAACTCGTTACACTCTTCGGCGTATAACAGCAAGTATAATAAAAGATTCGAAGATTTCTTCTTTTTGTTTGAAATTACTACAAACCATAAACAAAGTGCATGACTTCATTATAGCTATTTTTAGCGATTACGTAATTCCACTAAAAAAATGTCACATTTGAATTACATTTGACGAAAAAGTAATATTTGTTAGATTTATAATATTGATTACCTATCAAATCCATTGAGCAACGCTTAATTCGTTTAATCAATCCACCTTCTAAGTCGAGTAAATTCCCCAAGGTGACGCTTTTTCCTAGCTGTTTTTTCTTGGCATGTGATCATGTACTTTAATAAAAGACCAAGCATTAAACAACCTTTTACACTTTTAAAAATTATTTGACCTGGTGTTATTTAGACGTAAGTAGAAAGTAGGGGAACCACCGGTTGGTCTAGTCATGTTAATGATATTATATGTAGTAAAGGCTCCAAATTTTCCATTTGATATGATATGGTGCAAGACCAGAAAAAAATGTTTAAGCGCAAAAACGTTCCGTTGCGGCGTTTACGACATTACGCCAGTTACGTCTACATCGGGTTTTGTGACTTCTATCATCTAGCAAACGTGTGCTTCGACGCTTTGAATTTTGTTATTAAACTTTTCAGTTAATTAACCGCAATCCATTCACTTTGTCAAATCAACCGCTTGATGACTGATGACGTATGAAATATTTTGAAGTAAGTTCTCTATTTTTCTTTGAGGAACGAACAATTAATTTAGATTTTGCTTCAGTTTTTATTCAGCGTGGTTACAATTAGTACCACAGCAAGTTTCCCTTCTGCTGAGAATCACAAGGTACTTTCCCGCCAAGAAAACTAGCTAGCTATAAATAAGGGTGCGATTCCAATCGCTCTTTATTTCACAGCAGAATTGCTCTTGATCAAAACGATTTCAGGAAAAGTATTGTACGCTATATTGTTTTCTGTTTGTCTCGTTACCGATTAGAAAGTTTTTGAATATTTTTGATTCATACTCCTTCACCATGAATTTTTTTCTTTTTTTTGTCGCCTGTATTTCAATTTTGCAACCAACGCTCAGTACGCCAATGAGAGGTAAATTATTAGATTAAACTTAGCGTGGTTTAAAAGCCGCTTTACAATATTAATAATCTCGATAAATCGATAATACAATAAGTAGAGTATAATGACGCGATAGTATATTGCTTGGTACGTTTTGAATAGCTAATTTCACAAAAGAAACAGTCTGTAAAGCACAAAGCTTTTGTTTGACCAGTTCAGACAGTCAAACCTACGTTACTTAAATGCTAGCCACTGAAACTAGTCGTTATTCTGCACTATACGAGTATTGATTGAGCAAAATACCACGATCAAAATTTCGAAAGTTTGTTTTTGAAAACGTGCTTCATCTTGACTTGCTTTGTTGCTATGCTTAAGGCAATTTTGAAATATTTTGCTAGAACGTTCTGAGACTATAAAGTATAAATTTTAAAGTTCGAAAGATGAATATTACCTTAATACAGAGCATGTAGCACAGAAGCGCAGTTGTATAGAAACTTATTGAGAAATTCTCCTTAGAGTTTTTGGCAGAGAAATTCCAAAGACAGAAATAAAAGATTAAATTATAGACCTTTTAGCAGAGAAAAATTTAATCATGTAGAAAATTATTTAGAAAAGTAATGCAAAAGTTTTGCTGGCAGCGAGATTGCTCAAACATCCAGAAAGAAAACAGAGCGTTTAGCCCAGTTTCAAACAAACGTGATAAGCATAAAGCTTGAGCTTTTAGTAAAGAAAATCAAACTACTCCAAATCCACTAAAATTAATTTTGAATATTATTATTTTTGAAGAACTTTTAAGAAGGTAGAACTAAATAAATTCTATGTCTAAAAAACTTGAAATTTTTTGGGGAAAGTTTAATTTTGCCTAATGCGGAGCAATTAAACATTGATTCAATTCAATGCATCAGTGGTTTTCTTTCAAAAAGTTACTGTAAATAAAAAATTAAAAACTTTAATACAAATAATATTAATTAACGTTATAATTTTTCTCAAATAATTTCTATAAACCATAAAAAAATTTAAAAAAAAGTGTTGTCGCGGTAATTTACAGTACAGCAAATTGAGCGTATTATTTGGGTTCAAAAATGGTGTTTTCCCCGGGACTTTTTGACTCAAAATTCATTGAATAACTTCAAAGAGCACGTTCTGATTGTATGGCTGTCATGCTGGCTTTAAATAAACAGCTGTTGCAATTTTTATGCTTAACTGATAACTGATTTAGTGATACAATAAACATATGAATTCATAGTATTTGCGGCTAAAAATGAGACCTAGATAGTTCAAGAAAAAATAATATTAAATTTTTGCTTTGTTTTTTAGATGCGCCTTCGGGCATGCGCTGCGAAAAAGGTCAAGTGTATGTCGCCTATGGGGATAGATTCAAGCCAAACTATGCCTTGGATGATACGAGATTTTGCTGTCCGATTTCAGAAACAGAATTCCAATTCTCAGAACCTACTGAAAACACACTACATTTGGAGTGCTGCGCTGGTAAATATTGGTGTTATGCAAGTTAATTATCAATAGTTTCAATGTGCACTGTTTTGGCAAATTCAATACAGCGAAACAAAACAATTATTTACAATAATGAGCAAATTTTGCATACTTTTTACGTTTATGTGCAATGTCACTTGGTGTATCGAAAAACCAGAAATCATTTTCAATGTGACTTCTCTTAATTTTTCGAGAAAACGAAATAACTTAATCGCCAGAAATTGATTGTTATATGTTTCTCGTCAAAGTTAATGATAATTTTGTACGAGAACTGATTAGTCAGAAATGCTTCCTTTTAAAAAATCAGTGTTGACAATTGTTTTCATTTATGGTATCAAACTTACAGCAATTTTTTGTTCAAAATGATTCGCGCTAAGACTCGATTTGTCTTAGCATTATCTTTTCACTGTTTGTATATTATTGATCTGTACGAGAAGTTATACAAGTACTCAACATTCAGAAAGATTGCTAGTACAGTCATGCAGTTTTTCCATATATTGTCAATTTCGGTGTGCTTGTTGTAAGTTTTTCAAAGATAAATTTTAAACTGCAAAAAAAAGTAATGAACTAAATAAATCATTTTCAGGAGCGACAAATCCGATATACGACCAACGAAATCACTCATGCGTAAAGGCCAAAGTCGTGCCTAAAATTGGTGAGTTGTTGTGGAGTAATAAATTTATTTAAATAATAATTTGTTCAACTGATTCACAAAATTTCATGACAGAGTACACGTTAGAAATTTAAAATTCAAAACCCTGCAGTCTGTTTCACAAAATTTTAATAAGTTCCAAAATTTTACAGCATTATAGTAATTTGAAAGTTATCCAAAGTTAACTTTAGTAATTATAAAGCAAATTCAAAGCGAAAGCTGCAGTCTTTTCCAATTTTTTTAGTGACGTTTTTCTCTAAGTAGTTTCCTTATAAAAACCTATAGGGTCAATAAAGATAAAAATTCTTAAACAACTGCTAAATAGATAAACAAAGCATATTTTGTTTACAGAGCCAAGCCTTCGTTGCATTCAAGGCCAAGTTTATGCTAGCTATGGTGACCCACAAGATACAAGCAGTTACGAAATTGACTTGACAAGATTCTGCTGTCCGGTAAACCATCGCAATCAGGTGGAATATTCCGAACCCACTGCGGATGTGGCATATTTAGAGTGCTGCACAGGTACGATAATGCGCGTGATGTAATTTTAGCGTTAATTACAATTAAAGTGAAATGAAAAAACGTTAAAATAGGATTTAGCTAGAACTTTATAGCATTGTTTCAAACAGCTTCCAGCCCTCCACTGACGTTAGGCCAGAGACTGAACATTGCAAACCTTTAACTGTTTGTTAATTTGTCCAAAATCTGCCTCTACAGAGTATTTAACTTAATCACAGCCAAATAATCGTATTACAGTACATAAATTTTTGAATTTTTAGGAGCGGCTAAACCCATATACGATAGAAGAAATCAGACCTGCGAAGAGGCTACCGTTGTCACAAAAACTGGTATGTATGGTAGTGACCACTTGGTATAGTACTGCAGTAATCGTTTCCATGAATTTTAGTTAAATCGTGATGATGTAATTTTTTTTGCTTGTGAACAATATGCTGGCATAAATTGTGGAATATAAGCTCTATCTTTACCATTAAAAACAAAATTAAAAATCGATTCGGGCCGTATCAAATAAAATTTAAAACAGCTTATCTGCTTGACGTTCAATATTTAAAAAATGGGAGTGAATTTTCCACTGTGAACGGTAGATAGATGGCAGCTTGATTCGAAGACCGAAAGGTACTTTCGCTCTCTTCTTGCTAAAGCAACTTAGAAAATAAAAGGGTAAATAAAAAATAGGTAAATAAAAAATAAAAAATAACATTACAAGTTGCTGTAATTGGATAATTGCTTGTAGACAACCAGGGCGTCACACTTCCAGAACCTTTCCAGTTCCTGTACTATATCAGGATCGAATCTTGTGCAAAAATGGACAGAGCTACAAAAACCAACAATGCTGCTGGCACTCTTCTTCTTCAAACAACCTCTAAAATGCTCCATGGCAGCCAAAGTATAGTGCCAAACTTTTCCTTGGTCGGCCACATCAAATGCAGCAGGCGAATCAACAAGTGGTATCTTCTTCCCAGCTCAAGATATCTTAGTGCCGAAGCCGACAGCTTAACGATACACATTAACGACAAGCTCCTTCCTGTCCCTCGAGAAATAAACAATTTCCTAAACTCCTATTTGGCCAGCTTGCAGGAAGCAAGTTAATTTGACTTTTGTTTGCATGATTTTCTATCCTTATTTATTTATTTAGACATTTTTTACTATATAATGCCATTTTAGTATTATTTATTTATTTATTGTGTACTGCTTTGTTTTGTTGCTGTTAAACGTTTGTGTCTTCAAGGTGAATTTTGAACTAGCACTGCACAAGTTTTCCAAAATACGTTTTAAAATTGCAAAATTCAAAAATAATAACCACTTTTTTTCAAATAATTGTGTAGCCGATAGAACATATATTCGATCGAAGTTCCTTTGCGTTAAACACGCGCCATAAATTTTAATACAGTTACTGATTTATAATACATTATGGTGGTACTATTTCGAGTGTTTTGGTTTGTTTTTGCTTGCTAAATTAAATGCTGCCTGAAATGTGACAAGGTGTATTTATATGGTACTCGAAAATATAGTACTATTTTTGATATTTCACTTTCATAACTTTGTGTTACCATATTACTGTAGTAATTTTATATTTCTTTTTGTACGCCATTAACACTGTCATTAACCTCAATATCCAATGTAGATCTAGATCTAGGCCTTTCCAGTACAACGGGTACATACACGCCAAGGGTGCCCAAACGGCCCAGCGACGAAATTTGGCCGATCTGCGCCTCCACCTTTTTTAACCGAAATAATTACCCTTCACGTATTCGAACGAATCAACTCAAAGGCTTTTTTACTTGACAAATTCCCCTAAAAGGCCAAAGACTTTTTTGTCGTGCACCTACTTTTACAACCGAAGATGCTCCGAAAAAAATACCCTTTATTTATTTTTTTACATTTCAGCGGGTGATTTTTGTTTGATATATTGGCCCGCTCGCATTTTTGCGAAGTCTCATTTGGCACTTCAAAAAAAGTTGGCAACCCTGATCCTTAAGTATATGCTCACACAACTGTAGTAGGAGGGATGAAACAGAAAAATGAAAATTAATAGAATTTTACTGCACAGCTGAAAAGTATACTTTTATATGCCAAAATTGCTGTGATGTTACATATTTAATGTTGCTAGTACTTTATTATTAACTTTGTTTGCGTATTATGAGTCTTTTATCGCATTTTTGCGTTTATTGGTATTTATTTTAGTGTTTTTAATAAAATTTTGTAACAAAAAAAAACAAAAACAAACAAACTGAAAAATTTTGAGAGTACTAAATTCTTAGTCATATAAGAGTCAGTTGGTAATAGCCAAAGCTGCGAGTCATATCAAATGAGCATGATGTAAACACGACATTATTTTTGATTCAGAATATAAATCCAAGCCAAAATTTCTCCAATATTTTAAAAATATTTCTGCGATTATAAAAAAACAGCTAAATATTTTAATGATTAGCCACCATTGTCTTTCATCAAATTTAAATCTTTCATTACACTCGCTGTATTACGCTGAAGCGTATTGTAACGACGTAACTACAAACGAGTTTGCGGGGCAGGGTGAAATGTTGGATGAAAAATTTCTGCTTGCACTTTTTTAAAATTTCCCCCACAAATATTTTAACTCGCAATAAATCTTGCGAAAATTGCAATGGAAAATTCAAGTAAACTATTTGAAATTTATTTCGCGAAAATTTGGAGAAGGATTTCAACATTGCTCAAGCCAAATTGAAAGTAATTAGTGGTATTTATAAGGCGTAACAACTGTTCCTTTATGAAACGTTTTTGATTAGACTGGTTGTACTGTTAGTTCAAAGTGTATGCCGTAGCTTACAAAGCTCAAAATAAAATGAAAAATGAAGCATTAGCGAAGGGTCAACTTGAATTTCGTTCGGAGGCAAATCCGTAACGAAATTATTCAGCATGGTTTTGCAAATCTGAAATAGAAGCGGAATAAGACATCATCAAAATTAATTGAGTCTATGGGTTTACTAACATATATAGCGGTCGCTGTTTGTTAATAATATTTATGGAAATGGAAGAATAAAAGATTTTGAGATTCGACTTCGGGAATTGTAGTCTAGTGAATAGAAACATTGCCGATGTGGCTAGAGATTGAACTTTAGTCTCTAAGATTTTAGTTGATGGATTTTACGTCACGATTTTCTTCCGTTCGATCGAATGAAAAAGGTCTGAAGTTTATAGAGCCGGCGTAATAGTGTGTGTTATCTAAAATGTTACCGTTTGTACACTAGTTTTAAAATGTTTCAAATATAGTTAAATAAATTGTAATGATATTGATCGGCAGCAATTCAAATTTTTATTTCACTAAAGAGTAAAGACTGCTTTGTTGCAGTTATTGGGTTATTTTTGCGACATCGGTCAGATAAATATTCATTTTGGTCTTTGCACGAGCATATTTTTGCAAATTATGTGTGTTCCACCAAAAATTTCTCAAATCTTTCGCCGCGCGAAAATTACGGTGCAAAAATGCTGCGTAAATTTTTTAATAGGAATACCTGCTGCTGCACCAGAAAATTCCTCCAAAATTTACCAATAATAATTTTCACGTCGGAATTTCCGCTGAGTGACTTTATGAAAAATTATCTTATGGCTGGCGAAGCTTTAAAACGTTTGAAGGGGCAAAACTTTTGGCCACAAAGGGATATAGGCTCAACGACTCATTCCCAGTTCGGGAACCGAACCACGACCCAGTGTTCTTTATTCAAAGCCTGACGCTCTAACAACTGAATAAAAGCCGCTGCGTTTCATATAAGCAATGCAAATATGCGAATAGAAAGATTACGAATGATTGGTGACAGACACTCAAAAGTATAAAACTTACAAAGCTATTATTGAATATATTATACGTTATTATTGATTAATATTTTATTGAAAACGTTGTTATAGTGTTGAATATAATTATCTTGATGATATTATTGAGAATGTTATTGTTGCATGCATCAGATACATGATAAATATCATGATATGTTATGAATATATCACTCTAGAACGTAACGAACTTGCCTTGTTATGTGACTGACATCACAATTCAGAGTGTTTGTTTTTGTAATAATAGCCTCGACTTTATTGCTGGAAGTTTTATAATCAAGTTAAATTGCGTGTTTTTGAGGAACAATCAAAATCAACTACTATACTTTGTTTCTTTAAGGAACAGCCGATTTAGAGTGGTGCTATTTTTGTGTCGATTACATTATCATACACAATACATACCATTTACCAAAATAGAATTTCCCAAAAATAACCTACAGGTGCGATATGGAATCAATATTAATTGCGCCGATATAAAATTTCATAAATTGGAAAATTGTAATCAATTTGATTAGTGATAGCTACGTTAACCGTTAACTTAACAGCGATAATTTTTAAGTTGTCATAGCTTGTTTGTTAAATTTTATTTGCTGAAAATACAATAATTTTTTGCATAAAATGCAATTTATGAAAACCTGTTTGACGCTCATTGTCGTCGGCCTGTCAATCAATCAACAAGCTCTTACCATTCCAACGAGAGGTATTTGTATAATACAGTAAGGTTTATAATAATGCATCATCATAAAATCAATTTTAACATAGCAACTATCGTCTTTTTATCCTGCTGTTTTGACAACAATACAGGGTGTCCATAAAGTCCGTGTGCACTTTAAAAAATTTATAACTTTATTTTTATTTGTGATGGAAATAATCTGTAAAAATGTTTGGAAAGTTTTATGTATCTAGTTTTAAGTACAGCTATTGAATAATTCTTCACTACAAAATTTGTAACAATTCTTAGATAAGCAAATTCTGCGTGTTAGACAGTTTCAAAATCAGGAATTTCCAAACAGATGGACTGGAAGGAGAGGACCATTTTGTTAGCCTCCACGTTTGCCAGATTTGACTCCACAAGGGTTTTTTTTATGGGGACATGTGAAAACAATTGTGTATGCAACCAAACCTAGTTATTTGACAGCTAAAATAACTAATGTGATTTCAGGCATTACTATAAATCAGTTGGGAAATGTTTTTAGTGAACTGCAAAATCGTGTTACTCTTTGTATTGGAAATGATGGAGGACATGTGGAAACTTAAATAAAATTTCAATAAAACCTTAAAAAATATCGATTTTCTTCTTTCAGATCCTTTTTACAAATTATTTCTATTGCAAATACAATTAAAGTTATAATTTTTTTAAAGTGCACACGGACTTTATGGACACCCTGTATATTGCATATGTTTCTTTTTTAAAGCAAAATCTTTTGTAGTTCTGAAAAGTTCTATGGATGCATTCTATGACTTAGCCTGCTCTGTTTGAGTACCGAAATCCATGTACGATTTAGACCTATGCAACATGCAACTCAGCCATATGATACAAACAAATCTTAGAAACCTTTCTGTGAAAACGTGCAAAATTTTTTGGCTAAGGTATAGAAATTATCATTATTTTGTTAATAAACAGCTGTGTAACTTGAGCAAGCATGTGATAATAAACAGTTGCTATCCAGAACAATGTGGAACTAGAGTTTTAGTATCGAGAAACAGAAAGTCTGCCATTACAGAAAGAAACTGTTTTTCAAACTCTAATTTTGTGATTAATTGTTTATGATATTTTAATTGTAAAAGTTTTTAAAACATGAAAATTTGGTTAAT
This sequence comes from Trididemnum nubilum, assembly GCA_963965965.1. Classification (NCBI taxonomy): domain Eukaryota; kingdom Metazoa; phylum Chordata; class Ascidiacea; order Aplousobranchia; family Didemnidae; genus Trididemnum; species Trididemnum nubilum. Next base: position 12,174,209 of record OZ014474.1, on the reverse strand, counting down.
TTTTTTTGAATACGAAAAGACTAAAAAGTGTTTGTTTACCTCTGTTTGAGTAGAGTAAACGCAAAATAATACCGTGACGGCGTAACATCTTTTCCGGTTACTGTTGCAGGTATAGACTCGATCTAATGAATCTGAAACTACTATCCAGAAAAGAAAAACAAAAATGGTAATATTTTTTTCATTAATCTTTTCAGAACCAACAGGCAAATTGTGTGAAAATGGCCTGGTTTATGTAAGTTACGGAAATCCCCACAATAGAAGCAGCTACGAGCGAGATGATAGAAAATTTTGCTGCCCGATTAACCAAACCGAAGTTGAATACACAGACTCAGAGAGTGACATACAGTATTTGGAATGCTGCCCAGGTAATTTTGGTTACATTTTGGGTCAAAGAATTATAGCACTGTGGTGGCACAGCGCTTTTTTGAACCAATGTCCCTCGTGTTTGCTCAGAGTCCATTTAGCACGCAGCTATAGTCTTGTTTTTTTCGTTGTTGCTTTTTTTGTTTTCTAAAACGCGCGCTAATTAAAACTTTTGATCTTGTGAAAATCTGTTAAAACGCATTTTTTGTCACATGATTTTGTTGCCAAGGTATCACTGTGACGACGAACCATGGTTTTATTGACTTGAGCTAATCTTTTACTCAACAATAGACAAATAAGTGTTTTAAGATAAGTTGTGGTGTTACTTGGGAGAAAAAATAAAACAAACTCAAAAAGCAATTCATTTTAGGATTCGGTGTTCTTATTACCTATATTGCTACAGCGCCTGTGGAATAAGAGGCTTGAGGTTCAATTTCTGGGTTAGTCATATTAATGGGTTCAGCAGTTTTGCCAGTGGCTTGCCCCGCTCCGATATGTCTTTGTGAAAAGCTGTGCAGCTGTCCATGGTCTGCAGGAAAAGACAGACCCAAAACCAATTTTGGCCGTGTCCGGGCAAGTCGTCAAGTTATGATTTGATATTTAATTTTTCTAATAGCGTTTTGAAGAAACGTTTTGACGTATCAGAAAAGTTAAAATTTTTTACTTTGAATCACTTTTTTTGGTAGTACTTCATTTTCAGCTTTTCCTAGAGACTTGATCAGCACATCATCACTCACGAATAGCCAAGTATAAGTCGGTGAATTTCATTATTTCATGTTTATTATTAGCAGTTTACAGTTTTTGCTTGTTCAGGGGCAGCGAAGCCGATTTACGATAGCCGTAACCAGTCCTGCATAGAAGCTAAAGTTGTATCGTCTGGTAAGAGAATCGTTTTGTACAATATTTTTCTGAAAACAAACACAAAAAGTAATCAGCCTAAATTTTAGTTTGAAATAAAATAAAACGTTAGGTTTTTGCGTCAGTCTATTCACTTAATTCAGACTTTATTAAACTTTCGTTGAATCTTTTTATCTACAGTAACTTGCTATAACAAACAACTATACAGTTATACAGAGCATAGTAGAGTTTTTGATCATTTTTGACTGAAATGACCTAGCAAGTTACGTAGTGAATATGTTGGGTCGAAAATGGCTCACCAACATTTTTCTGTTTTCTTTTTAGAGCCAACTGGAAGGCTTTGCGAGAGAGGTATCGTTTATGTAACTTACGGTGATCCAAATGACAGAAACAGTTATCAATTTGACCCTGACAGATTTTGTTGTCCAATTAATCAGAGGGAATTTGCATACTCAGACCCAAACGCTGATAAAGTACACTTGGAATGCTGTCCAGGTAGGCACGTTTCAAAAAAAACTTCACAAGACTTTTGTTTCACATTAAGAAAATTGGCATTCAAATTTTGACCCTGTGTTCTCAGCGAGGGCGCTTAAAACAAACATCAGATATGTAGGAAGAAAACATTAGAAAGCATCAAAACTGGGCTTTTTCATAGAATTTTTTGCCAAAAATCCACAAAAGGTTTTAAAATGACTTGAAAACCTTTTTTTTTTAAGATCACTTTTTTCCCCAGCCGTCTTTTGCGGGTAGAATCGAATTGGGAGATCACCTTTCTTCCAGGTTCTTTTCTAATTAAGTTGAATCTGTGTAGACCTCTGGTGCTATAGCATATTCAATGAATGTGCGTAGTGTGTAGTTGAGAAACCACAAAAATAAAATTCTTGGAGATTCTTAAAAGCGTAAAAATGATCTTGCAGGGTGTGACTGGTGTTATCATCTAGTTAAATTCGCATTACATCTTGGCTCTCAAGATCTAATGTATAACATCAAGTAAACCATGCTTTCTCGGTATTTACTTTGAGTATCCCATTCAGCGATGGGCTATTGTATTGGAAATGTGAAAGCTACCGCGATTAACTTCGTTGGAAAGTGGCAAGTTGTCTCTAGCTCTTAGAGCAACTACAAACACAGAAACGCGTCGGCACTCTGCAGTGCTAATACAGAGCTGGCAGCGGTAGAATTACTGTGCTCAGAGAAGCTGTAGATCAGTGCTTCCCAACCTTTTTCTAACCGTGGCCCGTTTCCATTTTGAAAATTTTCCATGGCCCACTGTCAAAGTATTGCTTAAAAGCATGACCCAAATATTCTGGCCAAATCAGTTTTGAAGTACATTGAAACGATTTTTTCGGCCGAAAACAGGTGATCTCCAAAAAAAAAAAAGGTCCTCATCAAAATTCAAGCGGTTTTTCCGGCCGAAAACACGTGTTCTCCAGCCGACAAAAAATCAAGCACGACTTTTCAAAATACGACTTTAACCAAAATACTCTGTGGCCCACTGCAAAAATGCCCTGTGGCCCACCGGTGGGCCATGGCCCACAGGTTGAGAGGCACTGCTGTAGATGCTCGACAACCCCCACAAATTTCTATACTTTCCACAAAATTACAACAACAACAAAAACGTAATGGGGGTGACGGTTAGCATTGATGCCGTACCAGTCGAAAATTTTAGAAGGTATATTTTTGCTGAATATTATAACATGATTGATGTTTTCTTTGAAGGAGCTGAAAATCCAATTTATGACAAAAGAAATTGGACATGTAATGGGGCAACAGTTGTGTTACCAAACCACGGTAAGTTTAATTACTGTTAGTGTTTTGCTATCACTGTTCATTGCAAAATAGTGTCAAAGCCTATAATTTCAAAAAGGGGCTAAAATTATTCTTCAAAACAGTAACAAGTTCTTCTGTGTTTTTCCAAAGTTACATTCAAACTTTTCCAATATTTCTTAATGAATTTTTTATGACTAGGCATAACAAAACAAAAAAACAACAGTTTTTATCAACAATTATTTTCTGCTATTTACAAATAAAACATTGTTCTTCAACAGGTAACTTTAAACTCCCAGAACCATTTCAATTCTTTTATTTCTTCAAACAAAAATTATGTTCAAGAATTGAGGGAATGCAAGGAAACATTGCCACAGGGACCTTGCTACGTCCAGCAAATACGGAAATGGCCCTTGGAAGAGAAAGTATTGTAGAGAATTTCACCATAGTGGGACCCATAAAATGTAGAAACAGGAAAAGATCTACGTGGTATGCTTTCCTCAGTCCAAGGTATCTCAATCTTGATGTTAACAGTTTGATAATCAAACAAACGGGAGATTTAATCTCAGTACCGAAATCAATGAGCACAGCCCTAGATGGTTACGTGCAAACTTTGCTGTGATATTTGCCAGTTATGTTTTGCTTTGTAGATTTCCCAAATCAGAATATTGTTTTTACTATTTATTACCACGATAGTGTTTTATTTTGATAAAGATGTACATTTTTATCATTTTTTTGAACGTAGATAGCTGACTGTTTGTAGTATGATGTTCTTGTGCTGTATAGATTGCTTTGTAATTGACTAATTGCATTGTAATCAAGGTAATATTTTATTGTGCTCAAATTTACCGAGTGTTTTTTTTTTTAATCAAAATTAATATTCAATCAAATACAATAAATTATGAATTTTCATCGTTTTTTTGCAAAAATATTATGTTTGGTAGATAATTTGCATATTTGTTTATTTTATACTATTTGATACCATAAATCAGGGGTGTCCAAACTTTTATCCTGGGTCAGCTGAGAGTTTGCAAAGGTGCCAGGGGGCACATTGGTCAAACCAAAGCAACTGGCCTATGTGTAAATGAGTCCAAAGAATATGTTAAGATAGAAAAAAGTTATCGACCGTTTTTTGAAACAATTTGCGTTGTAGAAAAAGTTATTTTGGCTGAATCGTTTGCTAATCTTCAAGGTATATAACTTCAATAAAAACAGTACAGACTGGGCGTGAACCAAATAAAATTTCTTCACGGGCAGCGCATTTGCACACCACTGCCATAAATAAAAAGCCCTAACTTTTATACCTAAACGCTTCCAACAAACACGTATGATAAACTTTGCGAGGTTGTCTTTATTTACACTTGCTGAATTTCAAAAATTGCTGCCTTAAGTATAATCTAACTAGGTGTATTTTTGAATGTTTGACCGTATCTTTGGACCTTCAGAGATTTTTGCCACAAATTTGAAGTGAATCTTTGATTGTCACAAATTTGGGGTGGAGTACATTGTCAACATGAAAGTAAATATTCTTTGCACAAGCGTACACAGCATTAGTAATTGCGATGCTTTCTCACAAAATGAATAACAACGTAACTGCCGAGTTTTCTGAGTGCATGCGATACCGTACTCAGAGGAAATAATTTAAGCCATTGCAACTTGTGAACCAAAAAAATTGGAGGTACCAGAGATTGTTGATGCTCTATTTTCATTTGTTCCAATTAGATAAAAACTCTTAATTGTGGTACCGTACTAGACAGTTTCAATCATCAGAGCGGAGAAATATTACCGACAGTATTTTAAAGTTATACGTAAATTTTTATATTTCAAGTGTACGGATTTGAGTGTTTTGTTGTTTATACAAAATTGTGTATTTATCATTGAAATACTGTATATCTTTTATTATACTTGCTGTATTACGCTGAAGCGTGTAATAAGTTTGCGGGGCCCATCTCCGTGTCATTGCGCCTGTGGGCAACACCGCTCCTTCCGAAGAAATGTCGCAGCCTTGGCGAGCCGTTGGCAACACTGTGTTCGGTTTGACCGGCCCGAGATTTAAACCTCAGACCTCCCGCTCCAGAGACGAACGCGTTACCGCTTCACCAACTGGCTGGTATTTGAAATAATATCCAAATGGTAAATAAATGCTAAATTATTTTTGATTTTAACTTGTCTGAACAGAATGTAGTGTTAGTTTCAGACCAAGATAGTGCGGTAATTTTGATCTGTACACTGAGTGAAAGATTGATCAGAACATTAGGCGATTAGATCACTAATTCTTAACCTGTGGGTCAGAGATGGAAACCGGTCGGGTCAACCCGCACCGGTTGGGTCGACCGGCCGGTCGGGTTGCCGGTCGGGTAGAGATTCTTCGACCGGCCGGTCAAGCCAGTTGAAAAACCGGTCAAATTCTTCTTTCTAGCAACTAAAAGACATCTAAGCACCAACCGAAAGATACATAATTACATTTTGTCATAAATAAAACTTTTTATTAAAAAACAGTGATAAAGAACCACGCCTTCTGAAAACACTTGTTGAACGGTTTCAAGCAGTGAATAATATGCTCTAACCATTAAGACATGCACATCATAGGGCGTATTTAGGCTAGGAGTATTGTGCTATGCCCCCCCCCCCCCCCCCCCCCCGTCCTTTATGCCACAGCACAAAGCAAAAAAGTTCAAAATATACGTTCAAATTGCGTAATCAGATTCTAATAAAGCATGCATGTGGAAGAGGCTTGCGCTACCTGGCATTTTAACATTATTTTAATCAGCTTAAGCGTAGAAGTGGCGCAGATTTCAGAGTTTTTTGTACATGCTAAAATCTTGCCGCTTTGGAAAGCTTTTTTCAACTTAAATTTACCACACTTTACAATAAGCAAGAAAGACACAACTCTCATGTTTTTTTTTTATCTAACTAGCCATGGCTTGTTCTGAAGTAGCAGCATTTCTACAAACTGCTGGAGAACATTATATTTCGAATATTTTCTAGCCAATGTCATAACAGTTTAGTGTTTGCTGCTCGGCAAATTGCAAATAATATGTCACCAATAGCTAAAAAATTGTATCTTTATTTTTGGGCTTTTTCCATAATATCGGGGACACAAGGCTCGAGGCCAAGGCCAAGAACACAAAAAAAATCCGAGGCCAAGGCAAAGGACAGCTCTTCCGACGACATACCCTCTCGAGGCCAAGGACCAAGGACACAGGCGCAAGTGTTCAAGTGTTCAGGCAATATCCAGAAAAAACGTCTTCCAAAAATTCTTTTTTGGCAATTTACAAAATTTCAACAATTCAAAAAATACTGCTGTCCTCGATCCAAAGACAGGGTAATTTTCGAGGAAATGAAGCTTCGAGACCAAGGCCAAGGACTTCAAAATGTGTCCTCAAGAACGTCTTTGAGACCCAGGTCGTCCTCAAGGACTCCACGTCTGCATAATATCATTAGAAAGAGCGTCTAATAATTTAGCTTGTGCCCTCCAGTTCTTTTTATGCTTATTTTGTGCACGTTTTGCGCAGCTCAAAACAGGTCTTTCAAATTGAAGCTTAACTAAAAAAGGTCTTAAGCTTGAGTTATTTTTACAAAAAAACGCAAAAATTTTTTTGCGTTTTTTTGAGAGACTCCCGTGCCTAGTCACAAATTTTGACACCTCACCCATGCCCCTCCCCTTTTCCCTTTTGAAAATTTTTCATTAGATACATTAAACAGTGAACAAACCCTTCTGTAAGTCGACCGGCCGGTCAACCGGCGATGATTTTGAAATTTACCGGTCGGGTCGAGAAAATCCTGACCGGTTCCATCTCTGTTGTGGGTAATTACCCCCAAAGCGGTAATTTGACATTTTGATAAGGGTAATGTAAATTTTTTGAAAATAGAAAGAAATCACTGCTGCATGGCAAACGTTTTCATGTGAGGCTGCTAACTCCAAAAATTTTATTTTGCTTCATTATCACCACAGTATAAATATCATACACTAAGTTCACTCCATGCAAAAACTATTGTGACGTGTGTCCGTATTTTTTGAGAGGTAAGAGCAGAGCTGTTTTTTTTTGACGTCATAATAGTGACATGTGAGCGGATGAGGATAACGCCAAAAAATTGGAATTGTTTTGAAATTTTACGTGTGTTTTCTTGGCTTGACGACGTTACCGTCTTCATCCTTTTTTGCCTTCCTAAACCAGTGCCGTAAGTAGAACGCTGTTTTAGAGGGATCATAATTTCATTCTAGAGGGGCCAAAATATTGGGGCTGGTCTACTTTCTGCCGAGTTCTCTGATGATCTAAAAAAAACAAGGGTCATCGCGCCAAATTGGTCTACTTTTTTTGGAGTTCTCTGTTGGTTTCAAAAAAAAAAAAGACACCAACTAGAAACTGCCACAAGAGAAAAGGGAGTTTATGACTGGGCAGTTTGGGGGGGAGAATTTTTGATTGGGGGCACCGCCCCCTTTTTCCCCCTCCCCCTGGTTGCGGCCCTCCCTAAACGTTAAAGGGCTGCATTTTTCCCCTCTGCATTACTCCAGATATACCGCGTTCTAGCTCCTTTTGTAGTGTTTGTATGGAATTAGAATTAGTCTCGATGGAACTGTCAAAGCTCGGGCTTTGACTGGCTATAATTGTGACGTCACTTTCTTATGATGTCACAAAGTAATACGTTTAAAAAGAGAAAAAACGGAAGTTTTCATAGATAAGCAACCTTCAGTTACGTGGGATTTTGCTCGCAGCTGGAGCCTAACACTAAAAGTTTGTCCGCACTTGAATCGTGTCGTTAACTAACTATCCTTCAAGTTTTGTTTCAGGTACTTAACATTTAACGAAAATATTCTTGATTGTTTGCTTTGTCGTAGTAAAGTTCGTCTTGAATTGCAGGTATATAAAGTGATTGCGTTATTGCTTAGGCCTATCACCAAAATAAACTGTGACATCATTATGAAGTAGCAATCGTGAACCATTACAACTTCTGATCGAAAAAAAGCTTTCATAGACTGTATGAGTTATCGTTTATCGGTACAGACGTGCAGTGTATGTCACGATAAAACTTTAATTTAGCTGCAATAATTTTACCCAATGCTAGTAATTTTCTTCTAAGTGTAGAGGTATTGAAAAAATATCATTTATTGCATGTTTAAATAAGCTTGCTATAAGACGCATTTTTGAAGTCTTGTACCCAGTGGTGCCGATCTTTGTTGAGCTTTGGGGGGATAATTTGCAATTTTAGCCCAATTTTGCCCTGTTTTCAACATTAGTGGGGATGAAGCTCGTACACGATTTTTTTCACATAAGGAAATTAAATTACGACCAAAAAAAAGGTCTTCACCGAAAATTGAAGAGGTTTTGTCCCCGAGTTTAAGTGAAGACCAAAAAAAAGTCTTCACCGTAAATTAAAGCGTTTTTGTCCCCGACATAACGAGAAGACTAACAAGAAGGTCCAAACATCATCCAGAGCTTAGATGCAGACCACAGTCAAATTATTGCGGGGATGCAGATGTATACCATACTCAAATTATTGGGGGGGATGCAGTCAAATTATTAGGGGCGATATATCCCCACATTTCCCCTGGTTTCGGCACCCCTGCTTGTACCGCTCGGATAGTTATCAGTCTTCATCTCAAATCCGCGAAAAAATGCGGTTTACGTTTTACTTATGATAAAGAAGTAGACCTTTTTTTAAGTTTTTTGTTTAACTTCACCGCATATCCGAAAAAACTGCAATTTTTCTAAAGTGAATAAACATCGTTTTTTCTGATTTTTTTTTAAATCAAATTCAGGAGAAAATGCGGTTTTCTAATGATTGTGTTTTGCGTTTCTACTTCAAAAATATGGCAACCGTTAATTTGAGCAAAAATAGAGCGCCGCAGCGAAAATTTTGCTGAGGAAAAAAGGGGCTTGAACCCAAATTTAGAAAAAAAATTGATCAAAAACATCTCATTTAAGCGACTCGCTGAGTAAACTGGTGCAACTAAGCATGTTCCATGCAAGGGTCTGGGGTAGGCAGCCGCCGCCCGAGGCCATCGGGTCTTTTTGTGCGATTTCTGTGATATTTCGAAAAAAGAAGCCATTTTAACGCCATTTGGATACAATTTTGCATGTTTTAGAATCATTTGAAAGAACACAAAAATAAGAAAAGATCTTCACCAAATTTTAAGGTAGTTTTTGACCTATTTGTTGGTGAGAACCCTAAGAAAAAAAAACAAGGTAACGCCAAATGTTGGGGTAGTTTCAGAGCAGGATTTGGTTACGTGGCCAACAACTTCCTGAAGTCACATTAGAGATCTCGGATGGAAGAATGGAATTTTGAGATCGCGGGGATCTTTGAGATTGCGCGCCGGATCGGCCCGAGGGATATAGGTTGCCGACCCCTGTTCTACGCAATAGTTAGCAACAGGTGCAGGCATAGTCAAGAATTTACATTGGAGTATTGAACCGATATCAGAGCTTATAGTGATTACTGCATGATCACAGAGCGTTGCTCATTATAACCGGTGGAAGTCAATGTGGAAAATTAAAACGCACGTTAAGGGAGATATTATTCACTACCACGCGGTAATTAACTCTCAACGTCCATGAAACTTTTTTTTTTTAGATCGCAAGTTTTAATGAATATTTTTTAAGTGGGTTAGTTCTACGGTTAACCAAAAAATTTCATGATGATGTCACAGTCTATTTGGTGATAGGCCTAAGCAATAACACAATCACTGCGTATAACTGCAATTCAAGACGAACTTTACTACGACAAAGCAAACAATCAAGGATATTTTTGTTAAACGTGAAGCTATTGAAACAAAATTTGCAGGATAGTTAGTTAACGATACGAATCAAGTGTGGACAAACTTTTAATGTTAGGTTCCAGCTGCGAACAAAACCCCAACTCCCCAAGCATCTAAAGGTTGCTTAAGAAGAAAATTTCCATTTTTTCTCTTTTAAAACATATTACTTTGTGACGTCATAAGAAAGTGATGTCAAAATTAGAGCCATTCAAAGCCTGAGCTTTGGCTGTTCCACCGAAACTAATTCTGACCCCTACGAACACTACAAAAGGAGCTAGAACGCCATATATCTGAAGTAATGCAAAGCGGGAAAATGCTGCCCTCTAACGTTTAGGGGAGCAAAAAAGGGTAAAGATGGTAACGTCGTCAAGCCAAGAAAACACACGTAAAATTTCAAAACAATTCCAATTTTTTGGCGTTATCCTCATCCGCTCACATGTCACTATTATGACGTCAAAAAAACAGCTCTGCTCTTACCCCTCAAAAAATACGGACACACGTCACAATTGAGTGAACTTAGTGTATGATATTGATACTGTGCTATCAATATGCTTTCTGTGATGTCATAGTTTAATAATAACTAGTCAGAACTATGCTCTTTTTTTAAATTCTCTAGTTTCGTGAACAATTGATGGTCTAGTTAGAAATGGGCGTGAGGTGAGCATGTGTTATATTGCGATTAAGCGATATTTTCTTGGAATTTTGAGTGACATAATTTTTTGTGGACTAGCAAGCCATTTTCAGTAGAAAAAATCTCTATTTGTGATGATAATAATTATGGTAACAAACGCAGAGTTTCTTTTACTGCGCGAAGTTGTACGTCTTAAAACTGACTTGACCGGAGAATTTTTGGGCTGATATTCAAAATGAGTATCCCATCCTTTAAATAAAAACTTTGAGGTTTTTGATTTAATTTTCTTCAACTTTTTGCTGCGAAGTGAGGTTTTGTTCAATAGTGTCCATAAAGACAAAATATCGAAACAGGCTTGAGATTGATGATGATATGTTGTTTTCTTTGCTGAATTCCGCCTAGATTTGAAAACCTAGTAACGAAAAGGAGTATCAACCTTCCCATTATTGCATTTGGGATAAAAAACGACCTCATGCGTTTAATTTGGATTGGAAGCTATTACAGTTGTTTTTTTTTCTAAAAAGGGGTAATTGATATACATCAAAGATTAAGAACCACTGGATTAGACTATAGCCAAAATTATTAACCAATTCATGAAGCAAAATAGAAGACATTTCGATCGAAGTTTTGTTTTTGTAAAATTAACGTCACGAAAAACAGTAGAAGTTGTTGGGATCAAAATGAAAATATATCGTGAGAAAACATTCTCGATAAATTATATTTTACGATCAAGTTTCTCATTTGGTTTGGAAGTTATTCGTCATCCCAATTAAATTTACGTCATCCATAAAACAGTGTACTTCCAAATTAACAAAAACATATTATTAAAATGGTGCAATAATAGACTTGCCGATAATAAGGCCATTTTCTTGTCACTAGTCTCTGCAAAAACTAGTGAATTTTCGGGATAATTAGATGTGTATTTTGAAGGGAAAATACCTCGAAGACATAACCATTTTAAACCTTTGTTTTCACGAATGAATGACGTCAGCACTCATTACGTTTCATTGTTAAGTGCAAGGCTAAAAGACCATTCACGAGATAATGATAATCAATATAAGCTGACGGCCATTCGCCTTCTTTTTTGTACATTTAATGACATGACTATGGTATGATTACAGGAATATTTTTTTTAAATACACCTAAACAATGTAACAATTAGGTGGTGCAATAAGCTGTGCTGTTTTATTACATGATTATTAATATTTTAGTGCTATAAGAACGATTTTGGTTCCTTAAGTTTTGATATACAAGTAAAGCTTGCAATTAATGCGCTAGTAAAATAGCGTATTATTTGTGAAGTTCCCTTTTTTGAATTATTTCCTTTATTCCAGGCTGAAGCGGTTACGTAATAGGAGAAAAATAGAACGCAGCTTGCTTTAATTATAAGCTCAACCTAACATTGTCATTAAAATGATATGAAGTATCAACATTCGACCCACAATTGGCTTGCGCTTTTGTAAGTTTTCGTGTAAGCAACTAAACATGATACGAGATATATTATTTACAAACAATAAAGCGAAAAATCCGTTTGGTTAAGTAATAGTGTTAAATCGACTTAATAAATTTATTGTATTATATGATCATATCAAATGTATCAATCGAATCTGATTCCAACGTCCCAAAATTTTTCTTCTGCTTTCACCGCTATACAATATCTTAAAACAAAACCCCTCCCGCAGTCACATTAAAGGATTCTTTTCAATTCGGTGTAAACCGTGTAATATTAAACGTATATTGGTATCTCTTTTTCCTATACGTGAGAAAGTCGCAAAATTCCCTGCCCCCAATATTGCAAATGCAAAGATTAGGCTACACTGTATGATTATTATTTGGTGAATTTGATGACTTACGAAGACCATTTTTGTTAAAATGAGGAAAGAAGTTCGCTACCTTCATGGAAAATTCACTTACATATAATTTTCCGTTGAAATTTGGAAGTATCCTAAACCAAAATAAAATTTATAAAAATGAATGTTTTGTATGCTTTTGCACGAAAAAGATCAGTATCCTACCCGTTTAGCTATCAGATAAAAGCACTATCTTATTGAGGAACATAAATCGAAGACTTTTGTGCCATAATAAAGCACATTTTGCTAGGGGCTGCTATGGTATTGTTTGCCAAAAACATGCGCGGAAGAAGAGTTGCCAAACAATGCTATTCTTGTTTGGCAATCAGAGCAATTTTTTAACCATTGATAACAAAATTATTTCACTCGCATTCTCGCGGTTCCATGGTGTAATGGTGATCACGCAGGACTTTGAATCCTGAAATCCGAGTTCAAATCTCGGTGGAACCTGAATAATTTTGGTTTTGTCGACCACGGAATCAAGGTTTAAAACATGCCGAGGCAAATGAGGTCATGAATGATAAAGACTAAAATGAAAATCCCCTTATTTTTCAAACTGTCCTATTTTTGCGTTTTCGCCAAAAAAGAAAGAGAAAATGAAGGTTATAATCGTCTACCCTCTCGAGTTATTTCATTGTTTGCCCGGGCAATAATTTAAAATTACGGCCGCCTATTCGGGACCACTAATATATTTCAAAATACACATGTCATTCATTATAAAAGTTTTAATAACCGAAAGGTTGCTGGTTTCCTCTACGATTCTCGAATTAATCATGAGTCGTTGCGCCCTTTTTTAATGAGCCAAAAAAAAATCTGCAGTTTGCGGTGGCCCGACCTGATGCAATACTTGTAAACAGAACCCCCAAACACTCGATACACTTTAGGATTGAGTTTTCGTAAGTTTTGTGTAAACATGATAGTATATATTATTTGCAAACAAAGCAAAGATTCCGCGTGTTTAAATCAGGTGTCGAACCGAACCTGAACCCGAACCGTAAACCCGAATAAACCGTTTCATTTTGGTGAACCCGAACCAAACCTGAACCGGCAAAATTTTACTTCAGTGAACCTGAACCAAACCTGAACCCTCAAAATTGTGCTCAAGTAAACCCAAACCGAACCTGAACCCGTAACAAAAGTAAGAATGTATTTTTCTATATCCGATTGCCTCTGGCGCTGGTACACGCACAATAAGAGCAGGGGTGATCATCAACAGGATCAGCAATTTCTCTTTTTTTTTTCTGGACGAAACGAGTAACGACAGTTAAATTTTAAGTCAATGAACCCGAACCGAACCTGAACCAGTAATATTTTACTTGAGTGAACCTGAACCAAACCTGAACCTCGAAAATGGTGCTCAAGTGAACCCGAACCAAACCTGAACCGCTAAAATATTTTGAGCAGGAGCTAAACCTGAACCCGAACCATTATTTGAAACGGTTCGACACCCTGGTTTAAATTATGGTGTTAAATTACGTTAATAAATTCATTGTATTAGATGATCATATGAATTATATTGATATTAATTAATCACAAAACCACAGCATCTTGAAACGCTCCTCCCACCAGTCACATTAAACAATTCTGTTCAATGCGGTTTAATGACGTATTGGTGTGTTTTTCCTTCCTAAGATACAAATGAGAAAGTCGCAATATTCACTACAGATGCAACGATTGTAAGTTATAATTACAGTAATATGCTGCAAGTGTAATGAGTGATGACAAAGTACAACTACACTATTTTTGTTAAATTGAATGAGGGAGTTCCTTCCGTAGGAAATCTACTAACCTACGATTTTTTATTGAAATTTGAAACGACGGTATTCTAAACCAAAACAAAATTTATGCAAACGAATATTTAATACATCCTTTCAATAAAAAAATCATTATTGTGTTCATATGTCAGCGAGATAATCACATAATCTTGTTTTAGAAACTCAAATCTTATTTTAGAAACTTTTGTGCCATCATTGAGCACATTTTGCTTGAGGCTGCTATTGCATTGTTTGCCAAAAACGTGCGTGAAAAATTATTATCTGGAATGAAAACGGCATTCTAGTTTGGCAATCAGAGCAATTGTTTGGCCGTTAATAACAAAATTATTTCACTCGTTTTCTTGCGGTTCCATGGTGTAATGGTGATCACGCAGGACTCTGAATCCTGAAATCCGAGTTCAAGTCTCGGTGGAACCTGAATAATTTTGGTTTTGTCGAGTGCGAAATAAAGTGGTTCCACCCCTAAAGCTTGCTCCTGCAACTTCGATCAAAATTTGCCGAGGCAATTGAGATCATAAACAGAAAAACTTCCCGTTTTTTTCTACCTGTCCTATTTTTTCTTTTGTTGCCAAAAAGAAAGAGATAAATAAAGGTTTAAATCTTTTAGGCTCTCGGGTTATTATTCTTTGACCAGACGATAGTTCAAAAATTAATTACGATCGGTTTGGGATCGGATTAGAATCACTAATTCATTTCGAAGTGAAATGCACATGTCGTTCATTTTATAAACTCAGTAACCGAAAGTTTGATGGCCCCGGGTTCAATTCTCGAGTTGGGGTCTTTTTTGACAAAGGCTAAAAATCTCCAGGTCGCAGTGGTTCAAACTGACGAAATACTTGCAAACAGAATCCCCCCCAAAGTGCTTTGTGTTGGTTTGGTTAAACAGACGCAAAGTGCTTGGATCATTATGAAATGCTCTTCAAGTCAAAAAAGCAATATATCACGATATTAGTGTGATCTTAACGAAAACTTTCAAGCAAGTATAATAGTGATTTTTGTGAAAAATTCTAGTTGGCGCGTAAAGCTTGCAAAAAGATTTTGTAATTTTTCCTAGTTTTGGCAAATTAAGTTTAATCTTATAAACAAAATGTAACAGGTGCAAAAAGTGATCGATTTGATTGCATTTCACGGGGATACGTTGAAATGGCTATTTACGATGTTTTCAATGCGATAACCTATTGCAACACTAATAATTTCCTAAGATTACGATAGTATTTACTTTAATGACGTAATTACTATCGCATTAGAGCAGGACAATGGGTTTTTCCCCTTATAAAAATGTTTACAAATATTGTCCTAAAAAGACCCGAAAGTTTGTGACCTTTTTTCACCCAGTTAATACACTATTTTTTAACAACTTGACCAGGGAAATATTTTTTTTACCAAATTCCAGTAAATACAGTATATCCAAATTGTGTTTGTTTCTGGTTTTTTAAAATGGTGGAGATTCTTTAAATTTTTTTGGTTAGGTAAGTCTTTTGTGGAAACACGCCTGTTGGGCTATTTCAGGCAACAAAACTTTTATGATTTTACGAAAAAATGACAATTTTTACTCATGGTTGATGCTGATAAATTTCGGAACATTTTGTTAATAATTCTGAAAATTCCTCAAAAATATATGCAAGACTGTGGCCAATGGGGTGGCCTGGAAAACTTTCATTCGCAATCATTTCAGATTTACAGTGCATGGCAATACTACGAATATGTTGAGCCTTGTTGCAATTTCGCCAAGCACCGTCCAATCAACGTACGCGTATGCCTACGCGGCACTGGATGAACCACTGCGTCGTTGCTGGGATAACATGAATGGAGGGGGGGCATAAACAAATTTTGGGGGGCACCAAAACTTTAATACTTCGAATTCGAGAGTGTGGACCAAAAAACAAAGGTCTTCATCGCAAAATTCCACGAATTCTGGGGTAAAGACAAAAAAACAAAACCAACAAAGGTGTTCATCGCAAAAAATGAGCGAATTTCCATGAACTCTGGGGTGAGGACCAGAAGAAAAAAAAAAGGTCTTCATCTCAAAAGGGCAAATTTCCCCGAACTCTGGGATGAAACCACAAAAAAAAGGGTCTTTATTGCAAAATCTGCGAAAAAAACAGTTCTTGCTCACGAATTATGGAGTGATAACCAGTATTTTGGGAGTCTCAGACCTCCAACTGCATTCCAGTGGCACCGATCCTGTTACTTTCTTTGGGGCACAATCCTCACTTGGGTTCACGATTCTCGTTTGGGGAGCACAAGCAGTGATTTGGGGGGGCACGGCCCCGGAATGACTCCCGTGGCGCCGGGTCTGTCCCGCAGTACAAAATTTATCGATTCGGAATTTTTTCCAATTGGGGATTTTGTCCGTTCGTGATTTTGCACAGGATCTCCCGAAAACAGAAAGGTTCTTCCGTGTCTCCTGGCCAAGGCAACGAGGTGAATAAAACATGTAGCATAATTTTATTTCGTAAATAGATAGCATACCGTCCCATATAAAGCTATTCACATACATTTTTTTTACAATAACAATCATAAGAACGCAATGCTCATTTTCGCTCAAAATTGAAGAACAAAGGACAATGCCTGTCTCAGCATGAAAAAAAAGGACACGAGCCAGTACATGCATTATTGTGTAAGCAAATCAACAGAGCTTTCTTGGCCTTTTCTATAATGTCATTGCTGATTTAACTTGAGACTATTTTAAGAATCATGATCAACAACAAAAACAACTTCTAACCAAGCAAAAAAGAATTTGTGCCACATATTATTCGTCAATAAAATTATAACAAAATGTCGTGAAAATTTGAAAAAAGCCAGCCTCAACCCAAAATTTGCAAGTTCTTATAAAAAAAGCTTTTTAAAACAAGATAAAGAACAAAACTTGATCAATTTGCAAAGTAGTAGTGCTTAAAGATTGTTCGCGAAAGTCCAAATTAAGATTATCTATTTCTGTATTTTAGTTCTAATTGAAATGAAACTTTCAGGTGAAAACGAACGTGAAACCGGAAACGAAAGAGCAACTTATTCAAGACTGTTTTAAGTATTGTACAGAAGTAGAACTACTAGGACTTAGGAGAAAGTTGTTGCCGTCGAATCTTGCACATACACTGCATCAAAAGTAGTTTCCCGTGATCATGCTAATAATAACAAGATCAAAATTTAAATTGAAGAACAAGTTCTATTTCCAATAAATTTGGAACGAATTATGCAAATATATCACGGTTATCGGCCAAAAACCAAATTAAACAACAGTAATGAATTAACTTTCCACACTTATATGTTTTTTTTTTGTCCAAGTGTTATTTTTGTATTTGCAAATCCAGTTACGAAATAAACAACATTTAAATGTTATAAGTATTATATTTTTGTGCATTTTGTAATTGAAATATACAGTAAATTCAATATTGGCGACTATAACAGGCTTATTCTATTTATGAGATTGAAAATGAAAGTTATTGTTGATAATGCTATTTTAAATTTAATTACTTTTTACGATAATTTTATATTGTATTTAAAAATTGCAGTCTTGAATTTTTTTTTGGTTACTGTAACGAAAAATCTCAAAATGAAATAAAAATAAATTCGCCAAAAGTTCCGCCTTCGAAGCTAGATCTTTTTATAAATTCCACCAAAAAAATAGGCGAGTCGAAATCTGAACTGTTTGCAATTTTTTTTGTTTTTGCTATTATGGTGCTAAACAGTAGCGCAGCCAGGGGGGCTACAGCCCCTCACCCCGGCATGAAGAGTATGCAAAATACTTTTTTTAGCACTTTAAGATCGATTTTTGCTCTAAAAGCAAAAACAACCCCCATTGGCCTTAAGAGTGTGACTGCTTCGACTTTGAACTTGAAGAAAATTCGGCTCAAAAATCCATTCCAACCTGGGCGAAGACTTTATTTTTGGTTTTTATTTAATTTCGGGCACACAACCGGTCCAAATCTAATGAAGACCTTTTTTTGGGGGGGTCTTTACCTAATTTCGCGCACAAAATCGTTCCAATATTCTAAAGCCTCCTTGACACAGGCGACAACTGTCGCGCGTCTTAACTTTTTAAAAGTGCGCGACAAAAAAAGTAGCTTTTCACAAACGGCGACCGTGAGAATCCTTTCTTTTCGACACTTTTGCACGTAAGACCCAGGACAGGTATATGACTATTTCGTAGGTTCACACCTCAAATATTTAATCACAAACCCATTATAGGCCTTGATTGACTACCTTTCTGATGACTCATAAAAAAAGCCATTGTTGACAAATTGGACAATGAAGTGAACAAACTTTACAATGAGTATAGCCAAGATGGATGTGGAAGAAGTTTTGGCGATTTATTAGCTGGAGATACAGAAACGCAAAGAAAAGAAGCAAAATCGGAGTGAAAAAGGACTGTTTGTCACCTTTTATGCCGATATGCGAGCAAATCCGGATAAATTTTTCTTATTTGCTCGAATGAGTACATCTTCTTTTGATGAACTTATGCCAATCTGCCAAATCCCAAATTTCCGGTCTAATTTGAATGTTGCAAATAAATCTTTCAATACCAATTTCTAGTCATCAGCATTTATGATTACCAGGGTAGAAATACTAAAACTTTTAAAAAAAACTCTGTATAGCCTAGTCTTCGACGATAAATCCTGGCTTCGCGCCTGGTGCTAAATCATCAGTTTAAAAAAAGGTATGCCTATTTACTCAGTGCAATATTTGTGATTACAAATACAAAAGAAAACAAACAGCCGATGTGTATTGCGTAGGCTACCAAATCAACCAAATAAATTCATTTGCTCATATTGTGTAAGAATATTTACAACATGACCCATAACATATGGAGTTTTAAGTTTGCAAAAAAAAATTTAATTAATAATTGATTAGCATGCTACAGTATAGTAAACACTATCCATATTTGCTGAACTAAAATTATATTCATTTTAATAACCTTTATAGTGTACTAACCCTTGTCACAACCTGCCAAAGCCGCATTTGTGATTTCGTAAGGAAAACCCAGTCTCTTTTAATCACTTTTCAAAAATAGCACAAAACTATTTTTCGTACTTAACAAGTTTGTTTTTGATGTTATTTCAATCAAGTTCTTCGCACTATTTTTGGAAATCACATACAAAGTGGAAAAAGGGTAAAACCGTGCTATTTCAATCGCTTATATTGGAAATTTCCAACATTCGGATTTCATTAACAGTCAACCATTAATTCCATTCTAGGGGATGAATCTTTTGTTCTGATGTTTGCTCAATTTATTTTTGGATATCATTGTAGCTGCATGTGTGCTGCAAACTCTCTGAATTACTTAACGTGCTCTCGAATTAATTAAAAATAATGTACCAACACGTGTTAGAGATTCACGTACACAAATGAAAAAGGTAAACAAAATCGACATCGTCGAATTAGAATGGAAATAGTCTGGGTAAAAATTTTCTCCACCAAGTATTTCCCAATTCTTACGCTGCGCAGAAATTCCAAATTGAAAATTTCCCCGAGAATATCTCGGCGGAATAGGCTTATTTTTTCAGCCAGCGTACCAGCAAAAATTCCGATCCCTTTATCGCGCATTTCGGAAAAGCGCCACAAAAAGTGGTGCGTATTTTTCAAGCAAGGTTTATCGATTTTCATTTGGAACGGAAAATTTATGTCTCCACCGAGAAATTACCGGCATTTCCCGAGAAAATTCGTGGTAAAGAACTAATTGGATTTAACCTTGCAAAACTACCCAACTTGCAATTTTTTGCTCGATAAAATTTAGTACTACCTCAGCCCTATCCCGCCCCAAATGTCCTCTGAACCACACAGCAGCCAACTGAAAACGCTCTAGAAGTTCTGGTCTGGTTTCGTCACTGGCGTGACATATAATGACTACTAGTTTTTGGACTTACTGCCAAATTTATTTTTCCCACGCGAATCCATGTTTTTTGTCACAAGTCTAATTTTTGAATTTCGACAAAATTAAATTGTAGCAAAGCTCGAAAAAAATTGTTCCTAACTGGAAGTTTTTCCTCGAAGTTCCAATGCATAAATTTGCATTGTACATACAAAAATTTACACTGAAAACAAAGGAACTGGAGGAGGGGACTTGACTTGCAGAAGCGCTTTCTTTTTTTGTTGTAAAAACCGAGCGACAGTTGAACCTATTCGCTTTATACAAACGAAAACAAATTTTGAAAATACGTGAGAAATAAGGCTAGCGAGCGACATCATGCGGTACAAAATTTTAAACTAAATTTTAAAAAATGCAGAGCTGGACAGCGCTGTTTCGAGCTTTTCGCTCTCATCGGCAGCCCTCAGCTTCTCTAACGAAGTTATTTCCCAGCTGGACAAGACTCTTGGCCAAACTTGACAAATCTTTCGGTTAAAAAAAGAAGATAATAGCTGGAGTTTTTGGACATAAGACTGGTTTATGTGAAATGTCCATTTATTTAACAATTTCAGATTTAACAATCAAAAGAGTAGCCGAAGGACATGAGATTTTTAAAATTTTGTTGGCGTAAAAATATCTCAAAGTTACTACTAGATGCAAGCATAGTCACTAAATATTACATAGTCTGAAACCGTTCGTGGTCTGAAAACGTTTTGGTATCACTGCAGATATGAAGAAATGGGCTGCAGATTTTGCAGGAATTTTGATCAAGATTAGAGAAAAATCAGATAACAAGTTTGAAGAAAGAATCAAAGAAGGCAAGGAATATATTTGTTCTGCACATTTTGAAGATGACATACAACGAAACAATTCAATTAGTTGGATAAAATATGGAAAATTGCCGTGTAAACAGTACCAATCAAAAGCATCAAAGAAAAACCATTGACCAAACGAAGACCACTAATCAAGCACCATTTACCGGAAAAGAAAAAGAAAACAGTATTGTACTAATGTATTGATGATGTTGCATCTGCTTCTAAACTACTGAAATCATACAATCAATGGCGTGTAGATTATATCAATAATGTTAACTCTTTACCTAAATGTTTGTATTTCACAAAATGGTCATTACATGAAGATCTCTTCAGATGTGCTCCATCTAAAGCAATAACAATTCAAGATTTTAATTTGTCGTTTGCATTCTATGGAATTTTTATTCCTTTAACAAATCCAATTTATTCCTTGAAGTTAAATGGAGTTGATGCAGTAAGTATTGCTACATTTTTAAACAATGTAGACTCTTTCAATCTGTGCAAAGGATATAACAATTTTGACGGATTATCATGGACACCGGTTCAAATTCCTCAGCAAGGCATGTCATTGTCATATAGTGATACGAGGAAAGTAAAACTTAATTGATTTTTTTTATTTCAGTTTTTTTGGAACTATTTGTTGTGAAGTACTTAAAGTATATTACCAAACTAGAATAATTTGGTGAGATCTAGTGATTATTACTGTAATCTAATGTATTAGATATGCTAATGGTCAACTAATTGATAAAGACTAATTATTTTGTAACAATCCATTAAAAAAATCTAGTATGCCTCTAGCTGTAGCATGGTACCAGTACTATAGGCTACTGACTACACTTTTCTGAGTTATCAACACTGCTATTACAAGGTAGCCTACGACCTACACAGGGAAGTTCCCAAAAAGTTGTGGAAGATATGCGAAGGAAAAAAGATTGCTGATCATTCGCATAACTTAATGTGATATTGTGAAGTAGCAGTCTTATCCAATATCTAGTAAGCTTGTAAGGTTAATGATTTCGATATTTTTCCAATTTACTGTGGTCTAATGTATTTTAGCCAGTGGTGAAAGTAAGCCGGAACGGTCCAGTACGCCGTTCCGATAAAAGATTTGCCGCCGGAACGCCGTACCGGTAAAAGATTTTAAATCTAAATCTAGCCTGTAGCACATTCCGCAAGTCAAATCATCAAACAAAATTCAAGAATGGGCTCACTTTTATTAAATAAATTTTATTTTCGTATGAAATTAATTTCAAAACTTTTCACCAAAATTCTTTAATGCGAACAGCTTTTTGCTAAAAAAGCCCGTAAGCTAAATCAAGGCTGTGAGAGGGGGATTGGGGGTACGGAGCACCGGGTTTGTTTGAGGGTCTCGCCTGCAGCCCAAAAAATTCCCAAAGTTTTGTAGGACCCGCCCAGCCTAGGTATTTTTTACAAAAGTTGGGCCACATTAACGTGGAAATTGGTAATTTTAAGAGAGGAATTAGGCTTACTTGGATTATGGCAGCAGAGATGGCAAAACGTACTCACAGTTGTTTTGTTAGAGCAAAGCAGCACAGACTGTGACATCACAATGTAAAATTTTCTCTCTTGCAAATGATAGCCTCATTTTAATGACGACGTAACCAGTAACCTACTAGCCTGTCCAAAAGGAGTGCCATGCGACATATTTCGACAGCGAAATGCGAAAGACGAGTTTCAATGCATACGTACTACTTAGACCAGCTCAGACTCGACTAAATAGAACGCAGTGTTGTGGAGGCAACAGTTTAGTGGTGAGTCTTTTTCTGACACAGGTTGTTTTAGATTTTTTGGATTTCAAGTTATCGATTCTTGTTAAACGAATATAAAATAACCCATAAAAAGTAGCGAGTATTACAATTTAAAAGTTTGATTTTTAGGAATATTTCTCGCCTAAATAATATACGTTTGTAAAATGCAAAGAAAAATTAATCATTATTGGAAGAGAAAAGAGACCAGTGATGAGACTTTCAATTCAGTAGCAACTAAAGTTCAAAGAACGGAGAGCAATGTTACTGTCCAAAGTAGTGCAATCAGCAATCCTCTACCTGTGAATCAAGATCAAGTTTAGGAAAAATGTTCCACTGTTTATCCGTTAATATGGAGTGAACAACAAAGCAAAAAAACAGTTGGATGTACGCTACTGATGGTAAAGTAGGATGTACTCCGTGTCGTGACGTCAACAATTTGGGAGTAAGAGCATCTCGTGGTGTTAATATTTCCACTCAATGGGCAGATGGCAAAGTTACTTCTTATGGTAGCACAAGAACGGTTCAACTTTCATCACTTCGAAAAAAGATCCGTGAGCACAGAAACTCAAAAGCGCACCAAGAAGCTATTAATATTCTTGAGACGGTAAAGAAAGATGTACTCCTTAATTTAAATGCACAGAGTGAGCAAACTGCGTTTCAATCCACAGCTAGAGTGTTCAGGACAGATCAATATGTGGCAAAAATAGTAAACCTTTTACAGACTTTGAAAAATTGATCAGTCTTCAGCAAGCTAATTCGATAGACATGGAACGTGTTTTACACAGTAAAACCGTAGCTGTTGACCAGATTGAACGTATATCTTCACATAAGAAGAAAAAACTTTTAACCAAAATTATACAGAGCAGAAGTAAGATAAATGTTCTAGCGGATGAATCAACTCGCGTGGGTGACAAATCAACTTGAATCGAGTTTCTAAGAGCTAGTGTTGATGGCAAAGCAGCGCCTATTAACTTTCCGCTAGATTTAGTAGAATTGGAAAGCCAGTGCGCTTCTCATATTGCTGACAAAATTGTGAACTGTTTGCTCAAAAATGGCTACACCATCGAGTTACTCCACGTTGCTTCAAGACAAAGGAAAAATTATTTTTACAAATTAGTTGCTTAAAGAAAAGATTATTTGCCTCTTCTGGTACAGTACCGGTAAGAAAAATTTTCTACTTTCACCTCTGATTACAACCTACCCAGCTGCTTTCGAAACGGTCTATTACTAAACAGTAACCATTGACAAATTTTAGTCTTAAATAAATTTTAGACTAAATGCCGGATATAAGCTTCAAAAAAAGCAAAATAGTCCTATCCGAGAAAAATTTTTTCATATGCGCTCAAGTTACAACTTTTCCTGCTCCTACCAGGCTATTTTGCATTGCCGCCAATTGGTTTTCAAGCAACTTTTCCCCTCCTCACAAGGTGGCGTAAGTGACAAGTTTAAAAGCACTTTTACGCATGACGCTTTCAGACTACGTAATATTTAGTGACTATGATGCAAGTCAAAAAGGGTACATACAACCCAGTCTACGAAGCGAGAAGCATTATACGGCAGCACAGCAAAACACAATGAACCAAAACAAAATTTCGTTTAGACTTGAAAAAATCGCTTTATGGACGAAATTTCATGTGGACTAGGAATGATACCACAGAAAACCGAATGGCTTAATCACGGGGATTTAAATTGTCTACAACATGAAGGCAAATCTTACGCAAAAGATTAAATGGGAGAAAAAGCGCATCGTTTATATGGCAATGTTCCACCAGAGGCATTTGTTATTTGGATTTGAGTAGTCTATCATACACTAGTATCAAAAGCAGAGGTCAGCTACTATTAAATAAAAGTATCATTAAATGGTTGTTTGATGATTGCCTAGACAGTTGATATAGTTAGATCAACAACAGTTGCATAGGCAACAGGATTTTCAAAACAAAAAAAGAGTGAGAGGCGAAGACAATAAAAAAGGTTTCCGGTTCAATATCGCTCGTTTTAAGCCAGAAAAAAAGAATTAATGCCCAATTCAGGGTTGTTGTTTGCAGTGCAAGAGGGTCGGTGATAAACATAACGTGGGGGTCATAGCTAATACTCACTGCTTATTTATACATAAATAAAGGCCGAAGCAATCAAAAAAAGGGGACACGGCACAATACCTCCCTCAATTCGCCCTTGGCACCGATTAACAACTCTTTCCATAAAAAAACATATACAGTCAACCAAACGAAAATGCAGAACATGCAACCACTGACAATATGCGACCACTATTCTAGTGCACAAGGACTCAGCTTTCAATCAAGAAGCACATTATTAAGCACGACCATAAATGTTGACTCTGAAGAATCTCTGGGCTAGTAATTTACCAGACCCATTTTTAGTTGGGCCCTTACGTTTCGGTGGAACACTTGACGGAACGCTAACGTCCACTTTTCATCGAGACTGATGCTGGCCACATTTAATTCGTTCTCCACTTGCGCGAGGAAACAACAGTGCGTTTCATTTACACGAATCTGCACTCGCTTTGGAGCTAAGGACGTTTCCACTTTCCATGGCATATATTACAAAGCTGGTCTTTTTCGGTGTTAAAATGGTTCGAGCGAATAAGTGATGTGAATTTCTGCAACAGAAAGCACTGGTGACACTTTTCACAATACTGTTCAATACTCATTCATCTGTACGTTATTACAAAAATACTTTACGCAGAATATCACGCTTGAAAAAATAAAATTCGTAAAGTCGCCCCCAAAATGCTCGCCAAACCCATTTACCAAACCGATACTTCATGCTTTTCACAAATTCGACTTGTTTATACATCATTTTTCTCGTTTTGTTGGCTTTATTGGAATCGCAGTTTCTCAGAATCAAAAATTGAAAAGGGAACACCATTTAAAAGGGATATGACGAAAACAATCGAACAAACGTCAAAATTCACTTAAGACATTACTAAAAGCAAACAAACAAAAAAATTACCAGTTGCATGCCTAAGACAGCTGTTTCGCCTAATTTTAAGGCTCACCAGGTAGGCTTAGCAGCGCCAACATGACAAATGGTACCGTGATAAAACTTCCGAAAAAAAAACTTCACAACGAAAATGATTAAATATTTGCAGATAAAATTCTGTCCCATAGCAGCTTTTACCCAACAAATTATGCTAAACTAATTGATTCTTTCCAACTGAGATCGTTACCAAACGAAACTCCAGGTCTCGGGATGCTAAACTACCTGAAATCTTTACCAATTGAAACTCGGCTACATATTATAAATCTAACTGAAATTCTTACCGAATAAAGCTCGGCTATAAACTACAAATACCAAGTTGTAACTCGTAGCCTATTTTCAGTTAGTCAACTTTAAATTTTATGTAGTTAGTAGCCTGTAGCTTAGGTGTATTTGCTACAAATATCAGTTTGATGTCTAGTCTATAGCCGAGCTTTATCCGGTAAGGATTTCAGTTAGTTAAGCATTCTGAGACCTGGAGCTTCGTTCAGTAACGATCTCAGTTAGAAAGAATTAATTAATTTAGCATAATTTGTTGGGTCAAGATTGCTATGGGAATTCTATCAGCAAATATATATTCATTTTCGTTGTGAAATTTTGTTTTTTTTTCGGAAGTTTTATCACGGTACCATTTGTCATTTTGGTCCTGCTAAGCCTACCTGATGAGCCTTAAAATTAGGCGAAACAGCTGTCTTAGGCAGGCAACTGGTAATTTTTTTTGTTTGCTTTTAATAATGTCGTATGTGAATTTTGATGTTTGTTCGATTGTTTTCGTCATGTACCTTTTAAATGGTGTTCCCTTTTCAATTTTTGCATTAACACGTGATTATTGCACCCCACTCAGCTTGGATAGATTTCCTAATGCTACAACTTTGTTGTTCCTTTCTTTTCAGTTTCTCAGAATCCCAGCCAAGCAGTTTTAAGTGAAGGGTTGATGTTGCTAACAGTTCGGCATGACGATGTCGAATGCGCAACGCCAACAATCATCTTTCGGAGCAGTGCAGCAAATTGAAATTCACGATGCTCCTCCTAACCGACAATCCTTTCGGCAGGAGTCAAATTTGCTGATCATAATCACGTAAAATGGCCATTTCTCAGAAAAAAATCGCCTTGGCTGGGTTCTTTGCCTCCAAAACCTTGTCTGTGATACGTTAAAAATGTTTCCGGTTGCTCAATACACTACCTGGTGTTTATAAACAGAAAGTCATAGCTTTGGGTTCAAGCGCCCCCTCCCAAAAAATCCTGGCTGAACGCCACGGCAGAATACACTAAAATCTTTTTTCTTACCTTTTGTTCAACGGTTTGAAATTGCACGATTCTGCTGCGACCATCGCCAACGCATCGCGTCCACTGTCCGTTAAATCTTTGCAAGATTAGGTAACCGCTTTCGTAGTGACTTCAAATTGTCAATAATCGGATCTCCCTAGAAATTAAAAACACGTTATTCGATTGCCGCAAATCCATTCCTGGATCTTAGCAACTCGTAAGGTTAAAGAAAACTAATTTGCAATAGTATCACAAATCATTGCCAAGTGGCACAGGGCCAAGTTGCACGTGAAAATCCATGCAGCTTTGCATCAAACAGAAATCTGCAAGATTTGGTGATTTTCAATCAGTTGTAAAGGTACTTACCATGGAGCGTTTTTAACGGCCAAGCCTTCAAAAATATAGAGAACAGTGTTTTAATCAAATAGTAACTAAAACAAAAAAAATTCTTACCGAATTTGAAAACTTTAACGTCATTAAGCGAAAATCCAGGATTTTAACGCATTAAACAACGCAAATCTTCAGTAGTTACTTATCCACTTGCAAGCGCCTTGCAATCTTCTGCTTATTATTCAGCTCCGTACACAACTCTAAACGCCCTTGCAATTTCGCACAAGCAACCACGCAGCTTCGAGTATTTAGACTTCGGAAGTTCTAACTCTTCAGCGCCAAAATTGATTGAGTGTTGCAAAATCGCTCCGACTACATTTGCGAGTATAACTTTGACGTCAGAAAAATCAAGCCACGCATAGCAAAAAATAGCTTCATTTTGGTCGACAGTTTGTTGCAATCGTGCTTTTGACAGCATTGTCGACAAAATCTTCACATAATCTTCTTGAAAGCCTTTTTTAGTACGTTCTAACCAACTTATATTGAACTTAGCCATAATATGCGAACTCTAAGCAGGTTACAATTTTGACTGCCTACGTCGATCAGTCAAAAATCTTATTTCAATGCAACGCCTTCAAGTTCGAAACTGTCTCAACCGAGATTAGGCAAAACTCGGTGTACGTAGCTAAGACATTGCAAATGCGATAGTTAAGTCTAGAAAGTGAATGTCACATTGTCAAACCATACTTTTGATCGGATAAACCAGGCGTTTCAATTAACTAAAACAACTATTTCTTCGTAAGTCAAGCAACGTTATAACGGTAAATAAATTAATCCGACAGCACAATTATGGTTTTATTGAAATGAAAGTTTAATGTTAAAAAGTTCCGATCACATTCGAAGAGCATTTCGATAAAAATTTACAACTTTTGAAGTTTAGAAAAGCATTATAAACGCAATTCCACTGTTAAAAATTGACACACCGAGTCTTCACAAGAAAAATGATCGCCTAGAAAACCAAATTAGCTGTTTAAAAGGCACACTCGCCACGCACACTCAATATGTTAGCAGGCAAAGGCTAGCATCTTAGACAGCGGGGTGCATTTACAAGCAACTTTCAACGGACGTACCAGGTAGATTAATGGTTATAGAATATAGAACCAGCAATGCTCGGTATGGGTAAGATAAATCGACATGCGATAGACTGCGAAATATAGCGCTTGATTATCAGGCTCAAAAACGCAAAAAAATTTCAAGGCCATATTGTTGAATACGCCAAGAGTCAGAGCATAAACCGTAAAAGTCGAAAAATCAACGAACGCTAAATGGACAATTACCACGTTAGTGGTTGATCACAGCGTAGAAAGTTCAAAACGTCCATTGTCCTTATTTCTACCTTGCGAAAATCTTGAGCAAATGCGAAAACGCATATTTTTCAGCGGTGCAGGAGAAAAAGTTTCGTCGATTCATGTTCAGTTAATTAATAAGCGTGGTACCCGTCTAAGGCAAAACCCCCTCCATAAGCTCCCAACGCTACGTCAGCGCTAAAATCGAGATCAGAGCCCAAACCGTACGGGTCGTAGCTGGCTCCAGACAATAGTGCTTCTCTTTCGCGTAGCGCATCTCCTGCTTCTAGCAGCATTTGACGTTGTGCTCGAGCTGCAAGGAGTTGACGACCGTACGCCGACCCTAACCCAGCCGAGCCGCGACCGCGCATCGGCATACGAGGACGCATGGCACCTCTAAAAGAAATCAAAGCAGTTTTAGATTAAAATCGATTATTAAAAACAAACGAAAATAAAGTAAGTACGTGCGGTCTTAAAAAGAAATTTCCTCAGTTGCGAATCGCAATGAAACACCCGTTCAGGGTGAAGTAAGAGATATTTTGGCATTACAGTGGATTTTGATATACTATACTTGAGCAAATATCACACGACAATCGCACAAAAAGGTGTTTCCACAGAATTTTGGAAAGGGATAAGTTAGTTTTTCCGTACACTGTAGTCTAAAGAAATTAGGCAGAACTTTGTTTTTAACTGTAAATTTGAGCAAACAAATACTCAAAACACGCAAGTTTCATTCCAAACTTAGGTAGCGCTGACAACAAACCTTTTCATTATTTATCCAACATTTTTTAAGGAGGACAGTCATGAGCTAGGATCATCATTAAAAATGATAACCTATCTTCACGACCTTATAGCAAATAACGGATTAAGAAACCTCGTAGACGTTCAGTTTCTTCTCGTTTGGTATCAGACGAATTTAACAATGATAGCAGACTGAAAATCAAATCCTTCATTACTCTCGTTGTACTACGCAAACTAAGTGTAACCAGCTTGCGGGGCCCATCTCCGCGTCATTGCGCCCGGGCAACACAGCTACTTTCAAAGAAATGTTGCAGCAGTGGCAAGGCAAGCCATTGGCAACACTGTGTCCGATTTGACCGGTCCGAGATTTGAACCTTAAACCTCCCAGAAACGACAATCCAGTCCCTGCTTCGTTAGTCCTACAAAAACAGTTATGTTGCAGCAGCTGATAAAAAATATACCTTCGGAGAAGAGCAGCTTGCATATACGGATCATGCATGAATGGACGGGGTCCACGCATCCTAGGCATGCCTCGCATCGGGGGCATTCCCATAAAGCCTCGACCACGTCCTCGCATTCCCCAAGCATCGCCTTGACCGAATCCAGCACCTGCACCATTGTATCCTGCAAGTATTGACTTAATTTGCTGCAAACTTCAGTACAATCAAACAGAAAATCGTTCTCTGAATTAGAAAAATTTGATTTAGTACTTACTGTCAATATGCAAAGTACAGTTTAAAGTTTTTGAAGTAAAATAGGGCAACATTTAGCCAAACTTAAAAAACAGAACGAAATTCCCACATACATGGTTTCTGAATTTGACTTTTTTGGTTTTATAAAACATAATTTCAATAACAAAAACAAAATTTTTGTCATGCATGACATTTACAAAAACAAAAGATAGTGTTGTCAGTTAACACTAACAGTTATTGACTTGAATTGTTAGTAAATGACCAAAAAAGTTAAGCCGTTTAGGTCAAGATGACTGAAAAAATGGAAGCAGCTGTGCATAATTTTTTTGCTTACAAACTCTATAATTGGTCGGGCAGCTGTGAAAACGACCACTAATTTGTGAAAATGATTGATTTTTTTTTTTTTGAATTTGATCATTGACAAAAATACTGGGTAAAGAAATAAATCCTGACTTTATACTGCGTAAAAAGAGTATCGTACATACCTCCTCCTTCATTCCTCTTCGGTCGAGCCATTTCAACAGATATTTTGCTTCCATTAAATTCTGAGTTGTTTAAACCAGCAATAGCCTCACGAGCCTGTGATTCTTTACCCATATGGACAAAAGCATAGTTCTTTACAACGTCACATTCAATGATGGTTCCATATTTTTTGAAAAGCTTATGAATCTGAACAAAAGTGATAAAGGCAATTGTAAAGAAGCAACACTGCTGGTAAGTATTCAATTCATCTTTCTATCTCACATGTGAATATTTCTTTGATTTATCTTTAGTATACTAAGAGCAGCTAAGTTAATGCTAATTTAGTACTCCAATAAAAGCAACAAAGAGACTATTTCATCAAAGCTCAACATAGAAAAAACTACTTATTCACACATTTGTTTGTTTTGAAAGGTTCGTTTAAGCTTGGAACAAAGTGTCAAAACTATCACTTCAAGATACATTATGTTTGCGATGAAATAACACTTTCCTTAAGTATGTGCAATGCTTGATATTCTCCATAAAAATTTCCAAAACTAAAGTCAATTTAGTACAACTTTCACTACCATGTTGCACTAGATAAATACATAGTATCAATCAAAATAAATACTGATCATTTTGGTTTTCACAATTTTGGAATGCAATAGCCATTAGTACGTAGTCTTAAACCGTAGTGTTAAACTAGTAGCTTCTTGTCTTAATGCAAAAATACTCGTATTCTCAATTTCCAGTATTGTGTTGGAAAAAATATCAACCTTCTGAAAACTAAAAAAGGTAGAAACTTGATAAATCAAAACCTTACATCGGCAGACTTTGTATCTGGAGGAAGTTTTCCCACAAAGAGTTTGCAAGCTTTGAAGACTTTTGTTGTCGACAACTCAACATTTATTTTTCCACCATGAAGTTCATATTTATCTAGACCACTGCAAAACCAAAGCTTTGCTTAAGCTTACATAATGCTATACTTTTTTCAAGAAAAAAAATCTTGTAAGAATTCGAGGCTTATTTTTATACAAAATTTAAGAACACCAGCCTCGATATGAATAATATAATTAAAAACTTAAGTCAAATATAATAATCAATTACTGTTATACATCACCATATTGAAATACCAGATTTTTGCAATCACAACCAGTGGATTGAACTGTTTTAGAATTGCATTTTTGACAATTGACTAAGCTTTTACACAGCACAAATTTTGACCATGCAAGAATGAATTTTTGTCACTGTAGTCACATATAAATTTAACAACTATTGAGGCAGAAAATTTATGAAATTTAACAGCCAACCCCAAACCAAAATTTACTGGTTATTATAAATGATAAAGTGTAAATTAGAAATGCCAAAAACTCAAGCATCAGAAACTAATCTTATATTAGCATAATTAAAGTTTCAAATGTGACAACTAATCAATTCTAAAATTCACAGCTGTCCGGTAACAAATGTCCATCGCATTGTTTCAAAATTTGCCAAGAAACTGCTTCTTTTTTCTATTTCACAGGCAAAGACGACCAAGCGAAAAAGCAATTGTAATTATATCTTTAATCACTAAGTCAAGAGATAGCAAATAGACCTTTTCATCTTTCAGTTAAAGCAAATCAGAACATAATCGACCAAAAAAGTGCAAAACCAAAGCAAGTCTTAAAAACAGAAGCTAACTTGGCTATGAACAACATTGACAATTAAAAATACAACTAGTGTGCAATACGCACTAAACTACCATAATTCACAGCTTAAAATCCTTATCATAGCTTGTTCTTAGATTTACATTTCAAAGGGTCTATTTAAATTAAAGCTAAAGTCTATTCAATTAATACACGAAAAAATAACCTATTTTAACATAAACAGAATGTATCTTTA
The DNA here is from genome assembly GCA_963965965.1 of Trididemnum nubilum. Taxonomy (NCBI): domain Eukaryota; kingdom Metazoa; phylum Chordata; class Ascidiacea; order Aplousobranchia; family Didemnidae; genus Trididemnum; species Trididemnum nubilum. The sequence goes on along the minus strand of OZ014474.1, from coordinate 12,142,067 downwards.
ATTCAACTTTGCAAATAAGATCAAAGCTTGTCGCTACCGTTACCAGTGAACTCATCACCACATGATTTCGCCAAAGTTAGGGTTAGGGCAAGACAACTCTGAGAACAATAAAATAGTTTACAATGATCGCAGTTCTCAATCAGCACTTTAATTTTAATAATGCAATAGTATAATAGGGTTGTCAAATAGGCCTAGTCTGTCTTTTCTGTCTTCAGAATGCCGTCGGACATATAATCACTTTGTGACAAAATCACTGGCATTGGTTACTACATTTATTTAGATTGCAATTTTTTTAGAATGTACCAGTAAATGGTTATCCTTGCTGGATCAGGTATATTGAAATTTCCCTTTAAAGCTAAAGAAACAAACAGTTGCGGTAGAAAATTTGTTACCAATACCTGAATGCTTCATCGTTTAAAATTTATTCATTCATTTATTTTATTTATAACCACCGCAATAGAATAGGTCTATTACATAGAGAGCATGTCAGATGTATAATTAAGAAAACCAAACTAGCAACACATTAGACATCATAACATACAGAAGATTACTATCATTCATTCATTTATTCATTCTTTTTAGGTAGTGACTATTTCACCAAAATTTTCAAGTTAAAAAGTATAAAACAAAAATGCTAAATATTCATCCGCACTTTTTCATTTGCTTTTTCAGGGGTTAAGACAAGGGTTTAAGTTAGGGTTCGATTTGGAGATAGTTTTAGAGTAAGCATTTGAGGTTGGGTTAGATTTGAGTCAGAATTAATAAAAAATTAGATAAAAATTTCCGGTGAAATAAAGCCTTCCCTATTTTTATACTTGACCACCACAACAATAGCAAATGCATGGTGGTAACCAGTGTTACCTATTAGCACAAAAAAGTGCGAAAAGTGCAAAATTATTTCTGGCATTTTCACACTGAATTTTTGCGAAGTCCGGCATTTTTTCTCCCGCCAAAAACCGGCGTTTTTATTTCCCACAAAAAACCATAGGCAGCTACGGTTTGCGGCGCCATGCCCTTATTTACTGTAATTGTAATACTGCATGAAGCCAGCAGAATACTAGGATATTTGCGGATCTCTCCGACCGATGACCTTTTTTTTTTTGGAGAACAACATAATAGGGAAAATTTGCCAGCGCAAAGACCTTTTTTTTTTTCGGAGAAAGCCAAATCTCGAACAGAAAATTGTTGCCACAGATCGAGAACGCCTTAGCTCCGGCCTTTTTACAGAGTTCAGAACGTTATTCCGGCATTTATGCAGTACTTGAAAAGTTAGAGGGAACACTGCTGGTAACACAATAATAACAAATAGAGGCAAGAAAATCATGTTTATTGCCAAAACAATTTTAAAACAAACTACAAACAATTTGAGCTAACAGCAGAAGATGACCAGACTACTGGTAGACTAGACAAGTTTGAATAAAAAAACATAATTCTTACGCAATTGCAGCCTTAGCTTCATCAAGATCAGCCATGTGAACAAATCCATAGTTTTTCAAAACAGAACAATCAGTAACTTCTCCAAATGCTTTGAAAAGTTCTTCCAATTCTTCTTTAGTGACTTCCTCATTAAGACGCCCGACAAAAATTTTAACCATTTTGTTTAGTTTTGATGTTCCAGCTTATGCAGTCTAAGTATTTGACTACTGTATTATGGATTGCCGTAAAAAGCCTATTGTCCGACTAAAAAAATGATAAGGCTTTAAATGTTAATCCTAAGTTACCAGTAGGCCTACTGTATCAATAAATTCATTTAATATTCAAATAGGTTTACAGTAAAACAGAATAATAATAAAATGTTACCAGCTACTTGGACAAAACAAAATAATTTTTTGTGCAAACATTGACTGCATCTGTGCAATGTGCATTCATGTCAGTCAGAAAGCATCTTGACTTGATAAGCTAAAGGTTCTCAGTTCTTCAGTGCTCCCTCACATTCACTACTCAGCATTGTGCTAATAAATACCGGTACCAAACTGGATAGGCCTAGTTAGCAGGTTGTTTCAGGTTTGCTTTGAATGTTATTGTAGATTAGACTATTGTTTGTATCAATGTATGCACTTGGTAAATAGTAAACTCTTTCTCACCACACATCCAGCATCACACTCATGCATTAGGTCTATACTATAGCCTGGGCAGCGCTGGGCCTAGATAGGCTCCAAATAACAAACCAGTTCTGAGTTAAATTAATAATAATAATATTAGACTATGCCTCTATGAGCATCTCACATCATAAACAAACTATCAATTCACACATAGTTGAAGAAAAAAAAAAAAAAAATATATATATATATATATAAACTAAACACTTGACATTAAAGCACTAATGATTCACAGTATTTGTACTTAGTTATAGCACATTAGGTCTTAAATTACACTGGATTCATATGAGATATATGAAGATAAGACACTTATTAATTATTTAAAATACTAGTCATATACATACAGGATGTTGTTGGAATACAAGAGCAGCATTAGTACACAGTAATACGCTACTAAATATTTAATTGCTCATTTTGCTGGCTTTATTTAACCTAATGCAAGGTAACGACACCCCTGGTAAGGTATGGTATGTAACTAATCACGTTACAGTAGCCTATCTTGAACACTGAACAGTCTACTGCAGGTTGCATTGTACGTACCTGGTACGGCAGCTTAGTTATTTCTAACTTGGCAAAGAATGAGTGTCTTGGTCTTAGTCCTTATTCCTGCTGGCTTAAGCTTACAGTTTAAATTGAAAGTGAAACAGAAAAGTTGAAAACGCCTGGCAAGCAAAGCGAGACCAAAGGGCGAGACGGAATTGAAAAAATTAAAAATCAGGGTTGCAAAAAAAAAAAAAAATTACGGAGAATTTTTGATCTTTAGGATTTAATGGATTATCGACGCTCTGAGCCTCTGTTGACATCAGCTTGCGTGCTGCTTAATTACCGGTGACCTTGAAGCATAATTTGAACTTTAAAGGCTCCTTTTGGACCCGGTTATAGAGAAAAAAAGCTACTAAATAAAAATTGAGCAATGGATTGATAGCGACCAAAAATCCCCTCGAATTTTATTTATATTTTATTGGGAATTAAATGTGAGTTCTGTTCCCGCTCAGCATTAAGCAGACTAATAACTAGTGGACTCTGTGGTCTTAGTGGAACAGGTAAAACCGTTTGTCATTCAGCAGAAGCTAATTACAAAATCAGTTAATGACAAATGGTTTTACATAAGGTTTTCCTCTGGTGTTCTCGCAAGAATCAAAACTTTTTGTCGTTTGAGAAATGACCACTAGCATTAATAATTTACCATTCGTTGGTGGGTGGAAAACTTACTGCGGTGTACCGCAGAGGCGTTGCTGAGGATGGTGACACCCGGGGCGGGATTTCGTGGTGTCACCCTTCATGATATGAAAAAAAGGTCTTTTCCGGAAATTGAGTGCGTTTTTGGTCCGAATGAGGATGGGGACCAGATGAAATAATAAAAACGAAGTGACTTGGCGCACGGAACATGCGCGGTTAAATAAACAGAGATTCCAGTGACGTCACTCGTTTTCAGAAATTTTTATTTTGATTATTACAGTTATAGGTTTGGGTTAGGGTTTAGGTTAGGGTTTGGGTTAGGGCTAGGATTAGGGTTTAGGTTAGGGTTAGGGCTTAGGGTTAGTTTTTTTAGTCTTTATTACAAAACGTCTGCGCGCACGGAACGTGCGCCAAGCCTTTTCCTAATAAAAAAAGTCTATATGCATTACAAATTAGCGGAGTTGTGGCTTCACATCATAAAATGGTGTCACCCCAAAATGGGAACACCCGGGGCAAGCCGCCCCCCTCTCCCCCCCTAGCGACACCACTGGTATACCGGTATATACAGTAATCAATTAATCATAATGATAATGTAAAATCGCGTAATAACAGTTATTACTTGGCTCTTTGCCTAGAAGTACAGTTGAAGTTGTTTTTTTTTCATTTTTGTAGGCCTACTGTAGAAGCATAGGCCTAGGCTATTGTGTGTACTGGTAGTACTGTCAGACTGTACTTTAGAAGTCTGTTTGTCCATTAGGCCTTCTTGAATTGATTAGCTGTTAGTATAGTCAGTACCAGTAGTAACTACTGTAGTACCAGTACTACAGTATCATTTCAAGATTTAATTAAATTATCGTAAATGAAGGCTGTTGTTCAGCGTGTTGTCAAGGCAAGTGTTGCAGGTAGGAAACTAGGCTATACTTCCACACCAGAGGTGGAGTCCTCGAGGACACATTTTGAAGTCCTTGACCTCGAAGGTCAAGTCCTTGGCCTCGAGGCCTCAAGTCCTCGAAAATTGGCCTGTCCTTGGCTCGAGGACAGCAGTATTTTTTGAATTGTTAAAATTTTGTGAAGTGCTTGAAAAATTTTTTGGAAAACGTTTTTTTGTGGAGATCGCTTGAAAAATTTTTGTGAAGACTTTTTGTTTTGGAGAGCACTTGCGCTTGAGTCCTTGGTCCTTGGCCTCGAGCATTCCTGTCCTTGGCCTCGTGAGTGTCTGTCCTCGGAAAGGCTGTCCTTGGCCTTGGCCTCGGATTTTTTTTGTGTCCTTGGCCTTGGCCTCGAGCCTTGTGTCCTCGACTCCACCTCTGTTCCACACATACTGTACTTATTTAACTTGAATTGTTTGTTGGGCTGCCAACGTAATAATGTCATCATAGCCTTGATTAGCTTTTTAAATCTAACTTGGAATGTTACTCTGAAAAAAATGCAGAGGCACTGCTCATCTGACATGCTCAGTGCTTTCGCCCATAACTGATAAAGAGATAGCAATGTTTTGTGTAGGTTTTCTTTTTACTATATGTTAATGCAGAATAGACTGATAGATTAATCTACTTTTACAATTAGGCAAACTTTCAATAGTTTTTCCTAAACTTTTTTGTCAATTTCTCATTCGAAGTGACTTGGCGCACGGAACGTGCGCGGTTAAATAAACAAAGATTCGGGTGATGTCACTCGTTTTCGGAAATTTTTACTTTGATTATTACAGTTATAGGTTTGGGTTAGGGTTTAGGTTAGGCTTAGGGTTAGGGCTAGGATTAGGGTTAAGGTTAGGGTTAGGGCTTAGGGTTAGTTTTTTGGGCTATATTACAAAATGTTTGCGCGCACGGAACGTGCGCCAAGCCTTTTCCTTTCTCATTTCTGATGGTTTAATATTTTAAAATTAATGTACTGTAGCCTATTGAATAACTTATCAGTTATTGCTATTTTATTTTAGTTGGAGAAGACATAGTTGGATCCATTGGTCCAGGAATATGTGTCTTGTTGGGGATATCCAAAGATGACAATCATAAAGACACAGAATTTATGTAAGTGATAATTCCTGAATTTGTGATGAGGACATTATGATTGTTAAGCTGCTTTGTGCTTTACTGGTAGGCTATCTTGTTGCTTTGCTGCACAGTTTAAGTGCCATTGTGGCTATTATTATTTTAGGGTTTTGCTGTATCTCAGATCTAGTATCAATAGCCTACATGTAATTGCAGATTGTACAAATATGCATGTACATAGATTGCACCTTTCTGCCATTTGGGAAAAATCTATTGACTTTGGGGATAATCTGTTTTCAGTTAATATGTCGTGTCAAAGTTCAAAGTTACACTGTAGCCTTGACATATTTTTATTATTGATAAACTTTATATAAATGGCTTTATTGCAATTTTGAGCGAATGTCGCTGTGTAGTTTTTGGTGCATCTCAGATCTGGTGTAATACAAAGCATTAATCGAATGATTGAAGTACACTATGAGAATAATTGGGCATGTTGTACTCATAGTAGTGTTTCTGATGTTTCCTTTGCATTCATTGTTTAGCTGCATCATGCATATATCATCATCTTGTATATTTGGTAACAGTACTCCAGTACAACTACAGTTCTTAAAATATAGCAATGGCTTGGACAGTTTTGCCTACTTAAAATTTCAGTGTGCCAAAGATTGTCATGGAAACTTACAACTTGCTTGAAGTAGAATAGTACTGAGACTGTTGGGTCAAGATTAAGGAGAGTGGAGTAATCACAAATTGAATACTTTTGCACTATCCTCACTTTTATAAATCTTTTTGATTTTGCCTGTTGTTCTCTTTTAGGCAATTCTTTTGTGAGGGATTAATTTTCTGTGCTAATTACCTACTCGCTATCAATGTAGAATCAAACCAATGCATTTTAACATTTCATGATTTGGGTAAGCCAATGCATTTTGATATGCATTGATTCATATCTTTTGTTGCTGTGAGTATTTTCTGATATATTGTGCAGTACTGGTATTGCTGTTGTTGAATCAGATTATCAAAAATAATCTTAATTTGTTACCAATTCTGGTTACTACTTTGTAATGCTGGTGGTAATGATATACCTCTTAGCAAATTTTTTTCTTTATTCTTAAGGGTTCGCAAGTTATTAAATTTACGTGTATTTGATGATGAAGGTGGAAAACGATGGAGTAAAAGTGTAAAAGATCTCAATTTGGAAATACTTTGTGTCAGCCAGGTACTAAAACTTACTAGTTTAGTTTTTTCGCTTTTATGTTTTCAAGAAAAAACAGCTGTGGTATTGACCTCTTAGTACAGCTTTATTCTGCATTGACAAGCTGTGGTCTAGTTTTTTTTCACTTGTTAGTCAGTCATTGACCAAATAAGTGAATTACAAAAATAAATTAGCCAATTTGGCTAAAATGACCAAAAAATTTTTGAATTTGTGATTAAAATTATGACTGAATTTAGATATTTAGTCAACTGAAATAAGTCATGCATAAAATAAACCCAGGTTGGTGTTGCTAGATTCTTTTGTTTTTTTTAATGCTTGATTGTTATTATTACATGATATTCATTACAATTACTGCAACGTTATCTCTGAAACAATAGCTGTTTTAAGGTATTTGAGTGTGAAATGAAATGAAGCAACAAAGGCAAGTGTGAACTTGTATCATGCTATGAGAATTTTTGTAGAACTTTGATGTTTTTGGCCATATTGAGAATGATTTGGTGTGTTGCATTTTGTGTAGCCTTAGGCTTAACATTTACCAAATTTGCCAACCACAAACTCTTAATTTTGAGATTTCCTTTCTAGGCTTTATGATCTAAAGTTTCATTTTTTATAGATTTCCACTTGAAAATATTTTGTATTTGCATATATAAGTGAAGGATTATCTTCTAAAAAAGCGTATATGTGCTGTGGTTGTTGCTCAGTGTTCACTGTTCATTAAATCAAAAAAATTGAAATTGATCTTAAATTATATTATGAGTATAACCCAGCTAAAATTTATTGTTGAATGTTTTTGTTCTTTTTCACTTCTAAATAAAAGCAACTTTGTTTTTAGTTTACTCTCCAATCAATTTTAAAAGGCAACAAACCTGATTTCCATAATGCAATGATGGCTGAGAAATCGGAGTCATTTTTCAAAGATTTCGTTGATAAACTGGGCCAAAGTTATAATCCAGAAAAGATCCAACGTAAGTAGAATCAAGGCACAGACACACATAGGGATAAATCAATAGGTTACTATTTTAAAGTCATCGGTAGCCACACCAAATTTTGGTGACTTTCTTCAATTTCTTAGGAACTCTCCCAAAAGTTGTGGGTCAACTACCAATTCAATTTACCACCAAAATTTTTTGATTAAATTTTTGTTTCACGCCTCCTCAAAATGCGTTTCCATGGCAACAGGACAAAAATCAAAAAAAATGGCCATTTATGCTTTGCTTATGTTTAAGTTAGAAGTGTTTTAAAAATTTTTGATTTATGGTTTGTTTAATGTGTGACGTTGATTGAAATGCTTTTGTTTCGTGTGAAACAAACATAAAAAAGACAAAAGTAGAGTTGGAAACTATGCTTTGACTTGCTATTTTTGAACTGCTTTTAAATATATTTCTAGAACCACAAACTCAATTTTTATTAAAGGGTATTTGAATCGTGTATTTTTTTGTATTGGCTCTATATTTTGTTATCCCATTATGTATTTATAATAATAATTTAATTTCAGAGGGCAAGTTTGGTGCCTACATGCAGGTACACATACAAAATGATGGTCCTGTGACCATAGAAGTTAATTCTCCGCCTCCAAGACAAGTAAGAATATTTTAGGAGACTACTGGATGAAATTACTTTGTACAAAATATTTTTTGCTATTTATATGAATTGCTTAGTGCTTGCTAGAATAATAAAGTTTAAACATTTTTATTTGATGCAGAAAAAGCAGAATATTAAATACATGTAGAAAATATCTGCTCTAGTATTGAAGACCCAAGTTGTGTGAAACCTTGTTTCACTCCCCTGAAAGAGAATTTCAATAGCTTGTCGAAATGTGAAAATTTATCATCCAGAAAAAATGAACAGCTAAGCAATAAACTATATCAGCCTTTTACTTTAATTTCTCAAATCAAATCTTTCCTTTATACTCGTTGTATTACGCCAAAGCATGTAATGAGTAGGCGTGGGCGATCTCCTGCACGATTTGACCGGTCCAAGGTTAAAACCTCAGATTTCCTGCTCCAAAAGCGAATACGTTACCATTCGACTAACTGGTCGGTCTCCAGTTTTCTCGATTTTGCAAATTGAGAGCATCTCTTAGAACAGGATTGCTATGGTTTAGTTGATTTTCGATTTCAGACAATAGTCTTAGTCGGCAGTTTAGTTGATCGACAACGGTTTAATTGATTTTCGATTTCAGACAATAGTCTTAATCGGCAGTATTTTTCTTCTTTTCCAGTCAAAGCAACAAGCAGAAAGAAAGTCTAAGCCAGAAAAAAATTCCAGTTCAAATCCTGCTGAAGAATGAGTTGGTTACTTGACGAATGTTCGATCTTTCGGTATCTTTTGCATGATGGCAACCGACAAGGCTTTGCAGTTGCGAAAATTTAGTATTGGGACTTTGGTGTACACAGAATATGTTTCAAAGAGTGCTCTTTAAAAAATATAGATTTTGATGCGATTTAACCTTGACCAAAATTCATGAAGGCTTGAAAATTCCAGTTTTTGAAAAACACGGAAGTTGTTAATCGTACAAAATCCTTTGCTCAATGTTTTATTGTTCAAATCACCAACATTTTAAGCCGTTGCTTCCAACAGCACCTACGTTTGATGATTTTATTTCTATTACTTTTTTTAGATTTGCTGATAGTTTTAAGATTTATGAGATGAGCTATTTGTAATTGTTGAAGGTTTGCATTGGAGAAAGGACCGTGATTGTAAAATATTTAGTGAGTTTTCTTAGAACATTACGCTCTCTGTTCTTTACTTCGTCTTTTATTTCTTACTATTAGCTCAATTCTTCGCATGAACGTTTATAGCCCATGTTTTCCTGAATTTCTACCTGAAACGATTTGCCCAATTGACCTGGCTGATTTGATCTTGCGTTTGGTTTTGTTGCAGATTTTAGTTGATTATTTTGGCGTAAGATCGTGGTTCATTACTGTGTCATTTAGGACTATTAATATTTTTCTTTGAAGAACACTTTCGAGGATTTTATTATTTAATGCTGGAAATGGACTTAATATGATTTATTGCGTGCATTGAAGAACTTTAAATGGCATTATTGTTACGATTAAAAAAATATTTATATATATTAAGCAACCTATAGCATAATAAACGGTTAACATTTTAATTAAGGCACTGTTTTTTTACCGCGATGGTATACAGTCACTTTCAATGGTGAAAAATGGATTAGGATTGGTCTATATTTGTCCTAAAAGTGTAAAGTGCTCCACCAATATTTATTGTTTTTTGTCGAAACGCAATCGTATCGACCAAACAGAGTTTGGCGTCGCGCTTACATTCTTTTGTCTAGTGTAAGCTAAACTAATTTTCCAGAGTTTGAACTAATGTCAGTACAATTAATTAGCTATGCTTCTGTATATTAACTGATAATGGTTGAGGTTATACATACTCCGGATAAAGGGCGGGGCTTGTGTGCATCTAGGGGAATCCTACAAGGATCTATTGTTTTGTCCTCTTCTCCGTTTGCATATGTGTTATCAAATTCTCAAAAAGGGAAGAGATGCGACTTTTGTTTCAAGAGGTGTGTATGTTTTAGTAGTTTTTAATTTTTTTTTTGAAGCGGTTTACTATGGAAAATATATCAGTGGTTTGCGTATCTTTTAGCCAATCTACGTTAGCTTCCCCCAATCATTTAAGAAATAGTTTTGTATAATAATAGAAGCTACAATTATTATCTGTGTTTTATTGAAGAAAAAGTATCTAGCGACAAAAATAAGAAAAATGGGGACTCACAAAGGTTAAAGCTGCTCCGCGTCCCAGCTTTTCAATGATTGACCGAAGTTTTTGGTGAATGACCGCTAATAAAATAGCCAATTCGGTCAAAATGATCAAGATCGAAAAAATCATCAAGATTTTGTATTTAAGACTTAAAATTATGCTTGCAATTATAAAAATAACCGAAATTTTGGAGCGAAAAAATAAACCCAGTCTCGAACCTGAGTTAACATAGAGATTTTTACTTCAGTTGCAACGCTCCATTAACATTCACTCGTACGTTTTTGCGCTTCCACTTATTTTTGCAAATTTTGCTGGCAGTGTCTCCTTTTATTGACTCGATATTTTTTTAGACAAGATACTTTACTAAGATGTTCTGGATGCAAATTCATGAGATATTGCAATAGAGGATGCCAGGTGAGTATTATTGCATACTACCGTTTTTAATTTCACAAGAGCCATAATGTTTGTCAAAGAAAGCTTGCCCAGACCAACAAATTAGCTGGATGTTACATAATATTATTTTTTAGAAAGGAGCTTGGCGTGTCCACAAACCCGAATGTGCAGCGTTGAAACGTGTGTCACCGAAAATTCCGCCTCATTTTGTAATTCTGTTAAGCCGAGTTTTGTGGAAACTGGTAAGAAAATAAACATTTTATAGAATCTGCGCAATGTCAGGACGATGAAATTGTGAGAATTAGCGATTTAGTTTGAGTAAACACTTTCGAAGCTGACATTATCCTAATAAACTTGAAAAAAAGAAGAAAATTTGTAAGATGGTTTCTAAGCTAGCTCTGTATTTGTATGCTACTAAATCGCTTGAAGCCCGACTCTTCTTTGCTCATACGGTATATCACGAGCAGTAGGTTCAAAAGACGATAACTGCATGTCGAGTATCGTAGATTATTTTGATTGAGTAGGGGTAGAATGGGCTTTGATCCTTCAAAAAGCCAATTTCAAAAGCTTTTGGCATAAAAAAAAAATAGCAAAATTTGCATCTATCTAAGTGCACCCAATATCTCTCATACTTGTATTGTTCAGGAAGAAGCTATGGACGATAATAACACAAAGGATTTAATATCCATTGTCGATTTAGAATCAAGTAAGACCAATAGTTTTAAGCATTGTAAAGCAAGTTTTACTAACTTCTTTTCTTGTGTAGATTATAACCGCCTTTCTGCTGCTCAGACAGAGGTGCTGGGACAATTTATAGTAGTTTTGCATTCGTATTGGGGCCAGGGAACTCTTCCGCTTCAAGTTCCTGATATTAAGGCTGTCCTCGAACTGTGCGCAAAGGTAGGTAGGCGACACTTTCTTGAATATGATCGTGAACTTAACTTAGTATAGAACTACGCTGGCGTAGCCGATCTTATCAACATCAGCGTTGCCATTAAAAATTATGATTAGAGAAGCCCCTACGTCGTGTTTAAAGTAATATATCTTTAAACCAACTAGGTCAAGAAAGCTGGAGTCGACGCCAATCTAACTTTTGCCTTAACTTTAGATATACTCAATGACTTTGCCTTCATTCCTCTTTTAAGCAATATTTATTTGAATTTGATAAAAATTGTCGGTTGACGGAACTTGTCTTTTATTTTTGGACTTGAGTGGCCTTTTTTACGATTTTAGATGTTGCTTATTTGCATTTGTGTCCTAACAAGTTTTTTTTTCCAGTTGAAGAATAATTGTTTTGCAATATCAGACGAAGAATTACAAACTTGTATCGGAACGGGCGTATATTTAAGGTAAATTTTTTTGCTATGCATTCCAATGAATTCCAAAGAAATTTCATAACAACGAGCGATCGTGGTTTATAGAGAAAATTCATTGCCTAGCCTTTCGGAAAATTTTTCTGTCATTTCGATCCACCCCATGTTTGGGAGAGGATAATGCACCGTCACTTATGGGGCGAGACATTGGTATAGCTTTTGGCCTTTCGGAGTTTCTCTGCGCTCCTATTTTTTGTAAGGGGTTCGAATAACCCCATTACCACTCTACAGCTCTTTACTCTATCAGCATGACTTTAACTCTGTGTTTTCTTTTGTATTTTTTGATTGTCTTCGATTTTTGGTAATGATGTAGGTTATGTTATTCGGCATTTCTCTACAGCGTGTGTGACGCTTATTATCTACATCTTGTGTCTTGGTGTCCTAAAGCTTGCTATCCTGTTTCAGTTGCAGCTTACTCAATCATAGTTGCCGGCCGAATTGCGTAGTTGAATTTAATGGCGTAAAAGTGAATATCAGATCGTTGAAAAATATTTCAGCGGGCGAAGAGGTAAGAACGTTCATTTACTATTCTCGTGTGAGATTAGAAAGGTTTAGCCAAATCGAAAGCTAAGGTAATGATCATGGTTACTGCCCTGATGTTAGCAAGTTGGTCATCTTGTTAAAGCGTATCGTATTTTCCGGACTATAAGGCGCACCAAAAATTTTTTATGGTAAAATTTATTAAGTGCGGGTTGTACTCCAGTGCGCCTTATGTATGGAAAAAACAATAAAGTGGCATAATTTATTTAGTTTTTTCTATTTTTTACCTGTTTTACAGCAATTTAACCCTTAAGTAAAATGTATGCTATGCGCCTTATGTATGGAAAAAAGTCGAATTTTTTAAATTTTTTGGTTGTGTGCCTTATAATCCAGTGTATATAGTCTGATTTTGTTCAAGTTGGGGCGTTCCCGATGTGAAGACCAGAAAAGGTCCTAAATCTCGAAGGGTTGATTTTGCAGGCAAGAAAAAGGTTTTCACTATCTCGGATTTACCGATTCGTACAATACCAACACAAGGCTTGGCTACTTTACTGATAAATCGATCGCCTCATGGCCCCTCTTCGCTTTGCTTTGAGTATTGTTTACCAGTTGAACATTATTTTGCTATAGCTGCTAATTTCGTATGTGGATCTTTTTTCGCCCAGCGATCAACGACAGAAGGAATTAATGGAAATTTACAAGTTTTCATGCTACTGTCTATCCTGCGTAAATAAAACTAATGTAAGTGGTTTGACGCAGTTTGGATTTGTAAATATTCGTTGATATCTGCTCGGCCCAAACCTAGTGATGAACAGATTTTGTTTCTTGTTAACTTTGCGGTGTATCTTACCAAGCAATGTACAGAACACTGCACTGATTTTTATAAAAACACGAGGCTCATTTTTGCTTAAAATTTAAGAACAATGCCAGCCACAACATGAAAAAAATAATGAGAACTCGGGCCGGGACAATCTTTTTTAAACACCAGCCGAGTGTATTGGCCTTTTCTATGTTGTCGTTGTTGATATGTCTAACAGTAATCATGATCTGTAACAAACGCCACCTTTAAACCAAGCAAGAAAAAATTTGTGTCGTTCGCCAATAGAGTTAAGAACAAACGAGGCTGAAAATTTAAGAACAGCCAGTCTCAACCGTAAAAAAAATCTTAACCTTAAAAAAGTTTTAACTTAATTCTCGAAAAGCTTTGACTCTTCGAGAATTTTTTGGCAAAAAGGTAAATCTAAGATAGCTAAAAACAGATCTTTTCTCTAGGATAAAGAAATGATGCAGGACTTTAATGGGATTATGAGTGCGTCCAAGCGTGAAGCAGTTAATGATGTTTTGCACGAGTTGGATCAACTTAGAGACGCCAGTTCTTTTCAGGAAATGTTAGATCTTGCCGAAGGCTATGTAAACCGCAAAGTGTTGCCACTCGAAAATGTTTGTATGGCCAAAGTAAGTTTTTGGTTTCGAAAGAAAAGTTTAATATGAAGTATCTTGACAATAGAAATTTTTTTATTAATCGTTTGCGTGCTATCTGGCCTAAAGGCTACCAGCGCGGAAGCCTACGGAAGATTCACCAGTATGGCGACTACTTAAAAACAAGCAATGCGAAAAAGTTGTCTTCCCGCAGGAATCGAACCTGCAGCGTTTGGATTTTCGGTCCACTGCTCTACTACTTGAGTTAGAGAAGACGTGACTTCGCATGCTTAATTTTGGCTATTTAAACCCAGCAACTTAATGCTTGTTCTATGATGTTAATAATAATTTAGTTGTGATGTTTTGACGTTTGCTGGCCAGAGCTTTTATTATTAATCGTTTGCGTGCTATCTGGCCTAAAGGCTACCAGCGCGGAAGCCTACGGAAGATTCACCAGTATGGCGACTACTTAAAAACAAGCAATGCGAAAAAGTTGTCTTCCCGCAGGAATCGAACCTGCAGCGTTTGGATTTTCGGTCCACTGCTCTACTACTTGAGTTAGAGAAGACGTGACTTCGCATGCTTAATTTTGGCTCTTTAAACCCAGCAACTTAATGCTTGTTCTATGATGTTAATAATAATTTAGTTGTGATGTTTTGACGTTTGCTGGCCAGAGCTTTTATTATTAATCGTTTGCGTGCTATCTGGCCTAAAGGCTACTAGCGCGGAAGCCTAACGAAGAAAAAAGCTACCTGCGCGGAAGCCTAACGAAGAAGACAACTTTTTCGCATTGCTTGTTTTTAAGTAGTCGCCGTTCTGGTGACTCTTAGGCTTCCGCGCTGGTAGCCTTTAGGCCAGATAGCACGCAAACGATTAATAATAAAAGCTCTGGCCAGCAAACGTCAAAACATCACGACAGAAATTTTTTAGTTGATAAAATTCCAAATGAAATAACCTTTAAATTTTCATTAATGCTTTAAATAATTCAAGCTTTTTAAATGCGAGAAAAAGAAATTCAACATTTAAGCCTTTAGTGTCAGAGGCTGGAAAATTTATTCAATAGTTTTTTTGCCTAACATGTTATGCATAGGTCCTTGATTTTGCTATGGATGCATCCATTGCCCTGGACAAATTCGAAACGGCGTTTCAATATGGAGTAAGCTCCTTAAATGCATATAAGTAAGTTGTGAGAAATGATGATGTGTAGCATCGCTAGAGAAATGCTAACAGTAGGGACGCATTTACACGAAGTATACACTTGTAGTTCCAATCTATCGCTTTTTCCTTTTTATCTCGCGTTAAATACGATACGCAATTTACTGATTCAACAGCGTTGATATGTTGGCGTAGAATTCAAGACGCATTTGTGACAAGTTTTCGAGTTTGATCTGCGCTGCGCTCTTGTATTTTTTTTTGCGCAAAACATTGCGTTAGAATTCAGAGTTCGTACAGCATAGCCAGCCTGAGAGGTAGTAAATCGATGTGCTAAAAGAAAGTGACCACTTCAGAAATAGGCCGGAACAGCGATCAATGCTTAGTTGCTTTAATCCAAAGTAGGCTGGCTGTCTAAAATAATACCTGCTATCCATATTCGAATTTAAATGCGTTTAATCTTAAAGTCAATCGTTCAATTTTTTTGATCGAGCAGCGAATTATTCCTTGTATGTTCAGATGCTAAGCATCACTGGCGTCGATTTCGAAGGGGCCGGGGAGCGGCGCCCCATCGGGTCTGACACTGAAGGGAGCGAAATATGTCTGGCCCCCTCGGTTTTTTGGCTAGTAACGCCCACTTGGCACTCAAGGTAAAAACGTGATCCGAAGTTACGGACTGAGATAGAACCAGAATGCGGCGAAGACCTTTTTTTTTTTTGTCTTCACTTGAATTTGGGGGCAAAATTCCGCATTGAAATAAACTTATTAAGTTTGGACAAACTTCGCAAAAAAGTTTCGCCCCCTCGGAATTAGCTTAATCAACAAAAAATCGACGCCTACGGTAAGCATTGTTAATTCATTGATCGGCTGCATGTATTGCAGAAAATATCTTGACCCGTTTCATCCAACTACCGGGATACAAATTATGAAGCTCGGAAAAATTTTACTGTACCTCATGAAGAATGAAGAAGCTCTGGAAATGTTACACGAAGTAGGCAACTAAAACATGAATGCATAAAAGTTTTCGTATGTAGAAAATGAATCTAGTGCGCTGCAAAACAGGTAACATGTTAATAAGAGGCATTATAATGCTCTTCAACTGATTATGGTGTAAGCTGAAGAGGTAGGATTAGGTTTCATTTTTATACGTGATTTTATATGACTGGTAAACTACAGTCTAATTTGTTTAGCGTAACAAACTGTATTTTTCTTATTTCGCTAGTTTCGAAATGTGTTTGTAATCATTTCGGAATTTTAAAGTTTTTATTTCGTTTTTTAAAAAGCAACAATCGATTTTGATGTAAATAAGCGGTTGCGTTTGTTGCAGGCACGAAAAATTTTGCAAGTTGTGTACAGTCCAGAAGGGGTAGTAATGAAGGAACTGCGTGAGCTTATTGGACAATGCCAGAGCGAACTACGGCACGCTGGATCAGACAACGAGCAGCGAAATGTGTGTTAAAACAAGGAATTACTTTGGCCCATCAATCATCTCACCTTTAGTTTGCCTCATCTTTCTTACTTCGTCTTTATTTTACCCTCTGACTGGCCAATTCTATTGACATTTTTCTGTTAACTTTAACGTGCGTTTTGTTTCACTGTCAAATTATATAATGTAGTTTTGTGTTTGTTGTCGTAATGACTTGACGAAGCAATCTTGCTAGAATGATGCTGTTTCTGCTACATTAATTTAACGTCAATTCTTCGTATTTTACTTAAATTGTTTGTCTGGATTTATTTTAATGCACATTTTGTAGTAAATCTATATCTTGAAACTTCAACATTGTGTTTTGGGGCTAGATATCTTGTACAACTGTTATAAGCCTACACCGCCTGGGACGCCGTACTGTTCAACTTAGTTATGATTTATCAGTCGTTGCAAAGAAGCCCCGTAAATAAGCTTGTGACTCTTTATAAGGCTTTCGTTTAAAAGTTTTGGTTCTCTGCGTTGCTTACTTCGATCGAAGTCTTGCGATGGGTTTTCATGTGGGGCAATGATGAATTTTCTACAGCAGATTAATAAACGTAGTACATTGTCCTTAATATATTGCTTTACACCGTATCCCGCAATAAAATATCTGTTTGATCGGCTATTGTAGTACGTATTAAACCTCCTGTCTCCAGACAGCGTCAGACGCTAAATATTGCAATGACACCTTTGTGCATGGAAAAATCAGCAGTATTCCGCATTTGCTTAGGAGTTTCCAGTGATCCAATGTTTCTGTGGATTTCTTCGAATTCTTGTCCACTAAATTTGCTGCTTGTTGAAGCCACCAAGCAGAGATAATCATCGTAAAGCGTCTAATCCAATGACGCAACAACGTGATCAGTAACCAGAGTGCGGGTTGAACCCATATCGGATTATCTCGTTGATTTTATGTGATCAAAATTATTTAATGTGGTAGTAACTTGATCATCATTAAATTCTTGAGACAAAAATTTAAGGTTGATGCATTCTTTTAGATTTACCATACTAAAAAATGAAGATCTCCAATGGAGTTTATTTGTTTCAAAGCCAGCGAAGTTTAAAATCACAATTAAATCGCAAGCAAAGCATGTTAACAATAATATTTACTGGCTATAGGGAAGAAGCGAAGTGACCAAAGTGGTCTTCAAGTCTACTTCTACCCTCTATAATGGAATCGCTTGGGAGCTCATCCCAGCGGAAGGAATGAAGTGATGAAAAACTGTGAGGCGGCTTATTCTTTTTCTACAACTGCTCCCAAAACTTTTTTGGAATAAGCTGGCAAATTAGAGAGCGAGAAAAAAATTAGTACAATTTTTTTTTCAAAATGTAGAGAAGAAGTTTGGTTTAACAAACTACAGTGGGCCGTAATGTTAGTGGTACATCTACTTTTAGTAAACAGAAACGGCTCCAGAGCAAATTGCCAAACGGCAAAAAAATAATATGTAAGTCGATTAATTCATTGGTGGTAATTTTTAGCTTTTTCAGGAGAAGGCGGCGTCGGAGTTAATCTTTTACAGCATTATCTGCACCCTTTTAGGTTGGTAGCTGTAGCAGGGCAGTATCATTAAGATGCTGATCTCGCGGTATCCAATGTGGAGTTAGGCGGGCAAAAAATGGCGCAGAATTACGACTTTAAACAGACATTTGGTCTAAACTCGAAAATAAGCTGAATGAAGTTTAACTTCGATCCAAATGTTAATTAAAAAAAGAACTGCTCTTTTTAGGGAGCCTCTCGTCAGGAGTAAAGCGGGACAGCTTTCTGTTGTCGATATCATTGTACTATTTCGAATACTATTATAAGTATCGTGTAATTTACAAAATGAGAGTGCACCAAACGTCTTGTTGGTCGAGCAGTAACGCGTTCGTCTATGGAGCAGGAGGTCTGAGATTTAAATCTCAGGCCGATCAAATCGAACACAGTATTTTCAACGGCTCGCCACCTCAGCAGCATTTCTTCTAAAAAAACTGCGTTGCCCTGGCGCAATGACGCCGAAATGGGCACCGCAAACTCGTTACACGCTTCAGCGTAATGCATCAAGTAATAATAAAGGATTTGATTAGGCTGCACCAATTTAGCTTGCCTTTAGACTCGAATCATTGGTCATGCGCAGTGGTGCCGTAACAAGGGGGCAGCTGACCCCCCTGCCCTTTTACCAGGAGGGGCAAGGGGGGCGATTCTGCCCGACTAAACTGACGACAAGCAAAAGAGCACAGGAGCTAAATATTCTAGTGATTAAAGTTTAGTGTTTTGTGAATCAAAAGAGCCCTTTCTAGAAATAAAACTTAAATATTTTTTTGTTGATTCAAAAATACATTACGATTTTTGATTTATAAAAAAATATCTTTTTTCATTATTAGCAAATACTCTCCGCCAAGTGGCGCTAAAAATTTCCTTAAAATCAAAAATAACAAATTAGAAGAGACTACTTTATCGAAAACTTTTATCTGTTTTTTTTATTCCACCCAACTCAAATTCTTACT
The DNA here is from genome assembly GCA_963965965.1 of Trididemnum nubilum. Taxonomy (NCBI): domain Eukaryota; kingdom Metazoa; phylum Chordata; class Ascidiacea; order Aplousobranchia; family Didemnidae; genus Trididemnum; species Trididemnum nubilum. The sequence goes on along the minus strand of OZ014474.1, from coordinate 12,123,099 downwards.
CTAAAACTAACCCCAAACCTAACGCAAACTTTAACTCAAATCTTAATCTTAAAACCTTTAAAAAAGCAAATACAAAAAGCACAGATGAATATTTCTTATTTTTGCTTATCCTCTTCTACTAACTTGAACATTTCCGGTGTAATTGTCACTACCTAACACATAGCGTGTGTTAAATGATTTCTATATAGCGCAAAATAAATGAACAATTTTGTAGAAAGCATTTGGTTAGCCTGTGACATCCGATTTAGTTTCGTCAGTTTTAAACTGACGCTAGAAAGATAGGGTGTTGTAAAATTTCAAATTTAGAACTCAAGGATCTTATGTCAGTAGGCCTAAGCATTACTCTCAAGACATTCAAGTTTCTAACTTTGTTTGTAGCCCTAGTTGGAACGATCGACGCTGGCGTTACCAGTGGCGGATTCTTGTATTCCGGACCCCCTTGCTCAAACCGGAGAAATATAAGAAAAACTTCCAACAGATAAAATCCACTGCAACAACTGGAGCAAAATCCATTTCTTGACCAAACTTAACAGTAAAATACTCGGTAGGGGTGGGAATGAGCATCTCCAAAATTATCTTTTTCTATTGCAGATAAATTAGGTTAAAACCTAAAATTTTCTTATTTTACGACTTACCAGCTTGTTTTAAAATGGCTGAAATTTTACCATTAACCACCACCCCCATAGCCCATTTGTGCAGCCAATTTAATCATGTTTTTGCATTGCTAATGCCTATGCCACGTTTTAAAAGCACTAATTTTTGCTAAAATTGCAAAATCTCCGAGCGCTGGGAGCTCTGCCCTCAGCATCCCTTGCCTCCGGCGATTGGGGGCGTTGCCCCCAACCCCCAAAGGTCTCCGGTGGCTGAACCTGCCCTTACTTAATTTTTAATTCGTTTGTTGCTATTTTTTAGTGTTTATGCGACGCACTCAGAACTCTGGTTTTGTTGAAATGTTTTAACAGTATTAGAGACCAATGTTAGTTGAATGACCCTACGTACAGCATTGAAAGTGCCCTTTGAAAAACCTGCCCCCCCCTCGCATAGGCGTAGCCAGGATTTTTGATTGGAGGGGGCCCAAACCACAAATCACATGCAATGACGTCATCAGAAATTTTCAAAACAGGAACTTTTTGTGGGGCAAAGATATCGTAGAATGGAAGATCTGAAGCTGTAGTCTATTGGCACTTAACCAGGATTTTGGTAAAGAGAGAAGGCGAAAACTAATCGTTAGAAAATGCAAATGTCTAGCTTAGGAGACGTAATGAGTAAGCTAGTGTACTCAAACGTATCACAGACGGGGATCTGGGGGCGGAGCCCCCAGGCGCCGGTGGCTATAGGGGTCTGGGGCAAAGCCCCAGCCGCTGGGCGATTTTTGTCAGTTTTTGGGAATAAAAGCTATTTTAATCCCACTGGATCACATTTCGCTTGAGTTCAAAGCCATTTGAAAGAACTAGATTTTTAACATTTGAAAGCCAATCGAAAAAATTTAACTGTTTAATCTTCCTTTTACTCGCAATTAAAGTCCAAAACACGTTTAAAATCTTGCATTATTTGTAAAATTTTAATTGTAAGTGATTTGGTCCATGTGTGGGTAAGTAAGGCACATTGCCTCCTGCAATATTTTAGAAGTAAATAGTAATCCACTCAAAGATTTTCCTTCACGATTTTTGTTTTGTTATGAAGTTAACCAGTTATAGGAGTACATGTACGGCCAGCGGGCTCAGGCCCCCTCAATTCAAATTCAATAATTTGTTCAATGAGCATTTTCTCTAGCTATTTTTTTAAAAGTATTTTGTGCGTAAAAACTGGCGAGGTGGAGTTGAATCGTTATTGAAAAATGGTCTAATAGATGGTTACGCTTACTAAACATGTTATTCCTGGGCCGGATTTACATTGCTCGGGGCCCCTGGCACTTAAGGGATTTTTGCTACATCTTCCTGCCAAATATAAATGAAGACCAAAAAAGTCCTACCAGCTGAGCGCTGGACCCTGGCGCTGTGCCATATGGTAAATACGGCGCTGGTTATTGCATTACGTTCAAAAAAAGTTTAGATGAGGGCCTGAGGTAGCAACTTTTAGGACAAAAACTCTTGATTTCACCCTGGTTATACGTTTAAATTGGAGGGAAAAATTAAATTAAGGGGGTGCACCAGGCTCCCTGGTCGTTAATATCATTTATTGTTAATTAATGTTGTACGCGTGTACTCTTGTACGCAAAGATGCTAAAAGAAACTGAAAATGAAGAAACAAGGTTTTTTTGTAAAATTTTTGTCATTGGTGGCATTTCAATTCAGGGGGCCCCGGGCCCCTAGGCCACCCCCCTGGCTACGCTTATGATTTTGAGATAAGATCGCACCCTTAAGTTCTTTCATAAAAAAAACATTTTAAGCAAAATTAAAATAACTTTTTTTCCAAAACGTAGAGGACTCGTGGCAAGTCACTTGACAGTTCTTTGAAACCTCCAGGAATTACATGACATTGTTATGACCTGGACACGTGGTCGTCATCATTATTACTTGCTTTTGTTCGCGTAAATCCTAAATTAAAGAAACTGCAATTCCGGACAAGGACAACAAACTGGCTATGCTCTCATTATATTTATCATTGGTAGTATTTCAGTTGGGGGTTTGCATTACCGCCTGTGTTATAGCATTAAGTTCATAATAACGTTAAACGAGGGCCTGGGATTACAACTTTTAGCACAAAACTTTAGATTTTTCACCGGTTTTGGGTATATATTGTTAAAAATTTGAAATGCGGGGCCCCTGGCCCGGGACCCTTGGTCATCAGTTAGGGTCCCCAGGGTCCCCTGGTAGTCAGTTAGGGGCCCCTGGGCCCCCTGGTTGTTAGTTAGGGGCCCCGGGGCTGCAACTACAACTAAGTCGTCCGTAACCGCAAACAAGTCGTCCGTAACTGCAACTAAACATCGCTAGGCTATGTTATCATAATTTTTATCATTGGTAGTGTTTCAATCGGGGGGGTGTCTAGGCCCCGTGGGCCCCACTGTCTATGCCTATGCTCCCTTGCCCTGCCCACGTTCTGGCACCCCTGGTCATGCGCATAGCAGAATACGAAATGTTGGCTGTGAGTCATCTGTTAACTTCAATCACGTAGAGTACCAGGTAAACAAAGCATCAGGTCGAAAGCGCATGTGTGCGTCTCAAGTCAACAGCTTTGAACCACAATGGCTCTTGTTTGCGTCAATAGGACTCAAAGCCTATTGTTGTAAAAAAACAAAATACGATTATGCTTTCTTTGAAATATTATGTCGATCTCTAAACGATAGTGCTTTCGTTGTCTGGTGCTTATTGCCTAGTTTTAATTGCTCGGTGATGTTCTTCAAGGCTTTAGGCTTGCTTGTACCATACAATATTGTACCGTTATTTATTATTGTTTATTTAGGTGGATCATAGACTCTTTGTTCAGTAGACTAGAAACAGAAGCGCGGATTAAATAGAAAAGAGAATTGAAAAAAAAGTGTTGTTGCGAAGTTATTTTGCCGTCAAGCGTATTTGGCTGATTTGATTGGACATATTCCTAGAACAAGTGAACCGAGAAGAAAAAAAATCATGTTAATTGGTATCTTTTAAAACAAGTAAACCATGAAGAAAAACGGACAAAACTATCAATTTCCAGTCTACTACCAATAATAAAAAATAAAGAAATAATAACAATGAAGAGTCTTTGGTAGGATCATTAAGATTGTACAGTTTTGCGTTTTAGTTGCAAGTAGCAATTGTGGGAATACGGTTAACTCCGTCTGTTGTAATTTTTTTTTTTTTTTGGCAACTTTTTTTTTCCTATGACGCTACGAAAAATAATCAGTTTCTCTCTTTTGGCTGCCAACGTGGCAGGATAAGCAACTACTAAAATTCATCGGAGTTGATCGACGATTATGGTATTTTTTTGTGAATTCTTTTTGGTAGCATACAATAAATTGGAAAACAAGCAATCACTCGAGTAATCTATAAAGCTGGCAGGAAATTGTGGCCCCTCTAGAGACAGGCTGGAAGGAGGACCGCCACACAATCAATGCATTCACAAACAATACTAAAAACACAAAGTAATGTTTCGAAGCTATTTATATCTCGATATCATTTTAAGCAATAATAGCAGGATATTAATATTTCTTAGAATAATTAAATTTTATCTTTTTTTTATATTTATTGATTGATTGATTGATTGATTGGTGCATCTTTATCCTCCTATCACGAGAAAGCGACGGTGCGCTATGCTTTGGACGAATCCGCACCCGCTTAGGAGTTGACCATTTTCCGAGCTTTCCTGTTGGCGTTTTGACTTCTTCCCACGTAAATTTGCTGCTTGTTCGAAGCCACCAAGCAGAGATAATTATCGTAAAGCGTCTTATCCAAGGACGCAACAACGTGACCAGGGTGCGGGTTGAACTCTATCATCATAATAAGATGCAAGCACCAGAGGTGGAGTCCTCCAGGACGTCCTTGGCCTCGAGGACGTCCTCGAGGACACATTTTGAAGTCCTTGGCCTTGGCCTCGAGGCCTCAAGTCCTCGAAAATTGGCCTGTCCTCGGCTCGAGGACAACAGTATTTTTTGAATTGTTAAAATTTTGCGGAGCGCTTGAAAAATTTTTTAGAAAACGTTTTTTTGTGGAGATCGCTTGAAAAATTTTTGTGAAGACCTTTTTTTTTTTGGAGAGCACTTGCGCTTGTGTCCTTGGTCCTTGGCCTTGGCCTCGAGCATTCCTGTCCTTGGCCTCGAGAGTGTCTGTCCTCGGAAAGGCTGTCATTGGCCTTGGCCTCGGATTTTTTTTGTGTCCTTGGCCTTGGCCTCGAGCCTTGTGTCCTCGACTCCACCTCTGGCAAGCACTTTCCAAACGCTTACATTCTACTAATTTTTTTCTCCGCATGTTTTTTTGATTCTGATTTTTCCGTAGATTACTCAAAATTACATTTTGGCTGAATTAGCATGCATGTTTATGCTTTGTGTTGTGCCTGATAAATTTGTTTGCGTGTTTTTGTTTTTCGTGTTTTTATGGACGTTTGATTAGTCTGACACAAATAAATAAGGAAGGCTTTATTTCACCGGAAATTTTTATCTGGTTTTTTATTAATTCTGACTCAAATCTAACACAAACTCAAATGCTTACTCTAAAACTATTCCCAAATCGAACCCTAACCCAAACCCTAACCTAAACCCTAATCTTAACCCCTAAAAAAGCAAATGAAAAAAGCGCGGATGAATATTTCTCATTCTCGTTTTATTCTCTTTAAGTTGAAAATTTTCGGTGAAATAGTCACTACCAATAAATAAATACAATTATGATTATGAAATATTATTGGCAACTCTGTTTCCCAGGTGCTGCAAAGCCAAAACTGAAGTTAGTGCAGAGCAAAACCAACGAGACTGCAATCGAATGTACCTAAGTGGAGGCTGCTTTCATGAGGTTAGGGTACTAGCAGCAGTTAAGATAACTAAGAATAGTATTAGCGATTAGTTAAGATCTACTTAGAGCTTAATGTATAGCCTAGATGCTAAGTAAACTGTAGATTAACCTAGAATACAGTAGGACTACACTGCTTAGTGGCTTACTGGATAATTAGTCATTTAGCGGAGCGGTAATAATTCACCGATCCAGCACAATTGTGCATTGATAAAAAAATGAAATAAATTCAAACGCCATACCATCAGCAATGTGACTGATTTGGTAAAGAAGAAGCAGAAGTTTTCATAAGTACTACTGGTACTCTTTTAAGTAAGTTTTGGTTTTTTCATTTATTTATTTTATTCTTGACCACCACAACAATTACAAATGCATAGTAAAACAACAATAACACTTAGAGTAAGGAAGAGGAAGTAGTGACACAACGTCAGATGTTAAGACATGCAGAGGATATCGAGGATAAAAAAAGCGATTTTTATTTGCTTGGTTGCTACACCTGTCACACAAGTTGAAGAATGCTCAGTGTAGGCCTAATCAATCACACTCTTCAACATACACACGCAGGCACTCAAGATAGAAGTAAAACTAATGGCCGCTGTAGTTTTTCAAGTAATTGATAAAAAGGAGAGAGAAGACCTGTGTGAGGCCAGTCACGGTTATGTAGGTAGTCGATGGGTGGTACAACCGGCCCCATAGCTAACTTTAACTCAACAGATCATGGTGAGAAAAGAACAACCACTCTAAAAATAAAACCTCATCGGGTCCAGAAACCCTTTCAAATGGCTGCTGGTCAAAGTATCAAGATAATAACAAATTTTGTAATCAATACATATGCATTAAAATAATTTTATATGACATACCTACAGCAATAGTAATTCACAGCATCTACATTGCGTCTATATAAACAGCTGGTACAAAATACCATAGGTTTTAATCTCTCCGATAACTTAAACAGAACACAGATATACTGATTTTGCATGAGAGGTACCAAACATGCGTCAACGCATTGTTGATGGAATGTATCTCAGATCGTTAAGGCAGAATCTGGTGTAATACTCAAAAGGTAACGGCACTACATTTCTTTTTATGCAAACTACTGAAACTCATAAGCCGTTAATTGCCTACTGTTGTTGTGTAATGTCAAGTTTTAATTCATGTTTAATTTATTAAGTTCTTTAAGTTTTGCATTAATGTTAATACCGCAGGACTCTACCAAAGCATTCAAGTATTTCAGAGTTAATTATACCAAACAAAAAAAGCAGTAATGTAAAACAACACTAAATAGCAAACAAATGAATAAGGACGATAGAAACTATTTTACAAGGGGAACAATAAGGTATGCTAAAAGATCAGTGATAATAATTGGGCATGCCCTGGCAAGACAGGATATAAAATGGTTATTCTGACTGGATGTCAAAAGATCTGAATCAATATTTGACAGACAAAGTATATTGCTATCGAGATCAATAATCAGCATTAAATAGATAAATTTAAAAGTTGAAGGTGGTACATAACCACACAACTTCAGTTCATGATGCTTTGCCCAGTTGAATTTGTACTGCACAAAGCCATCACCAATAGATCCTGCTTTCTGCTTTGGTTGTGGACTAGAATATACACCTGAAAAGAAAAAAACAAAAGCAGGAAAAGAACACATGAGTTTATAGAGACCCAAAAGCCAAGAAACACTTCTGGAGTTTTCTTGGGGTTTCATAATGTAACCACCAAGCAGGGATACTTTTGAGGGTAGCCTTGTCCAAGAGTGACACAAGACGACCAAAAACAGCATGATGATTTTACACATGAACAGCAACAATGTCCTATAAATTAGACTTGTAATAAGTCTTTACTTAAGTTTTTTTTTGCATTTTAGAATTAAAGGATGCTATTGTGAGATTCTGGGATTTGAAAGAAGTTGGTGTTTTACTCCAGAGGGCTGGGCTTTAGCGAGAGATAGATTGTTGGCACATATTGGTTGAACAGAACTTTGGTATTAGGTTGGAATTATTTCTAGTATTGTATTGCGAACGATTAGTAACAAAGATTTTACTAAATACTCAAGATTTTTATTTTTGCTCTGCTTGTACATAAATACAGTCAGTACTTAAATTGTAGGGGGGACGGGGGGGACACGTCCCCCCATCGAGATTGAGCATCCCCCCATTGAGATTGAGCTTCCCCCCATCGAGATTTTAGCGCTGGTTTATGGGAGGAAAAATTTACTGTTTTTGGCCAGAAAAATCGCTTGAATGCTGATTTCGGCCAGATAAGGTCTTCGGATTTCGGCAAAGACCTTTTTTTTGGGGGGAGGGAGGGATCACCTGTTTTTCGCTGAAAAATCGACTCATTCCATTTCAGGAACAATGAAAATTTAAGTCAAGTTTGTTTGCGGAACAACCTTCCAAAAAATCCTGGGTACGTGTCTGTTCTTCACTAAGGTTCAGCCAACGCTGAAAAAGCATCCCCCATGCAAAATTTTACAATTTAAGTACTGAATACACTTATGTCTTTGAATAAAAGTTGATCAAGTGTTAGTATTTCATACCTTTGTGTGATGTCACTGTTACAGTTTTGACCACATGCTAGCCTGATGAAGTAGTGTCATTGCTTTTATACAATAATTTGCCCACCACTGTTTATAGAACACTTTCTTCTAGGGTATGCCTAGAACTCTAGGTAATGTAAATTAAAGGTTGAATTCAAAGTCTGGATTAAGTTCCAAAGACTAATTTGGAATCATTTTTTAATTTTCAATGCAATTTTAAATTCAAGGTAAGCGATAGCTTATTATGCTGTATAACTATTTGCTAGAATAGCCTAGCTAGCTTACCTTAGTGGTGCTGTTCCAGGGATGATAATTTCAAATTTGCTTGTAATGAGATTCAGCAATTAACCTGCAATAATCTCTGACTTTACTAGTTTGTTTTTCCTAATTTTCTGGTGTTACTATTATAGGTTGTCTAGCATGTTATGAATTATCTTTCTCCTTGAAATATAGTTTTGAAATTTAAGAACTAAACAAAAAATACACGAGTAATTGGGCCTCAAACACGTTTTTGCATTGTTCATAATAAGGAGTTGATAAAGATGTAAAAAAGTTTTACTCATTTGTGCAGGGGTTAATATGATTAAAGGTTAATGCATCACTATTTGAATCAACTTTTTAGATTATAGCATTTTTTGTGGCATATTAGCAGAGGTAATCAAAGTGCAATTAGAAGGGCAAAGCACAACCTCCGCAATTGTTGAAGTTGCGCTGCGCTTTAATTTTTTATTTTGAAACATTGCGGAAGTTGCATTGCAGACTAAAGTCTTTAAAATTTGTTGCGCTTTCAATTTTTTTTTCGGTTTATAGCAAAATTCTTTCCATTGAAGTTAATTTTGTTCCATTTTGATCGTAATAGTGATAAATGTTGTCCTTTTTAGCAAATTATTATTTTTCTTTTTCTGTCTAAAATCATTAAAAAATGCGGTATTTGTATTGTGTTGTGAAATTTCAATCTAGGAAGTTAGGTTGCGCTATAACTTAAAATGATCAGTGGTCGAGTGGATAGAGCGTCTGCTACTGAATTGGTAGACTCAAGTTCAATTCCCGATCGGGTCAAACCAAACACTATAAAAATTGGTATTCACAGCTTCCATGCTTGACACTCAGCAATTAAAGGGACAGTGTGAAGCCTCTGCCGTGCGTGGTAGACAGATGGGCAGGTGGCAGCTTGACTCGAAGACCGAAAGGTCCCTTCGCTGTCTCTTGGCCAAGGCAACTTGGTAAATAAAATGTAATTACAATTATTTGGTATGTAAATGCCATTCCGCGATTGCGAAATTACGTTGCGCTTCACTTAATCAAAAAGTTTATTGCGTAAGTTGCGCTGTAGAAATGAAAAAATTGAATTGCGCATTTTGTGCTGCGCTTTTACTGATTGAAAAGATCGTTGTGCTTTGTTGCATTTCGCTTTTGAAATAATGTTATCAAGGAATGGCTGCTGTTCAGATCAGCAATCGTTTTATCAGCTGCTGAAACTTTTGGGCGAAAACGGCTTAGAGTGGCGGGCGATAGTGAGAAAAGAATACCCTGGTGGAACCAAGAGGTTAATGAAGCTATTCGAGCAAAGAAAGATCAGTTCAAGGCCTAGCTACAGGACAGATCGTCATCTGATTTGCAATCCCGGTACACTGAGGCGCGAAAAGCGGCAACTTCGACAGTAAAGAAATCCAAAGAGAAGTCATGGGAAGAGTTTGGTCGTCGGTTGGATTCCAACTATTTTTCGGCAAACAAAGTATTTTGGCAGACCATCCGCGGTTTACGTGGCCAAAGATCGAGTATCACGTATTCCATCAAAGATTCTGACGGTAACATTCTAACCGATGAGAATGAAATCCTTTCACGATGGAGAGAATACTTTGAAGATCTTTTGAATCCTGTAAAGGCATCGACTCGTGACACACACGAAGTGACACATCTAGGGGAGGACGAAGTTTTCACTGCAGCAGAAGTGGCAACTGCAATTAAAGGGATAAAAGCTGGAAAAGCTGCTGGTAAAGATGAAATCAGACCCGAGATGTTGAAAGCGCTGACTGGAGAAGGAATTCTCTGGTTAACGCGAGTGTGTCAAGTTGCGTGGAAGCTTGGCAAAACTCCCAGAGATTAGCAAGCAGGTGTGATTATTCCGATATTCAAGAAAGGAGATCGCAAGCAATGTACAAACTACAGAGGGATATCACTCCTTAGTTTGCCAGGGAAAGTATATGCCAAATGCCTTGAAAGGAAATGCCGAGAAATAGTGGAATCAAAACTGGAAGATGGTCAGTGCGGTTTTCGTCCGGGTCGCAGCACCACGGACCAAATCTTCACTCTGAAGCAAATCTTCGAGAAATCTTGGGAGTATAGTAAAGATCTCTTTGCATGCTTTGTTGATCTTGAAAAAGCATATGACCGAGTTCCTCGGGATAAACTTTGGAAGGTTTTGTAGGAGTATGGCGTTAATGGGCAATTGTTACGCGCTATTAAGTCATTCTACTGCAGACCGGAGGTTTGTGTTCGGGTAAATGGCAAACAATCAAAGCCGTTCCATGTGGGCGTTGGACTCCGGCAAGGGTGCGTTTTGTCACCTCTCCTTTTCATTGTTTACATGAATTGGATCGACAAATGCAGCCAAGCTGATGAGTGTGCCACGATTGGAAATTGCAAAATTAGTCGTCTGCTATTCACTGATGATTTGGTTCTGCTTTCTTCCACAGAATCTGGCCTCCAGCGCGCATTAAATAGCTTTGCAGATGCATGCAACACCGCCGGAATGAAAATAAGCACGGCCAAAACTGAGGTACTTCATCTTTCAAGAAACCCTGATCAGTGCGTATTACAAGTGAATGGAGCGACACTGAAGCAGGTAGAGAAGTTCAGGTATCTTGGGGTTGCATTTACGAGTGACGGAAGGCAAGACGAAGAACTCGATACCCGAATAGGCAAGGCTAGTGCAGTAACGCGAGCTTTGCACTACTCGGTTGTTATAAAACGAGAATTGTCCAAAAAGGCAAAGCTCTCAATTTTCAAAACAGTTTTTGTCCCCATTCTCACTTATGGTCATGAATCTTGGGTAATGACCGAAAGAATGCGATCACAAGTGCAAGCGTCCGAAATAAAGTTTTTACGAAGAATCGAAGGAGTTACACTGTTTAACAAGGTGCGTAGCTCTGAGATTCGAAAATTTCGTAACATCGAGCCGTTACTTCTCTGCATTGAAAGATCTCAGCTTAGATGGTTTGGCCATGTAAGCAGAATGCCTCATGAAAGACTCCCCAAACAAGCTTTACTTGCGAAAGCAAATGGGAGAAGACCAGTCGGACGACCTAGAACTAGATGGATCGATTACATTGATGATCTTGGATGGAATCGCTTGGGACTTCGCCCAAGCGAAATGATGGAGGTGATGGAAGACCGTGAGGTGTGGCAGCTTAATCTTGAGCTACTGCCCCCGCAACCCTCACGGAGAAGCGGGCAATGAAGAAAGAAGAAATAATGTTATTTGTGCCTACATCTGCATATTAGACATTCGTTTCAGTGCTTAACTTTAAAAAAAGAATTTGGAGAAAATGCTTAAATTTGTAACAAAGCAATGTATTAAACCATGTTTTGAAAAATCATGGTAAAGCAATAGGCTGATAAGGGAAATAAGTCAGAAAGCATTTTTGCGTTGAAAGCGTAGTATAAATTGCTAAATTCCTGATTTGTATCAAGTATCTATGTTGATTACCAGTACTACTTTGCTTATACAAGCTAGCTGATTACTTTGTACTGATAAATTAATTCTGAAACTAAATATTGGTTTATATTGGTATGTTTACTTTTGGTTTTAGACATCTGCTTGTCAAAATGCCTACTTCAAGTTCAAGTTCTGATCATTACAAGGTTCTAGGCTTGAATGAAAACGCATCACCAAACGATGTAAAAAAAGCGTGAGTAATTTTATTGTTTTAGTATACTTTCATTCATCTATCTGACTTGCAGTATTCACAGTAGATAATTTTCAGTAATCTACTGTGATATTTGCTCTTAGCTCTTTGTTATTGAGCACTTTTTGAAACCCTGATATCAACCACAGACTTGCTTGCAATACTAGCTGGTGATCTAGTTAGCATAAATGTTAGTAGTGCGACCATTTGCAGTATTACAGTATATATATTTAAATTCTAAAAACATGCCAAATTGTTCCCATTTCAGGTGTTTTTCAAGAATGCAATTGTCTTGTTTTTTTTAGTTTAAATAGGTTAAAATTTCTATTTAGAACTTGAGCAATGTCAAAAATATTTTTTTAAATGTTACTGGAATAATACTCTCTTACACTAATTTTTTATTGATATTAAACTGAGAACAGTTTTAAGTGATATACAAATTTTACAAAATTAGTTAGTAAATTTGTGATTTGTATATTTTTGCTGCTTTGAGCTATGCATTCGCAAATAACCATTATTTGCATAGATACAAACAATTGGCTAAGGAATGGCATCCAGATAAAAACCTCGATATTAAAGACAGTGCTGAGATGAAATTCAAAGAAATAGCTGAAGCTAACAGAGTTTTGTCAGACCGTAAGTACAATAATTTTAATAAAATCTTGTCGTTTGAAGTATAGTCTGAGTGTCCTGATTAGGCTGGTTCTTGTAATTATAACTACTTCTTTATTCACCAAGCTGGCTTGGGCAAGAGGCAGTGAAGGGGCTTTTCAGTCTTCAAGTTAAGTTGGTAGCTGTCTACCACGCACAGCGGAGGCTTCATTTTTCTTTTTTAATGCAGAAATTCTAACAAGGAAACTGTGAATACTAATTTTTGTGGTTTTTGGTTTGTCCCGACTGGGAATTGAACTCGGATTTACGGAGTCTACCATTCATTCAGACATTCTATCCACTCGATCAATGGCCTGCTTTTGAATGTTTTTTTTGGACCCATGTAAATATATTTTGTAAAATTTAGGCAATCTAAGGCGTGAATATGACAGATCAAAAGAACGCGAGAGGCAAGAACGAGATCTTGAAGTTCGAAGAAACAAAAAAGCAAACAGTAAGGAGTATGCAAAATATTTTAGTTTGTTGTAGCATTGATTTCATGTACCAAATTGCCTTGACCAAGAGCGTGCGAAGTAAACCTTGCGATCGTAATTTAGTTCCATCTGCGGTAGATCTGTTTGCCATACATAGTGGTATTTTGCAATTCCAGCAATTTCTATGTGGTATCCTTTGATGCTGAATGTTAAGATAAAAAATTCAACAATTTTTTTTCTTAATTTAACAAAAATTTTTAAAAAATATAACAAAATTTTTTTCATAACATTCAGCATCAAAGAATTTTGCGTTCATCTAAATGGGAATTGGTTTTCTGGATTCAGCTAAATGGGAATCGAACCCGTACTTACCACTTCAATAGTTCTAAGTAAACACGTAGTTTTGGAAGAGCAAATTTGGCACTGCAAATTTTTAACTTGATTTTTAGATCGCGGACAAGTTTGCACCAATTTTGAAATATTTTGACCCTTTTTATTTTAAGTTTTTATTTTTTGAATTATTTAATTTGGAATGATATTTAATTTGAAATTAGTGGAATAATTCACGCATGAAGTTTCACAAATAACCAAGTTCAAACGATCTTTGTATGCTTCGCTAAGTTGCCCTGCCAGGAGACGGCGAAAAGACTTTTCATTTATTGATATGGTCTGCTACTTCTCCTGTGTTTATCATGCACACTGGAGGTTTCGCACTGTCCGTTTCGTGCTGAACACTAAGCAGGGAAGCTATGATCCGGAAAATACCAATTTTCATAAACTTTGATATGGCCCGATTGGAAATCGAATCCGAATTTACCGTCCCAATATCACTTTTGTGACTTTCAGCAAGTAAGTGCCAACTTGAACATTTTTGAGTCCAGTTTTCGTGTTCCAGGTAAGTGCCGCGTGAGCTATTTTTCATGTCCATATTTTGTACCTCTATTTTCAGTATTTTGTTTTGGAAAAGAAAAAAGGTGACAAAAAATGAACGTGAAAACGGTTGTTCAATCGTGTTCTACTGTTACATGGTAGTTTATGTTTCAGTTCAGCGAATGGCTAGAGAACAAGAAGATTATGTTAGAAAACAAGAAGCAAAACGAAAAAAAGCTCGTCAAATGCGAGCTGCATATGACAATAGAGGAGACGAAACTGACGAAGAAAAATTTAGCGAATTTTTCAACGTAAGAAATTTTATTCAAAAAGAGGCGGCAAGAAAACTTAATGGGTTTCTAATATCATTGCAATAATATTAAATTGGCGTTAACTCAATTCTTTCTGACCCAATTGTTCTAGAGATATTCTTCAAAGATTGTGTCGCTTTAGCACGACATTGATGATTCTAAAGGGCATCCTGGCGAAAATTATCTTGTCAGTGGCATCGTCACGCATTGCAGATTACTGCCTGGAGTTGTTAAGCATCGCACTGGTCACTTGAAACCTTACAGCAGTGACCTCAGTCGGGGTAGAATCCTTGTTTGAAACAATTGGGTTTGGAAGACTGCCTTACATTTTGAAGTTTAATGCCTTTAAAACTGTTTGGTCTGGACGAATGAAAACAAAACAAAAAAAAAACGCAAATATAACGTAACAAAATTGCACTAAGTTTAGAAACCATCCCCTCCCCCCCGTTTTTGAAAAAGGCTGCATGTGCAGCGATGTTTTTGTTTTGTGTGGTTGTTTCTTTAGCTTTTTAACAGTGGAAAATCCAGGAGCGTTAGTTTTTGACCTAGATATTAATCTTTGTTATACTTGTTCTAATACGCCGAAGCGAGTAACGAGTTTGCGAGACCCCTCTCTGTGTCATCGCACCCGGGCTACACAGCTTCGTTTGAAGAAATGTCGCAGCGGTGGCGAGCCGTTGGCAACATTGTGTTCGATTTGGCTGGTCTTAGATTTGAACTTTTGATCTTCTTCTACAAAGACGAACGCGTTACCGCTCAACCAACTGGCCGGTATAGATCTTTCCACACTCCTAGCTTTTGGTGTGTTGTTGTCTCCACTTATATGAAAACATTATCACAACTAATCAACAGTACATTAGTCGAGGTTTCTTTATAAATCTTAGGATGGAGGGAAGTTGAGAAGCGCAGCGCCAGATTTGTATAGCCCTGAAGGCAACTCCTTGAATCGCATGATGAAAGACTTTCTTAAGATGAGCAGTTCGATGACATTCGGTCGAAATGGTAAGATGTCACTTACGTATATGCGTGTTGCGTTATCTCCATTCGAGTATGGAAAGCAGTTTTTTGGGATTAAATTAAAACCGCTAACATTAATAGGTCATTAATAGGGTTGGAATGATTTTGAATTTGTATCCACTCGAAATGTTTCGACAAATTTGAATTCTGGGTTTTTTAAATCGTTGAATTTGAGTTTCTAGCTCCGGAAAATTTGGATTTTTTTTCGTATTTGCAGTGTTTTGGTTTTGTTTTAATGCTTTTCCTAACATGCTGCATGTAAGTTGCAAATGTCAACATCAACCGTGTAAAGAAGTACTGATTTGAATTAAAATGGTTTTCATCAAACTTTGATCGAATTTTAATTGTATAACTTCAAAATCTAAGGATTTAAATTTTAGATTTTTGAAAAAGATGAATTTCAATTTCAAGTTTTGAAGTTTTCTAGCCTTTAAAAATAAGCGTTTAAATAAATGCCCTAACCCACAAAAAGGCGTAGGCTTGCTGTAGAGTAGCAAGCTCGCAAAATAGCTTATAAGTTATACCAAACGTTTTAGACAATTTCTATTCAGTGCTTTCTCAAAAAAATCTTACACTGAGATGTGTTTATCATTGCCTCTATCGCTTTAATCTTTCCAACCCAACTTTGTAGTGTAGACAGGCCTTAGTTATGACTTTTACTCTTGTACGTAGCTGATAGTGATTCCATTCTCTCTTTTGATCTGCGGAAAATGCAGAAAGATGTAAACTTACTGAAAAAGAGGCAATCTCGACTTGAAGATCAACTTCGATTCTTCAAGTCGACTATGAAATCACACTCTTATCTCTACGACACTTGATCGGGGTATTATGGCGTTATAATTGCAATTATTTTGCTCTAAACTTAATGATTGTAATGAAATGTGCTTGTAAATAGCCAATCTTCTGCAATTGTGTCCTTATGGCGAGTATGGATGTTTTTTTGAAACTGTCATATACGAAATTATCTTTGATCAAAATGATTTTTGTGGTAAAAATTAAACATTCTTGAAAAGTTGTTTTGCGATTACCAAATTGTAGCTACAGGTATGTTATTTCTTGTAGTAGAATGTGAACTTTTGGCGAGTAGAAAATGATTACACTTGATTGTACTGATTTAACTCTTTCAGCGAAAATGGATGAATTTGTCATAAAGTGTTGTTTTTTGGCATGTCCGTGATTTGATGATATTAACGGGTTTTAAAGTGTAGTTTATTTACTGAATTTTATTTAAATAACTTTGCAGAGTAATATGCACAGCATTTTACAATAGTGTTTACTGTTTTTTCGTTCGTATATTCCAAAGAATTACAGACTGATTAAGCTTTATTCGAAAAAATTTTCAAAGAGTTATGCATAAATCACTGCTTTGTTTTGAAATATTGCTCTCATCGTTCACGCATATCTGTATGATACAAACCTACGAGATCTAGACTCCGATGTGAAAGCTTGTACAATACTTAGACCCAAGCTGACAAAAACCCAAACTTTATTTTGTTATCCAGGTTTTTCGTTCGATGGTGGATTCACAGACAGCTCCAATATTGATCAAGCTTTTGACCGATTCTTTTCTGAGGACCCATTTGCCAGATTTAAAATGTAAATATAAGCTTCGGTACTTTGACTTTCTTCTTCGTGCTGCAAATATGTACAGTTTTGTCGTATTTTTGAGACTTGTTGACTGTGGTTCAGTCGGTGTGTGATTTAAACGTGTCATTTGTTATTTATTGTTCATATTTCTGGTCCAAGTATTTTCAACTTCAAGCTATTTCTTTGCCATTGCCTTGAAACTGTTGCATGGTTGTGATAAATTGGCTTTGAGTTTTTATTACCGTTACAAGTCGCTAAATTTATACCTTTGTTTTTATATAATTATGACTTGTAGCTAATATAAAAATGTTAGCGGGATAAAAAAAAAAACAGACTTTACTTTTGTTCACACAGCCGCGCCAGCTATCGGCTTTCAGGGTTAAGTGTTGTGGGCTTTCGGTGGCGTTAAAGTGAACACTTGCGATAAAGATTTAATTTTACTGGAGAATAGTAATGTCTGCATGTTCGGCGGTACGTACGTAACTTTTTTTCAATTTCTGTTTGTTTTGTTCAGTTAGAAAAATAACACAATCAGTGGAGAAAACTGTCAAAAATATACATCAATATAAAGTATCTGAACAGGTAGCTGCGAATGCCGTTATGTGGCAAATGCATCAAAAACAATCATTTTGTTTGGCAGGTTTTTTAGAAAGGATTGTAGGCTACCACATAATATCAATGCTGCCGTTAAGCGTAGGCTTGTCCTACCCACTTAATTTGGCAAGGTGTAGGCTCAACGCTCATATTTGCTTAGCCACATGATTGCCCTTACTTGTCACTGAATTTTGTTAATACCACACTGGAAATTACACCGAATCTCGGTATAGACCTTACGAAATTTCGGTGAAGACTTTTCTTTTTTTTGATTTGGTCTTCACTCTAAAATTGGCCGAAAGTTGGGCCAATTTCCTGAGCCTACCCGCAAGTTTTCGGAACCTACCTCCAACAAAATTTGCGAAGTCCTTTTAGCGAGTTGTTTACGACAGCGGCGCACCAGCACTGTTTAACGCCATTTGGATGGCGTTTCGCACGTGTTTCGAGCCGTTTGAAAGAAAAACTTAGAATCTATTTTAAAGAATTAATTGCTCAGCCTCTTGAGGCCCTCTACTTATTGGTCAAATCCCAAAACCATGCTATGTGGGTTGAATTTTCTATTGCCATTGCTTGCCCTGACAGAGATAATTCTCGATCTTATGTAAGAACGCAACATCGAGACGATGGTGGAAGTTATACTCAAGGTGGTCTTAAAATCAGCTCCAGGTCATTTCGCCAAGCTGTTGACCACGTTTAATTTACTGCTACGGACTCTGCACGCAATGTTTACTAATTATCTTTTACTCTACTCTTAGAACTATCGATACATTAGCGTAAACAGGGGGGCCTTGCCCTCCCTTTGGGCAATGGCACGATGAAAAAAAAGAAAAAAGGTTAAAATCAACGTTCTTGGATTAAAATACAGCATACACGAAAAAAAGGCTTTGTCTACCTCAGAAGAGTTAAGGATAATAATGTGTATTCGTAAGTATTTTAGCAACATTATTGTCATTTCAACTGTCAACAACCAAAGTTTAAATGCATTAAATGTTTATTTAAAGTTTTAAGTAAAATTTGGTTACATTTCAAGTTAATTATGTGGAATGCAAAATGCGTAAAGTAGCCTACCTAAGTCAAGTAAATATGCTATTGTGATGTTCATAGGTGGGCAAGTTAATGCAAAACGTTAGCTTCGTTAACCACTAGTTCGTTAACAAACTTCACTCCTCCGCTAACGTTAATCCGTTATTTTCAGCTGTAATTAACGGAAGTTAATAAAGTCCGTTAATCCGTTAACATTTTGCATGTAATTTACATTTCGTTTTATTCACTCGCTTCTAGAACACGTATTGACGCTGTTGAGCTGATTGTAAGGAAATATTTATTGCTATGGTGGTCTTTTTGTGCTTTGAAAGATACATTTTACAGTCTAATCAAATATTTCAAGATAAAAACAAGTTCAAATGCACAACGAAGCTGCAAGATATTAACGATAAAAACCTTAACGGAAGTTACTTTAGTCCGTTAACAGCACTTAACGGAAGTTAATTTAGTCCGTTAACATGAAAAAACTTTTTAACGGATTAACGAGTTAATGAAAAAGTTAGCTTCGTTATTAACGATTAACGGACTTGTGCCCACCTATGGTGATGTTGAATTTCGATTTCAAAACTGGAGTTTTGTTGGAATCAAACACACTGTTTACAGTTTTGTAAACAGAAGAAGATAAACAGTGCTGTTTATAAATTATGTCAACAAATAATAACCAAATCACAATTTTGCTTATTTTTTTAACTAATAGTTTATTGGCACTTCTAAGAAATTGTGACGTCATAGACAAAATTTTTACTTGGCTTGGTTAATTTTAGCAAAACACTCACGATGCTTTTACCGAAAGTTCGTATTTACGCATACGCGAATAAAAAACGCATATCCGTAAATGCGGATATGCGTATTTACGCAGGGTAATTTATTGATATGCGTAAATACGCGTATGCGTATTTTAGCAAGCGTATCTCAAAAGCATGAAATAAATGGCTTGTGAGTTTGGTATTACCTTTTATTTGATTTTAAAAATGTCGCTGATAACATCTCAATCGGAAAGTCAAATCCTCAGTTTTAGTCGACAGTCACACGAGGGCGTAAATGGCATTCTGTAGCTATTACAATTTATTAAACAAAAAATATGATTAAGAATATATTATTATTTTCGAAATTTTCCGTGATAAATGTATAAATTTTATTTTGTTTTCATCTTAAGACGAAAAATAAAATGGCAGTTGGATAGAATGATACTTCCTTTTTTGGATCTATCCCCAAGCCCAGATCGAATGTTTTTCACTGGCCCTGGTTAGGTTTAAACTCCTTTCTCGCACTCTTGCGTGGTTATAGCCGCACTTACCATCCATGCCATCAACCCCCATTTCCATGCTGATGCTTTCCCAAACGTTCTGTAAGCGTTGTCCGTCCCTGTGTTTACCGCTTTTGTCATCGTAAATGAAAACATGTGGCTCGACCAATTCGACTAACTTTTCTGTTATTTGCTCACTCGAGAGTTGCACCTTGCTGGGTTTCTATTATTATTTACCGTGTACGTTACAGTAAAAAATAAAATAAATTTTAAGCTTAGAAAATATTTTATTTTTCATTAAAAAAAAACAAACAGGGTACTTGGTGACTTCAGAAAAATGTAGGGCCGTTAATTGAGAGTGCTGTAGGCTTACCTGAAAACTTACTATATCACATTTTCAAAACAGAAAGTTTTGTTACAGTTGAACACATAGCAAACCGGTGCAAATGTAATCAAGGCTTACGAAAGGGGGTTCAGGAAGCGCATCGACCCGGAAGATCTTACCGGTATAAGTTCACGCACTCAATTAGTGGTAGTGATAATTGAAGCGTGATCATTCATCATAGCACTCATTTCCGGTGGAACAAAATTGTAATTTTCGGTCTCCGTAAAGGCATTCCTTGACAAAATTTCTCTGTGAGGCCTTGGCTATAATGGCTCAAGCCATGGTCTCCAGCGGCTCAGTGCTCAGCCCTCAAGCCTACGTAAGTAAACACTTTAGTTGTGTGAATTTGCTCAACAGCCTTGCTCAATTTGGGCAGTTTTCATACGAGAAAATTTTGCTTTGGATTTGTAGCGTCAGCTCCAACTTAACCACAAATGGAAGTGCAATTGGATATGTGGATTTAGAAGTTAACCAAGAGTATAGCCCGATCGTTGTTCAACCAAGCGGGTCGACGCATTGGGACGTGTTCTTTTGACACGTACGTTACAGATTCAAGCCCTACTTTTTCTTAGCAGCCTTGTTGCGCGCCTGACGCCTGAGCACGCCACTAACCTATCGGAAGCTTCAAAGCTGTAGTGTAACGTTACATGTTATAAAAGCTTAGCATAAATACAAATCTTTAATCGAATTTGCAGCCTGTAGCCGTTTAGTACTTGAAGTATACGCGTGCCCCCACCGAGATTTGAGTGCTGGATGATCAGACGAAAAAGGGTTTGTCAGCACGAATAAATCCCTCAAAGTCCGGGCGAATATAGTCCCAAATTGCGATGAAGACCTTTTTTTTTGGTCTTCACTCGATTTCGGGGACAGAATTGCATAATTTCCACCAGGCGCGTAGCCAGGAATTCGCAATGGGGGGGGATGTTTGGGGGTCTGGGGGCGGACCCCCAGCGCTCGAAAATTTTGCTTTTTTTTTTGCAAAAATAACTTCATTTTAGGGCTATTTTGATTAAAAAATAATGCTTTTAAAACGTGGCTTAGAAATTGTCAGTGAAAGAAAATTAGACTGGTGGCATAAATGGGCTATTTGGGAGGTGGCTAATGATAAAATGCTAGTTCTCTTGTTTAGATGTTGTTAAATTATAAAATCGATTTCTTCAATAAAACTCACATGGAGTAATCTATTTCGTATACAGTTTATAGAGAAAAATAATTGGGGGGGGCTAATGAAAAGAGATTTGAAAAAAATGATTGGTAATTAACTAATACTGAATAGCCCTCCCCCCCCTATTCCTTATTTTATAGTATATTTGTTGATTACACCTATGTTTAGCATTTTTACACTTGCGATCAAATTTGATTGCTTATTTTTTACCATTTTTCAAAGTTTTCATTTATTTTTTGGTTTTATTTTTGACAAATTAGCCCCCCCCTGAACATATGTTTCAAAAGATGTTTTAAATCACTATTTAGTCCACTCCAGTGCATAAAACAGTCTCCAAAGTGCTAAAAACGTACGTAGTGTTTTTCCCATTCTGCATTTAGCCCGCCCCCCCCCCCCCCCCCCTGGCTACGCTACTGATTTCCACTAAAGTACTTTCGCATTCCGAATGCGTTTGGTCAAGGCTGCAAAAGTGTCCCCCATGCAAAATTTTACAGTTTAAGTACTGGGTATATATTTAACTTTGCTTTTAAGCTTCTGATTTTTAAGGGTTATGCTAGGTCCAAAATTAGGCCATGGGCCAAACTTTTCTTGGCTTTGGAATTAAACTTACTATAACAAAACCTGAAACGAGCAATAGAATATCTGATTGTACTTTTCTTGATTAATTCTCCCTAAACTTGCTTCATCCTAATTTCATACATCTTTTTAAAAAACAACTTTTTATTTTCTAAAATTCTGTAACTAATTGTAAAAAAGTTGTTGTCCTTGATGGTATTCGATACAAGATACCCAAACCAGAACGAAAGCAACGTGGGTGCACAGTAATTTTACCACTCGTCCAATCGCCATACGTCTTGTGTGTGAACAATCGCATGTTTTAAATGTTTGCAACAAGAAAGGATATTTACAAACGCAATGATAGCATTCTGTTATGAATTGTGGTTGCTTTGTTTGTGGTTCGCTCAACAACTCGTAAAACTTGGAAATGCCTAGTTAGCGGTTTGCCGTGAGAGCAACTACCTTATCTGAAAAATCAAAGCAAAACATCAACTGAGTTGCTTCCGTAGAATTCAGTTTGATTTGCTCGCAAAAACACGGTAAACTAGCTGTAGGCTACTATAGTAACCTTTCATTGCCAAAAGGGGTGCCGGAACCCAGGGGGGGTTGGGGGGATATATCCCCCAATAATTTGGCTGTATCCAGTGATGGAGTCGAGTACTCAACTTCCGAGTACGAGTACCGCAAAAAACTTCGAGTACGAGTACTGATATTGAAAAATGTACTCGAGTACGAGTACCGTAAAAAAGTTCGAGTACGAGTACTCTTACAAGTTTAGAAAAAGAAATTTTTAAGTCGTATCGGATCAAAATTTGTCGCAAAAATATATACGAATACGTTTTTTTCTGTGAGTGGGATTTTAAGAAGGCGCACAACTGCAGGCGACAATTTCTGACAAGTTACACGCAAAATTACTGTTATATTTTAAACAAATTAGGTACCTTGACGTTGAAAGCAAGTGCACGGTTTTTTGCGCGTCGGAAAAAACCATGGCTTGCAGAAGCAGCAAATTGCTCATTGTTGCAAGAAGTTCTGCTACAGCCGCAGAAAAATGTTTAACTCTAAAACTGAGCAAAGAATTAACTTTGAAATTTTTGGTAACATTCAAGCTTTGATGGAAGTTTACGGCAAAGAATGCGTGTCAAGAACCCGTGGTTTTGAATGGCACAAAAGATTTCATGAAGGCCGAACTGAAGTTGAAGATGATGAACGTTTACGACGCCCAACCATATCAAAAACCACTTACAATAACCGAGAAAGTGAAAAAATTGTCCGAGAAGATCGTCGGCTTAGTATTCGACTGATTGCAGAGAGGATGTCCATTGACAAAGAAACAATGTGGCAAGTACTGCATGAAAATCTGCATATGACAAAGGTCTGTGCGCAAGATGTTTCAAAGCTTTTAACTAGCGATCAAAAAGAAAAACGCCAAGAGGATTGCGCTGACATTTCAAAACAAATTGAAGAAAACCCAAAATTTTTAGACAGCGTGCTTACTGTACATGCGATGAGAGATAAATTTTCCAGTACGACCCAAAGACAAAGAGACAGTCCATGCATTGGAAAACTGCAAACTCACCACGAATTACAAAAGCAAAATCAAAATTCAAGGCAATGTTAATTGTTTTTTTTATGTTAAGAGCGTTGACGTGTTCTTTTTTTTTGTGAAAATCCGAATGAAACGCTGTGTTCATGCTAAGGGAGAATACATCAAAGGGGAAACAAAATAAAACGACCTTTTTTCCTTCAATAAAATTGCTTTATGTCACCAGTTTTGTTATTTAAAAGCGACACCTCGTATACCGTATGCTTCTTTCAATCACAAGTAAGCTTTCAAAGCCCTCTACCCCAAACACGATTACCCACAACAATTTTTTGAGAACTTTTGCGATTTAATGTTATATTCAATTAACATTTAATCATAGGTAGGCAAGTTAATGCAAAACATTAGCTTCGTTAACCACTAGTCCGTTAACAAACTTCACACTTCCGTCAACGCTAATCCGTTATTTTCTGCTTTAATTAACGGAAGTCAATAAAGTCCGTTAATTCGTTAATATTTTGCGTGTAATATACATTTCTTTATGTTCACTCGGTTTTAGAGTACGCATTGACGTTGTTGAGCTGATTGTAAGGAAAAATTTTTTGCTATGGTGGTCTTTTTGTGTTTTGGAAGTTACGTTTACAGTCTAATCTAATTTCAAGACAAAAACAAGTTCATATGCACTAATAACGCTGCGATTGGAAAATCTTTGGAAATTGCGAACAGCGATGATTAATAGACCTGTGAGGCTGCAGCTTGTTATTTGCCACAAAAAAGAGCCTCCTTTCTTCGCTTTCTTCTATAAAGCTCGTGCTAATACGCAACAAGTGTTACCAGTGTCAACTGGTTTGTACCATTATGATAAATGAATGGTGCAAGATATTAACGATAAAAACTTTAACGGAAGTTAAAAGAACTTAACGGAAGTTAATTTAGTCCTTTAACATGAAAAAACTTTTTAACGGATTAACGATTTAATGAAAAAGTTAGCTTCGTAATTAACGGATTAACGATTAATGGACTTGTGCTCTCCTATGCATTTAATTAAAGACTATCTAAAACTTGTAACACTGAACTGCAAATGACGTAGTAGTAAATGTTCTCGAAATAATGCTGCATTTCAAAGGAGGTGACTATGTTATGTGAGCATAAAATAACAGAGGTGGAGTCGAGGACACGCGGCTCGAGGCCATGGCCAAGGACACAAAAAAAATCCGAGGCCAAGGCTAAGGACAGGAATGCTCGAGGCCAAGGACCAAGGACACAAATGCAAGTGTTTTCCTAAGCAAAAAGGTCTTAAAAATTTTTTTCCGTCGATCTCCAAAAAACGGTCTAGAAAAACGTTTTTCAGCCGATCTACAAAATTTTAACCATTCAAAAAATAGTGCTGTCCTCGAACCGAGGACAAGGCAATTTTCGAAGACTTGAGGATTTGAGACCAAGGCCAAGGACTTGAAAATGTGTCCTCGAGAACTCCACCTCAGTAAAATAATGCTGCCATTTAATATCAGCTACCAGCTACAACCAAGGGCGTACGCAAGGGGGGGGGTTTAGGGGTTCAACCCCCTCCCCATTGGTCTGTCGACTAAATGCACAATAACGAAAATATCACGTTTTTAGCACTTCTGAGCCTGTTTTTTTGCAATGACACGGACTCCAACATGATTTAAAGCAACTTTTGAAGCATTTAGAGTTTCTTAGGGGGGTTGATTTGTCAAAGATATACCTTACAAACCAATAGCAACTTTAAAAAATTGGCAAAATTAGCAAATTTAACCGCTAAAAATGCTTATCATTGGCTTCATCAAAAATATAAAGATGGGGTTTCAGTATTAGTTATTTAATAATCCACTCAAATCTCGTTCCATTCGCCCCCCTCCACCTTCTCCAACTGTCTCACTCTATAAACTACAGAATATAAATGTTTGTGAGTTTTTCAAATCAAAATTTTATGATTTACCGGCTTGTAAATTAGAGGACTGAAATGTTACCATTAGACACCGCCCACATAGCTCACTTATGCGCAAAGGCGTACACAGGGGGGTGGGGGTTCAAACCATCCTCCCTATTGATCCGACGTATATCATTTGAAATATCGTCTTATTAATCAAAACGAACAAGCTCCTTCTTTAGTCTCATAGTAATACGAAATATTTAATTATATAGTAACTAACTTTTTTGTTATCTAATGCAACAATGTAAGCAACTAAATGTAATACTGAAACTCTGGAATGCCGTGTTACGAGTTAGAGTAACTTTCAGTAACGTAGGCAGGGGGGTTATAGCCCCCCCCCCCCCCCATTGGCCTGTCAACCAAAATGCAGAATAAGAAAAATACCACGTTCTTAGCACTTCTGAGCCTGATTTTTGTTCTGGAATGGACTAAAAAGTGATTTAAAACATCTTTCGAAACATAAATTTAGAGGGGGGTGTGGCAAATTTGTCAAAAACAAAACTCACAAAGCAATGAAAACTTTGAAAAATGTCCAAAAACAAGCAACTTTGATCGCTAGTGTAAAAATGCTAAACATAGGTTTCATCAACAAGCCAGAGGTGGGCGTTGCGCAAAATAGTTCGCAAGTTGCGCAAATTGCGCAAGTTGCGCAATTTGCGTTGCGCACTATGCCTTTTTTTTCCGCTCTTGCGCAATTTGCGTTGCGCTCTATGCAGTGCTGGGCACTTCCGCAAACCGGTCCGCAAGTCCGCAAATCCGCAAATTGCGGACTTAAGGTTTTGGTTTGCGGATTTGCGAACCGATTTCTTACCGCAAACATTTGCGGATTAGCGGTAAAAAAATTGAAATCTACCGCAAATCCGCAAATCAACAGCATCACTGAGATCGTTTCTGCTATTTCAAAAAAAAAACGTTTATACGATTCAGTGTATCGACAGATTTGGGTTGATGTATTTCTAATGTACAACATCCTCTCACCAAGTTCCTCTGCTGTGGGACGATTATTTCCCAGAGGTGCTACTATTCTTACAGCAAAATGAGTTTTTTTACAGCAAAAAATACTTTTGAAAAAAAATGAGTTGGCTTAAGGTCAAGAAACTTCCAACGGCTTGTTTTAGTGAAGGAAAACTTAGACTTTTTGAAATGGCAAAGGGTTGCACTAGACGACTTTGATGACATGCCCACCACGTTTAGTAGATAAATAGGCTGCAGGCCTACCAACATTTTCAATCTTAGTTTTATCTTTTTAGTCTTTTTGTTTCGTTGACTGTCTTTTTGGAAGGCATGCTTTAGACTATATGCGTTGCCGCTCAAGAAATTTCCAAAAATTTTTGGAAATTAATATTACCGCCCGCTTTAGAATCCTGAAAAAATGTCTGTATCCTGAATAATTTTGTGATGTTTGGTGATGTATACATACTACAACACTTTGGCTTTTTGATTTTCCAAAGTTTGTGTATTGTGCAAATGATGCGTTAAAATGCTTAATTAGCCTATTTTTTATTTAAGAAATGGCATAAATTTCAGAGCAGTTGGCGGCGTTACTCCAAAATTTTCCAAAATTCACGAGCAAAGTTAATCATATTGACAAACTTTATGGCGGGTAAATTACTACGGCGCATTGATCGTGTAGATTTTTGGCAACACCAACAAATTGCATGGCCATTGTCGAAACAAATTTCTAATTCAACAGTGACCATTGATTGAACCTACGTTACATACCAATAACCAAGACTTAAATCCCAAATTTTCTATTTTTGCAATTACCGTAGGTGCTGAGTGCTGACTGCTCAGCGCTAAAGAGAAACATAAAATTTTAAATGAGAGCGAGTTTTCAAACGAAATTAATATTCGCACCCAGTGGCATACGCAAAAGTTTCCTTGGGGGGCCTAAATTTTCGTCGCACTGAAACGCCACAAATCAATATCATGGAGAGTGCCGAAGGCAAAACCATTGTAGGGTGGTGCGGGGGCATGCTCCGGAAAAAAATTGCAAAATTACTCTAAAAACACGCGTTTTCGTGCATTCTGGAAGCAAGTTTTACTATAATGCTTTTACGCGACTTACTAGAAGAATGAAATCGTAAAATAAAAATGCTTCAAAAACATTATGGAATTAAAAAGCTAGGTCATTTGAGAAGGAAGAAAACAAACCAAAATAAAGATCGATTTATTTTTGCATTTACGCAGTAATAACGTACATTCTCGAAGAACTGCTAGGTTTTGCTTTATCGTGTTTCATTTTCAGGGTCTGAGGGGAAGGCCATGGCACAGTGGCCTTCCTCCTAGGTACACTAGTGTCTGCACCGTAATTATATTGTATGCAATTTGAACGCTTTTAAAAGACTGCTCTAATCCAAAGTTCGACTAGAAGTTCAAGCGTTAGAATTTCATGTAACCATTAATCATAACTGTATTGCAACTGAAATGAAATAAACAAAGGAGCCGAACTTTTGGCATGTTCTTCTTACACCTAGCACATTTTCATCTTTGCAAAAGTTTGCCTTTGTATGAACACCTTTCAAAACAATTTTAAAAAATTTTACACCAGTACAGAAGCAAAAAAACGCTAACTGCAATTATCATGTTTGAAACTAATTTATTTTAATCGTGATCTACAAATTGCCATGCGTGATTAAAGGAGCAGGAAGTGACATCGACAACAACCCCCCCCATCCATTCCGTCATTCATGTAGTAAATACTAGCCTGTAGCCTATGCCTGTAAAGTATCATTTTCAAGAACGCAAAAACGCAAGTTTGCGCGTCTCGAGTTTTTACTTTTCCGCGACTCAATAAAGATTTGTGCATCTCTGTTTGTCCTATATGACAAGTACAATGTACTGTACAAGTATGTAAATCAAATAAGGATTTTCAACTCAACAAACATACGACAGTTAGAAGTTGGAACAAGCAACGAAAGTGACTGGCAGGTGAGGTTACTGTCTTCCAAGTATCTACTCCAGCCACCAGAGTCGCAACCGCATCCAACTCCTGTCGCAGTTTTGTTTAAACAAACCTTCGTACAGTTCCACTTGGCCCTGCTGCTGACATGTATATTATAACTTAGAAACTCAGAATATTAAATAAACCGAAGAAAACTTACTGATGTTTATTACAGGTCTGCAGCCGATATGGAAAATATCAAGCATTGTTATATTGCTATAGGTCTCCTCTATTTATCAAACCAGGAAAAAAAACAGCAAAGTTTGCGGTTCAAGTTTGCGGAAGTGAAAAGTCATTTGCGGTTGCGGAAGTGCAAAAAATTACCGCAAACGTACCGCAAACTTGCGGATTTGCGGTTGCGGACCACTTATTGCTATTTTGCGGAATTTGCGGTTGCGGAATAGAGTTTAAATTTGCGGTGCCCAGCACTGGCTCTATGCCTGTTTTTTCAGCGCTTGCGCAATTTGCGTTGCGCTCTATGCCTTTTTTTTCAGCGCTTGCGCAATTTGCGTTTGCGAATCGATAAATTCATTTGTTGCGCTTTAATTGTGAATTTTTTTCCAAGATGTGCAATCACAAAATAATTTTTAAATGTTGATCTGCATGTCCCTGTCAAAAAATAAATAAATTTTGATTTTACAAATTTAAAGCATGATCGCGAGATAGTTGATACAAGCTGATTGCTGATAGAAAGATTTTTTTTTCTTGTTTAATTTTCTTCTGCGTTATCTACTTTTTTTTCTTGTTTTGTTTTCTTCCGCGCTATCAGCTTTAAACCGCTAAACGTGCTGTTTTTGAAATTTGAGCGATTGAATATATCAAGGAGGACTTGTGTGTGACAGAAATCAAGGGTGCCAGTTGGGACAGATTGTAAGTCGAGCCGGGCTTTTCGGGTCGGGTTCGGGCCTAACGTTGACAAAATTTTCGGGCTTATTTCGGGCCTGAAACGTACTTTTTGTCTTAAGTGCACAAAAATATTAAAATAACCTTGCAAAATTGCTAGATTTTTCAGACCTAACCTAACTTTCGGGCTTTTTCGGGCATGATTTGGGCTTCAAAATAGCTTTCGGGTTCGGGCCGGGTTCGGGCTTATATTTTTGGGTTCGGGCCGGGTTCGGGCCTGAACTAATCGGCCCGTTCACAACTCTGAGTTGGGAGATCCCCCTCAGCCTGGTTCTCCAAAATTTCGAACTTTTAAACCGTTAAAGCTAGATGAATTAGATTTTTAAAATGGGTAAAAATCAAAAATAAACTAAACGTAACAAAAATTGGGAGTGCCACAATGGGGGTTTGCCCCAAACGGGCCCTCCAAAAATCAAACTTTTTAACCACTCACGCTGGACTCATGAAATTTTCAGGGTGGGCAAATATAAAAAAACGTTTTCCCAAACGGGGCTCTCCAAAACTCAAACTTTTTAACTTTTTAAAATGGATACATGAAATGGTGCTTCACAAATTTTCGACTTTCCTATTTGAAGCAACCTTTGCATTTCTGCACCATCAGCTTCTTTCGAAAGGTGCTTCACCAGTGCAGACTTGACTGTGAGCGAATTCAGAATGCAACTAAAAAGAGGTGAACATTTAAAAGCACTCAATGTCATGCACTGCAATAAAGCGCTGCTTTAATTAACCAGTCGTTTAACAAATTTTTTCTGAATATCGGTGGTAGTTGACTGGTTGTTCACTTTTTCAGCAAATTAAGTTAATTTAAGCCAGATTAGGATTCGGTTTTAGCTATTCGGAATAATTCTGAAATAGCCAAGTATTCTGAAATGCCCATCCCTAAAGGTAGTACGTGTGCTTTAGATAAGCTATATTCCAAGGCAGCCCAACCCGTAGCCCGCGGGCCACATTTGGCCCGCGAAGCTATTTTGTGTGGCCCGAGAGGTCTTTTTGCGCTCTTGATTTCCTCATGGAAAGGCTTACCATTTTCTGGCAAATAAAAAGGTCTAACGTTGGTCTTAGACATCAATGCGGCTAAAAAAAGGCCTGAATTTCTTGGTAAAAACTCTTGGTAAAAATGCATGAGGCCCGCAATAACTTTTCTCCCGCAATTGTGGCCCGTACCAGTAAAAAGGTTGGGCAGGCCTGCTATATGCTGTATACGGCTGAAAGACAAAGAGTAATGTATTAAAATTATATCAGGGATC
Organism: Trididemnum nubilum; assembly: GCA_963965965.1. NCBI lineage: Eukaryota > Metazoa > Chordata > Ascidiacea > Aplousobranchia > Didemnidae > Trididemnum > Trididemnum nubilum. The sequence goes on along the minus strand of OZ014474.1, from coordinate 12,092,773 downwards.
GAAATTAACTTTTTTGACAACTTGGTCGTCGGGCAAATGCTATCAAATGTCTATTTGCCCAAGAAAATTTCAACTTGCCCGAAAAAAAAGTACACTAAGTTTTGAGGTTAGCTTGGAAAAAAGCACTGAATTTGCAAAATACGCGTAGTTTCGAGAATCAAGTTTTTGTGTGCGATCGTTAAGATAATGTGATGCAAACAGTAACTTTTCCAATCATGCATCAGCAAAAATTGATTTTTTGATTGTAAATATTTCATTTAATATTTAACAATCATAATTATTAATTACCGTTGTGATTTGTTGCAAACGTATTTTTATTAGCGAATTTTTTGGAAACTACACCAGCTAGAAAGCTAAAAAATCTTCAAAATAATCATAACAAAAAAATTGCAAAATTCTTGACGTTATCTTCATGCAGCGCAGGGTAATACTTGTGGTATCTGAAACAGCTGTTAGCGTGGCAAGCGCCGGAAAACTTTTCTAGAAAAAAAAAAACGGAACATTTTGTGCCAAACAGCTGCTAAACGCGTCCAAGAATCGAAAAATCTGCGTGTGATTAAGACGTTTTAATTGCGATAAATAATGTGAGTACTATTAGACAATGCATTAATTGTGATAGTTACAAAGTGATTACTAAAATAAAGCAAGGAACAGCTTTCTCTACGTACAAATTTTGCTTTATTGCAACAAAACCGAGTAAATTGCGTCTTTAACTAATCTTGTTTGAAGTTGTCTAATACGCTGTATTTTGTTAAGTTGCCACCGGGGAAGTTAAGCTGAAAACTAACTTGCCCGCAGCGATTTCAGCTTGCCTCGGGCAAGCGGGCACGCGTTAATTTTGAACCCTGTATTTAGTTTAAGCTACCTCACTTTAAAAGTACGAAATACTTTTTGTTTTTTGTACTGTAATTAGTAGCCGAAAACTTGGCCTCTACAATAGGAAAAAGATTAGATGAAAGGGTCGGAAGAGCAAACGAAAAAATCACCAAAGATTGCTTTCCTGCCTAGAAGAAAGATGCGTGGTTGCAGAAATTTTAAAGATTCAACACTGCCATTCCTAGTTCGGCCGCCTTCGAGAGATTATTTGCTATTGGTTCTGATATTTTGCGATCGAAACGATCGTCTATGACGAAAGAAAATTTTCAAAAGTTTGTTTTGCTGCATGAGAATGAAAAGTGTTTAAAAAAGTCAACGCATTATTTCTGAATGTGAGTGAGTGGAGCTTTTTTTGTTTTGGTGTTTATTTATTTTTATTGCTGTTTATTTTTATTATTTTTTTTGTTTTAGAGTTTAATTGCTTTTTTTCAACAATAAAAATAATTCTTTTTTTGGTCTTAGATATGTGCCTTTAGGTATAAAAGCTAAACGCGATGCAGTTGGTTTATTCCAGGGCAGCTTAGCTGAAGATGGTACAATGTTTGCACTTTCATATTTTTATACTTAACACCATCGTCTGCAGCGCGCTTTTGAAACTTCGAGTATGCAAAAATTTGCACTCAAAAACTTTTTTAAATACCGAAATTTGTGTGCGCTTCTCAAGCAATCAAAGTGTAGTTACGCTGTACTATTTTCAATTTTTGGTTGCGGAATTTGTGTTTGTGCTTTAAAACGTTTAGAATTTTCGTTACGGAATTTGCAATTGCGCTTTAAGCTTTTAAGATTTTGGTTGCGAAATTCGCATTTGCGCTTTAAGCTTAAAAATTTTGGTTGCGGAATTTGCGCTTGCGCTTTAAGCTAAAAAAATTTTGGTTGCGGAATTTGCGCTTGCGCTTTAACCTTAAAAAATTTTGGTTGCGGAATTTGCGCTTGCGCTCCGAGCTTAAAAATTTTTGGTTGCGGAATTTGCGCTTGCGCTTTACACTAGAAAAATTTTGGTTGCGGAATTTGCGCTTGCGCTTTACGGTGTGTTTTTTAAACGCCCAGCTCTGCAACAAGCATATTATAAACTTAGGAATAGTAGTGGGCTTTTTAGTATTAGTTAATTATCAATCACTTGTCTCAAAATTTTTTCCGTTAGCCCTCCTCCCAATTATTTTTCTCTGTAAAATATAGACGAAATAGATTGTGAGAGTTTTCCTAAACTACACGATTTTATGATTTACCAGCATGTAAGCAAGAGAGCTAAAATTTTACTATTAGCCACCTTCCGCATAGCCCGTTTATGCAAACAGTTTAATCGGGTTTACACTACCAATTTCTATGCCATGCTTTAAAAGCATTATTTTTTATCAATATAGCCCTAAAACTAAGTTATTTTTTAAAAAAAATGCAAAATTTTCAAGCGCTGGGGGCTCAGCCCCCAGACCCCCAATAGCCTCCGGCGGCTGGGGGCTCTGTCCCCAGACCCCCGAAACAGACCCTCAATTGCGAATTTCTGGCTACGCACCTCTCACACTTTGCACTGTTTATAATCATATGAGTTTTCGTAGCTTTTGTTTTGAACAATTTTTTTCTTCATCGTTCAGTTGCAAAGCTAGTGATGTTAACTATAATAGATGTATGCTTAATGCTTAATTGTATTTGGTTTGAAAAGATTTATTTGCATTACGCACTGTGAGACTTTGATTCCATCTTGTTACATTGCACCAAGTTATTTATTCGTCAAAGCATAGATCGCGAACAAATTGTTGATGTCACGTTTGAAACCCCCCCCCACTGAAAAATCCTGCGTACGCCACTGGCTACAACAGTAATTTATAGCGGTAGTTTTATTCTATATATTTACCTGTTTACAGTTCTATTATTTAATTTCAAATCTAACATCCATTTTTATAAAATAATCCTAATTAGTGCTTAGTCATATTAATATTTCAAACGCATTTTACATGCGTTATCAAAAGACTTGACTTATTATTTTATCAATTTCTTGCAAAAAAAAGTAAAATTTTGCCTACAGCTGCAACTCAGCTACAGAATAATTATGCAACTCAACTATCTCTATCTGACCTAAATTTAACACTGAAAATATTGCCTCCAAATCTAACTCTATGCTTTTTCGGATACCCCTTCCAATACTACAGTAAAACCATTATTTGGGATTGGGAGATTACAGTAATACATCTACTGTAGAAATAATCTATCAACATTTGAGGTGAAACCGTAAAATGCTAATCCAACTGATGCCATCTTTGTAACACGCATGGCTCGATTTCTGTGCTATGTAACTTTAATTGCTAAATTAGTTAAAATTTGCGGCAACTTTTACACGTTTTCTGCAGGAGAAAGGCGTTAGTTGTCAAACAATACTATGCGCTGTCGACCCAATCACTTTAACCACATTACACCGCTTGATTTCGTTCGTTCTCACCATTAAAAAGTTGTTTGTTCAGCTGCGGTCTGCACGGATTCCAGCAAAAGCAACTCAATAAATTAGCGGGTTTTATTGGCTGCAGTTTACTATCAAAAATTCATTTTGTTTATTACTTTTAGCAAAGACCAAATGTACTCGTGTACTCGGCTCTTTTTTTGACCGAGTACCGAGTACATTGACCTTCGAGTACGAGTACCAACCGAGTACCTGGGGTTCCGAGTACGAGTACGAGTACTCAAAAAATGGTACTCGAGTTGTACTCGAGTACGAGTACTGTACTCGAGTACTCCAACACTGGCTGTATCCCCCCCAGTAGTTTGAGTACTGTATGAGTACATCTGCACCCTCTCCAATAATTTGACTCTGGTGTGCATCTGAGCGTAGATGTCTACTTCAATTCGGGGGAAAACAGTGCTCCTTTTTTGGTGAAGTACTTTTTTTTCTTTTTTTTTGGTCTTCACCTGAATTTGGGGAGAAAAAGTGTTCCATTTTTGGTGAGGACCTTTTTTTGGGGGTCTTCACTTAATTTGCTTACCTGAACAAAATCGTGGTCGAGGTCCATCCCCCCAATGTTGAAAATAGGGCAAAATTGGGGTAAAACTGCAAATTATCCCCCCCAATGCTCAACAGAGATCGGCACCCCTGATTGCCAAACAGATGGGCCCGCGAACTCGTTTCACGCTTTGGCGTATTACAGCGAGAACAAAAAATAGGATTTGATGGGAACTAAACATTTAAAAAAAAACTTCGATTAATTTAGTACTTTAGGCCTAGTTTTACAAACTTTGTAAAAATATCGAAACAAAAGATCCCCAAAATAATTGCAAAAAAAGTCTATTACGTTTGCATAAAAAAAAATTAGATTTTGGTGAAAACCGAACCCAGGACGATACTTTGAAAGGCAAGTACCATAATCACTACACTAAGCAACCTTGTGACGTCACACCGCAAAAAAATGCTTGAAAAATACGCATTGCGTGTCCGTATTTTATTCTTCGTCAAGCGTAAAAAAAACGCATGCGTATATACTCATGTTCGGAAAAAGGCAATATAAAACAAACCAAGGAGAGTAAGAATTTTATATGTATGTGCGTATTTTTTACGCATATCCGTATTTTTTTGCGCATATGCGTAAATACGGACTTGCGGTAAAAGCCGCTTAATGATGTTAATGTACTGCTACTACAAAGTAATTAATAATGACTACAATGAAAATCGAAGAAATGTTACACAACTCGAATTTATCCGCTTGGTACAAAATATTGTTCTTGTCTTGGAGATAATATCGTCGTATTTTAAACAAACATTCATTAAGTTTAAATAGTAACCACTCATGCGAAATTCCTTGACATCTAGCAACCCATTAAGGTGAATTTACACAGTATCCGTTTTTCGTACGTTTTCGTCCGTTTTTTTACGTTTTTGCTTCTCCTTGACAAAGTATGCGCTTTTTCATCCGCATTTTTATGTGTCCATATCCGCACTAACCAGACAGTCACATACTGAACTGAACTTTATTTTATTTTGTTACCTGTTATAAATAAACAGCACAAACCCACAAAGTAATGCAAATGAAAATAAATTAAACACATTCAGCATAAATCAGAGCAACGTAAAAATTATAGCAAAACAGGCACAAGGAGACTGCGATGGGACTGATTTTGTCTTCGTGTCTGCAGCCACCTATTGTAATTGAAGCATTACTTTTTGTTCAGTAATATCTAATCTTTTTTTTTTTTGAGAACACACCAACAAACAAACAATAGCGGCGGAGAGGAGAAGGGAAGAAAGAGGGAAAAGGGGAGAAGCAGGAATCTCTTATTGTCAAAAAAAAAAACAGTAAAAAAAATAACTAAACACAATAGTGGTAATATTTAAGCTTATGTTTCTTGATCATATTTTTGCCAAGAGTAAGTTTTTAAGTTTTGCTTTGAAAGATTGCAATGTCTTACATGTTTTTAAATCGGCATCCAATGCGTTCCAAATCAGAGGACCTTGATATTTTATAGATCTTTGAGCTTTTGATGTATTCAAAAGAGGAATAAAATAATTGTTTTGGTAGGATGCTCTGGTAAACTTTTCGTATACATGATTCGCTTCAGTGAGATAGTTGTTAAATTGATCAGGTAGCATTTTCATTTTAAATTTAAACACAAACAATGCTTTTTCAAAAAAGACCATATCAACTAATTTAAGGATGCGCAATTTTGCATAAAATTGTGTTGCTCTATCATAATATTTACCTCGTCCAACAATTTTGACAGCTTTATTTTGTAAAGTACTTAATTTTTTTAAATAACTTTTAAAAGTTGAGCTCCAAGTAATTAAACCATATTGCAGATGCGAGTGAAAAATAGCATAATATAAATTTAATAAAGCCTTAGTGTTTAAAAACGGTTTTACCTTTGCTAGAATTCCAACTGATCGCGATAGCCTTTTCATCAAGTTTTTGATATGACAATCAAAAGAAAGAGATTCGTCAAAAGTAACACCCAAATATTTAGCATTTTTCACTATCATGATCGGTAGATCTTCATTATAATAGTTTTTAGACCACTTGCCGTTTTTGTTTGAGTTTATAATAATGACATTGGACTTAGACATGTTTAAAGTTAATTTATTGGCAATCATTCATTTGTTCACCGCATAAATTTCTCGTTTTATCTTGTATTTTAAGTTGGATATGTTATCATCTTGTAAAATAAGACATGAGTCATCAGCATACAGCCTAAAAGCAGAATTAGTGGAACTACTTATGTCATTGATATATATTGTAAAGAGCAGAGGACCAAGAACCGAGCCTTGAGGAACACCGCATTTGATGTACCTGTAGTTAGATTGAGCATGATTTAAAAATACGTATTGTTTTCTGTTTGCTAAGAAAGAAGCAAATAGGTTATTTGCATTTCCTCTGATACCATAGTGATTCATTTTATTTAACAATATGTAGATTCACCGTATCGAAAGCTTTCTTTAGGTCTAGCAGTAGTAGAGCGGTGTTTTTATTGACATTAATGTTATCTAGGGTTGAAGTTAAAATGTCAATCATTGCATGTGAGGTAGAATAAGCAGGTCTAAAACCATATTGTGTTGGTAAGGTAATAGAGTGTTTTTCTAAAAATGATTGGGTTCTATTGTAGATTAATTTTTCTAAAATTTTTGAGAAGGTAGAAAGAATGGATATAGGACGGTAATTGCCCATTTCCGTTTTATCACCCTGTTTGTAAATCGGGATTACTTTGGCAGTTTTGAAGCAATCTGGAAATATGCCAAATTCAAACGCGTAATTAAATAGAAGTTTAAGGGGAGTAGCTAGGATATCAGAAGCTAAAATTACAAATTTTGCTGAAATCTCATCAGGGCCACACGAATTTTTGTTTTTTAGAGAATGTACTAATTGTATGACTTCAGTTTCAGAAGTAGGCTGAATAAAAAGTGAGGAAGAATTAAATTTTGGTAGAAACTTTTGTAACTGTTGGTATCATGCTGGTTAAATTTTGCGGATAAGTCTAGACCTACTTCGGAAAAATAACTATTGAATGACTCAGAAATGGTTTCTGAGCCCGTAATTAAGTTACCATTGTATTTTATTTCATTAGGTGTAGTTGAAGAATTTTGAGAGCAAGAAAGAAGTGATTTAATGACTTTCCAAGTTTTAAAAGCATTGTTTTTGGATTTATATAGCTCATCTTGATAATACATTTGTTTAGAAATAAACTTGATATTAATTAGTTTATTAGCATATTTTTTGTAAAAGTTTCTTTTTTCTGTGTTTTCGTTAATGAAGTGAGATAAATACAACTTTTGTTTGTGCTTGATAGAGATTAATAGTCCACGAGTGATCCACGGTTTGAGTTTTAGTTTGCGTTGCCTTCGAGAAAGTTTTTTTAGTGGTGCGTGATTGTCAATTGCAGTTTTGACAATATTAATAAAATTATTAAATATCATATTTAAATTATTGGGATTAATTGCATTGTCTTTAGGAAAAAAATTTAGAATTGATTTATGTAGATCTTCACAAAAATTTTCCGCAGTAAAATTTAATAAGTCACGTTTCTACATTTGCTGGTTTAGCTTGTTGGAGAAGGTAAATGTATTAATAGAGCAAGATATAGGGTAGTGGTCAGTCAAATCAGTTTTGATTATACCAGGAAAAATAGAATTTTTGTGATCATTAGTTATGAGGTGATCAATTAGAGTAGAAGACACATCATTAACGCGAGTAGGAAGAGTTATAAGAGGAAAATAGCCATTACTTGCAAGCATATTACCATAATCACTAGCATATTTAGCATTGTTGATTGAGAATATGTTAATATTTATATCACCGATTAAGTAAACTTTAGTTGTTTTGAGTTGTTTTTTGACGTTTGCATAATTTTGTTTTGAGTTGTTCTAATGTTTTATTCAGTTCATCTACAAAAAGTTTAGCATTGCTCTTGGGGTGCCGATAAATAACCCCAAAAATAATATCCAAGTGACATAATTTTATCCACATATTCTCGCATCCATCAATGTTCATATTAAGTTTCGAAACAATTTCAATGCGTAATTCATTTGACACATAAACTGCAACCCCTCCAGCAGGTGTGGGTGAATCAATATGTTCAAGTTTATAATTAGGTAACTCAAGATTAATTAAAGGTTTTTGATTAGTTCGGGATTCCGATAAACAAATAATCTTCGGCATAGTAGGAAGCAAACACAAAAATTCTTGCAAAGAATCAAAATTTTTTTGTAGAGAACGAATGTTAATGTGAATTATGCTAATCGAATTAGAATTAAATGGCAAGGAAGAGAGACTATCCATTTCATAGTATTTACAGGGATGAAAGTTATGGGTTAACGAGCTTACACAAGCATTCAAGATATCTTAACGAGCTTACACAAGCATTCAAGATATCTTAACGAGCTTATACACAAGCATTCAAGATATCTGAAGAGTCAAAAACGCCATCAGCAGCAGTACTATCAGAATTGAAGGCTACCAATGCAGAATAACCATAAAAAAGTCATAGGTTATAGTTAAGATGATAATCATTTAATAAGGTCCAGGTCTTGTTCATTCTTGATTAGAATGGGCTTGTCGTCTTCTAATTTTCTTACGTAGACATTACCGTTCATGGTCCAAAAAAACTGAAATCCAGCTTCCTTTGCTTTTTGTTTAGACTTCCAAAATAGTTTCTTTTTAAGATAAGTTAAATTTTCATTAATAAAAATTTTTTCCACACCTTTGATTGAAAGCTTTGTGAAATCAGCATTGCGAGCATTTTTGCGGTTATTATAAATCCTGTTTCTAACGTCGCGATTAACAAAGCGAACAATTATAGGGGGAGGGTTAGACTTGCTCTTAGTGTGAAGGCGATGGGAAGTAGAAATATCTTTAGAAGAAATTGTTACCTGCAATAATTCAGCAATTTCTTGCACAATTGCATTGGTATCTTCATTCGAGGTAACTGGAATGCCTACTATTTCCAAGTTTTGGCGTCGACCATATTGCTCGAGTGCGTCGAGTTTAGATGCTTCTTTAGCACCTTGTGCACTCATTTCATTTGATTCCGCTTTTAACTTCTGGATTTCGGCATCTTGTTTCTTATTCTTTTCTATAAGTTTAGAATACTCATCTTTCAATTTATCATACTTAGATGAAATAAAATCTTGACTGCGCTTCACCTCCAATAGTTCGGTTTTTAGATCCTCAATTTTTTTATTGCACTCTTCTTTAAACGGTTTGACAGCTTTTTCTACCAGTAATTGTAAAGAAGCTTCAATGCTTTTATCAGCCACTTGAATTTCCCTCCATGAAGTTCTATTTTTACCAGGCATGATGATTGTAAGTTATTTTATGACGTTACAATTAAAATGGCGTCTTATTGCTGAAGCTGTGTGAGACGTTTACTTAAGCTAGAATCTTCGTTCAGTTTCTTTAGAAACCCTTTCGCTGCCCTTGGACGTACGTTGTACGTCATCACTCTTTGACACCCGTTTGCCAAGGCATTTTTAACAAAATTAGGCTGTTTTTGTGTTATTGCGATGTGTGCTTGTTTCGGACAATAACAAACAAAATCAAACGTTTTTTAGTATAGAGACATTATGATGATGGGTTAGCATGCCCAAACTGACTAGTGACGTCACTCATGACGTCATTATTTTAAGTTTTGCTATTGTATTGATTATTTTTTTACATAAACATTTTAGCGTAAAGTTTTTCAAAATCTTTTTCAAAAACGCATTTTAGTGATGCTATGTGCATGTATTTTAGTTGCGTCTACAATGATGTCCGCTCTGACGTCATCAATTTTTCATTTTACTCAGAAAAATGCTCAATTTTATAGTTTTTGGATATTTTTTTATATTTGCTCTTTCTAAATTGCGCCGATTGAAATGATATATGTTAGTGTAGTCAAACTCGGTTATTTCCAAAACTTTTTCAGAAACGTATTAGTGATGTTATGTGTATGCATTTTAGTTACGCGACCAATGACGTCATCACAGACATCATCAATTTGTTTATTTTACTCAGAAATTGCTCGTTTGTACAAAAGTTTTGAATAGTTTTTGTATTAGCTCTTTCTAAACCACGCCGGTTGAAATTGTTGCGTTAGTGATATCAGTACTCAGCTATTTCTTGCTTGCATCAACATAAGGTTTCGTAAAAAAGTCTTTTATTTGTAAGAAGCAGCAGTGCCAATTTTAAACGTTTTATTCCCAATACAAGAGATGGATTTGGTATTTCTTTTAGCATCCCGTCGGAGAATAGACATAGATTGTGGCGGTGGTTCATCTTTTTTTTCACCATCTATATCGAGATCGTCGCTAGGCTAGTATCTATATCTCCGAATCACTGGTATCCATGGGCTGTGGTTCGCATTCTTCTTCTCTATCTACCGGTATACCGAGATTTAATTCATCACTGTTAGAATCTAAGCATAGCTCATTCATGCAGTCACTGAGGGAATATGAGGGCCGATCCCATGCTTCATTAGCACGCGCTTGGCGACGTTTATATGCTGTTTGTCGATGGATTCACATAAAAAATAGGCTAAGCTGCTACGCTGTATGTGGGCCATGTGTTAGTACTGTATCGTGCACGTTGGCAACCCTGCCGCAGCCTATGTTATCTTGCACTTTTCCAGCTTCAGGCTAACCAACATAAAATTTTATATGATTCCACAAGTACCAAATATTTCGTGCGCAGCATTTAGGATATGCTACTGGCAGCCAAATGTAATGCATGAACTAGCCCTGGTTTATTGTCGGGTAACTGAACGTACACAATTCTAGCTAATAACTGCATGTATATTGATATTATTTACTGTATTCGCTATCTGCAGTATAAAGATTATCAAAAATGGTTTGTTCTTTACAAATCAATCTTGCAATATTTGCTATCTCTGTGATTTATTTTAGTTGATGACTCTACACACCGAATAAGGCAGTCACGATCAATCGGCTGCATAAGCCAGGTCGGTTACCTGCCACGTGAATGCCAGCGGGAGGCATCAGCACAACCGTCAAAAAAAAATAATAATAATTTTTTTCTCATTTGATCTTATGCAATCAAGTACACCATGTGCATGTTAAAAGAGCATTCAGACGCTCTTAGTTTGCCTTCAGACGTACGACGAACGTCCAATTTTCAAAAATCGGTAAGAAGCTCGGCATACAAGTCATCCTCAAAACGGACGTACGCCGTACGTCATAAGGCAAATGAATAGCAAATCTCTCCCAAAGCTCTGGCATCGAAAGGGTTAATGCAATTCCACTGAGCGCTTTTTTATTTAATTCTGCCAAAATAATCTCTAGACTTTCTGAATGGTTTTAGTTAAAGGCGGTGAATCATCCAGCCAATTCCGGTGGTTTACAATAGCTAAAATTGAACTATAATTTTTGATACTTTTTGTTTTGATTTTGGGGCTGCGTTTGCAAAGATATTCAACAAATACAAAAAGATATCCCCAAAAAATGGTTTTTGGAAACTCTGACTTTTGATCTTCCCGCCAAAACCACAGTTCTCTAAACTATTAGGCCTACTGTAATCTTACTAAACTATTAGGCCTAATTATCTCTAAACTATTAGGCCTAAATGTTTAGAGATAGTTAGGCCTAATTAGGCCTAAACTAATAAACTATCTCTAAACTATTAGGCCTACCACAGTTCTCTAAACCATTAGGCCTACTGTGGTTTTGGCGGGAAGAACAAAACTCAACGTTTCCAAAAACTTTTTTCGGAGGGGATATCTTTTTGTATTTGTTGAATATCTTTGCAATCGCAGTACCAAAATTAAAACAAAAAGTATCAAAAATTATAGTTCAATTTTAGCTATTGTAAACCACCGCAATTGGCTGGATGATTCACCGCCTTTAAGTTTTTTTGCCAAAAAGAACTTTTCTTTGCTCAAAAATTCTGATTTAATTTTCCTGTCTTACGGAGCTAAAAATCCACATCTGCACACGACGACTACCATACTGGACAAAAGTTTTCCGAAAAAAATTTTTTGTAAAGGGGTACAGCTCTCTTTCGAAATATCGCTCTTATCGTTCATACACAAAATTTTTGAACAAAATTTTGATCTATATATAACAGTCTACTTAGCGCGTATATGGACTTATAAAAATGCGGATGAAAAAGCGCATACTTTTTCAAGGAGAAGCAAAAACGTAAAAAAACGGACGAAAACGTACAAAAAACGGATACTGTGTAAATTCACCTTTACCGAAACACTGTGGCATAGGCGTAGCCAGGATTTTTGATTGGGAGGAGGGCAAACCTCAAATCACATGCAATGATGTCATTAGAAATTTTCGAAAGGAGGGACTTTTATATCACAAAGATACCGTAGAATGGAAGATCAGAAGCTGGGGCCTGGGTTGGCAGGTAAGTTGGATTTAGCTGAAGGGGAGGACTTGGCCCAAAAGTAAAAATGTTTTCAAAAAATGAGTTAAATTGAGAAACATGGCGAGCAAACCAATGTGACTCAAATGTATCACAGACAGGGGTTTGGGGGCGAAACCTCACTGCTTGGTTATTTTTGGTAAACAATACCGGTAGCTATTTTAATGCCGTTGGAATCAAATTTCGCGCTTTTAAGAGCCATATAAAAAAACTAAATTTTTAAGATTTGAAAGCCAATTGAAAAAATTAAATTGTTCATTCCTCCTTTTACTTACAGGTCAATTCCTAAACACCTCTAAAACCTTGAATTTTTGGGTTAAATTTTGTTAGTGACTTGGCCCAGGTGGGAGGAAGCAAGGTACATTGCATCCTGCAATATTTTTAGTAGTGAATAATAATTCGTTGAAGATTTGCCTTGAAAATTTTTGTTTTGACATGAAAATAATCAGTTGTAGGATTTTATGTGCGACCAGAAGGCCCGGGGTCCCTCAATTCAAATTCAATGATTTGTTCAATAAGCATTTCACCTAGCTCTTTTTTTCAAAAAGTATTTTGTTTTGTAAAAGCTGACGAGGTAGAATGTAATTTAAAGTTGGTGCAATAGATGGTTAGTTGTTACTAATCATGTTATTGCATCTAATTAAGTTCATAAAAGGGTTACATAAGGACCTGAGGTAGCATCTTTTAGGACAAAAACCCTGAATTTCTCTCGGATTGTACACTTAAATTAGTTGGCAAAAGTCTGAATAGGGAGACCTGCACCCCCTGGATGTCAGTATTAAAACTATTTTTAATTACTCTTAATACAGCAACTTTGATTGAAATGTTCATATCTTCGAAGCTTTTCATTTGATACTTGTTAAGAAGAATCGTCAGAATGGATAGCGCAGGAAAGGGAGCAGCTCCATTTATAGGAAAAACGCCAAATCTTGATTGGCTGAAAAAAAGACCAGTGAGAGAGTTTCATTAGTGCACAATCTCTTAGCTGTGTACTAATTCTTTTTCTCAGCAGAGGGTGGGATTAGAAGTGCGCAGTGCTTTTTCGCAGTGGATCCACATGTTGTTTACACTACCAACGAGCTTCTTTCCGCCACCAACAAGGATATACTGCCTACTTTACAGAAAAACAACGTGATTTATCAATTGTCATGCCACTGTAACAGTCGGTATGTAGGCCGTACCTCCCAAAGACTACAGAACAGAATCAAACAACAAGTCCTCGGATTTATCCGCACTTGCTCTTTTCCCCAGAAACGCTTACTTCATGCCCGTCAATGCAAATCTTCCACCCAGACCATCACCCAGTCTCTTGCTTCTGTTTCAGCTATTGGACTTCACCTTTTACAAAATCCAGGGTGTGCTAAACATTATGATGACAGTAGATTTTATATTCTTGCCCAAGGCCGCTCTCCTTTCCATCTATCTGCTCTTGAAGTCACTATCATCAAAACTTCTAATCCCACCCTCTGTCGACAAAAAGAATTCGTGTACACAGTACAGCTTAAAGATTTTATACTAATGGTGCTCTTTCTTGGGTCTTATTCCAGCCAATCACTGCTCGGCATTTTTCCTGTAAATAGCCGCTTTTTTGCTGCGTTCTCCTTTCTGACGATTCTTCTTCGCAAGTTGAGAAGTGGTTCTTCTTCGCAAGTGCCTAAGAGAATCATTAGCGATTGTTGAGGTTGTAATCGGCCAAAATTTTGCAGAATCTAGATTTTGGTTGATTTTGAAATTCTGGAAAAAAAATTTATGAACCACTCACTAAATTTGGAAAAACAGCGGAAATTTTCGATTTTTTTTTAAACTATTGTTCCAAAACTTGACAAAAATATGTGAAAATTCGCGTTTATACGTGTGATAGTAATTTGGTAGCGGCGATGCCGATTTACAATGAGAGTTACTCCCATGATTTTTCACTCTTCTAAAAACCATCACGCTGAGTAAACCGTGTTGAAACTTTGACTTTATGAACTTTGTTCTGTAAAGGCCACAGAAAACGAACTTTAGAATATTTTTTTACTGAAAAGATTATGAAAATCGACTGTAGTTCAAACCCAATCAAGAGCATCCGTCAATGCTTTTAAATTAATTTCAGTTTTGTGAAATATGTAGTTGCGTACAATCAAGTTTTTCATTTCCATTTTCAGTTATGAATTGGAAGGTTTATTCTGCATGTAAAAGGGTAAAGTGTTTAAACTACATTTCCCGGTAACTGACGTTATAAGTTGGTTAAGTTACTGCAACAGAGCAAATTTATTAAATTAATAAAAAGTAATGCTCTTCCAATGTGTTGTCAGCTACTTCAACAAGTTCCGAATTTCCTCTTAGCATTTTCCACATCTTGATAAAACTCGTTTCTATTGGCTAAGCAATTTGTCCCATACCAATCAATGCTGTAATGTCTAAAGCTTTTCGCAAAATGTTGCTGCCAAAAATTTACAATATTAGTTGCCGGTTAGAAGTATTGTAAATTGCGTAAAACATAATCAGAGCTGGGCACTCGCTACTTGAAAAGTAGCGACGCTGCCGCTATTTGGCAAATATAGCAGCGGCGCTACCGTTTATCGCTACTTAAATAAAAAAGTAGCGCCGCTGCCGTTACTTACTCACAAAACATCGGCTGCTGTCGCTTGTCGCTATTTTAAAAAAATCAATAGGAAAAAGAACGATGTCATTCAAATACTGTTCCTAATGGTGAAATTTCAACTTTATTTACCAAAGTTACAATTCAACCTTTTAAAATTTTGGTACAGGTTATAATCGGCATTAGCAGGCTTAAACGGGAAATCACAATTCAGTTGGTTGTTGGCAGGCGCGTAGCCAGAAATTCGCAATGGGGGGGGCTGTTTGGGGGGTCTGGGGGCGGAGCCCCCAGCCGCCGGAGGCCAATGGGGGTCTGGGGGCGAAGCCCCCAGCTGCCGGAGGCTGGGGGTTTGGGGGCAAAACCCCCAGCCGCCGGAGGCACGGGGGTCTGGGGGCGGAGCCCCCAGCGCTCGAAAATTTTGCATTTTTTTGCAAAAATAACTTCATTTTAGGGCTATTTTGATTAAAAAATAATGATTTTAAAACGTGGCTTAGAAATTGACAGTACAAACAAGATTAAACTGGTAGCATAAATGGGCTATTTGGGAGGTGGCTAATGGTAAAATGTAGTTCTCTTGTTTAGATGCTGGTAAATTATAAAATCGAATAGTGCAATAAAACTCACTTGGAGTAATCTATTTCGTATACAGTTTATAGAGAAAAATAATTGGGGGGGGGCTAATGAAAAGAGATTTGAGAGAAATGATTGGTAATTAACAAATACTGATTAGCCCCCCCCCCCCTTTTCCTTAGTTTATAGTATATTTGTTGATGACACCTATGTTCAGCATTTTTACACTTGCGATCAAATTTGATTGCTTATTTCTTACCATTTATCAAAGATTTCATTTATTTGTTAGTTTTATTTTTGACAAATTAGCCCCCCCCCCCTGAACATATGTTTCAAAAGATGTTTTAAATCACTATTTAGTCCACTCCAGTGCATAAAACAGTCTCAAAGTGCTAAAAACGTAGTGTTTTTCCCATTCTGCATTTTGGTCGACATGTCAATGGGGGGGGGGGGGGGCTATAGCCCCCCGGCCCCCCTGGCTACGCTAGTGGCTAAAAACGTGGTATTTTCCTAATTCTTCATTTTGGTCGGCAGTTCATTAGCCCCCCCCCCCCCTAAACAAACGTTTCAAAATAGTCTAATCCAGTGCAAAAGACAGTCTTAGAAATGCTAAAACGTGGTATTTTCCTTATTCTGCATTTTGGTCGGCAGTCCATTAGCCCCCCCCCCCCCAAATAACGTTTCAAACTATGCTTTAAATCATTTTTTAGTCTAATCCAGTGCAAAAGAGAGTCTTAGAAGTGCTAAAAACGTGATATTTTCCTTATTCGGCATTTTGGTTGGCAGGCCAATGGGGGGGGGGCTATAGCCCCCCCCCCCCCCGCCTCCCCCCTGGCTACGCTACTGGTTGTTGGCATGCTTCTTTCGAGCTTTTCACAATGCATGGTTGGTCAAACCAGCGCTTTGGAAATTATTTAGGAAGTTACCCTAGGAAGCTAAATTCCTTAACGCATTTTCTACACAAAGCGTAAAAGGCAATAAGAAATAGTTTAAATCACTATCCTATCAAATAAGTGATTTAAACTATTTTTATTGCTTTTTATTTGTGCCATTTCCCGTTTTCACAAAATCAGAGTTGCCGAAACCCGGTGGGAATGGGAGAATATATCTCCCCAATAATTTGACTATGGTCTACATCTGCATCCCCCCCAATAGTTTTACTCAGAGGTAGGCAGCGCAAGTCACAATAATTGCGCGCAAGCGCACGCTTAACTACTCTAAAATTCTTGCGGCGCAAGCGTTTCCGCAATCCCCAAAAAATTTTTGCGCTGCAAGCGCAACCGCAAGCGCAAGTGTAACGTTTTAAAAGCATCAATCTGATTGACTCACTGCTCAAACTGCTCTATAGATTAAGGTACTAAACAAATATTCAAAACAAATTATGCACAAGACCAATTAGTTAACAAAAAAAAGGAATTATTGATTTCCTTTAAAAAATATAAGCATTTGAAAGTGCGCATCGCTCAACTCCATTCATTTTGGGCAAAAAACAATGAAAAATGACGTTCAACAACCGCATTTAAAGGAATTGGGGGTTTTAATTCCCACCAATAAAGTTTTCATGTGGTGGTAAGCGAACGACTTCGGAGTCACTGTCTTTTTCTTATGGCTTGTCAAGGAAATCGATTACTAGCTTCGATGCAATTTGTACTCCTGCAGCAATTAGCGTCACTCTGCTCTGACGAATGGAGCACACTAAAAAATCATCATATATTTAGTATAAAGAAATTAAATCAACTAACAGCTATACCGACGAGTAGAATGTTGATCAACAATCTTACGAACTCGTCACCCGCACAGCGCGAGCATCGGAACCCGAGTGTAACCGTTTAAATTTCAGTGCACCTAGTCCATATTAACATGTTCATTTTAACACATAGCTACACAGTGGCAGAATGGTCTAACGCATGTCCTGCGTTGAAGGACTGCCGCGAATTCAAAACCAGTGTATGTCTCTGGTTGTTGCGGGCATGGGTTCAAATCTTATCCGTAGTCATTTTTTCTGACAACCAGAGGCTGATCCAGATTGTGACCTTATGTCTTCTATTTTCTTAAGAGCTACCGAGGCATTTGTGCATTTTTGCTTCTGGAGCAATTAGCATCACTCTCTGACGACTAGAGCATGCCACAAAAATCATCATGTTTTTGTTTAAAGAAATTGATTCATCTAAGTACCTTAATTAAGAGCTATACCGATGCAGTCACTTTGGTTAGCGATTTCTTTCAAATTTTCCAAACTAGCAGCAAAATTTGCAATTAATAGTTTTTGGTGTTTCTTGATTTTGAATTACGGTAAGACCATAGGTTTTGATAATGTTCATGCAATTCATAAAAGAAGTTCGAGAACTTCGCAAATGAAAAATCAACTCTACATTCCTAGATTCCGTACTAACAGATTACAAAGATCCATTAAGTGTAGAGGAGTTAAAGTATGGAACGATATACCTAACGAAATTAAAAATAACAAATGTACAGTGGCGGATCCAGAAAATTTTGGTGGGAGGGATTTGAAGCACAAAACCTCAAAAATTCGGATGTCTTCACCAAAATTGAGAGTGATTTTTCGGCCGAAATCGGAAATTCAAACGTTTTTTTCGCGCAAATTCAGGTGGTCTCCAAAAAAAAAAAAAAAGGTCTTCACCAAAATTGAGACTGATTTTTCGCCGGATTCGTTACGTTTAGGTCGGTGGGGGGGAAGCATCCCGAAATGGAGCCGAATTATTCGAAATAGAGGCTGATTTTTCGGCCAAAATCGTTACTTTTAGGCTGGTGGGGGGGATGCATACCCCCATCCCCCCCCCCCCTTAATCCGCCACTGCAAATGTAATTTTTCAGCTTTCAAAAGAATCAACAAAAAATACCTAATCTCACAAGTGACTTGATTTCTGCAAATAAAAGTATTGTTTTGTTTGTTTTTTTCAATTTTTCACTAGACAGCATGCAATCTCGTATGTAATTTTTGTAAAAAATCCATCCCGTTTATTTAAACATAATTTTGAACTTAAAGCACGAGCTAATAGTTATTAAGCCATAACTATTGACCAACAAAAGTTAGGAGGCTGCTTGACTCGAAGACCAGCAGGTCACTTCGCAGCCCTCCTAGTCCACACGTATAAAAATAATAACCGATCCTCTCGTGAATTACTGTTTTAATTTTGTGACAAAATAAAATATGATTGATTGATTGATAGGCGTAGCCAGGATTTTTTTTTGATTGGGGGGGGTAAAAACCACAAATGACATGTAATGACATCATCAGAAATTTTTTGAAAGAGAAACTTTTTGTGGGACAAAAATATTGTAGAACGAAAGACCAGAAGCTGTTGTCTGATTTACCAAAGTTAAAAGTGAAAATGTCTACATTTGGGAGACGTAACCAATAAGTTTGACGTCCTTCGTGGTCGACTTCTGGGAAATCATAACGACTTCCACTGGCAGTTAGGTGGCCAGATCAACCACCAACCCCGCATCTGCAAAGCAGCTCGAGTCATAAGATGCACAGAGCTGGACAGCGCTGTTTCGAGTTTTTAGCTCTCATCGGCAGCCCTCAGCTTCTCTAACAAAGTTATTCCCCAGCTGGACAAGACTCTTGGTTGAACTGGACAAACCTTACGGGCTTGCACAGCGGCAGAGGCTTTTTAGGGAATAAACGGTTTTTCACTTGTGGTACTTAAAAAACAAGTGAAAAAATCGCTGAACCCTTGTAGTAAGAACAGCCATAGGCTATCCCTACTACAAGGGTTCCCCTTGTGTGACCACGGAAATCATAACCAATAAGTTTGACGTCCTTCGTGGTCGACTCCTGGGAAATCATTACGACTTCCTTGCAGTAGGGCTGTCCTTACTACAAGGGTTCAGCGATTTTTTCACTTGTTTTTTTTAAGTACCACAAGTGAAAAATCGTTTATTCCCTACAAACCCTCTGCTGCTGTGCAAGCCCGTAAGGATTGTCCAGTTTGGCCAAGTGTCTTGTCCAGCTGGGGAATAACTTTGTTAGAGAAGCTGAGGGCTGCCGATGAGAGCTAAAAGCTCGAAACAGCGCTGTCCAGCTCTGTGCATATTTGGGAGACGTGTTAAGGAAAACTTATGTTACTCAAACGTATCACGGAGGTGGGTCTGGGGTCGAAGCCCGCAGAAGCTGAGCGATTTTTTTGAAAAATCAAGCTATTTTAATGTCATTGGAATACGTTTCGCACGCGTTCTTAGCTATTTGAAAGAACTAGATTTTAACATTAAAAAGCCAATTGAAAAAATTAACTTGTTGAATCCTACTTTTACTTGCAATTTAAGTACAAAACACGTTTAAAATCTTGCATTTTGGGGTAAAATTTTGTACGTGATTTGGCCCAGATGGGGGAAGTAAGGTACATCGCCACCGGCAATATTTTACCAGTAAATAATAAAACAATCCATTCGAAGATATTTCTTAGAGATTTTTGTTTTGTCACTTTTAGGAGTATGTGCGGCCTGGAGACCCAGACCACGACAATTCAAATTCAATTATTTGTTGAATGAACATTTGCCCTAGCTAATATTTTTCAAAAGTATATTGTTGCGTAAAAGCTGGCAAGGTGGAGGTAAATTGTTATTGAAAATGGTACAATAGATGGTTACGCTTACCAACCATGTTATTGACCGGGCTGGATTTACATTGCCCGGGGCCCCTGGCACTTTGGAGATTTTTGCAAAATGTTTTTACCAAATATAGGTGAAGACCAAAAAAAAAGTCTTAGCATCGGTGAGCTGGGCCCCTGGCACTGCGCCATATGGTAAATCCGCCACTGGTTAATGCTTTAAGTTCATAAAAAGGTTAGATGAGGGCCTGAGAAAGCAGCTTTTAAGACAAAAATCTTAATTTCACCCGGATTACACATCTAAATTGGTTGGTAAAAATTGACTTGAGTGGGCCCGTGCCCCCTGGTTGTCAATATTATTGTTAATTACTGTTGTACGCGTGTATGTTGTACGCGAAAAATGCTAAAAGAAACTGAACGTGAAGAAACAATAGGCTTTTTTGTCGTATTTTTATCATTGGTGGCATTTCAATTGGGGGAGGCCCGGGGACCCTCGCCTCCTCCCTTGGCTACACCTATGGGTAAGACATTAGACAAATAGCAAGTAACGCTTTAAATTCTTTCGCGAAGCAATGTTTTAAGATTTTTTAGGAACGAGTAGCGTATTTTTGGAAAGACAATTATAAAAGTAGTTTTTCTCTTTAAAATTTGATTCTGCAACTATTTTTTGAAATACGCAATTGAAAAATTTGAAATTTTGAAAAATTGGCAAAACATTTCATGGAAAAAGTTTCAATGAAAAAGTCCTGCTGTGAATCGTGCTGTATAACGAAGTTTTGCAAGCAGTAAACGAATGCAATTTTCCATGACGAGGCTTTTATAAATCTTGTTCGTCAATGTTTTTTCTAAACTTTAATCACAGTTGTTGGAAAACAATTATTCTTAGTCGTAAGCTTATTTAAATTGCGCTTGCGCAATTGCACTCAAAATTGCTAAAATACTTGCGGCGCAAGCGTCAGCGCAACCGTTTAAAAATAGTTGCGGCGCAAGTGCTATCGCAAGTGAAATAGTTGCGGCGCAAGTGCCCAGCTCTGGTTTTACTGTGGTCTGAATTTGAGCGCTGGATGATGTTAGGACCTTTTTTGTGGTCTTCACGTGATTTCGAGAAAATAACTCTTCAATTGCAATGTACAAACTACAGAGGGATATCACTCCTTAGTTTGCCAGGGAAAGTATATGCCAAATGCCTTGAAAGGAAATGCCGAGAAATAGTGGAATCAAAACTGGAAGATGGTCAGTGCGGTTTTCGTCCGGGTCGCAGCACCATGGACCAAATCGTCACTCTGAAGCAAATCTTCGAGAAATCTTGGGAGTATGGTAAAGATCTCTTTGCATGCTTTGTTGATCTTGAAAAAGCATATGACCGAGTTCCTCTGGATAAATTTTGGAAGTTTTGCAGGAGTATGGCGTTAATGGGCAATTGTTACGCGCTATTAAGTCATTCTACTGCAGACCGGAGGTTTGTGTTCGGGTAAATGGCAAGCAATCAAAGCCGTTCCATGTGGGCGTTGGACTCCGGCAAGGGTGCGTTTTGTCACCTCTCCTTTTCATTGTTTACATGAATTGGATCGACAAAATGCAGCCAAGCTGATGAGTGTGCCACGATTGGAAATTGCAAAATTAGTCGTCTGCTATTCGCTGATGATTTGGTTCTGCTCTCTTCCACAGAATCTGGCCTCCAGCGCGCATTAAATAGCTTTGCAGATGCATGCAACACCGTCGGAATGAAAATAAGCACGGCCAAAACTGAGGTTCTTCATCTTTCAAGGAACCCTGATCAGTGCGTATTACAAGTGAATGGAGCGACACTGAAGCAGGTAGAGAAGTTCAAGTATCTTGGGGTTGCATTTACGAGTGACGGAAGGCAAGACGAAGAACTCGATACCCGAATAGGCTAGGCTAGTGCAGTAATGCGAGCTTTGCACTACTCAGTTGTCATGAAACGAGAATTATCGAAAAAGGCAAAGCTCTCAATTTTCAAAGCAGTCTTTGTTCCCATTTTCGCTTATGGTCATGAATCTTGGGTAATGACCGAAAGAATGCGATCACAAGTGCAAGCGTCCGAAATGAGGTTTTTACGAAGAATCGAAGGAGTTACATTGTTTAACAAGGTGCGTAGCTCTGAGATTCGAAAATCTCTTAACATCGAGCCGTTACTTCTCCGAATTGAAAGATCTCAGCTTAGATGGTTTGGCCATGTAAGCAGAATGCCTCAGGAAAGACTCCCCAAACAAGCTTTACTTGCCAAAGCAAATGGGAGAAGACCAGTTGGACGACCTAGAACTAGATGGACCGATTCATTGAGGATATTGGATGGAATCGCTTGGGGCTTCGCCCAAGCGAAATGATGAAGGTGATGGAAGACCGTGAGGTGTGGCGGCTCAATCTTGAGCTACTGCCCCCGCAACCCTCACGGAAAAGCGGGCAATGAAGAAAGAAGAAGAAGAACTCTTCAATTTTTGGTGATGACCTTTTTTTTTTGGTCTTCACGTAAATTTCGGGAAAAAAACTTTTCAATATTCGGTGAAGACCTTTTTTTTGGTCTTCACTTAATTTGCTTACCTGAAAAAAATCGTGGTCGAGGTTCATACCCCCAATGTTGAAAATCGGGCAAAATTGGGGTAAAATTGCAAATTATCCCCCCCCCCCAATGCTCAGCAAAGATCGGCACCACTGCACAAAATCCTCAGAAATGTTTTGTAACTTGGTCGATTGATAAATTTCCTGACGGATCTCTGTACGAGGAGTTATTTTACTGGTTCAGGACCGATCGAATGATAAACACAGTGACTATGCGTCAGAGTTATAATTACCGGTACAAAATTGTACAGAAGCTTAACACTGTATGTCATCGTATTTTAATATTAAAACCTTACCTTACACAAATAAAAGGCAATAAGGAATAGTTTAAATCACTTGTTGAGACCATCGACTCAAATATGTGATTTAAACCATTAATTTAATGATTGAAACGATTTAAACTATCGTCTCAAATACGTGATTTAAACTATTTTTTTTATTGCCTTTCGTTAATGTAAGGTAAGGTTTTAACATTAAAGCACGGTGGCATACATTATTCAGCTTCTGTACAATTTTCTACCGGTTTTTATAGCTTTGACGTAGCCAATGTTTTTAACTTTTTATCACACTCTCGGTCCTCAACCACTAAAATAATTCCTCGTGTAGACATGAAAATTTATCAATCGACCGAGTTACAAAGCAGTGCTAAGAATTTTGTGAAAATGGTTCATCCAACTTTGATGGCAAAGCAGATCGAGCGTTTAAGAACTGGTGTTTACGAACTCGAAGGAGATACGTAGAATGACGTATTCTATAGCGCGGGCAACATGCTATAAGCCGCTATCTACACACTTGTTAAGCAAATGATGCACAAATGCGATTCACGTTACACTAATTATTTTTTTCAACGAGTATAACTCCACAACTAAATTATCTTTCAAAATTATTTATTACCTGGTAGTAACGTGAGAAACGAATGCATGCCTCGTTCTCATCTTTTGTGCAAGTAATTGGTTAATTGGAACGAACGACGCTCGCGTCGCGTCTTTTTTTGTTTTTACTCGGCCATTTTCAAACTAATGAGTGCGAAAATTCAGACTTTTGCTTATTACTCGAGAACGACTAAATATAGCTTCATGAAATTTTGACAGCAGCTGGAGATTAATGAGTTGTATGTTTGTACCAAATTTCGAGGCAATTAGTCACGTGACTTTGGTTTTAGGACCCGAAAACCGCCCCATAAGTTTAGCGTAGAAAGCGGTCTCAGTCAAAGACGGCTTAAGTACGGCAAAAAATATTTCACACGGTTATATATCTTAAGATACCCTTTCATCCCAACCAATCTACTTTTGGCACGATGAGGTTTTTTTACTTTTTCTCCTTTTTTTTTCTTTTTTTTTTCCTTTTTGTTCTTCCTAAATCTTGTACGCTTTTTATCTCCTAAACCACAAAACATCAAAATCTAATTTTTGTGTAAAGTTGTTGAGCTGCAAACACAATTTTGTCTCCCAAAATTTTGGGAGGCGACTCTTCCGGGAACCCCCCCAAAATGGGGCCCTAAAAACTCATTTTTTAACGGCTTAAGCTAGAGCGCTAGTTTTTTTGATATCAGTGGATATTTAAGAGACAGATGTTTTGACATAGTTTGGGGGTACCATCTCCCTGGGAACCTGCCCATATGGACCACCCAAAAATCAATTTTTGAAAGGCTCAAGCTAGGGTGACAGTGTTTTTTGATATCTACAGATACTTAACAGGCAAATGTTTCAACATATATTGAAGGTGCCACCCCCCCCCTCTGGGAACCTCCCAAAAAATCAATTTTTAACAGTTTAACCTAGGCTCCCAGTGTTTCTTGATATCAGTAAATATTTAAGAGACAAATATTTTGACATAGTTTTAGGGGTACCACCCTCCAAGGACCCCAATGGACCCTCCAAAAATCAATGTTTTGAACGACTTAAGCTAAGGCACTAGTTTTTTTTTGATATCATCAGATATTTAAGAGATTAATATTTTGACGTATCTTGGGGGTACCACCCCCTTAAATGGACCCCCAAAAAATCAATTTTTTGAACGGCTCAAGCTAGGGTGTCAAATTTTTTGATATCAACAGATACTTAACAAAATTTTTTGACATAGTATGGGGGTGCCACCTCCTGGGTACCCCCAAAAATCAATTTTTTGAGCAACTTAACGTAAGGTGTCAGTGTTCTTTGGTATTAGGCAATTTTTAAGATACAAATATTTTGACATAGTTTGGGGGCGCCATCCCCTCGTAGACATCCCTAAAATCAAGTTTTTGGGTGACTTAACTTTGGGTGCAAGTTTTTTTGATATCTGTAAATATCTAACAGACAAATATTTCAACACAGTTTGGGGGTACCATCCCCCCATCCCCGGGGATCCCCCCAAAATGCGCTCCCCAAAAATCAATTTTTTGAGTGACTTAACTTTGGGTGCCAGTTTTTTGATGTGTGTAAATATCTAACAGACAAATATTTCAACATAGTTTGGGGGTACCACCACCCCCCACCCCCGGGGATCCCCCCAAAAATCAATTTTTTGAAAGGCTCAAGCTAGGGCGTCAGTTTTTTGATAACAGCAGTTGTTTAAGAGACAAACATTTTGACATAGTTCCGACGGCTTAAGCTTGGATAGGATGTTTTTTTAATATGATCAGTCACTATGTTGTCAATTAAATATGTATATGTTGACAATGTTTGAAATTCGAAATCCTCTTTTTCCTGACCATATTTCTAATTAATTTCTTAACGGAAAAGCGAAAGTTTTTTTCTTTTTTTTTGAATCTCATTGTACAACGTGCGTCGGTCATTCACTGAGATTGCTTCTCAACGAGCTCCCATTTTGTTCTTCAGAGCACTTTAGAATCCCCTTTTGTGCTTGTTTAAAAATCTCCTAGAACTGTCTTTATCGTAATGTTAAATGTATTGTCTTTAGATCTTTCATCTCATAATCTTTAAGACTACAACTACTGCTCAAATTAGATAGTCTTCGACAGCACGGGTGACATGGTGTCTCAAATTTTTGTGATTTAGTGTATCAAGTTAGCTGCATAATAAGTTGGTTATGTAAAATGTTAACGTGCTGATGTTTTTATTCTATAGTACGACCTTGAATCAGTTTTTTAATAGTATAGGCTAGTATAGTATTAGTATTGTTAAGAGCGTGATTTGGTATGATAAATTTTAGTAGATTAATATTGATTTGACTAGATGATATATGACTTCTTGTTTTGCCGTGCTCCTTTGGTGAATCAAATTTTTGGCGTGTTCTGTGAGGAATAATACTGTTATACAAAAGTGTTGTATGATTGCTGAGATATGAAGGAAAAGGGACGCGGCGAGACACGCTATTAGAAGCGGGTCTAGTCTTATTCAAATTGGAATCAACACCTGGTTCAGTTTATTAGTTCAATTCTCAGCGCACGATAAATTTAATGCTCAGTGTTACAACTCACAATTGTAGTAAATTTATTTTACTATGCATCGATGTTACTACTGTCTACGGGCAATGCACAAACTATACCGTGGTCTGTGACCAGATTGCCAACAAACCATTTGTTCTACTAAACGCTATCATTTTGGGGAATATATATCGCGAAAAACCGTCTTTGCGATCTGCAAGTTTACAGCTATATATCGAACTGTAATTATCGCATTTTCGTTGCAGAGATGCTGCTCGAAATCGGTTTTATTGAAGAAATGAGAACAACTTGAGATAATGAAGAGGTGCCGCAAACCTTTTTCCACAATTTCCTTTCTTCGTAAAAATGCGATTTAATCCGTTTGATTACGTACCATTGGCAACTTTGCATTTCGCAGTTTTTTGACATCACAAAAGGCATAATTTTGCAAAAATTCTTGCAGACTAAGAAACGCCATTACCAACTGGTGGCAGTGAGCAACCAAGCTATCATTAAATCTGAAAACGTGACTATTGTCACTGGAACCTGCAGATCTAGGCTAGCAGTACACCGTTTGCGATGTCACAAAATTGCGAAAAACAGGTTTGCCAATGGTAGGGCTACCATACGTCCTCTTTTAAGAGGATTTAATCTCTTTTACCGTTTAAAATGGATTGCTCTCCAAGGACACCCAAAAAGTAGCCAAATGTTGTCTTTTTCAATGCTCAGAACTTTAGGCGGGAATTGAAGACCAAACCAACCAAAAACGATATTCTTCGATCTTGGAGATCACCATTTATGAGGGGCAAAATCAGCGCAAAAACTTAATTAAGACCTTTTTTTTTTCAGAGATCACCATTTTCGAAAAGCAAAATCGGCGCAAAAACAAGTGGTCTCCGAAAAAAAAAGGTCTTCAGTCAGTCCGGTACCTTCGGCGAGTTTGGTCGTTTGGACTTCGTTTTTCGGAGCTGTCCTCTTTTTGGTCAATAAAATATGTTACCCCTAGCCATTGGTACGAAGTCAAACGGACTAAAACGTATTTTCGCGAATAAGAGGAATCCGGAATTGTTAAAAAAAGGTTTGGGGCAGCTCTTTATTACCTTAAGTAGTACTCATTTCTTCAATAAAACCGAACTCGAGCAGTATACCTTGATGATAACGAAGAACACCCGCATCAAAATCAGTTGTCTAGTGTCTATGTGCATTCTGCACAAGTGAGAAGGGAGGGTCGGAAACCAACTGTCACGTAGCGTTGGTGCTGACTACTTGCTTTCATAAAGAAAAGGTTGATCTTACTCTCTGTGGAGTTTTAGTTGTTTGTAATTCTCTTAAAACGATTACAACTGATAAACTTTACCAATGCATCGATTATTGTTGTATGTTAATTGGGGACTTCGCGTGAGCCCGTAATACCTTTGTTTTTGTTTGCGAATTTTGGCAGATGAGGATTGATTTGCTCATAGCAAACAGTTAAATCTAGAAAGTTGAAATTTGGTCTCAACAAAAGAATTAATGAAAGCGTCATGTGTACCAATTTTGGGGATCCTAGGTCGCGTGATCGTGAATTGACGCACAAAAAAACTTTAAAAAGTGACGATTTTTGACGTAAAAATTTATTAATTCGTCTATAACTCAAAAAGCACTTGGCGTGCAAAACTGAAATTTGTACGCAATGTGGGTGCTAATGAATGGTTTATGCAAACCGAGTGTGGGGGCGCCCGGTCTCGTCACCAAGGTTTTGCAGGCCGAAATTGGCAGAAAGTGGACGATTTTGAACCGATATATCTCGGTGACTACCATTTTTGATGGAAAATAATTTGTCGTTTGTGCTTTTTGAACACACTATCAACCGCCTTTCTTTTATTTATGTTTGTTTGCCCCAACCTGAATACTATTTTTTTTCTTTTTTCTTACTTTTTTTTCTTTTTTTTTTCTTCTGCGGCTATCTACTTTTAAACCGCTAAATGCAGTGTATTCAAAGTTTGAGCAATTGAAGATATCAGGTAGGATTAGAGTAGGACTGAAATCGGGAGTGCCAGGTTGGGGGGATCCCCTTCAATCGGTTTCTCAGAAATTTTGAAATTTTAAACCGCTTCAAACTAGATGGATCAAATTTTCGAAGTGGGTCAATATTAAAAATAAACTAAACCTAACAAAAATTGGGGAATCCACAATGGATGGTTTTCCCCCCAAACAGGCCCTCCAAAATTTGAACTTTTTAATTTTTAAAGCTAGACACATGTATTGTTAAAATAAAGTAAATATAAGGAAAAGAGAAAATTTGAAAAAAATTTGGGGTCCCAAAATTGGGTTTTTTCCCTCAAACGTAGTTGTCAAAAATGGAATTTTTTAACCACTTATGCTAGGCACATGAAATTTGCAGTGTAGGTAAATATGAAGAAAAGATAAAATTTGACAACATTTGAGGTTACCATTATATTGAATTGAACGTTTTGAAGTTGACTTTTTATGTTGGAATGCAGCAGCCCATTTGTCATCACAAGCAAACCTTTTAAGATAATTATGGGTTTCTGATGGAGTTTATTAAATAGTCACTCTTTCTTAAATAGACACTATTTAATAAATAGTGACGAAAAAGTACCGCAAATGTAGGTAGGTAGCCTACAGTGGTGGCCTTAGGAAAGGGGGGGGAGGGCTGTGCAAATTAAATGGGGGGTCCTCAATAGGCGCAGCCAGAATTTTTGATTGGGGGGAGGGCCCAAACCACAAATCACATGCAATGACGTCATCAAAAACTTCGAAAAAGGAAGTTTTTTAGGGGCAAAGATATCGTAGAATGGAAGATTAGAAGCAGTGGCCTGTTGTTGGCATGTAACTAGGAACTCCTTCGAGGGGAGGGCTTAAAGTAAATAGTTAAAATGTGAAAGTGTCTAAATTGGGAGACGTGTTGAGTAAAGAAGTACACTGTAATTCAAGCGTATCACAGACGGGGGTCTGGGGCGGAGCCCCAGCCGCCAGAGGCTATGGGGGTTTGGGGACGAAACCCCAGCCGCTGGGCAAATTTTTGTAATTTTTTGAAAAAAAAAGCTGTTTTCACTCCATTGGATCTCATTTCGTACGTATTTAGAGCCATTTAAAAGTACTAGATTTTTAACATTTCAAAGCCAATTGAAAAAATTAAGTTGCTCAGTCCTTCTTTTGTTTGCAATTTAAGTCCAAAACAAGCTTAAATCTTGCATTTTGGGGTTAAATTTTGTGAATTGGTCCAGGTAGGGGGAAAGAAAGTATATTGGCTCCTGCAATATTTTAGCAGTAAATAACAATCCACTCGAAGATTTTTGTTAGAGGTTATTGTTTTGTCATGAAAACAACCAGTTATAGGAGGACATATATGGCCAGGGGTCCAGGCCCCTAACAATTAAAAAATTTGTTCAATGAGCATTCCCCTTACTGTAGCTAATTTTTTTTATGTCTATATGTACAGCGAACTGTAGGTAATTTTTTTCAAAAGTATTTTGTTGCATAAAAACCGGCAAGGTGGAGGTAAATTGTTTGAAAAATGTAGGCCTACAATAGATGGTTACGCCTACGAACCACGTTATTGTTTGGGCTGGATTTACACTCAGTTGAGCCCCTGGTACTTTGGAATTTTTGCAATATTTTCCTGCCAAATATAGGTGAAAAGCAAAAAAACTCTTATTTGAGCGCGGAGCCCCTGGCACTGTGCCATATGTTAAATCCGTTCCTAGTTATTGCATTACGTTCATAAAAAGGTAACACGATGGCATAGGCGTAGCCAAGGGGGGGGCCAAAGGGCCCGGGCCCCCCTAATTGAAGTGTCACCAATGTTAAAAATGTGACAAAAAAGCTTGTTTTTTCAGTTTTAGTTTATTTTATTATCTTTGCGTACAACAGTACACGTGTAAAACAGTAATTACCTCTACTTGACGACCAGGGGGCCTGGGCCCCCTCAATTCAATTTTTCCAATCAATTTAAACGTATTGCCCGGCTGAAATTAGGGGTTTAAAAGTTGCAACGTCAGGCCCTCATCCAACCTTTTTTATGAACATAATGCAATAACCAGGGCCAGATTTACCATATAGCACAGTGCCAGGTTTCCTGCTCTTCGATGGTAAGACATTTATTTGGTCTTCACCATAGTGGGCAACTTAATGCAAAACATTAGCTTCGTTAACCACTAGTCCGTTAACAACCTCCACACCTCCGTTAACGTTAATCCGTTATTTTCAGCTTTAATTAACGGAAGTTAATAAAGTCCGTTAATTCGTTAACATTTTGAGGGTAATTTATATTTCGTTTTATTCACTCGCTTCTAGAACACGTATTGACGCTGTTGAGCTGATTGTAAGGAAATATTTATTGTTGTGGTGGTCTTTTTGTGTTTTGGAAGTTACATTTTGCAATGTAATCTAATTTCAAGACAAAAAAAAGTTCAAATGGACTAACGAAGCTGCGATCGGCCCGCCCCGGGTGTCACCATTTTGGGTTGACACCATTCGTTTTTGTTTTTTTTTCCTTTTGAGACCGAAAACCCACTGATTGGTAGGCAAAGACTTTTTTATTTTGTCATCACATACTTTCGGACTGAAAACCAATTCGTTTTACAGCGAAGACTTTATTTTTTGGTCTTCACTTATTTTTTGGCCGATAAAGGGTGCCACCATGAAATCCCGCCCCGGGTGCCACCATTCTTAGCGACGCCTCTGCTAACAGTAGCAAGCAAAAAAAATTATCTGTTTGCTAAATCTGACTTAAAAGTTAAAACTAATATTTTCTTGGAAAGGGGGATATGTGCAATAACACTTGAAACAAGTGCATCTTGAGGGAAAGAGTACATAAATGACACTTAAAACAAGTGCGTAAACTTTTTGTCATAATTTGCTATAGTTTTTCACAATCCAATTTTTTCTGTGCGCGATAGGTCAAATGAGGGGCCCCAGAAGTGGGGGGGGCTATGCATTTGCACACTTTGCACATTCCTAAGGCCACTACTGGGTAGGTATAGACTTTTCGCAGCAGCTTTTGTATATTTGTAAGCGGATCGTGATTGAACGCTCTCGGCTGCTCTTTGATGCGATCCATGTTTCCAACTGCTTAAGCACCCTTACGTCCCTTAGATATCGACTGTTAAAGCAATCGTCGCCTTGAAGTTTTAACATGTTACTCACTGTGAGACCACATTATGACAAATTGAAGGTGAACAGCGCGATCGGATAAGTTTTTCGCAAACCGCGTCACTGAAGCATAATGAGGTAGTAAAAACGCAAGCCAACAAATAGATTCAACGAAAGTGACTAATAGGGGTTTTAAAATCGTAACAAAGACAAAAATTTTTCAGAACGTATTTAGCACAAAATATTCTGTCATATTTCACCTTCAATTTGTCATGATGAGCGCAAAGTGCTTTAGCGTTTGATATCTAAGGGTGCTTTAGCAGTTGGAAACATGGATCGCATCAAAGAGCTGCTGAGAGCGCTCAATCACGATCCGCTTACAAATATACAAAAGCTGCTGCTCCAAGTGTATATACCTACATTTGCGGCAGTGGCGGCTCGTGACCAAAATGCTTGGTGGTGCTGCAAACGCAGTGTCATAACAACATCTGGGGGGCTTCGCCCCCCAGACCCCCCACATGAAAACTACACTAATACTGTGCCACTTATGACTTTAGACAACTTACCTATAAAATCTGGAAGATGGCTCTATTTCTTAAAAGTTTGCTTTAATTAAAGCTACGTACAAAACACGTACGCAGGAATTAGAAAGTTCTTTATTTTTGAAACTTTAAATTTAACAGTTTTACTCTTACTCACTTCTGGAGCATGACTAAACTTGAAACACCACGTAACTAATAGCAGCAAATTGCGATAATCTTTACTCGATAAAATGAAGCTGAAAAAGCGATCGAGAAAAAAATGAAGAATGTTTTCACACCAAGATAAACGCCACTTTCTTCCGATAACAGTATCCTGGCATAATCACAAACACATGGTATGGCAAAGTGAGAGAACAAAAATCTGTCAATAAACGATGCAATTTAAAACACCAGTAATATGAAGTCATACAATAATGCTGGTGTGGTAGGTCTACTGATAATGCGTTGGCAATACTGCAGTGAAATATAGAAAGAACAATATGTAATTTTTCAAACTAAATGTACACTTACCGCAAAAGTGAAACCAAAAGTATTAAATGTATATACGTTATACACTTACCGCGCTCACAATAAAAACAAGGTTTGCGATCTTGGGCATGTATCTTACAAGAAAATTAAAAATATGCTTTCCCTTTAACCAATAAAAAGTAAAAATGCAGCTGTTGACCATATTTGTATTGATCTGTATTCTTATGCGAAGATTGAACAATCTGTAATTCGCATCGTTGACGGCTTCATGGAGAAGATTAATGATCAACGTAGAATAACGACACCAAAAATTTAATACCATACATACAAAAACAGAAATACCAGAAAATCAGGAAAGACAAAGCGACCCAATATTGGTTGCAACAAGTCAGCAACACGTCGCAATAGTTACGACGCCTCAAGCTCTTTAAAACAAACAAAACGTACGATGTCGTAACGCTAACAAAGCGTTGCATACTACGGCAATTGGCTAATGAATTGTTAAAAAAAAAAAAAAAAATTGGCTAATGAAGATCGCAAAACAAATTTGAAGCAAATGGTTTTTCTTCATAGCCCATACGACTGGAAATGTATCGTCTGGAAAGATACGTTCAGGTGGTATGAGTTGTGAAAAATAGCCATTGCCAAGGCCTGCGAGAGAGGGGTTCAGGGGGTACATTATAACCGGGCCCGGGAGGACCTATAAGTTCACCCGCACTAAAGTAGCAGCTCCAGCAATCAATTAATAACATTTTAGTGTGCAGGCCAAAGCTTAGCGAAGAAGCTTTTTTCTTTGTCTTCACCTAATTTCTGGTCCTGGCCTTGGTAAAGCGACCCGACATCAATCTTCGTATTTCCGGTAAGATTTCTCTTTGAGACCCAGGCCGTTGCGATCAAGTTTATGTTACGGTCCCAAGACGGATTTGTTGAGTGAAATTACTACAATTTTAAGCTGTCGAAACTTTCAATTCATAAAAGGAGGGTGTAGAAAAAAAGTGTGTAGAAAAAAACAACAACACTCTAATTCATGCCATGATACTTGCCATTGTTCAAATGAGAGATAACCATATCGATCACACGAGAAAGGACAGGACAAATCGCAATTGTCAAATACCACTAAGGGCAAGAACTTATTCATTAATTTTCTAATGAAGCTAAAATCCAATCAGTTGCTTTTAAGCAAATAAAATAAAATTCCGCTCAATCATTATTTACTCTGATTGGAAGTTGACAAAGTAAGAAATGCAATTTGTCAGTTAGAAAAAAAAAATTACATGAAGATAATTCTACGTTAAAGACACTCAAAAGTTGTTGGGATAGCAGAGCATCACATCGGCGCAGGGAGTTTAAAAATCCCATAACATAGTAAATTAAACCAACCACGAATTGAAAAACGTAAAGTTATTAAAAGCATTGTTTCTATAAACGTCACACATGAAATAGATAGGTATACATGTACAAGTGACCTGGAAAAAAATCAAAGAATGTTTTCACAAAAACGTAAAGAGATAAATTTGCTGCTTCCTTCATTACATAGAACAAACAGTTTGTTGAACCGTAGATATGAATGGTACATCTACAACATGCAGTACTTCATTACACACGAGTTTATTGTCTCACTCATCAGACTAGACAGAATTCTTCTTCTCGTGCATCATGCACTCATGCAGTTGGTGTGTTATGTAATGCATGCAAGCCCTGCATGTGCTCTATCATTCAAATGAGCCACGCCTTGAGCGGAGCATTTTGTTGGTCTGGCAAGGCTCTCAACAGGCACAGTTGGCAAGGCTTTTTGCGACATCAAAGCGTCATTGAGCACTCTCAGAACAGACAATACGACTTCCATTGTAGAGTCGAAAGGAACAGAAACGCATAAGCACTGCCAAGATAGATTCATTCACCTTGAACGAAGAAATTCACCTAAAGAATAACAAACACCAACTAGATGTATATTGTACAATACTGTATAACAAATCCCTGACACCATTCCGTACTCTGAACTTTGGTAATAATTTAATAGAACAACTCTGAATTTTAGTAAGTTATTTTGCAGTACTGCCAGATACGACTTACAGTTGATAAAATGTTCATCAAGCTAATGCAATAAAAATAAATAACATGGCAAACGCACTGCTGTATCCATCTGAGGTAGGTTTGGCAATTAACTATTATCTACACATCAACCATGTTTGAGTGATGTGATTCTAGAAACATAAAATGACAAATGTAAATTTCTGAAAAATTTTTGAAAATTCTCTATAATTCTAGATGCTTTGTTACAAACAGCAACATAGCTTCTACAGTAGATTGTGGTTCTTAACGTATCTGTGTTGTTTACCTCCATTGTTTATCTTAATTCCAATCCCACATTGCTGCTCGTGGAACATCTTCAATAGGTACTTCACGAAGAAAAGATACCAGTAATGGAGGTAACATTCAAACACTACAATAACTAAAAACTATGATTCTTACAACCTCTGCAAAAAAGATGATTTAAATTATTCAAAGCCACTTCAGTCTGAATCTTAACAACTTATTAAGCAAACTGTTAAACATGGGCTAAAAGCTGTGAGTGCATCTCTTACTTGTTAAATATGTTAAATGACAAGGGATAAGACTGTACTTTTAAACTTAAAAGTTTGGGCAACAAGTTTCTAGGATCTTCGCCAATTAAAGGATGTAGCTCGTTTTGCAGTAAATTGGATAAAGTTTCAGAAGTCAAATCATCTGGATTGAAAAAGCTCCAAAATCTTTCAACTGGTTTGCTTCCACGCAGATATCGATATGTAACTAGCACTTGTGATTTTTCAGCAATATCTGTCGTTTCATCAGTCATTCTAGCAAAAAACTCTGCAGATTTAATTTCTTTTGTAATTTCCTCCTTATAAACTTGGAGGATTGCACTCAAAAGTATCATTTTGTGTGGTCTTTGATATTCCCTTGAAAAGAACATTAGATTCCATATGCCATTTTAAAGCCGAGTCAATTTCACAAACCAAATCAACTAACCCACGAAATACATCAGGATTTGCTGAACCAGTTGATTCATCACGTCCTCTCAATGGCAGTTCAAATTTTCCACACAACTTGATGAAGTCAATGAGTTTTGGCATTGTATTTCTATTTTTGGCTACCTTTTCATTATGTTGTGCTATGGCAATCTGGAAACCTGTATTTAATTCAATGAGTACATTAGTAGATCCAAGGTAAACCAGGTCAATTGCATTGTTTGCATGTCTTTCCGAATTTTCATGTGCCTTGATATTTCTTTGCAAATGATTTATATCTTTCATGCCAACTTTTGTCCATGTTGACTCACCACCAAATAATAAGCATGGAAAACAATATAATGCATTCGTCTCCAAACAACCAGTCAACCATTGATGCTTTTCATAAATTTTCGAATTGAATTTTCTAGTGTAGTGTTTACCATTGCTTGTGCCAACATTACCAGATTTTACTACCAGATCTGGACAATGCCTTCCCTTTGCTTTAATCTGTAACTTTTCTGCTCATGTCAATTGCAAAAACCTGATTCCTTTTAAATATGCAACTGTATTGTTTAATGCCATTGCTTGCAAGAAAACTGACACTTACATAGATCAAATAAAAAAATACTAATATACAGAAGATAAATAAAAAGTTTCTTATGCCTACTTAGCAATATACCTAGGTTTACTGGTACTGCAGAGTTATCAAACAATCAACATCTGATATTAAGTTTAAAGTTACTACTGGATAGGCTAGGCCTACTCATGACCTTCTATCTTTGAGGTGTACCAACTACACTACCAGTACCAATACTTCTTTTGCCAGTTTATGAATTGCTAGAACAAAATATTATTCAGTGCAACAGTAAGTAGAGCATGCTTTATCATTTCACTACTACATCAAACATGAACTAATAACGCATTAAAGAAGTATTTCAGACTTGCCAATTCACAGGTCAACTACTGAGTGTAATTAAAAGACAATACAGTACTGGTTTCAACTAGGCCTGCCTCTAAGACTGTAACTGTAGTAGCTTAGGTTACAGCCAACTTAATGAAACTACTTAGCTAATAGACCTATTACGGCAAAAGTCTCTCCTTAGACTCTTTGAGGCCAAAGTCTCCCTCTGTCAGTCCAGAGTAGGCCTACCAGTATGTCTCTCTAGATGACCGCCTAGCAGCCTAGTCTCTTCCTTTCTAGCAATCCATGAAATAAAATATGTAACTTCTCAATCAAATATAGGCTATTCTAATAGCTACCGTACGTAACTTCTCAATCAAATAGCCTGTATTTCTTCATATTTTGATAACATTAGGTGCTGGTACAGTTTTATTTTGTCAAATATCTGATACGCTTTTGCCATGCTGCGTCATGGTTAGGACTGGAGCTGTTTCAATGCAGCACCAATCACCTCCTATTTTCCAACATGCAAACGCCAGCTTTGGACAAGGTTGGATTGGTTTAGTTTCTTTTTTTTGATTTTGGTTCACAGCACCAAAGCGACCGAGTTGCCAATAAATAATTTCAAAATTTGAAGCAAAAATTGCAATAACATCATGACAAAATAAGAATTTATCAGATTGATCTGGAATTAAGAAGAAAATATTTTAAGATACGATGAAAAAATTGTTTCAAGCTGGATTGGGCCAATTTTTAGGTGGTGCTGCAGCTCCACAGCACCTGCAGACGAGCCGCCCCTGATTTGCGGTATATTTTTTCTCACTATTTATTAAATAGTGTCTACGTATTTAAAAAATAATGACTAATTAATAAATAGTGACTATTTGATAAATAGTCACTATTCAATAAATTGTGACTATTTATTCATAAACATGCAAGCAAAAGTACTTCAAATATAGGTATACACTTGGCGGCTGGCGCCCCATACATTGTATTGTAAACTGTTATGTGAGCTTTTTGATTGACGTTACTCGATTGTTTTTGATAATTTCAAAAGATTTAAATTTTGAACTTGAATAACCACAAAGCGGTTTAAGTTAGTGAAACAAAATTTGAAAGTGGCGCATTTACATTATTGATCTGACTATCAACGACCACATTTTTTACAAATTCGTTTAAGGCAATCGGATCACTATTTTAAAGCTAAATAAACTTCAGTAAAAGTTGGATAATGCCACGAAGTCCCCAGATATCGCTTGCGATGCCACGTTTTAGTGTACACGCAGAGTTCAGTTTGGCCCGCAACCAGAACACATTACAGAAACCTACCGCTTAATTTCGCAACTTGAATCTATGCAGTTCTTGCGAACTGAACCGGTAGGTTCGAACTTAGCTATTTATGTTGAAATCGAGAGTTGCTAATTGAATTGTTTTGTAAGCACTATGTGTGTTAGGAAATTACCATGTAGTTTGACGAAGTGTTCTGTCTTGAGGTAAAAAGAAAAAACAGGACACCCAATTCTTTTATTGTTGAACAATACTCCTGGTCATTTTCCCGCTTTTAAAAGAGTTAACATTAATGTGGTATTCTTCCCACCTACTTGCACTAACTGGAAACAGCTTTGTGGTATGGGAATTATTGCAGCACTGAAGAAAAAGATGCCGATGGAAAATGCCAGTACTGAAGATGACAGTACCGGAAAATGCTGGTACTCGAATTTGCCGGTACTGGAAAAGGCCGGTACTGGAAATTAACGGTACTGGAAAATCCCGATACTGGAAAATGCCAGTACTGGAAAATTCCGGTAACGAAATTGCCGGTACTAAAAAGTGCCGGTACTAGAAAATGCCGGTACTGGAAAATGCCGTTACTGGAAAATGCCAGCACTGGAAAATGCCGGTACTGGAATTTTTCGGCACTGGAATTTTTCGGCCCTGGAAAATGCTGCTACTGGAAATTGATGGTACTGGGAAATGCCGCTACTGGAAATTGACTGTACTGGAGAATGCCGCTACTGGAAATTGACGGTACTGGAAAATGTCCGTATTGAAAAATTCTAGAATTGGAGTGTTGCCATTCAATTTTTTGATTGGTTGTGAATTGGTTTATTTTGGAAATAAGCTATAAAAATTCTTGCTGTAAAAAAATCAGAACCTGTGTTGGAAATAGACTGAGAGAAAGTTGAAATTAAAGTTAGGCTGAAAGGTATACAAACTGCAAAAGTGTTTAACAAAATTGCATACTGAGTAGAAGGCCTAGATTTAGTAGGCTAATAGTAAGCCACGTCACCCAGTTAGGAAGAGATTAGGTCCACAATATACAAGGTTGCCTACAAGTGTGTTTAGGGTCAACAAGGACACGCAACCATACAACATAAATTTTTCCCAAATTGAGTTATGTGCGGTCAGGCATTCTCTGCTTGGCAAACATCAAGTGTTTAAGGTAAGCAAATATGAAAGAAAAATAAAATTAGACCAAAGTTTGGGGGTACCAAAAAGAGGGTTTCCCCAGAACTGGGTCCGCCAAAATTCAAACTTTTTAACCACTCATGCTTGACACATGAAATTTTCAGCGTAGGCCAATACAAAGGAGAGATAAAATTTGACAAAGTTAGGGGTACCAAAATGGGAGCCCCCTTCAAACTGGGCACCAATTTTTTAAACTTTTGAACCGTTAGACCTAGATGGATCGAATTTTCGGAATGAGTAGATATTAAAAAGTAAAGTAAACTTAACAACTAAACAGAAGCATAAGCTAAATACACAAAACAGCATCAAAGAAGTCATCATAAACAAAAAATTTGGGATCAAAAACACCCAAAAAAATTGAAACACAATCTAACATCGAAACAGTCAAATTGGAGGTCCCTAGATATCGCTTGCGATGTCATAGTATAGTTGATCTTAATGGCTTTGATAAATTTGAGCTACATGGCTGAGTTTTTGGTTGTTTTTTTTTGTCACGAAAACTGTCACCTGTCACGCTGAGAAAGCGTACTTTTTCTTAAGCCTCAAGGTTTTTGAAGAATTTAAATAAGGAAGTTTTAGAGCTAAGTAATGAATTTAATAAATATACAGCGTGTTTCGAAATTAGGGTCCCTCCCTCTACCGCTTGTATGAAAATTTATGAAGTTTTCTTTATTAGACCCATATTTATTTGAGTATAAGTCGCATGCCTGTAAATGTCGCACCCCACATTTGACATGAAAAACAGAACAATTTTTTTTAAACATTAATCATTCATTGCAATCACATAACAAAAAATTAAAATCCATTGAAGTCATCACTGCTGTCACTGTCCTCAAATAGTCCCAGTCTACCTCTGGAATGTCCTTCAGCATCCCATGAGGTTGGCAAGTGATGCATTGTAACGTGATTTGCATCGATACTGGATAGGGCCATAGCTAACGCGATAGAACGTGAGAAAAGCAATAGTGTTAAAAGTGCAATGTTGCGTGGAAGGTAATATAATGCGATCGTATGAAAGGTAATAGCGTAAAAAGTGATAGCAAGAAAATATCTCAGAAAGATTTTATATCGCACACAATGCACTTTGTGTATACGGTAAGTCGCACTTGACTTTTTGGGCAATATTTTGGTACAAAAAAAATGCGACTTATACTCGAATAAATACGGTAGTTTGAAGTTCATTAAACTAAGTTTGTACTAAGTTATTTTTGATTTCAAAATTCTTCCACTTTCATTTCGAGTAGCTGAGTTCTCAGCGCCTCTCACCTCGCAGCAAATCTTCACAAAAGCATAAAATACCTTCAGGCAGCAGTAATTCTTTTTTTCATATCATATGACGTTATTCAAGTCAGTTTTTTTTTAGCTTTTTTCCTATATCGACTGATATAAAAGAGACCGGCTTTCACATTTCATTTATAATAATTTAGAAACAACTAAAAAGATACTGAAAAAAAGCCCCTTTTGAAAACTTAAAAAAGAACTAGAGCAAAAAATGAAATTCGCTTTTTCGCTGCTTTGTCTCTTGTCCGGGTTGGTCATTTCAAATTCTGGTAAGTATTTTAAAGTATAATAAATTAAAATTTAGTGTTGTATTCTAACCTTCTTGTAATCTAAGACTGATTTTAAAAAATACGTTTCACCTAAGTATAGTTGATTATGATTACTCGCATTTTTTTCTAGTCTTTCTTGTTGCAAACAACATCTCTTTTTGTAGCGCTATTATCGTACAAAAATAATTTGAAGTATTAATTATTTTGCTTTTGGTCGCAGCTACCATTGCATTGTCCACTTCTGACGAAATTGGAACAACTAGGGTTGCATCTAGCACCGCTGCCACTACACCAAGAAAAGTGATTACTCAACCTTTCGCTACAACTCCTACGGATGAAGCCCTCTTTGTAGTTTTAAAAGTAAGAACATTTGACCTAGTATTTCAAAAAAAAATATGCTATAAGTAATCACTAAAAATACGTTAAAATAATTATTAACCGATTGGCTTAAATTGAGAGTGATTTGAAAACAAGCGATTTTTGGTACTGAATCTTTAAATTTGCTATTTTGAGTGGGAAATTCATGTTACTCAATAACTTAACGCAAAGAAAGCTCATTCGTTATAGTTCACCTCATTCTTTTAAAGCTTTATTCTATAATTTTTTTATTATTTTTGCAGAAACGATGTGCCAACCCATGCAGACGAAATAAAAGAGGACTCTTTGTCTCAAATTGCAGATTAAGAAGAAGGCCACTTCTTCAACGTAAGCTTGCATGTAGTTATGGATCGTTGAATATACTGCAAAAAATCCATTTATTTTTTTCCTTGCACCGTAAAAGTGAATTTGCCGATTGTGATTTTTTACTCGCAATCGACATTTTATTATCATTATTATTATTGAACAACTATGTGACGTGTGGTTGAATGTTTAAATTCATCAAAGTATTATTCAACTAAATTTAGTACTGCAAGACAGCTCAAAAATTTTGGTTTGTTGTTATGATGTATTTGAATTTTATTTTGAAAAATAATCACCCTAATTTACTTCCATAAAACATATCACGATAGATTATTGAAAAGAATTATTTTTGTTTTTCAGGGTTCTGCTTTTTCTGCCAAGACTTGTTCAAGTGTGGTAAAGTTCCCACGCGCCCGCTACGTCTTGAATTTTAGATAGTAATGCCGTATATAGTCGCTATGAACTATATAAAAACTATGACATTTTAAAAAAATCTGTGAAAAGAAGTCGTAAAATCAAACAATAAGGGTTGTGGTTGAAAAACTTCCAAAAAGTTGAGGGTGGGGGATATACAATCAGTGGACGTTTTGCACCGGAATTTCTATGTTTAGAATTTCAGTTATTCTCTTTCACCCGCTACGGCTTTAATTGTTTCATTACCACGATACCGCTACGGCACGTAATCAACATTGCTGCTAACGTGTTAAACTTCAAAACAATATTCGTTATTTTCAGAAACTAACATTTTTAAATTATCACGAGAAACTTTAACGAAATGCAATATCTTAAACGCTTTCGTGTTAAAAAATAATAGACAATTTGCCGACCACAATTTTTAAAAAGATTGTGTTCTTGGTGCTTAGCCTTGGTCTTGAGCATTTCTGCCCTTGAAAAGTTGGTCCTTGGCCTCGAACGTTGGTTAATCGACACCATCTCTGATTATATTACTGTATAACGGAGTTCAATTTAGCCCGCTACCAGACCACATCATTCGTTTAATTTTGGTTCAGAAAAAATACGACCACGTACGATAAAACTCGCCTGTATAACAACGACAAAAATCATAAAGGTAGCATTGTTTGTTTTACTGAACTAAAATAACGTAGTAGCAAGAGCAGAATGTAAAAAAGCAAAGAGTAAAGATTCCAAACGGCAAACGGTACCGTGTAAAAATGGAATCGAAAAGAGTCTTGAAAGGAGTTTATTAGCAGTAACCGGCAGCGGCAGATTATTTGCTTTAAAATAGGGCGCTTAAGCGCTGCCGCTTTCGTGAATAAAAAAACAGCGGCGCTGCCGCTTTTTCCTGGAGACGAAAAAGTGCGAGCGTCGCTGGTAAACAGCGCCCTTGTGCCTATCACTGGCTATAGAGCTAAATCTGAAAATTTGGCTACTGCTACTGGAACCTGTAGAACTAGGCTACCAGCAGTAGCGTAGCCAGGAGGGCAATAGCCCCTCCCCCCATTGGCCTGAAGAGTATGCAAAATACCTCGTTTTTAGCACTTTTGAGGCCGATTTTTGCTCTAAAAACGAAAATAGCCCCCCTCATTGGCGATGAGAATTAGTCAAGAACCTGAAGTGATTTCAACCAGAAAAACTGTTTTTTTAGATCTCCTAAATTGGGATAGAAAAACCGACTCAATCTGAGTGAAGACCGATCACCCCCCCCCCCCCCCCCCCATTGCAAATTCCTGGCTACGCGCATGGCTACCAGTACTGATCTACAATACTACTTACGTGATGTCACAAAATTTCGAAATGCAGGGTAGCCAATGGTACGGAGTCACACGAATTAAAACATATTTTCGTGAATAAGGGGAATTGTGGAAAAAGATTTGGGGCACATCTTTATTACTCCAAGTAATTCTCATTTCTTCAATAAAACCGATTTCGAGCAGTATTTCTTTAAGCCCAATTTAACCTCTGTCTTAGAA
This sequence comes from Trididemnum nubilum, assembly GCA_963965965.1. Lineage (NCBI taxonomy): Eukaryota > Metazoa > Chordata > Ascidiacea > Aplousobranchia > Didemnidae > Trididemnum > Trididemnum nubilum. The sequence goes on along the minus strand of OZ014474.1, from coordinate 12,050,263 downwards.
TGTTTTGTTGAAAATTTGACAAAAAGGCTCGGTTTTGATGTTTTCTGATTTTTTTTCTGAAAATCATGTTTTTTGAAGTCTCACGTGCTGGGAACTCTGAAATCCACACCCCTCCCAAAAAATATTATTTGCGTTGTTAAATGTTCTTAGTTGCTGTGGATGTTTGAAAAGTTTCTGCGGTGCATTTGAGCACTTCTTCTACTGCCCCACAAACCCTAACTTAAACAAAAAATCGTCATTTTAGATTTTATTCTAAGTCCAACTTTAGTCGATGACAAGCTTTTTTTGTCAAAGTTAAAAAGAAAGTTTGCCTTGTCATTTGCAACGATTCAACTTTACCTGATTTCAAATTTTGGGCCAAAATCTGAAAAGTTGCCCAAATCGTTAAACTTAAAATTATTTAAAAATCAAAAAAATCGACTTTGGCCAAGGTGAAAACATTTTTCCTAAAAAAACGATAAGAAAATCGACTAAAATCGATTTTCAACATGATGTCAACAAGTAAATTTTGACTACGACTAATTTTTCTCAATAAGTTTAGTTTAACCCTCAATTAACCACTGTTACATATAGGCTACAAGATTGATTTTGTCGGCCATTGGTAGCATTGATTATAAATTATTATTTTTTTTTTATTGCTTGCAGCATCTCGTTTACCGCAGTTTAATATCTTAAAAATAAAAAATGGATGACAACGGCTTTAAGTTACTGTTGTAATGCGACTCGCAAGATACCTGCCTCAAGCTCTTCTGGTATAAGCTAATTTTGGTAAATTTGTTTCGCAATTTTAAAAATGTTGTTGCAAAGACGAATTTTGTTAGCCTATTGTTGTTAGTTCATGACGTTAGGATACAAAGATTATTTCAAGATAAATAAATTTGTAATAACATGTTGACAAAGGATTGTAAGAAGTTACACAATTTTCATGTAGCCAGTGGCGCCGGAGGCCGAAAGTGGGCCCGGGGCCAGCTCAAATATGACGGATTTCCGGTTTTGTGAAGTCCAAAACAGACGGAAAAATGCTGTACTTTGGTCCGAAATATGATGTGATCTCCAAAAATAAAAAAAAAGGTCTTCACCAAAATTCTAACGGTTTTTCTGGTCGAATTTAGATGATCTCCAAAAAATAAAAGGTCTTCACCGAAATTCTAACGATTTTTCCGGTCGAATTTAGGTGATCTCAAAAAAAAAAGCTTTCAGGCTGCACATGCTGATTTCTCAGTGTCATTTCGATGGGCTCCCTCTCGAGCTAATGGGCCCTCTGCTGGGCCCCCTGATGCCAATGACCCCCTCATGGGCCTCCCTGAAGCCCATGGGCCCCGGGGTCATTTTCCCCTGCCCCCCCTCTCGGCAGCCCTGCATGTAGACATTGGTTAATGCCTAGAAAGAAAGCAGCTCAGATTCTGCAGAGAAAGCAGCCCGATATCTGTAGGTATCAAGCGCGACTTTTTGAAAAGTTTTGCATTGAAATTTTCCGTTTGAGGTTGTTGTCGGGAGTCGACTATTAGCATTTGAATACCTTTCCTTGGACTTACTGAAAAAGGCGTCCTCAACAACCATTTTTAATTCCCCACACCAAACTTCAAATTCGTGACGTCACCACTTAGCGTAGAATATGTACCCGAGGAGCAGAAAAGTTACGAAATCGAACCAAATTGGTTCCTATTTGCGGCGAAACTTTCCTGCTGTTATATCTTGGCCAAATCAACGCTGTTGCAGTCAAGTTTTTGCAGTAAATTTGTTCATCGTTGGAATTGCAGTTGCTGGCTCGCTAGTGCATTATTTTGGGGAAATAATTTTAAGTAACCATTTTCATGAGAAACGTGCTAAAGAACGACAAAGAAAAACATCATTAAAAATTTTTGATAAGAACAAAGATAAAGAAAACTTTGGGACACTGCGGCTGATTGGCGTACATCACAAAACCTCCCGTAAAATCATATTCATTGAAGGCCGACGCGACTATAATACAGTATTTCTAGACAAAGAAGAAGTGGTCCGTATAACCATTTTTTGAAGTTGGCAGTAAGAAACTGCTCAGTTTGCGGTATAGTGATGCGGTATTCATCAATGTTGATTTCAAAAGCTATATAGAGTTGCGTCTTATCCAAGGATGCAACAACGTAACCAGTGTGCTGGTTGAACTTAGATCTTACAATCAGAGTTGCGGAGTAAACGACGCCTCTATCTTTTCGGCCTCGTTGCCGACATAAAAATGAGTGGAGTTGACAGGATATTAAATTTTGAGACGACGAGGCTATACAATTGAATCTGTGATAAAATGCATTTGCACCAGAACTGTAAACTCAATCGATTTTTATTCGAGCTAGAGTTCAGCCTATTTTAACTAAGTCCGAGTTCTATAATTTAGTTTTTCGGGTTCAAGTTCGCAAAAATATCAAGTTTTCGAGTTCAGGCTGTCCAAAATACAAGAACTAGATCTAGTTTTTGACTTAGCTGCAATCTTGCTGTATATATGCCGTTTTTCTAGGTCACCTTACAAAAACAAATTAATGAACAGCAATCTCAATTAGGCGCGTAGCCAGAAATTTGCAATGGGGGGAGCTGTTTGGGGGGTCTAGGGGCGGAGCCCACAGCGCTCGAAAATTTTGCATTTTTTTGCAAAAATAACTTCATTTTAGGGCTATTTTGATTAAAAAATAATGATTTTAAAACGTGGCTTAGAAATTGGCACTGCAAACATGATTAAACTGGTGGCATAAATGGGCTATTTGGGAGGTGGCTGATGGTAAAATGTTAGTTCTCTTGTTTAGATGCTAGTAAATTACAAAATCGAATAGTTTAATAAAACTCAAACGGAGTAATCTATTTCGCATACAGTTTATAGAGAAAAATAATTGGGGGGGGGGGGGGGCTAATGAAAAGAGATTTGAGAGAAATGATTGGTAATTAACAAATACTGAATAGCCCCCCCCCCCCCCCCCTATACCTTATTTTAAAGTATATTTGTTGATGACACCTATGTTCAGCATTTTTACACTTGCAATCAAATTTGATAGCTTATTTCTCACCATTTATCAAAGTTTTCATTTATTTGTTGGTTTTATTTTTGACAAATTAGCCCCCCCCCCCCCCCCTTCCCTGAACATATGTTTCAAAAGATGTTTTAAATCACTATTTAGTCCACTCCAGTACATAAAACAGTATCAAAAGTGCTAAAAATGTAGTGTTTTTCCCATTCTGCATTTTGGTCGACATGTCAATGGGGGGGGCTATAGCCCCAGGCTACGCTACTGGCTAAAAACGTGGTATTTTCCTAATTGTGCGTTTGGTCGGCAGTTCATTAGCCCTCCCTAAATAATCGTTTCAAACTATGCTTTGAAGCATTTTTTAGTCTAATCCGGTGCAAAAAAAGTCTTAGAAATGCTAAAAACGTGGTATTTTCCTTATTCAGCATTTTGGTCGGCAGTCTATTAGCCCCCCCCCCCTAAATAAACGTTTCAAACTATGCTTTAAAGCAGTTTTTTGTCTAATCTAGTGCAAAACAGAGTCTTGGAAGTGCAAAAAACTTGATATTTTTCTTATTCTGCATTTTGGTCGGCAGTTCATTACCCCCCTAAATAAACGTTTCAAAGTAGTCTAATTCAGTGCAAACACACAGTCTTAGAAATGCTAAAAACGAGGTATATTCCTTGTTCTGTATTTTGGTTGGCAGTTCATTAGCCCCCCCCCCTCCCCCTAAATAAACGTTTCAAACTATGCTTTAAAGCAGTTTTTAATCTAATCCAGTGCAAAAGAGAGTCTTAAAAGTGCTAAAAACGTTGAATTTTCCTTATTCTGCATTTTGGTTGGCAGGCCAACGGGGGGGGGGGGGGGGAGGGCTATAGCCCCCCAGCCCCCCCCCCCCCCCCCTGGCTACGATACTGATCTCAATATACACGGCATGATTAACAAAAAAACATTTCTTTCCAACGGCTTTTTAATCTTTAAATTTGTTTCAAATTATTTTATCGATTTGCAGACCTGGTATGTAACATCGTACCGACTTCCTGCTGTTTAGTCTAATCACACCAAAAAAGAACACCACTAGCCGCCTTTTTGGGTTCATTTTATTTCTTAAGGCATACGACGCATTTCCATTTCAAGAGCCTAACCACGAACCAGCATTTAGCATTTATTCGGTTAATCTAGCTCCCGCACAAACTCGCCGTTGAAAAACCATCATGCGCAATTTGTTCGTTAACAAACACTAATCGCCATCAGATGCTGATGTGCATCTGAACTGTTATTGTTGATGTATTTTTAGATTCTATTATTTTTTATCATAAGCAAAATATGATAAAGAGTTAATTTATATACAGCTCATAAGTTTGCAGTAATTTTGACCGCGCAAGATCGCATGGTGGCGCTGTTGAATCTATATTTAGAGCAAAATCGTGTTTTCGCGCTTTCGAGTTAAAACGGTAGATGAATGTGGTAGCAAAAACTCAGCTTTCTCAGTTTCAAAATCCTAATCTAGCAATCGTTTTCAAAGCACGAATAAATGGAATATGTTATCAGTTCAACTCCACAGGAGTTGGAGGCGGCGGAAAAGATTTAACCGCGGGAGTTTTGCAGCCATGATGACGTCTCTGCTCAAACTCTGCGCCTGAGGCTACTCACAATCAATTGGGCTGTTAAAACAATACAAGAATTGGGAACACCTATTGGCAGGGTAAATTCCAAATTAATCTGGCAAGAGGCAATTGAAAAATCACGTCAGGAAAAAAGCTAATCACAGCTCCATTTCAAACATGGCAGGCAAAAACTGTTTTAACCAAATCAAAGTTCTTGCCGCAAATTGCATACACTGCGTCTACGTATCGGCTAAACAGTGCCTCCCAGCGGACAGTTGAATTTGTCTTTCTAAAGTGCTTGCCACATCGAGATTCCCTCTCCCATTCTACAAGCATGCAATCGAAATACTTGAAAAGTACAAAATCCCCTCCTCGAAATGTTGAAGGGCAAGATGCGTGCGATATATCGTCGCAGGTTCTCAATATCCAAAAGCACAGTCCAAACAAATGTCGTCAAAGCTGGCTCATGGCCTCTTACCCATTCTTCCGAATTACCTAAAACTACTAACTATAGAACTTTATGGAATCTGCTACTCCTTAAATAAGGCGTTGATCCAAATTCCTGCCCCCTATGTCGTCAAGGGCAGTAGTCCGCGATTCATTTGTTTGTCAACTGTGTGGAAATAAAAAGTATGAGATACAGTCAAAGTCATATTGCAAAAAAAACAACACAAATTCGCAATAAAATTTGTTTGATCCAGTATTTCGATAAATTTTTGTCTAAATGATGATTGCAAAACATTTGTTGAATCAATAACAATCTTATTTTCAATAACTATCTATACTACTTGGAAAACTACGAATAAAGAGTAATGAAGAAAATTCACAACCCAGACTTAAAAATATTATAGGGAGAATATTTTTGTATTGTGCAATTTGTGAAAAAATGAAAAAGAAAAAACTAGATAAAGGCTATCATATTATATTTAGGAAGCTAAAAATGGAATTAACACAACAGTTAGATTCCCTTATTTAAGTAGAGCGATATGATGAACTCCATGTACACACTGTTTTTGTTCTATTTTTTATTATGTTAGTTATATTCGACCTCTTTTGCTTTTGCCGAATTTGATAATTAATTGTTTTTTTTCGTGTGTGTGCTGTATGGTGTATTATCAATAAAAAATAGTCACTGCTGTAAGTCTTTTGGATAAACAGTTGTTGATAATTGAAGTTTCCTGGTTTTTCTTGATATTTATTGTGAGTTTTGCGTCAAATAAGACATGATTGGTTTATGTTGACTGACATTTGCGGTAATTTAGGGATCGAATGCTTCTTTTTTCATTGCCCGCTTTTCTGTGAGGGTCGGGGGGCAGCATAGCAGCTCGAGAATAAGCCGCCACACTTCACGTTCTTCCATCACCTCCATCATTTCGCTTGGGTGAAGTCCCACGTGATTCCATCCAAGATCCACAATGTAATTGGTTCATCTAATTCCTGGTCGTCCAACAGTTTTTTTTCCGATTGCTTTGGCAAGTAAAGCTTATTTCAGAAAAACAAGATCGATTTTCTTGACAGTAGTTGTACGTTCCGACCCTTTTCGAAAAATTAAAGTATCCGGAGCAACAATGAGCCACTATCCAATGTTTCCACTAGAGATCAAAGAAGGATAGCGAAGAACCAAATAAAATTTTATTGATAGATTTAGAGACCGTACAGTTAAAGATGAAATTGAAATCTGCAGTTCTGTACCCACATCCGCATATGGGGAGTTATCTTTTAGGTTGCTCCTGCATAGGTAAGTGGCTGTGACCAATGCTGTCGTCGTAAACAAATAGGTGGGTAGGCTTTGCAAGTTTCATTGTAAATAAACGCTGGAAACTTAAGGATACCCTCCTGAATATGTTCCAATTTTCGGCCAAATTATAAAAAGATTTGGTCCCAGCGCTACCGGCTGAAATATATTGGTGGAGCTCTAGCCCCTTCAAACAAAAGATCTTCACCAAGTTTTGGCCAAATTTTGGTGTGAAACCAGTACTTAAATTGTAGGGGGGACGCGTCCCCCATCGAGAGTTAGCGTCCCCCCATCAAGATTTAGCGTCCCCCCATCGAGATTTAGGCGTCCTCCCATCGAGAGTTGAGCGCTGATTGACAAGAGGAAAATAGCCAGCCAGGACTAAAAGATCCAACAAATTTTCTGCCTAAAGTGGTCGCAAATTGCGGCGAAGACCTTTTTTTGGTCTTCACCTGATTTCGGGGTAAATGACTTCAATTTCCCGCAAAGACCTTTTTCTTGCTTCTGGTCTTCATTCAATTTCGGCGACGGAAATACATCATTTCCACTAAACTTTTTGTAAAGTTGGTCAAGGCTGCAAAAGCGTCCCCCCATGTAAAGTTTTACAATTTAAGTACTGTGTAAAACCAAATATAAACATTAATAAGTAGGTAGGCTCAGCCTACCGAACCTATCCTTGGTGGCAGCGCTGGTTACCATGACAGCGTAGATGGGAGAGCACTAGGCGACTAAGGCGAGATAAAACCAACACCCCCTGGAAGAGTACAGAGTGAGGTAAGGCTAGTTCCTCTGACGAGATTGGATAGGAGAATGCAAAATATTGCGTCTCCAAGCGTGTTTACTGTAACATACCGTACTTGATCATCTATCGTTAAAGTATAAAAGCTGCTAGAGTTTTGGTAACGTATAGGCGTAATAAAATTTATGGTAGCACAGAGATTGAGCAATAATATTCCATTAATACGAACAAAACTTTAAAATGAAACCTTGTTTAGATCTGAGTGAATGATGGCCTTCAATTGTTAAAATAATGAAGATAAAAAAGCACGTGTTGAACGGTTTTGGCGCATTTCTTCAATCTAAGTACAGAATGGGTCACGTGTTTGATGCACCCAGAAATAAGTTGCGTGATTTGCGCAATGATTTTGCGATTTAGTCAGATAAAAAAATGGCGGTTTCTGAATCGGTTATAAGAGCAGTATATTGTTTTAAACAACAGCTGCAGCACAACATCAATACAAAGGCTATAAGAATAATGAACGAAACAACACCTTTTGGCTGAAAAGAACAATTTTAGATCTTATTAAAAGAGCTAGCACCTACCTACTTGTGAATATCAGCAGGCTCTAATCTTCCAGACTGCAATGTTGGTTATGATTTGTCACCTCTTAAGAAAACGATTGTATGAGAAATTCTGTCACCTAACTTTGTAAAACTTGAAATTTTTCCCACAGTTTGTCTGAACATTCCTTGAACAGTCGATCCCTTTTAGCTTTAAAAGATTAATGAAATCTCTTACGTTAGCTCAAATCCAAAGTTAGGAACTATAGTTATAAATATATCCAACAAAAAAACAACATACAAATACACATGAAAAGATTCAGTATAAGTAAAAAGTAAGTACAAAATCGAAACATTAATCTTATTAAAGGGCGTGAAGCATCCAGCTAGGATTATGTGCAAAAGGTAAAAAATAATCGTAGTCAACGACATACATTTGCCAAATTTCAGTTTTCTACGATTTATTGTTCTGAAATATTTCATTTCAAAGTTAGATTTCTCCAACAGGTAACCAGTTAAAATTTTATCTTTTTTGAAATAATGTTTATGATATCTTTCACATTAGTTTGAAAGTTCCTGAATGCTAGGCTTCAGCAGGAATTAGTGTCACAACTGAAACACTTTGGTAGGATACCACAATTTCGAGGAAATTAGATTTTAACTGACAAAACGGTAAATTAGGGATATCTCCAAACTTTAGAGATAAATTACTGTATCTTCAAAACGTAAGGGTGAAGATATTATGTTTTAGATTATTTTTTTGCATATAATCCTAATTGGATACTTCACTCCTTGAAATTTTGCTTTGATGCCTGAAATAGATTTGTAATTTATTCGACATCTGTTCTAGAGCAAAGGTGCCAAAACCCCGCGAGCGTATTGCTCTAAAAAATCTGCTCGCATTTCGGAGTTTGGCTCGGACGGACAATGCCATGTTAAACTTATCTCTCAGGACCGAAAGCGTAATTTTTGAGTCCGGGAGGGCTTTTTTGATTTTCGTCTTCCAGACAACCTACATCAAAAGATTTAGGAAGAACTTCAATTTGGAAATATTTTTTGTTTAATTGAATTGGAAAATATTTAAAATGCTGTGAAGAAATTATTTTAATCTCAGACAGAAATCAAAAAAAAATTTAAACAGAATCACAATCATCTTTTTTATGATATCATTTTGACGTCTTGAAATAAAAGAGAAAATAAAAAGTTTGTTGAAAAACAAAATGGCGTCCAAATTCTAAACACAAAATAGCTTCTCAAACTCTTCCGCTGTTAATCAAAATCAAGTAGAGCAAATCGTTGGTATAATGGATTAATTAAATTAATTAAATAGCCAACGGATTATTTTTGTTTGATGAGTATTGTTGGTGGCAAGAAAGCCTACAAATTTTGAAGCGTTTATCTAAATAATTAAGATTTTTTTTTCACAAAAGGTCTATAGTTGAAAAAAAATAGAAAGATCTGTATTCATAGCAGACTCTAATGTCGCACAATCTTTGTTGAATGTAATAGTACTGTATTTTACAATTAACAAAAAAATTTTATAATCATTTATGTATGTACTTTTTTTATTTTTATTCGTTTTGGCACAATTGGAAATAACTCTCACAAAATCTTGACAAACGCGGTATTTACAGGTGGACAAAGATGGAGCCATATCACGACATCACGCTGAACATTTTACAATATTGAAACTGATTCACTGCGGCATCCGTCATTTAAAATTCAATTGAGCTGTTTTCAATTTCGATTTTTGTTTCATGAATTAATCGTTTTTTATCTATTTTTGCCCTATTTCGCATTGAGTGTACTTTTTTTATTACGCAAAACAGCTGGAATGACACCATATAGTCATATGATATTTAGTTTGAGGAGATCTATTTTTTGCCTAAATATTCACGGAATATTTATCACATCATACAAGCAACTTTAAAAGTAACGTAGCGTCTCATCCCCTTTTGATTATTTAATTTTATGTTTTCAAGATTCTGAAGGCCAAAATTGCAACAAATATGAAAAAAAAACATGAAATGAAAAATTAAAACTAGGTTCTACAAAAATAATGGAAGTGGTTTACTGAACTTGAATAGAAAAAATTTAGAATACAAGAGTCCAATTGTCTTCTAATCTCTGATTTTGTTGGTCTATCTATTTCCACATTTAACCATTTTGTTTGGTCTCAAATGCCAATGTAATTTTTGCATTAATCATTGATTCAATATTTCAAAAAATAAAAATGCAAACAAAACAAAGAAGAACGCCAATCAATTTTCTATTGTACTTGAAGCACCTTTTTGTCTATGTTGCGGAGTTGTAAACGGGCCAACTAGTTCTGACGCGAACCCGGCCCGAACTCGAAAATATAAGCCTGAACCCGGCCCGAACCCGAAAACTAATTTCAAACCCATATCATGCCCGAAAAAACCCGAAAGTTAAGATAAGTCTGAAAAATTTAGCAATGTTACCGAATTATTTAGATTATATTTTTGTGCACCTACAGTAAGACAAACAGTACGTCTCAGGCTCGAGTTAAGCCCGAAATTTTGTTAACTTTAGGCCGATCCGAAAAGCTCGGCCAGACTTACAACTATGCTATGTTGGGAAAATGAAAGAGCTGTGGATTTTAGATTGGTCAAGTTTAGTCTTTATTTTTTGTTTTGACGGCCAAATGTTAGTTAGATGGAGGACAGCTGCCAAAATTTTGAACAGTTGTTAAAAAAAATTCGACACTCTTTTTGCAGAAAGTTTAAAAAACAATAGAAAGATTCTAGATCATCTCACTCCAAAAAGAAATCCCATGGCAGGTGCGCAGGTGCCAAAAACCGTTGATTTTGCATTGAATAGCAGGGTTGCTCCAATTTTTTAGTTAAACAAAGAACTCTGCGTAAGATTAATTGCGCAACGTGGCGCTTAGTTAAATGTTTGGTTTTCTCTTTTTTTTGTGCGTTTTTCCGTACCATTCTTTCTAATAGAAAACAAAAAAGTCTCCTGCGTTTAATTTCTTATCAAATAAAAATAATTAGAGCACCAATGGGCAATTTAGAGTATAAATACGAGCCCGAAATTGGGGCAAATCTACAGTTCAGGTTTACGCAGAGCAGTAAACGGATCGGTGTTACGATAGAACCACGAGGTAGATGTGAGAACGAAATGTTGCTGAAATTGTTTGCTATGAAGTTCATGGCAAATTTTATACCGGCGTTTGCAAAAACTTCCGCACAAACTTTATCAATTTTCATCGAAAATTTAATTGGCATCGACATTTGTGAGTTATATCTTTCTTTGAAATCGCGTTCGGTAAGATCATCGCAAATTCGCAAGGTGAAATTGCCCAGCGTTCTCATATGAAGCATGAATATCTTCAATGAGAAGTTTCCTCCTTGATATTCCGCGAGCATCAATTCCTGAACATTTACCGTTTGTCGGTTCGATTCCCAAACTGGCAGTGAGTCGCTGCGTATATAAACGATAAAATTTCTTTTAATTGGAAACTTGAAATTCTACTGTAATTTATTCAAATTCATTTAATCAATTTTGAAACTTATGACCAATGCATCACTGATGTTAACCTGGTCTTTGTTTCAAGTTTTACAACAACTTCATTATCTTTTATTTTGAAATTAAAGCCCCCCCTCCTCAACAGCATAAATTAAAATATAAGGTGCTAAAATTATGCAAATTTAAAACAAGATTTTAGTGTAAATTCAAAATTGCGAGAGACACAAAGTTTGTAATTTTTATTTTAGAGTTTTGAATGTTGAATTAGCAAAAACTTTTTAACTGAGTGCGCCATTTTAGAATTTGGCGATTAGGAACTGCCCAGTTTGTGGTATGGACAATTGAATACCCACGCTGGGAGTTTTTCATTGCTAGTTTCAAACGCTATACATTTGCATAGAGGTTTAAACGCATAGGAGTTTGATCATCAACTTTTGGCAACTCAAAAAATCTGGTTTGGCCAATCGGCGAGCAGAGGCTGCCCAGCTTGAGGAACACCAAAATTCGAACCCATGTCTTAAAACTTAGTACAAGGGCAGATAGATCGGTAGATTCAGGTCCAACTTAGCAAGAAAGTTGACTCGCTTCCGAAGATATATGGGAATAAATTTGCAGTGAAACTTCCCTGTAATAGCGTGGACAAACACAATGCTGCTACAATGGAGTTTTTACAGTAAATTTGTTGATTTCATCGTTGGAATTTTACTTCTAAAAATATCGTTAACTATGAAAGCAAGCTCCATTTTGTAGGTCGGCAAAAAGAAACTGCCCAGTCTGTGGTATGAGCAATCACATACCCATGCTGGGAGTTTTCCATTGCTGATTTCAACAGCTGCCGCGATATGGAGTTTCGAACGCGCAGAGGCTAGACATATAGTCAGTCGACGTTTTATCAAGAAAAGCACGGTTTAGTTCGGCAAAGATGAACAATTCAGCTGTGGGCATGAGCAATTGAGTACAGGTGAGGTTTTGCGGATTTTCCAGCTGTCACTGTTGAACTACCACGAACAAGGAACCCCTTTTTCGTGAGAGTTCCCCATTGAGAGTTTGGCCAACTTCAAAGACGAAACTGCCAAGATCCCTAACAAGTCTTGACCTGAGAATGCCATTATCAATGTTAGAAATTTAAACAGAACAATTACATGAAGTAAAACGACCAGGGAGGTTGGCGACAAGGAACTGCCCAGTTTGCGGTATCGGAGTTTGAATACCCTGACTGGGAGTTCCCAATCGCTAATTTCAATTTCAACAAACGTTTAGCTAAAGTTTTGTCATGATTGCTACAGAAGACTCTCTGAATACTTCATTGCTGTCATGTTGGAACAGCCCAACAGATTGGAACTTTAAAGTCCTACTGTTGTTTGCTCCACAATGACGTCTTGACCACTTCGGAAAGGACAGGTGGCAGACAAGAATACCTTGATTAGTAACCAGTAATATTTGAAGAGTAGCGAATACGCAGAATTTAGGTCATTAGATGATTTTTCGGTAATTCCGGGTTGAATGTCCAAGATAGTGATACACATTTGAGGACTTGAGAACCAATCGTTAAAGCGAAACCAGTTGAAGGGAATGAGATTTTGCTGATCTTTCCAACTGCCGTGTTGAACCACCACGAACAAGGAGCCCCTTTCTCGTGCAAGTTTTCTACTGACAATTTGGACACTTTCAAAGGTGTTAACGCGATAGCCCGAAAATGTTTTTGCGTAGACGTTTAGTTGCAGAAATTTCTATAAAGCATCACGAAGACAAGTCAATGAGGAGGTTGGCGGTAAGGAACTGCCCAGTTTGTGGTATGAAAGTTTGAATACCGTGGCTGGGAATTTCCAATCGCTGATTTTATTTGCAAAAAACGCTTAGCGAAAGTTTTCATTATTGTTGTATGGCATCGCAAAAATCCTCTTCTAAAAATTTGGAAATAAATTTATAGCGAAACTTCTAAAGTTTTCCATTGCTAGTTTCAAACGCTACATTGGCGCAGAATTTTGAACGCGCATGAGTTTGATCATTAGATTTTTTGAGGGGGGCAGCTGATTGGTTTGGCGTCTTAAATCTTAGCACAAGGGCAGACAGATCGGTAGATTCAGGTCTGACTTAACAAGAGAGTTGACTCGCTTCCCACGATATGGGAATAAATTTGCAGTGAAACTTCCCTGTAATAACGTGGACAAACTTAATGCTATTACAATGGAGTTTTTACAGTAAATTTGTTGATTTCACCGTTTGAATTTCACTCATAAAAATATCGCCAAGTTTGAATGCACGCTCCATTTTGTAAATCAGAAGGAATAAACTGCCCAGCTTGCGGTATGGACAATTGCATACCCATGCTGGGAGTTTTCCATTGCTGATTTCAAAAGCTGCTGCGATATGGAGTATCGAAAGCGCAAAGTTTAGCAAATGGTTAGGCAACATTAAACCATGTTAAGAAAAAGACTACTTAGTTTGGTATTTAGCGGGGGACATAAGTAATTGAGTACAGGTGAGGTTTTGCGGATTTTCCAGCTGTCACTGTTGAACTACCGAGAACAAGGAACCCCTTTTCGTGAAAGTTCCCCAATGACAGTTTCGCCAACCTGAAAAACGAAACTGCCCCAATAAGAAGTCTTGAGCTTGGAATAACAATAATCAATGTCAGAAACTTAAACAGAACAATTACATGAAATAAAGCGACTAGAGAAGTTGGCGACAAGGAACTGCCCAGTTTGCGGTATCGGAGTTTGAATACCCTGACTGGGTGTTCCCAATCGCTGATTTCAATTTCAACGAACGTTTAGCTGGAGTTTTGTCATTATTGCTATACAGTACTGGCCAGTTGACCGAGATGGGCCCCGCCAATTCGTTACACGCTTCGGCGTATTACGTAGAGTATAATGAAAGACTTGATTTTGGTTGATTTGTTATACAGTAAAAGACTTTCTGAATCCTTTATTGCTGTTATGTTGGAACAGCTTAACAGTTTGGAGCTTCAAATTCCCATTGTTGTTTGTTCCAAAATGACGTGTTGACCAACCTCGAAAAGGACAGTGATGGTCGCTAGGTGGCAGTAAAGAATATTTCGAGTAGTAGAGTTGAATGCCCATTGCCCACTCTGGTAGTTCTCAATTGCTAGTTTCAAACGCTATGTTAGAACAGAGTTTTAAACGTACCTGAGTTTGATCATTAATTTTTTTTTTGGGTGGGGGCAACACAAAAATCTGTTTTGGCCAATCGGCGAGCAGGGACTGCTCAGCTTGAGGAACACCAAAATTCGAACCCATGTCTTAAAACTTAGTACAAGGGCAGATAGATCGGTAGATTCAGGTCCAACTTAGCAAGAAAGTTTGACTCGCTTCCGAAGATATATGGGAATAAATTTGCAGTGAAACTTCCCTGTAATAGCGTGGACAAACACAATGCTGCTACAATGGAGTTTTTACAGTAAATTTGTTGATTTCATCGTTGGAATTTTACTTCTAAAAATATCGTTAACTATGAAAGCAAGCTCCATTTTGTAGGTCGGCAAAAAGAAACTGCCCAGTCTGCGGTATGGACAATTGCATACCCATGCTGGGAGTTTTCCATTGCTGATTTCAAAAGCTGCCGCGATATGGAATTTCGAACGCGCCGAGGCTAGACATATAGTCAGTCGACGTTTTATCAAGAAAAGCACGGTTTAGTTCGGCGAAGATGAACAATTCAGCTGTGGGCATGAGCAATTGAGTACAGGTGAGGTTTTGCGGATTTTCCAGCTGTCACTGTTGAACTACCACGAACAAGGAACCCCTTTTTCGTGAGAGTTCCCCATTGAGAGTTTGGCCAACTTTACAAGTGAAACCGCCCAATCATCACAGTTAGAAATTTGAACAGAACATCTACAACATGAAATAAAGCGACCAGGGAGGTTGGCGACAAGGAACTGCCCAGTTTGCGGTATCGGAGTTTGAATACCCTGACTGGGAGTTTCCCGTCGCTGATTTCACTTTTAACGAACGTTTATCGAGAGTTCTTTCTTTAAATAAAGACTTTCTTAATTCTTTATTGCTGTCATGTTGGAACAGCCCAACAGATTGGAATGTCGTACTCCATCTGTTGCTGGTTCCACAATGACGTCTTGACCAACTTCAGAAATGACAGTGATGGTCGGTAGGTGGCAGTAAAGAATACTTCGGTTCGTGGCTTTGCGGTGAAACCATATTATGATGTAAAACCACAACTCCACTGATTTGTGGTGAAGACCTTGCTTTTTCGATTTGTTTGCTCTCCAACCTCATTTGGACCGAAAACCAACGGGCTTTACGGCGAAGACCTTTTTTTTTGGTCTTCACCTATTTTTGGACCGAAAAAGGAGTGACACCACGTAATCCCGCCCCGGGTGCCACCACCCCTAGCAACGCCTCTGCCACAAAAATCGAGGTGTAAAAGTAACCCCCTTTTTGTGCAGATTTTCTATTGATAGTTTGGAAAATTTCAAAAGCACAACCGTGACAACCCGAAAAAAGTTTTATATGCTTCTCATTCCGCTTAAAACAATTCTCCAAGGCATTACGATGAAAACGCGACCACGAAGTTGGCTGTAAAGAACTGCCCAGTTTGTGGTACGAGAGTTTGAATACCGTAGCTGCGAGTTCCCAATTGCTGATTTTAATTGCAACGAACGTTTAGCGAGAGTTGTATTATTGTCATAGGAAGTGGTAAACGCCAATAAACAGAATGAGAGAGCAAAAACTGAGCTTTTTACTTTTTTATTTTTGAATTATCGGGAGTTTTTGCGGAAGTTTTTTATTTTCATCGTAGAATTTTAGATGTTGAGTTAGCAATAAAGGTTTGACTACAAGCACTTTTTTTTAAATTTGGCGGTTAGGAACTGCCCAGTTTGTGGTATGGACTACTGAATACCCACACCTGGGAGTTCTCCATTGTTGATTCCCAAAGCTACAACGGAATTGAATTTTGAAGTGCAGGGTTAGGATCATTAAGTGGTTTTTTGTTAACAAAAAAATCTGGTTTAGCAAAGATGAAAAATTCACCCGTGGGTATACCGGTTGAATACCCATGATGGAAGTTGCATATTAGCTGACTCGCAAACACGTTGTTGTAGAACTGAGCAACATGAGTACAGTTTAGGTTTTGCCGATTTTTCCAACTGCCGGTATTGAACTACCACGAACAAGGAACCCCATTTTCGTGAGAGTTCCCCCATTGACAGTTTGGCCAGGTCAACTTCAGAGAAAAAATCCGAGACAAATCCAAAAAGTTTTGAGCTTCAGTTTTAGAAATGCGAACAGAATATTTTGATGAAAGCGACGAGTTTGTTGGCGGTAAAGAACTGCCCAGTTTGCGGTATCGGAGTTTTGGTATTGTAAAATCAAGCTTTTGTCTCGGAATTACCGTGCTGTGTTGGAGGTTTCAGAGCCATCACAGTGGGTAATTTCGCTGGTAAATGATTTGAAAACCTTCACGCGAAATTATATCGGTAGTGGTACGAATTTTATCAGTAATCGTATTTTCACTAGAAATTTATCGTAATCGTTCGTGTTTGGAAAAAGGATGAACTTGTCGCAAAACTTCCCTGTGATAGCTTAAATAATTGCAATTCTTTTGCTGTGGAGTTTTTGCAGTAAATTTATATTCATTAATGAAAAGCGAACACTAAAGTAAAAATTTGAGTGTACTACCATTTTAGAGTTTGACGGTAAAGAACTGCCCACTTCGTGGTGTAGACAATTATGGAATACCCACGCTTAGGGATTCTCCATAGCTGATTTCAAACGCTGTAACAGCTAAAAGTTTCATAGGCGGAGAGATGACGGTAAAGGGCAGTTTAGCCAGTTGAATACCCAGCAGTAATGTTGAATACCTCGCTTGGAGTATCACATTTGCTTACTCGTAAACACGCGTGAAAAGTCTAATGACCTTGGATCAGACCAACGGATTTGAACTTTGAACTTTTCTGTTGTTTGTTTCACAATGACGTTTTGATCAACTTCGTTAAAGAATAGTTGGAACCAAGGGAGGTTTTGCGGATTTTCCCAACTGCCAGTGTTGAATTACCATAAACCAGAAACCCCTATTTGGTGCGAGTTAGGGACTATGAAAAAACCGATTCCGAGCAGTATCTCTTTCAACCAATTGACGAGCTGTATCTCTTATCCCTATGTTACAAGGGGGGAGGGGGTATTTTTCCCCAACTTGGCTTTTTGTGATAAATCCCTTCAAAAAAGATGGGATGGGTTGGATTGGAGATAGTTGCAGATCTCCATTCCATCCCTTCCTACAAAATTGATTTTGATAATCCACAAATGCTCACATTCTGCCCAAACAAACACAAACTTTTGATCCTAGAATCACTATACATCCAACTCCTCAAACCTAACCTCAACCTCGGCTCCTCGTCTTATCCACTCCGCCTTTTTAATGCGTGAAAGACATAGGCCTATTTTTAGTTTTTATTTCAATCAATACCAGGATGTAATTCGCGTAAGTTTTTTACTGTTCGTTGAAAATGGCACCAGAAGATAGCCGAAACGTTCGCAATAAACTTATTGCATAATAACATTGGCTGTGATGTTTATGATTAAAATACACATATTTTAATCATAAACATCAGAATTAATTTGATTCTGATTGGTTAATTCTGATCGGTTACGAACTCATTTTAATTCTGACTGGTTATCTGGTTATTAACACAAATTAATATGATATTTTGGTGTTTTTGCTGTTTTGTTTAAAATACTCATAGTTTTCTGCAACGCGACAAATTAATTCTGTCGGGTTATTAACTCATTTTTAATCTGTCTGATAGTCTGGTTACTAAAACAAATTAACTCATAAGTTTACTGCAACTCGGCAAATTAATTCTGTCTGTCTATTAAACAATAAAGCCTTGATTAAAATTAAATGTAATAGTCCACATTTTTTATATTTATCTTTTTTGAAAGATTGTAGTTACAATTACATCGTTATTCAACAAGTTACCTAGGCCAGAAACAGCGAGTGCTTGACTTTCGGTCTTCGAGTCAGATTACCCCTTGTTCACTACACACGGTGGAGGCTACACCCTGTCGCTTTTATTGCTGAAAGTCAAGCAAGGAAGCTGTGAAAAGCAACTTTTATAACTGGTTTATCCAGTACTTAAATCGTAAAAATTTGCATTGGGGACGCTTTTGCAGCCTTGACCAAACGCATTCGCAATGCAAATGAAATTTAGTGAAAATTATGACTCAAGTTGTACTTCTTTCCCCTAAATCAAGTGAAGACAAAAAAAAGGTTTTCACCGAGAATTGAAGGATATTTATCCCCTAAATCGGGTGAAGAATAAAAAAAAAAGAAAAGTGTTTACCGCAAATTCACACTTTATTCGGCCGGAACTGGTGGGATGTATTCGTGCTAGCACGCACTTTTTCGTCTGATCATCCAGGACTGAAATCTCGATGGGGGACGCAATTTAAATACTGGGTTTAACCGGACCGGGAAGCACTTTAACAAAGTATACTCTCATACTTACGTTAAGTAATCTGATTCACGTTAAATTCAACGTCTTGACGATTCGGCAGAATCTTCTTACTCAAGACGGGAGTTTCAACATTTCTCGCGTTTGATCCCCACTGCTTTCATTCATTCTTTTCAGAACCTTGCATTAGAGTTAGGGTTCGGGTGGTGATGCAAGTCTGAGATGCAGCAAATCGAAAACTATGTGGAAAAAAAGTGGACACTCCGATAATATTTGACCCGGGTCTATAGTTTCAGTAGCACAAGTTCTATCCACTCGACCACTGATCGGTTCTTAATTGATTGTTTGAAATTCTTTTTAATTTTAATTCATTCTTTCAAATGCTTTTTGATGCAATTGGAATATGACCTAAAAGAAAAAATTTGTAGAAGATCTTTCAAAGTTTCTACTAAATGGAATGAAATGGATCTTCCAAATGGAATGAAAAATGTCAAAATTTTGGACAATAATGTTCGAGGAAATGTGAAAACATGAATGATTAGTGTTCTTGGACGTTATTTATAGGGCAATTGTTCTTTGCTTCATTTTGGTAATTGTATTAGCACGTTCTATTTACCAAACTAAATTATTGCATTTGATTTTGGAGCACAATCAAAATGAAAGCATTTCATTTGGTGTCATAGTTCTTTTTTTATGTATGCCAAAGCTGTTGCTCTTTAAACTTTTCCGAAGGTGGGTTTCATTGTGTGTTTAGTTGCAAACGCTCAGAAAGCATTAATGCGTTAAATGAACCCCTTTAAAGTTCTGAGTAAATTTTCCGTGGTCCTGAAATTAATCGCACGTTTTTCAAATTGAGTCACGCCCACTGAGATTAATGTAAAATTTTGGATCTGGTTTACATTTGATCAAAATCATGAGCGTACGAGTGTATCCTTAGTTTATTTCAAACAATATTTCGGTAAGCCCAGTGCATCATCAGCGCAAAGCTGCCAGTTGGTTGAATAAACAAACGATACGCTCGTTCGCTCATGATTTACGCAGTGTAAACCGGGCCTTAAAGGGGTTTAGCAAAGTAAGGAAACGAGGTTTGTTTATTTTTACCGACTAGAAGTGAGGTCTGATTAGATACGCCAGACTATACTAATTTATTATTTAATTATATACGCTCATTTTTCCAATTATTTGTACCGGTAATAATCAAAAGCCATCGATTTGGTTCGTCCATTATTGGCCTAAAATTTAACCCTATTTAGACGGAGGGAGCAAAATGCTCCCTAAACAAACTCCTAAACCAAAAGTCACGGAAACACCAAACACAGCATGTGGGCGGTATTCTGAAATTTTTTTTAAATTGGTTTTGAGTTGATGGCGTTATATTATAGAGATGTCATCGCCTTATTTTTTTGAAAAATGTTATTTTTCAATGACGTCAAAGGCGGCTCAAATTTACACATAAGTTTTGTTTTTGAAACTGAATCATAACATGCCTAAATCAATGTTATTACGTAACAAAAACATCTTACGACGTTATTTAAGTTTACCATGGAAAATCTGTTTTCTGAAGAGATTTATCACAAACAAACCGATAAGGGGGCATTTTTGCCTCTCCTCGCGTAAAATAAAATTAAACGACTTCCATAAACCAGTCGCATAAATTTCACCAATCTACTGATAAACTCTTTGTAGAGTAATCCACCGCTGCTTTAAATGCAGCACTGACAGCAAAACATAATCACTGCAGATTTAACATTGTTTTTGCAGGCGAATAACGAATTGAAACAAAATGGGTAAAAAAAAGATCTTGCCAAAAATAAGTATCGATTATTATCTTTTCCGCCGCATTAAGATGCCAATTGAGACTAATGCAGTCCTTTTGATTACCAAACTGCGTTACAATTAGCGCAAATTGCTCTTGTTAATGAGACCCACTTGTACTGAAGAGCTACCATAATAAACTAAATTAGTTGTGTAACTTATGTTGGTAAGAGCCGTGCCAAAAAAATGAGAGCAAAAATGTGGCACTTTTGGTCGTATATTTAGTAAATAATGTAACTAAAAGCTTACTGAAAAAATTTATACATAACTGCCAACTTTGTTCAAGTGACAGCATAAACAATATCCTTTTTAATCGTTTTGCGTGCAGCATTAAAACTCTGGCCTGCAAACGTCGAAAACATCACAATTAAATCAATATCCTTTTTCCGTCAATTAAGTTAATATCCTTTTTCCGTCAATCGTAAGAATGCAGCCTGCTCCACTCATAAATATATGGAAATGACAAACACTTTTCTCATTTTGAATTTTGTTTTAATTCTGATTTTGAACTACCTACATTCCCCCCCGAATACTTAAGTATTGAAAAAAATTAAGCGCAGGTAGTTTGTTCCACGTCATGACTTTTTGAGGTCATGGAGACGTTATAGACGTGAAACGTTTTTTGACAGGTTATAATACCAATAATCATAAATTAACTACTTTCTTTCATGGGCTTTTTTTTCTTGCCAATATCTTTGCGTCTCTGAGGTCACGGAGGCTCATAAGATTCAAATCTCTACTCACTGTGATTAATTAAAAGTGATGTACTGTACCTAGGTTGCTAGCTCGTTACGTGGTCAGTACACCCCAAATTTTTCCTCTTCTATGTGTGCTTTATTTCAAAGTGTTTGTTTCACGTATATTGCCAGAGCTCTTCAGGTGGTTCTTTTGATTTTAGTTGTTTGTTTGTTCTTTTTCTCGCCGTGTTTCCTTTAACTTGTGAACTTTGTGTTTTGTTTATTTATTTATTTTTAAATTTTTTTATTTTATTTTTTTATTTTTTGAAAAAATTACGGATTGCCTAAATTGATTTTTTTTTAATCATAATATGGGTGTAATTGTTTGGGTGAAATTTGATCTTTCGCTACGGTGTTGGACTTTAGTGTGCACTTTATGTTTCATTTACTGGAGTAAGTTGCAGCTTATCTTGTGTGCTTCAATTTCTTATGCTGAAATACACAATCTATCTATCAATTTTTCACAACTCCGAGGTAGCACTTACGTCACATATCCGCTTTCCCATTAGGCTAGTGTTTCATCAGCATCTGAATTCACGTATAGCTTATATCCTGGCAGCCCACCCAAACCTTCAAACCAGACACAAGGGCAATTTGTGTGGTTTGAAGCTTTGGGTGGGCTGCCTGGATAGGCTATGTGTGAATTCATATGCTGATCAAACACTAGCCTAATGGGAAAGCAGATATGTGAGGTAAGTGCTACCTTACAGTTGTGAAAAAAAGTTTATGTTCCAAATCTGCTATGTAACTATCTATCTATCATAAACTTTATCTTAAATTTAGGAAGTCATAAATGCTTTGGTAAACTTCCGAGACCCCAGTTTTAATCTATTACTTTTTCAACAAACTTTAAGCCGACGACATTATATTGTCATTTTAAGCTGATAACGATTTAAAGTACAAGAGAAACATTTAAGATAAGCTATTAAGTTTGGCGTACATATTGCACAAGATACAGGATTCGTACCACGAGAGCTAACTTGAAAACTCGAGTTCAATTTAAGTGGAACTTTAAAATGGTGATAAAAAATTTAAATATTGAGGCTAATAAAATTATCAAATTGTTCCTCATGTCCGATTTGCTTCTTCAAAGTCAGACCGATTCCTGTATCTTTTTAACCTCCTGTGACAAGAAATCGAAGTTGTCGCTTTTGTTTGGAGGAATCCGCACCTAAGTTGGCCATTTTCCGATTGAATTTTGTTCTTTCTCATGTAAATTACTCAATTTCGCTGCTTATTCGAAGTCACCAGGTGGAGATCTCACCGAAAAGCGCTTTAAGGACACAACAACGTCGGGATTTCCGTAAAAACGACGCCTTTTTTCTTTTTGCCCCCTGTTGGGATTAGCAGAGACCCAATAATTTCACAGGAGTCAATGTTTTTGTTTTTTTGAAACTAAGAGTTATTGTTTGCCTCATAACTTAAGCTCAAAATGGAGTTTTAACATAATTGATAAATGTGTTTTCTGTCTTGACAAAATTAAAATCAATCAAAAAATCTTTCAACCCTGCCAGGTTTAAGTACTTGAAATAAAACGTTATTAATAACGACGTCATCTCATTACAGGCACTATATCGGCTGGTGTAAGTATAATGTAATTTAGGCACGTGATCAGGATTATGTTAAGGAGAGAAGGCTTGAACCTAAAGATAAAATTTGTCCGCGTTTCACCCCCGCTGGAAAATTTTGTCATTTTTTGAAAAAAAATTGTCAAATTTTAACGCCACTTCGATCACATTTTGCAAATTTGTGGAGCTATTGGAAAGAACTTTGCAAAAATTTGAAGCCCTTGAGCAGAATCAAATTTCTTAGCCCATTCAAACCTCTTAACTTTCTAGTCAACTTCATTACCCGTTTAAAAGCATTCTTTGGCTTAAATTTTTAAGTGACTTGGCTTCAGCCCCTTGGTTATGCCTGAGGTATAACTTGAAAGTAAAAGTGCGTAATGGTTGAACTCGGGTATCTGAACATAAAACGAACTATCTTTAACAGATTTCCACGTTTCTGCTAAACTTTTCAAATTCATCAAAAAGGTTTTGGGGGGCTGTCAAGACTTCCTCGATTGGTCAGTTTCTGAAAAAGAAGCGGTTTGTAAAGTGATTATAATTCTTTTATTTGTGGATAGAAATTTTGAAACAAATCATAAACCACAAATTTGATGAGACAAAAATCCTCACAAGATTAAGTTTGATGAAAAAAATTAATAAATAGTATTGTCAGTGAGTTGTACAGTACATAGGTCTCCATCAATCACCAAGAGTATTCACTTTTTTGGTTTAGGTCTAGGACCACGAAATATGTCTGAATTCTTTGCCAAAAGATATCCCATACACTTAAGCACTAAGACGCGTTTTGAGTGGTGTTACAATAAACAGTTGCTTTCAGTTTGGCAAAATTAAATAAATGCTGCAAAAAATGGCGCTTTTGACCACGTTTTAAAAAGGTCATTTTTCAACTGGTCTAGCAATTATCTTCACGATCAAATTCAATAAAACACACTTATCATAATATTGCTTAATAATGGCGGGTATTATTTTTGTCGAAAGTTGGCTAAAAATAGAAAATCTGCTGCAATTTTTATTGAAATTTGAAATTGATTGACTCTAACAGCCATCAAAAGTTGCAAAGTCTCAAAAGATTTTTAGTTGCCGCAAATTTTTGTTAATTACCGGCCTCTGAGCAGCAACAAGCGAAAAATTGCAGCCTCATGGCAACAATATATGATTCCAATTTAGGTATATTTTACTTACGCTTTTAAAATTTGATTCCAGAAATTACCTAACTAGTACAAAAATAAATGATTACCGGTCTAGGGGAGAAGCCTCCAGCTGCCGGAGGATAGGGGTCTGAATTTTTGCATTTTTTTTGCAGAAATTTTTGCATTTTTTTTTTGCAGAAATAACTTAATTTTAGAGCTATTTTAATAAAAAATATTGCTTTTAAAACGTGGCATAAAAAATTGGCTGCACAACATGATTCAACTAGTTGCATAAATGGGCTATGTGGGAAGTGGCTAATGATAACGTTACAGTTCTCTTGTTTACATGCAGGTAAATCATAAGATTCTATTATTTAATAAAACTCACACGGAGCGATCTATTTCGTCTATGTTTTAAAAAGAAAAATAATTGGTGAGGGGGAACAATGGAAAGATATTTGAGAGCAGCGATTGGTAATTAACTAACACTAAATAGCCCCCCTTATTCCTGAGTTTATAATATATTTGTTGATAAAACTTATGTTAGGCGTTTTTACGCTAGCAATCAAATTTGATTGTTTACTTTTGGGTACTTTTTAAAGTTTTCATTGATTTGTGACTTTAATTTTTAACAAATTAGCCCCCCCCCCCCCCCCCCTTCAATATATGTTTCAAAAGATGCTTTAAATCATTTTTAGTCAATTCTAGCGCAAAAAACAGTCTCAAAATAGCTAAAAACGTGGTATTTTTCTTATTCTGCATTTTGGTTAACAGGCCAATAGGGGGGGGGAAGGGCTAATAAGAAAAAGCCCGCCCCCTCCCCTGGCTACGTTACTGGTCTGCAGTAGGTTTATTATCGTTATCGTACGACTTTCTTAACCAGCTGCCCATATATTAGAATCTAACCAGTAGTAGTAGTAGTATGGTAGTTATACCTCTACTTAAATTGATTGATTGATTGATTGGTGCATCTTTATCCTCCTATCACGAGAAAGCGACGGTGCGCTATGTTTTTGGACGAATCCGCACCCGCTTAGGAGTTGACCATTTTCCAAGCTTTCCTGTTGACGTTTTGACTTCTTCCCACGTAAATTTTCTGCTTGTTCGAAGCCACCAAGCAAAGATAATTATCGTAAAGCGTCTTATCCAAGGACGCAACAACGTGACCAGGGTGCGGGTTGAACTCATGATCCTGCGATCAGAGTCGTCGTAAAAACGACGCCTTTACCCATTCGGCCACGCTGCCGACAATATTGCGCTCCTACTGTACTAACCTACCGGTACTACAGCACTATACACCGATCAGTGGTCGAGTGGATAGAGCGTCTGCTACTGAAGCGGTAGACTCGGGTTCGATTTCCGGTCGGGTCAAACCAAAGACTATAAAACTTGGTACTCACAGCTTTCCTGCTTGACGTTCAGCAATTAAAGGGACAGTGTGAAGCCTCCGCCGTGTGTGGTAGACAGGTGGGCAGGTGGCAGCTTGACTCGAAGACCGAAAGGTCCCTTCGCTGTCTCCTAGCCAAGACAACTTGGTGAATCAAATGTATGTAATTACAATATTATTACAGTACAAGCATTGAATCTGGTCTGCATAGTTCTATTATGTCACAAACCAAAGTGACAAAAAAAAGTTTGTCTTCTTATGTACGGTAATACATTGTTCAATAAAGTCTCACAATTTAGTAGCGCCTATTTAAGTAGATTCTACGGCTACGTTAAAAATGACGTTTTGCAGAATTGCACGAGTTTTTAACGACAGTCAGACAGTGCCGTCGCCAGAGCAAATGTAGTGAGGGGGCACTAGCCGAAAGTGGGGGAGGCATTAAAATAAATTGAACTTTTCCATATAAAAACTGATATTTTACGGCTCCAAATTATACGCTATTTTAACAAATTTGTATTCACGTCTGGAAAAAGAGACGCATAAGGCCAGCAGCGTTTTTTAGCTCGTTTCGTATGCGGCTCATATAATCGCTTGAAAAATCTATCTGCAGCAGTGAATGCTACCAAAAGCACAACCAGGATTTTGCTAAAAGAGAGGGTGCTTTGACCAAAAGCAAAATTTTTTTCCACAAAAATTGTCTAATTTAGGCCCCGTGCTGAACAAACTGATGCAACTCAAGCGTATCACAGAGGGAAGCCTGGGGGGCAGAGACCTCAGCCGCGGGGCGATTTTTGTAATTTTGCGGCAAAAAAAGCGATTTTAACACCATTTCTATCACTTTTCTCAAGTTTTTAAAGCCATATGAATAACTAAAGCAAATTGCTAAAATTCGGTAGTCAATGAAAGAATTAAATTGCTTAGCCTCTTTAGCCCCCACTTATACTTAAGATCAAGTCTAAAACACGTTTAAACGCTTGAATTTTGGGGTTAAGTTTGACTTGGCTAATGGATGCTGAAGTTGCCTTTAGGTGAATTTACACAGTATCCGTTTTTCGTACGTTTTCGTCCGTTTTTTTACGTTTTTGCTTCTCCTTGACAAAGTATGCGCTTTTTCATCCGCATTTTTATGTGTCCATATCCGCACTAACCAGACAGTCACATACTGGACAAAAGTTTTCCGAAAAAAATTTTTTGTAACAGGGTACAGCTCTATTTCGAAATATCGCTCTTATCGTTCATACACAAAATTTTTGAACAAAATTTTTATCTATATATAACAGTCTACTTAGTGCGTATATGGACTTATAAAAATGCGGATGAAAAAGCGCATACTTTTTCAAGAAGCAAAAACGTAAAAAAACGGACGAAAACGTACGAAAAACGGATACTGTGTAAATTCACCTTTAGTCCCCTTTTTCCTGGTTGCGCAACCAGTACTTAAACTGTAAAATTTTACGTGGGAGGACGCTTTTGCAGCCTTGACCCAACGCATTCGCAATGCGAATGAAATTGAACGGAAATTATGATTCAACTTGTACGTCGAGTGAATCGAGTAAAGACCTAAATTGAGTTAAGACCTAAAATAAATAGATCACCAAAAATTGAAGAATATTTATCCCCTAAATCAAGCGAAGACCAAAAAAAAGGTCTTTACCGCAATTTGGCTCTATACAGGGTGGGCCAAAAAAATGTTACCACTTTTAATCCATACACAAATTTTAAAAATGAACATTTATTCGAATTTTTTTTTCACAGATGTTTAACAAAAATATCCAATTAAAATTTGATAACAAAGTCTTTTCACTTTGTCTCTTGTTTCTTACAGAGTTCAATAATTGATAACATGTTCAATCCAAGCTCCTCTTCTGTGGAGTACAGCTGCAACACGCACATTGAAGTTTGTGATGACATTGCCGCACATCTCAAGAGGGATTCTTCGAATTTCCTGACAGATGTTGGTCTTCAGGGCTTCAATGGTCTGTGGGTTGTAGTAGTACACCCTCTCCTTCAGGTACCCCCATAGGAAGTAGTCTGCGGAAGAAAGATCAGGAGAGTAGGCTGGCCATGGGTTGTTCGTACGCCGTGAGATGAGTCTATCTCCAGGAAAGTACTCGTTGAGGAAATCCAGTGAGACATTTGAGCAATGTGGAGGAGCACCATCTTGCTGGTAAATGACGTTATTCATATTGACTCCCTGCTTTCTTCTAAGAGCAGGAATATGAAACAAAAGTCTTAGTAATTTTGAAAATGGTTAGAATATAAAAAGTGGTAACATTTTTTTGGCCCACCCTGTATTTGGCCGAAACTAGTGGGATTTATTTGTGCTAACAGGCACTTTTTCGTCTGATCATCCAGCGCTAAAATTTTGATGGGTCGACGCTAAAATCTCATTTGGGGAAACGCTAAATCTCGAAGGGGAACGCTGACTCTCGATGGTGGGACGCGTCCCCCCGCACCTCCCTTACAATTTAAGTACTGAGCGCATCTGACTGCGACCTAAAAAAAGTTTTGAGTGTGCTCTTAAAAAACAAAAACAGCTGGTCTTATAAAACACGTTTTCACGTGTTGTTTCAGGTCCTAATCGTATTAATAATCGTCCAAAGGCGTATTAATAAGGTCCTAATCGTCCAAAGGCGTATTAATAAGACTGATTGCTAAGTCACGTTTATGTACAGAAGTTGCTGGCCAGCAATTTTGCTAAGAATGGAGAAAACTTCAAACGTGATTTACGATAAACTCGTATGTTTGAACGTTATTATTCCTTTTTCTACTATTGTCTGTTGTCTTTGTTACAGAAGCCCTCCGTAACTCTGCTGATAGTTGCTCCGGCGGAACTCTGGAGCCTTCACCGTCCGTCTTGCAACCACAAATAAGATTTCCAAATTAGACGTTATTTTTTAACAGAAATAAAATAATAAAAAGGGCAGTACGGCACGGCACAAAATAACTAAAATTTAACCGTAGAATAAAACTAAACGAGCGCCGTACGATCAGTCTTCCAAATTAAAAAACACGTCCGTTTGCCAGAGCTCTAATTTTAAAAAGAATGCTAGAACAAAGGTAACTCGGCCAGAGACAAAAAAGGCGAGCAAGAAATTAACAAAAAGCGCGTGATTTTAAAACGCTTGCAGCCAACGGCTACAAGAAATAAGGTAACGTGCACAAACTGACTAAACTAAAGAAAAGAAGCGGCCGAGTTCGAAACTAGGGCGGGGCAACAAAAGAAAAAGAGCAATCGGTGCTGTAACAGTCTTATCGTTACGTGAAGTTCCAAAAACGTATTCTGTGTAAACCGAAAAGGGGGGCACAAGCAGTTGTTAAGGGGGCACGGCCCCCTGCCCCCCCCCCATAGCGACGGCACTGCAGTCAGAGGTCGCTGAGAGTATACCAAGTTTACATGCTGAGGGTAGGCCTATACCAATAACACTTCCTTGTAAAATTGTTATTCTCTCTCCGACCCCTGAAGGTCGTTATGCGACCTTAACAGTTCATTGATAATAGTTCATTAATAACAGTTCATTGATCGACCTTAAATTTTCAACACAAGGGATTTGATGCTAGTACAGTACCAATCGAAAGTGACTTTTTGTACAGTAACTATTTTGTACAGTAAATAACGTTCCTAACGATGGTATCCCACTGGCGATTAAAAGGTTCGACAAGTAACGTGCGATAATCTGCACTTTTGCCTGTTTGTTACATTTCCAACTGTTACTGTCTCACTAATAATATCGTACTTTTGCGGAGGTAGTGAAACAGTCGTAAAATGCTTTTTCCTTGAAAAATAGTTTTGAAAATTTCAAAACTAGCAAATAATCGCGCGTTTGTGAAAGTTTTGTAATAATTACAATCAAGAAAAAGAAAAAAAATTCCGCTCACGTTAAACCGCGTTTTGTTCTCACATGTGGCATTTTTCCATCAATTGTGTGGCAGGTGTTAGTAATGTCACGAATAGGTGTTAATTCAAGGTAGTTAAAGTGGGTTTAGATTTTAAAGTAAACAAAAAAAAATACCAATTTCGACTTTTATTGGTCTTGGTTTTGTATTTTTATAACTTAAGCTGTTGAAAAAATTATAATGATTTTTAGGCTAGATTTTAGCATTATTACCGTTAATATTATGCATTATTTGTGGCTTTCTTTAACATGACCAAAACATGCAAAAATCAAAGTAATGTTTAAAAAGATTGCAACAATCTATAAGACATGAGTGCTTATGAGGATGTTTAAGGTTTAGACTACGTAAAACAACGTACGATTAAAAAATCTTACACTGGTGTAAGCAAAATATCGCCAGTGGCTAAATCTTATGTAACTTAATTTGAATCAATTTAATTTAATTTTATCTTAATAGGGAAATTTTTACTGCCAATTTTCGCGTGAAAAACAAAAAAATTGAAAGTTTCGATTCCTTTTCCATTTCTTCGTTTGTTCTTAAATGAAAGTCTGACATTGCGTGTAACCTTTTGATCAATGGAACGTAATAATAGGAGGAAGGGTGTTAATAAATGCTTCGAAAATTAATTTTACGTCTATTTAGTCATGAAACTGTAAAAGAGTTTGCATTTAATTTATTTTCTCATTGCACAATGCACATATTTTGCTCGCAGAGGTGGATTGTTGAATTGTGTGGAGATGAGTTACAATTATGGCATCTTGGCACTAATGAGGAAGTGAGTTCCAAATTCATACAAGCAATTAAAAAAGCAATAAAATTCATGGCCACTGGCCACCGAAAAGTCCCGCGTGCAATTATCGTAGCTAATAATGCACCGAAATACCAAAACAAAATTTCCAAAGCTATGAAAAATAAACCTAAATTAGGGGCCGTGTCCAAACGCTTAAGAACGCGCCATTTTAGTAAGCGCGTCTTTAAGCAACGTATACGCATCGAAATTTGGTTAGTGAAGTTAAGCTCAAACTTTTGCATGGAAATGCACAACACTTTTGCATAAGAACCAGTAAACTTTGGGTTGAAGCAAACTGTTCTTAAATTTTTACGAATTTCACACTCATTTGTCCTTATATATTAATTGAAAATAAAGTGACACAAATTCATTCTTGCTCGCTAAAAAGTTGTGTTGTGTAAGTGCTTTGTCGATTGCCAAAGCTGCCAGAACAAAAAAAATCTAGTCCATTGGCCATGGTTGCAAAAATCTTGTTATATGCTACGTTGCGGTACTATGTAACCAATACTAAACATTGTTTTTTTGATTTTTAATTTTGGCTTGAGTCTGTTATTATTTGTTCATGCCGAGGCTGCCATTGTTCTTAAATTTTTAGTAAAAATGAGCCTCCTGTTCTTATGCAATAGCTCTTATAAGTTAGAAAAAGTCTAACTTTAGGCTGTAAAAGCAACAACGTTTAAAACAGAAACCTATAAAAGTTTAGGAGCAGTCCTATCGAAGTTAATTATGCAACGCTCAACAAGTGTTACTATGTCTTAGGCAATTAAAACAAGCAAAACCTACGACGTCGCAAGTCCTACGAAATGCCACATGTTGCCGTTCCAGTTTCGTATTTCTGTTAATTTTATCCGCATGCTTAATAAAAGCGTAGTTACCCTGGTGTTACAAACGATAAAGTCTTTCTAACCCGGTCTTGCGATATATGTTAGTTTGCCAAATCGTTTCTCGTTAAAGCTTAATTCTTAAATTTGAATATCTGCCAAGACTTGCCAATCCGAACCGTTTTGTGTTTTTTGCTCGGCGACGATGCGTAGTATTATAGCCAACTTCAATAACGTGTAGAAGAGCTATGCTAAACTCTCCCAATCCCTTTCTCCTTCTCACAACTGAGCACTTGATTCACTGATTTTTGATGAAATTTATTATTATATTGAATTAAGAAAATACAGAAAAAACAAAGTAGTCTCAAAATACGATGTAAGGGCCAATTCATGACCTTTCTTCCAATTTACAACTCTGTTCCCTCACAGTCAATAGTGAACTCCATAAACAAGAGTGGAGAAGAAGGGAAGAGATTGCAAAACGCAATTTACCCAAGTTAAGCAGCATTTAACACGTCTCACCAAAAACTGACACTGCTCACTTCACTCATTTTTGTCACTACTCAGCTCTCAGGCTCCAAGCAGGTTTAAATAGTTCCAAGTTGTAAAAAACACGTGGCATCACCTTTTGTCTAGCATCAAAGGCCAGAAATTAACAAACAAAAGCTGTCAGCTGCCAGTCTACACAATAATGCACTAAAAGAATATTCTAAACACAACGATTCTAAATACGGTCTAATTAGCCTTTGAAGGTCTTTGAAGATGCGCCTTTGAAGATGAGCTTATTAGCAACCTATTTTTAACAAAGGATAATAATTACTTATTAATTTAACCTAAACACCGATTAGACAATGACAAATCATCTTTTCGATTTAAGTCACAAGATTGCAAAATCGAATAATTAATCAGACACAAATGTACAAAAAAAGATTTAAAATTGAGTCTTCGGTCATAGCTGAATACAGGGCAGACTATTTTTCATGATTTTAACACCTGAAATCAAATTAATCCATTCTTTATCAAAGTTAGAGCATACAACCTTTAATACTATAGTTTGAAAAACATAAATTTGCATTTCTTTTCGTGTCATATTAACGAAAGCGTACATTATACATTTAATTTTGGAAATAATTTATTTGCGATGTTTTGACGTTTACTGGCCAGAGGTTTTCGATTCCTGCGGGAAGACAACTTATTCGCATTGCTTGTTTTAAATAGTCGTCGTTCTGGTGGCTTTTCCTTACCTAGGCTTCCTCGCTGGTAGTCTTTTGGCATAGTACAAATATAATACTGCAAGTTCACTCCATGCAAAAACAATTGTGACGTGTGTCCGCATTTTCTGGGAGGTAAAAGCAGAGCTGTTTTTTTTTGACGTCATAATAGTGACATGGTGAGCGGATGAGGATACCGCCAAAAATAGGAATTGCTTTGAAATTTTACGTGTCTTTTCTCGGCTTGACAACGTTACCGTCTTCATCCTTTCTTGCGCCCCTAAACGTTAGAGGGCAGCATTTTTCCCCTCTGCATTACTCCAGGTATATCGCGTTCTAGCTCCTTTCGTAGATTTCGCATGGAATCAGCATTAGTCTTGATGGAACCGTCAAAGCTCGGGCTTTGACTGACTATAAATTTGACGTCACTTTCTTATGACGTCACAAAGTAGTACGTATAAAAACAAAAAATATGGAAATTTTCTTACAAAAGCAACATTTAGTTACGTGTGGTTTTGCTCGCAGCTGGAGCCCAACATTGAAAGTTTGTCCACACTTGATTCGTATCGTTAACTAGCTATGCTGCAAATTTCCTTTCAATAGCTTAACGTTTTACAAAAATGTCTTTGATTGTTTGCTTTGTCGTTGTAAAATTCGTCTTGAATTAACAGTTGTATGCAGTGATTGTGTATTTGCTTTGAAGGGCCTATCACCAAATAGACTGTGACATCATTATGAAAGTTTTTACGCTAGTTAACTATATGATTAACCCGCTAAAAAATATTCATTGCAACTAGCGATCTAAAAAGAAGTTCCATGGACGTAAAGAGTTAATTATCGCTTGGGAGTAGAGTTGTCAGTCGAGCAGAGCTTTTCGGGTCGGGTTTGGGCCTAAAGTTGACAAAATTTCGGGCCTAATTCTAGCCTAAGACGTGCTTTTTGTCTCAGGTGCACAAAAATGTAATTAAAATAACTTGGCAACATTGCTAAATTTTTTATATCAACCTTAACTTTCGTTTTTTTGGGGCATGATTTGGGTTTCAAAATAGTTTTCGGGTTCGGGCTTATATTTTCGGGTTCGCGTCGGAACTAGTCGGTCCGTTTACAACTCTGCTTTGTCGTTAATAATATTTCCTTAACGTGGGTGTTAATTTTCCCCATTGTCTTCCAACGGTTATAATGAGCTAGTGAGCTACGCTCTCTGATCATGCAGTAATCACTATAAGCTCTGATATCGGTTAAGCACAAGCTCTATTGTAAATTCTTGACTATGCCTGCACCTGTTGCTAACTATTGCGTAGAACAGAGGTCGGCAACCTATATCACTTGGCCATATCCGGCCCGCGATCTCAATAATCCCCCCCGATCTCAAGGATCCATCCGAGATCCCTAATGCAACTTTCGGAAGTCGTTGGCCACGCAAACAAATCCTGCTCTGAAACTACCCCAACATTTGATAAAACCTTTTTTTTTTTTCAGGGTCCTCAATTACAAATTCTTTCAAATGATTCTAAAAGCATGCAAAATTGTATTCAAATGGCGTTGAAATAGCCAGTTTTTGCGAAAAATCTCAAACATTGCACAAAAAGACCTCGTGGCCTCGGACGGCGGCTGCCTACCCCCAGACCCTTGTATGTGGCATGCTTAGTTGCACCAGATTACTCAGCGCGTTGCTTAAATGAGATGTTTTTGATCACATTTTTTTTGAACCTGGGGTTCAAGCCCCCCTTTTCCTTAGCAAAATTCTCGCTGTGCCGCTCTATTTTTGCTCAAATTAACGGTTGCCATATTTTTGAAGCAGAAACGCAAAACAGAATTATTAGAGAACCGCATTTTTATGCTTTTTTTTTTATTCTTGACCACCACAATCATAGCAAATGCATGATAACACAATAATAACACGGAGAGTCAGGAAAAGGAAGGAGGACACAACGTTTTCTCCTGAATTTGAGTTTTAAAAAAATCAGAAAAAAAGATGTTTTTTCACTTCAGAAAAATTGCAATTTTTTTGCGGATATGAGGTGAAGTTAAACAAAAAAATTTAAGAAAAAGTCTACATGTTCATCATTTGTAAAATGTAAACGACAATTTTTCGCAGATTTTTGATGAAGACCAATAGCTATCGAAGCGGGACAAGACTTTAAAAAAGTGACTTATAGCAAGCCCGTTTAAACATGCAATAAATGATGTTTGTAATAGCTTACCTCTACTTTTAGGAGAAAATAGCTAGCATTGGGCAAAATTATTGCAGCTAAATTAAAGTTTTATCATGACATGCACTGTACGTCTGTATCGATAAACGACAACTCATACAGTCTGTGAAAGCTTTTTTTCGATCAGAAGTTGTGATAGTTCACCATTACTACTTCATAATGATGTCAAAGTTTTTTTGGTGATTGGCCGAAGCAACAGGGCCGTCGAGAGGGGGGGAGGGACAGGGGGAAACAATGACCCCCGGGCCGATGGACTTTAGCGGGCCTATGGCCTTCAGGGAAGTGACACTGAGAAATCAGCATGTGAAGCCCAAAGACCTTAAAATTGGCAGGAAAAAACCTTCAAAATTTCGGTGAAGACCTTTTTTTTTCTTTTTTTGGAGATCACTTGATTTTGGCCGGAAAAACCCTTGAAATTTTGGTGAAAGACCTTTTTTTTGGAGATCACATCATATTCGAACTAAACTGCGGCATTTTCTTCGTCTGCTTTGGACTTCACAAAACCAGAAATCCGTCATATTTGAGCTGTCCCCGGGCTCTCGTTCGGCCCCCGGCGGCCCTGCAAAGCAAATACACAATCACTGCATACAACTGTTAATTCAAGACGAATTTTACAACGACAAAGCAAACAATCAAAGACATTTTTGTAAAACGTTAAGCTATTGAAAGGAAATTTGCAGCATAGCTAGTTAACGATACGAATCAAGTGTGGACAAACTTTCAATGTTGGGCTCCAGCTGCGAGCAAAACCACACGTAACTAAATGTTGCTTTTGTAAGAAAATTTCCATATTTTTTGTTTTTATACGTACTACTTTGTGACGTCATAAGAAAGTGACGTCAAATTTATAGTCAGTCAAAGCCCGAGCTTTGACGGTTCCATCAAGACTAATGCTGATTCCATGCGAAATCTACGAAAGGAGCTAGAACGCGATATACCTGGAGTAATGCAGAGGGGAAAAATGCTGCCCTCTAACGTTTAGGGGCGCAAGAAAGGATGAAGACGGTAACGTTGTCAAGCCGAGAAAAGACACGTAAAATTTCAAAGCAATTCCTATTTTTGGCGGTATCCTCATCCGCTCACCATGTCACTATTATGACGTCAAAAAAAAAACTGCTCTGCCCTAACCCCACAAAAAATGCGGACACACGTCACGATTGAGTGAACTTACTGTATGGTATTTATACTGCGCTTAAGGCCAGATAGCACACAAACGATTAAATAATAGTTTTATTATTGCATCATCTTTCTTTTTGAACTATTGGTGAATTTCTATTGCCTCTTAGATTTGAAGGTGAGTCGAGGAAATTTCATATCGAAGGAAATCTCAAAACCACGCAATAAAAGTTCCGGCAATAATAGGCTTCTGTTAAAGAAGGATTTTAATTAACTTATTTTTATCACTTGTAAAATTATAGCAAAAAAATTTTATGAACAATCTCAAATTAAGTTTATGATGAGCGGAGTTTGAATTCAACTAATTCAGAAGAGTGTTCGACAGCGTAGGCCAGAGCGAATGAACAAATTGTGGTTTCACATTAAAAAAATTTTTTTTTTTATATAACGTGTTTGTCAAAAATAATATGTAGGAACAGCGAGAATTTTACAATATCAAAAATTAAAGGTCTAAAGCTAAACTAATAACCATGGAATCAAATTGAGTTGAATAACATAGATATTGAACATATGGCATGAAAGTTAAACCGTTCTCACAAGATCCTACAAATTTTTCCTCGAAAGTAGATGAAACAGTTGAAAATTTTCTCACGCAGATTCACGATTTAATTCGTTTAGTTGGCAAAAAACATCTTATTTTTTTCTTTTTATGGATCAGATGCCAAATAGTAGATGCCAAACAGTAGAAGCCAAATTGTGCGAATGATACGTCAGACAAAATCTGTCTTGATATATTTTTAGCTCACGCAATCAAACTTTTTTTCTCTCAAAATCGCGGCCTTTTCCAATATAAGCCGAAAATATTGAAAAAATGTGCCTTCGTTTTAGTGCGCGTGTACCTTGTTATCTACAATGTTACAGTTGTACAATGTACTGATAGGGTATTTCGTGGACTTGGTTTATCTGTTACAGTAGTTTAAACAGCAGAATTCTCGCAGCTAGTTATCAAATTTTTCGGCGTTTTGTATGCAGTTAGCCAATTAAATGAGCTACCGGTGCTCAACTGCTTACAGTACTTTTGTTTTGTAACTTAAATTTTACAAATGATTGCAATGATATTGTGTAAAGATACATTTTGATTTGATAAAAATGACTACAAATCTATATTACGAATAAAATGTGACATCAATACGAAGTTTGCGTGAGCAAAACAAACAGAAAAATTTGAGCATTTCCACTCTTCATGCTCTTCGCAAGCGGGATGTAAATGCAACAGCAAATGTTAGCAAATTATCAAAAAAAGAAAAAAATGTCCATTACGAATTAATTGAGTCATTAGCGCTAATAGTCGGAAAGCTATAAATAAGAACAGAAGTTATCAGAAGCAGCAGTATGATGATGATGAAACATGGTAGATGCATGATACACTTTGCTAATGAAGAAGGCTTTGCGTAATATACGCTTTAATTCAAGAGTGCTATAATGAAATGATACGAAAAGATATTATAATATAAAAGGAGTTAGTTAAATGAAACAATGCAAGTTTTAACGACCATGCGGTCCATGCCATGTATTAAGAATAATTTTGCGCTCAATGTTGCCGAGCACTTAATTATTTGTAAAAAATCAAGATAATCGTCGTCACTACAGCAGTTAAAAGGCATAACAGCTTGTAAATTGCATACCCTCCCACTGCAGTATACTACCTTGCTGACTGAGTTGGACATCCATCGTTTTAATTTGTCATAAAAAAATTACAACAGATTATTGTGGAGCGCATGGTAGACTGTTTTTGACCTTTAGTCACAAAAATCAAACGTTTTTTGTTGCATTTTTTAATCACAACTCTAATTTTTTGGGCAAAATAAAAATTCTTTTTTAGTGCAGCTATCGTTGGCGGCAACCTTGACTAAACCAAAGGCTTTACAGTTAAAAGATATACAGTAAAATAGACTAAAGAAATGAAGAACGATAGCATAATTTCTATCATCGGACGCAGAACGTAAAACTACGATAGATCTTTAATTACCGCGGTTTTTCATAATATGTTTGTAATTAACGGCGGTCACACTTTTGTCTCAGAAAAATACGGTAGTAATATATTTTTGTTCAAGTTTACTGGTTTATTAGCCTGAAAAACAAAAATGGCAAAAAGTGAATGTGTTGCAATGACTAAAGAAAACACGGATGAAAATTTGGAAGAGTCTCCTGTCAATCCTTTTACACACAACTTTCGTCTGACAAAATTACAGAAGCTCCAGGTTATTTTCATGACTGTGACCATCGTACCGCTAAGAATTTTTCTGGTCTTGACTACCATATTGGTGGGATGGCTTTGGGCTCTTGTCATAACGGCCGGTATGTCAAACTGCGAGCCAGCTGGCCCGTTTAGAAGGGTATTTTTGAACGGTTGGCGAAGGATTTTGAGGGCCATATTTTTCTTTATGGGCTTTCATCGTATTGAGGTTGTAGGAAAACGTGCAACTTCTGAAGAAGCTCCAATTTTGGTGGCCGGGCCGCATTCCAGCATGATGGACTTGTTTTTGTTTGCTGTCTCCGCCCCAATTCCGTCCGGATTATCCGCGATGAAAAACCAGAGTGTTCCAATATTGGGAAGCATGAGCAAAGTTATCCAGCCCCTGTTTATTTTGCGCAATGACCGAGATTCGAAAGACCATATCGCCCAAGAAATCAACCGGAGAGTGAATGAGCCAAACAAATGGCCTCAAACTGTTATTTTTCCCGAGGGAACTTGCGCCAATCGAACGGCATTTCTAAGCTTTAAATCGGGTGCTTTTGTGCCTGGGGTCCCTATTCAACCTGCCATCATTGAATATTTCAATGATTATGACAGCTTCTCTTGGACTGTTCATCACATTGGCACCTGGACGGTGATGTGGATGTGCTTATGCCAGTTTTCTGTAAAGGCAAAATTGACCTATTTACCAGTCTATTGCCCTTCAGAAAAAGAAAAGGAAGACCCCAAGCTGTTTGCCAAGAATGTTCGAAATGTTATGGCGGAAGCTGCCAATTTGCCATGTACTGAACATGCATATGAGGACTGTAGGTTAATGTGGAAGGCGGAGTCATTGGGCCTTCCGCTTGACTCCGGGCGGGTGGAGTTCGCCAAACTCCGCCGAAAATTCGGACTCAGTTACGATTCTATTCGAGATATTCTTGTTGAGTTTTCAAACATTGCGAGCCATAAAAAAGATGGCTTATTGTCATTAGAAGTTATTAAAAAATTGTCGCATTTTTCTCCAGAATTAAAAAATTGGTACCACCAGCACAGTGTAAATGGTTTTATTAACTTTCGCAATTATCTAATTGGTCTAACTTTAATGCCTCGCGAACATGAAACGAAACCTACAGCAAAAATATCAGACGTATTAGAAATACATAATGAATTGCATAATAAAAAAAGCTTGGATCGTGTGTGATTTGCAAATTTTTCATCACTTATTATCTTTGAAAGAAATTACGCAAGTGCGCCAAAAATGGAATGGTGCCATGACTACCAATTGATTACCACATTGACTGCAATAATTTAATTTGCCAAGATTGATTTTTTGAAGCGAAATTACGTCACGTATTTGTGCAAAATACAGTCCAAAATACTTTCCACATTGAGGTTCGCAGAGGTGATGATTATATATTAAAAAGCCTGCCTTCTGGTTTGAACTATGCCAATGACTAGATAAAGTTATATTGACTTTTTTCGCAGTACCCTGGTGCTAATATTTAGCTAATTCTTTTTTTTGTTATTGATATTGTAATATTTTCCTCAATGATTGTTTTACTGCGTTAGCGAATATTTGCCATATAAATTGACAATCAATGTTACAACAACACTACTCGTTTCTTTTTTTCCGTTCGTAACTCTGAGTTACTTTACTGTAAACTTATACTTTTGCCTATACTTTTTAAAAGTTGGTTAAATTTGTGGTATTTTGGTCAAAATTAACAAAACGAGTGGAATACCTCGTAAAAACTAATGGAAAGCTGTCTAGTCGAATAAGTGGTGCTGCAATGTTTGACAATAATGTGAGTACGTTTCATGTTTTTAAATGTAGAAGTGCGTTTACGAATTAAAACTTTGACAAAAAAAGCTCTGTTTGCTTCTCTGTCCTGTAGAACAGCTAAACTTTTTTTTTTTTTGTCAAATCAAAATGAAAATTTTTCATTATGCTCGCCGTACCACGCCGAAGTGTGTAACGAGTTTTTGGGTCCATCTCCGCAACTCCTGCAGACAAAACAGCTCCTTTGGAAGAGATGTTACAGCGGTAGCAAGCCGTTAGCACCAGCACTGTCTGATTTGACCGGCCCGAGATTTAAACCTCAGACCTTCGGCATCAGAGAAGAACGCGTTACACCATTCGACCAGCTTGCCGGTCTTAAACTTTTTAGCTCTACTAAATCTGTTCGTTTATTGTTGGTTTTAAAAAAATATACCGTAAACAGCGGCTTAATGCAGGGTTGGATCCATTCATCTTTTTAAAATTTTTTGAATCTAAATCGATTGACTTTGAAACAACTTAATTCAAATTCATTACCTTTAAAATATCTACATTCAAATTCATTGGCTTTTGAAAATCTACTTTCAAATTCATCGCTATCTTGTGAGCGGATTCAAATTCAATCCAACCCTAGCTCAATGGTCGACAACAGAAAGAAAAACATTAAAAATTACAAAATCAAATCAAAATTAAGTTTTATAAGAACAATTTTGTAAGAGCACGAGGTTCATTTTTGCATAAAATTTAAGAACAAATTTAAAGCAATGCTAAGCTCAGCATGAAGAAAATAATTATAAAACATGGGCTAGCACAACAATTCAGCAAAGTATGGCGGGTCAAAAGGAGCGCGCTCTGATTGCGGTTAGCCGGCTTGGTTGAACATCCTTCGAGTATACGTGAGTTGTTGACTGGATAGCGGCCGTTGCTTAGGTTGGCAATTGAGGACTTGTGGAACGCGCTTCAATTGCGGTTAACCGGCTCGGTTGAACAACCTATGAAGTGTTACGGTCTGTAGGCTTAACAAACTATCGGTTCCAATTATTTGTTGCTC
This sequence comes from Trididemnum nubilum, assembly GCA_963965965.1. Lineage (NCBI taxonomy): Eukaryota > Metazoa > Chordata > Ascidiacea > Aplousobranchia > Didemnidae > Trididemnum > Trididemnum nubilum. Next base: position 12,009,991 of record OZ014474.1, on the reverse strand, counting down.
GTGGGTATTTTCGCTGCTAGCTTCCACAACGTCATTGGCTGGTTCAGAAACTGCGACACACTTCTTCCTTTATGAAAGTAGTGATGGTCGGAAGGGCCTGCCAACGTCGACCATTACCAGCGTCGACCATCCAATCACGTCGGGGTCACCAGTAGTTGCGGGTCAAAAGGAGCGCGCTCCGATTGCGGTTAACCGGCTCGGTTGAACAACCTATGAGCAGATATGGTCTGTTGAATTAAAAAAATATCGGTTGCAATTATCTCCTGCTAGTGGGTATTTCGCTGCTAGCTTTCACAACGTCAGTGGCTGGAGCAGAAATTGCGATAAAAGATTTCTTGGCCTTTTCGATATTACCATTATTTGTTAATTGATTTGCCTAACAGTAGTCATGGTTAAACCAAAAAATAACTTTTATTTATTTTTTATTTATTATTTGTGTCAGACTCAACAAAGGTCCATAATAACGCGAAAAAACAAAAACACACAAACAAATTTATCAGGCACAACACAAAGCATAAACATGCGTGCTAATTTAGCCAAAATGTAATTTCGTGTAATGTACTGAAAAATCAGAATCAAGAAAACATGTAGAGCCAAAAATTTGTTGAATGTAAGCGTTTGAAGAGTGCTTACATCTTATTATGAAATTTGCAGTATGTTTTCTCATTAACGAATAAAAGGTCGAGATGCCGTTATTAACCATAGTTTCATTGATGTGTATTCTTCTAGGGAGATTAAAAAGTATACGATAAGCATTGTTGTAAGCTACACGAAGACGATTTATACTGGACGCAGGATAACGACACCAAAGATTGATGCCGTAAATTGAGGAACAAAAATAACGAAACAAAATGTTTTTTGCATTAACAGAGCATTTGAAAAACCTAGTACGAAGCATATTAGCTATGCAATATATAGATCTTACTCGAGCTTTAATATCAAGTTCATCAGAAAGAACACTGCTAATTGTAACACCAAGGTATTTAATACTATTCAAACTTTTAACCAAATTGTGTTACCTAACTCATTTCTCCAATGAAGTTAAGAACAACTTAAAACAAATGAGGCTGAAAATTTTTCAAAATTTAAGACCAGCCAGTTTCGATTCAAAATTTAATGGTCTTAATTAAAAATAAATTAAAATCAAAAAATAAAAACAAATTCAAAACAAAAAATCAAAATTATTGCTGATGCTGATGTTATGCAACTTTTCAAGTTTTACAAATTTTTTTTGCAAACATTTTCTCCATGAATGCAACAAAGTAGACTATTACTGTAACATATCAACCTATAGGTAGAGTTTTAGAATTTTAGCCAAACTTCTGCAAAATTCCTTTGAAAAAGCTGTGTGGCTTACGAAAGTCATAATAATGGATTAAAAATTTGTGAAAAAATCAAAAACATAATATTAGCTTTCAAAAATTTAGTGCTAATTTATATTTTGCTTGAAAAGTATCAAAAACTCAAAGTTACATGAATAACAATAAATGTAACAATCAAACCGCAGTGGATGACTTTGAACAACCTGCTCATTTATATAAGAGTAACCAATTGGAAAGAAATCAAACGTCAACTGAGTGCGAAATTATCCAAAGAATAGTGTCACAAGATGCTTCAATCAATCTAACGCCTTTGGTGTCTTTTTTCAAAAATCTTGAGTTCATGAAAATGTTGGACAGACTTCACATCCACTCAAAGGGGCACGTTAATTATTTAATATTCAAGTGTTTAGATTAGGGTTAGGTTTGGGGTATACTAATTTTTGCGTTCTTGTAACCATAGTAACTATCAGAGGTGGAGTCGATGGCACAAGGCTCGAGGCCAAGCCCAAGAACATAAAAAAAAATCCGAGGCCAAGGACAGACCCTCTCAAGGCCAAGGACAGGAACGCTCGAGGCCAAGGACCAAGTGCACAGGCGCAAGTGTTCTTAAAAAAAAAAGAGTCTTCAAACAACAAGGCAGCGTGACCGAATGGGTAAACACGTTGTTTTTACGACGACCCTGATTGAATGGTCTGGGTTCAACCCACACCCTGGTCACGTTGTTGCATCCTTGGATAAGACGATTATCCCAGCTTGGTGGCTTCGAACAAGCAGCAAATTCAGTGGACTAGAATTCGAAGAAACCCACAGGAACATTGGATCATCGGAAACTCCTAAGCAGGTCCGGATTCCTCCAATCACGAAGTAGTCGTTGCAATGAAAAGTGTGCAGATCGTCCAATAAGTTAGCGTTTGACGCAGTTACATCTTCTGATTTAATCTTTGTGGAGCTAAAAACCTTTTCCAGTACATAGTGTTTTGCACTAAATTCTTTTCGTACTTTCTCAAACTGTTAGTTTAGCAGCCTATAGTGGTTATGAATATTACTAATTTTTTTCACGCTGTTAGTGACATAATTTTTCAGTATTCCTTTTTTCACGCTGTTAGTGACATAATTTTTCAATACTATATAATGTTATTGCTCCATCATTTTAATGTTTTTGGGTATAATAGTACAAGTATTGTGATGTTTGTATGTTTTTACTGTTACCTATCTTCTGCTGTTATTTTTTTCTGATTAATCTTTTTTGTAACAGCCAAGGCAGCACTGCCGAAAATTGTTCTGAAGAACGGGAAGCAAACCGGTTTGGGAAGCGAAACGTTAAACCAATAAATAAACTCATTGGTAGTACGAAGTCGTTATGAATCACCATCTCAGTGAACGCAACGCGTCCGTTATTTTGATTGAAAACACTAAACTGTTATGACATTGGCTAGAAAATATTCAAAATATAATGTGCCCCAGCAGTGTGTAGAAATGCTGCTACTTCAGAACAAGCCATGGCTAGTTAGATATAAAAAAAATAAGAGCTATGTCTTTTTTGCAAGGTGTAGAGTGTGGTAAATTTAAGTTGAAACAAGCTTTTCAAAGTGGCAAGATTTTAGCATGTAAGGTAAAAAATCTGAAATCTGCGCCACTTCTACTCTTAAGCTGATTAAAATGATGCTAAAATGCCAGGTAGCGCAATCCTCTTCCACAGGCCCAGCGCCAGGATAGCATGACTGGCGGGGCAGAAATAAATTTTGGGGGGGCACGAGAAGTTTATTTATGTAAATTCGATAGGGGCATGGCGGCACGAGAAATTTGACAAGGTGAAGACCAAAAAAAGGTCTAAAATTCAGAGGAATTTTCCGGCCAAATTCAGAAATTCAAACGGTTTTTCTGGCCGAAAACAGGTGATATCCAAAAAACAAAACAAAAAAAAAGGTCTTCATCCCAAAAATTTTATGAAATCCGGTGTGACTCCACAAAAATTACGAAAGTACAGGTGGATAACACCACTTTCTGTTAATTTTTTCGGGCCACATTCCTCGCTTGGGGGGGCACAATTTGCGTTTGGGGGGCACAAGCAGTCATTTGAGGGGGCACAGCCCCGGAATGCTCCCCCGTGGCCCCGGATCTGCTCTTCCACATGCATGCTTTATTAGAATCTGATTACGCGATTTTAACGTATATTTTGCACTTTTTACTTTGTGCCGTGGCCCAAAGTGGGGAGGCGTGGCACAATACTTCCACCCTAAACACGTCCCTGGATGTCTTGATGGTCACAGCATATTAGTCACAGCTTGAATCCATTCAACAAGTGCTTTTGAAAGGTGTGGTTTGTAAATACTGATTTTTTATGAAAAGTTTTATTTATGATAAAATATATATATAAATTTCAGTTGGTGCTTAGATGTCTTTTAGTTGCCAGAAACGAGAATTTGACCGGTGTGTCAACCGGCTTGACCGGCCGGTCGAAGAATCTTGACCCGACCGGTTTCCATTTCTGGCTACAACAACAGCAAATTTTTTAGGCAATCTTCAAAAGAGGAAAACGAAAAATGTCTTCGCAAATTTTCCGCGAGGTTTCTGGCGTTTTCCAACAAAATTTTACCGGTTCAAACAATTTTCGAGGGTTTGAAGCTTCGAGGCCAAGGATTTTGATCTTCAAGGCCAAGAACTTCAAAATGTGTCCTCGAGGACTCCGTCACTGGTAATTATGCATTGCTAACATTATCGCACCGTCCACACGCGCGAAACCTAGTGGTTAATTAAAAAATGACAGGATTTCTAGAAAAAGCGGAAAACAGAAATGCAAATATCTTTCGATGTAGAAGGATTTAGAAATCCGCATTAAAATTTTATTTTGTGTGACAATAAGTGAGTTAAAACTAGACTTCAATGCTCCTTTATTGAAAATGAAGTAAGCTATATGTTAAGTGAATAAGAAACGTTTTTCTGACTGGCGTTTTTGGTCCAAAACTTCCGAAATTCATTTTGAGATCTTGGCTGAGACTCTCAAGCTTTTTTGTGTACCCACTTTTTCGGGACCCATTGGTCCGGAAACTCTACAGACAAGATATTTTTGTGTAAAATGCTTTACCATCTTTCTCCTTATGGGACAAGATTTACATTTGGTGGAGCCCTTGCCACTTTTGACTCTTTGGAGAGATGAAACTTTCGAAGAAAAAAGTCCGAAACTTTAAAGTTTGTTTAACTTGCACGGTAAGAATATACTGTATGTCGAAAAAAGTCATTCATGCCCAAATGTGTAACCAAAATTTTGCTAATGGGGAGGAGTTGAACCCAAATCTAAAATTTGCCTGCATCAAACAAATGAGGATCTGAGAAGCCTATAGAGACTACGGATCGCTCCGGAGGTCTGGGACCAAAGCCCCTTACAGCTGCTGAACAATTTTGTATTTTTTTGCAAAAAATAGCCATTTTAATGTCATTTAGATTATATTTCGCACGTTTGGAATTATTTGCAAAGATTTTGAAGACTTTTCGCAGAATGAAATCACTTATCCTCAATCAACCCTCCTTAATTCTTGATTAGGTTCAAAACACGTTTAAAACTACTCATGTTAAGGTTAAGATATATGATGCAGGACGTTCAGGCGCGAAGTCCAGGCACTGTCCGTGCCATAGCAGCCGTAGTGGCAAATAATAAATCCGACCCTGAACCTAGTAATTGTTCAACTTTTTCCATTTTTGTTTTTTCTTTTATTTAGCCTCGGAAGACCTGTATTATGAAGGCCCGAGGGGAAACGAAAGAAAAAGAACAAGGCGCAGATCGGAGATTGCACAGCCAAAACATTCGTCTATCTCTACAGCACGTTTGCCTATTAAGTTATTTATTGAAACTGACTTAACCCTATTTTACATGAGAAAGAAGGCAAAAATGCCCCTATTGTCGTGTGTTGATGATAAATCCCTTCAAAAATGAAATTTTTTTTTTAGACCAATTTTACTTTGAGTCAATTTATTAGCAAGTAACTCCTAAAAATTTAAAAGGGCATGCAACCTTATTTTTGAAAAACGGAGGAAAAATTTTTCAAAAATAAGTTTACGAACGTGACCCCATTGCAATTTTTGCAACTCACCAGGTTAAAAAGTCTAAGAGAAAAAATTTCACGTTTTCATCTTAGAATCCAAATTTCGGCCATTTTGTCTTAAGTGGATTGGGCAATATATCAGTTTTGTAAATTTTTCCTATTTCGAGTCTTGCTAAGTACCGCGTTTCTTGGAGCTAGCTGGAATTAGTAAAACAACTGATGCTTAAATTCAGATAGATTAGATGTTTTCCTAAAGCGTTTTGGCCGTCAAGAGCGAGCAAATTAGTCGGAATCAAGATAAGGTTTTAGTGCATTAGGTAAAGTAGCCTTGTGACTATTGCTGACCAGTGTTGGGCAAAGTGCAATTAGAAGCGCAACTTCTGCAACCTCCGCAATCGCAGAAGTTGCGTTGCGCTTTAATTTTTTATTTTGAAACATTGCCGAAGTTGCAAAATGCGAACTAAAGTCTTTAAAATTTGTTGCGTTTTAATTGCGCTGCGCTTTCAAAATTGTTTTCGGTTAATAGCGCAATTCTATACATTGAACTTAATTTTGTTCCATTTCAATCGTAATCTTGATACATGTCGATCTTCTTTAGCAAATTGTTTACTCTTTTTTTGTCCAAAATTGCACAAAAAGTGGTGTTTGCTTTGTGTTGTGAAACTTCAATTGCGGAAGTTAGGTTGCGCTCTTGGTATAAAAATGCCGTTCTGCAATTGCAAAATTGCGTTACGCTTCTACTGAATCAAATAGTTCATTGCAGAAGTTGCGTTGCGCTTTAGAATTTGAAAAAAAAAAGATATTACCCATTTTGCGCTGCACTCTTACTAGTTGAAAAAATGAAAAGATCGTTGCGCTTTTCATATAATGCTGTTCGTGCCATAAGCGTAGCCAAGAGGGGGGGCAGGGGGCCCAGCCCCCCAATTGAAATGCCACCAATGATAAAAATGGGATAAAAAAGTTTACTGTTTCTTCAGTTTCAGTTTCTTTTAGCATATTTTGCGTACAACGGTACACGCGTACAACACTGACTACCAAAAATGCTGATGAGTGATGACAGGGGCCACGGGCCTCCTCAATTCAATTTTTCTCAACCAATTTATACGCGTAACCCGCCTGAAATTAAGGGTTTTTGTTCTAAAAGTTGCTACCTCAGGCCCTCATTTAACGTTTTTATGAACGTAATGCAATAACCAGGGCCGGATTTACTATGCGGCACAGTGGCAGGGCCCCCGCGCACAGATGGTAAGCCTTTTTTTGGTCTTCACTTATACTTGACAGGAAGATATTGCGAAAATTCCTGAAGTGCCAGGGACCCTGTGCAATAACGTAGTTAGTAGGCATAACCATCTATTGCTCATTTTTCAATAGGAACAATTCACCTCCAACTTCGCCTGTTTTTACACGACGAAATACTTTTGAAAAATAAATTAGCTAGGAGAAATGCTCATTGAACAAATTATTAAATTTGAATTGAATGGGTCTGGGCCTTCTGGCCATACATGTACTCCTCCCCAACGAACTGGTTAGTTTCATGACAAAACAAAAATCTCTAAGGAAAATCTTCGAGTGGATTATTATTCACTACTAATTAATTGTAGGAGGCAATGTACCTTACTTTCCCCTATTTGAGCCAAATCGTTTACAAAATTTAATTTCAAAATGTAAGATTTTAAACATGTTTTGAACTTAAATTGTAAGTAAAAGGAGGATTAAACAATTTAGTTTTTTTTCAATTGGCTTTCAAATGATAAAAATCTAGTTCTTTCAAATGGCTCTGAACACGAGCGAAAGGTTATCCAGTGGCATTAAAATATCTAGTTTTTCCAAAAAATCACAAAAAATCGCGCAGACACCCGGGGCTTTGCCCCCAGTCTCCCATTGCCTCCGGAGGCTGCCAATTGCTAATAGACCTCGTTTGTAATCTGTTTAAGTTACACTACTTTACTCAACACGTCTACCATTTTAGACGTTTTCATTTTTTAACTTTTGGTTTAAGCCCTCTACCTTTGCCAAACCAGGCCACGGTTTCTGATCTTCTATTCTACTATTTCTTTGTCCCACAATAAATTCCTCTTTCGAAATTTCTGATGACGTCATTGCATGTGAGTTGTGGTTTGGGCTCCTCCCAATCAAAAATCCTGGCTACGACTATGATTTGTGCCCACCTCTGTTGCTTACTGTATATAACCTATCCGAAGATGTGATTACCCGTACATTATGAAGCATCGTTGCAGACTAGATCTTAAATCAAGATTTAAGTTTTTAGTAAGCCCCAAGTTTTCTGCAATTATTGCTCAATCAGTTTAGGCCGGAAGGTCAGAAGGCCAGGTAGTTTTTCAACAAGCAACTGCAAACTTCAGTGCAAAGCATTTTAGCCAACATTTTTTTGTATAGGTTTGGTACAGTTATCAGCAGGTACTTATAGGGCATGCTGTGGAATGGAATCGACGATGATTTTTCCGTATTCCACACTGGCAATTTTCTTCCGTTCCATTTCCATTCCATACAAAAAATCTTCCATTCCATATTCCATTCGTTATTAAAATTTTCTTCCATATTCCATTCTATAATTCCACACCACAGGAATTTTATACTGGAAACAATGAAAGGTATATTTTGCATCTTTACAATGTTTTAAGTAACCACTCGTAAAGGTGCGCGTAACAATACAAAGATGCAACGACCGGTACCTGATATGCACTTTGTAAATGGTTTAATGCATAAGCGTAGCCAGGATTTTGGAATGGGGGTGGCCAAACAGCAAATCCCTTGCAATGACGTCATCAGAAACTTTCTAAAAAAGAGAATTTTTCAGGGACAAAGAATAAAAGATCAGAAGCTGGGGGTCTGGTTCGGCTTGTAACCACAATTTTGCTTAAGACAAAGAACTAAAACGGCAAGTTAAAAAGTTTTACAAGTATATCAAAATCAGGAGACGTGAGCAAATTAGTGCAACTCAAACGTATCGCAGACGGGGGCTAAAACTGTGGAGACTATGGCAATTTTTGTAATTTTTTTGGAAAAAATAGCTATTTTAATGCCATTTGGATCACATTTTGCATGTTTTCAGAGCCATTTGAATAAACAAAATTTTTGAAATTTGAAAGCCAATAGAAAAAATCTCTACATTTACTTCGCATCAAGTCCAAAACACGTTTAAAATCTGGTATTTTGGGGTTACATTTTGTGACTTGGACTAGGTCAGGGGAATAAAATTACATTGTCTTCTGCAACATTTTTAACATTAAATAATTCCCTCAAAGATTTGCCTTAGAGATTTTTGTTTTGTCATGAAAATAATCAGTTTTAGGAATATGTGTACAACTAGGCGCGGTCCAGACACCCTTGATTCAAATTCAATAATTTGTTCAATACCCATTTCCTCCAGCAAGATTTTTTCAGAAGTATTTTGTCGCGTGAAAACTGGCGAGGTGGAGGTGGATTGTTATTTAAAGTTGGTAGCAGAGGTGGAGTCCTTGGCATTGAGGACGTCCTCGAGGACATATTTTGAAGTCTTTGGCCTTGGCCTCGAAGGTCAAGTTCTTGGCCTCGAAGCCTCAAGTCCTCGAAAATAGCCCTGTCCTCGGTTCAAGAACAGCACTATTTTTTGGATTGTCAAAATTTTGTAGATCGCCTGAAAAAAATTTTTGAAGATCTTTTTTTTGGAAATGGCTTGAAAAATTAAAAAAAAATTTTAACACCTTTTTCTCTTTTTTTTGGAGAACACTTGCCGCCTGTGTCCTTGGTCCTTGGCCTCGAGCATTCTTGTACTTGGCTTCGAGAGGGTCTGTCTTCGGAAGGGTTGTTCTTGGCTTTGGTCAGAGTTTTTTTGTGTCCTTGGCCTTGGCCTCGAGCCTTGTGTCATCGACTTCACCTCTGGTTGGTAGGTGGTGGAGGTAAATTTTAAAGTTATTTAAAGTTGGTAATTAGACGAATAGATGCAATAGATATAAAAATTAGCTGGGGGCCTAAAACATAATTATTGCAAAAAAAAAAGTTAGATGGGGCCTGATATTGCGCCTTTTAGAACTAAAACACTGATTTTCTCCCGGATTGTACATTTAAATTGGTTGGCAAAAATTTTAATTGAGGGGGCTCGGGCCTCCTGGTCGTCAATATCAATATTATTGCTAATTGCTGTTGTACTCGTGTACTGTTGCACTCGAAAATGCTAAAAGAAACTGAAAAAACAATAGGCTTTGAGTCATTATTTTTAATCTTTGATAGCGTTTCAATTGAAGGCCCCCTGGTCACATTATGGTTTAATGATTACCGTACGAGTTTGCTCTCGTACCAACTATAAAATTCGGCATAAGCAACCTGCTGAAGAACATTAACCGTGATAGAAATACCAAGATTTAACTCTAAAAAGAATTACTATAAGATTAAAAACTAAAAATATAAATAAAATTAAGCTGAAACGGGACTGAAATAGCGACTACGAATTTTTGTGACGATGGAAGAAAAAAAAAAAAAAATTACGACTTGGCAAATCGTTAATGTTTCTTCTTCTTCTTTCTTCATTGTCCGCTTTTCCGTGAGGGTTGCGGGGGCAGTAGCTCAAGATTGAGCCGCCACACCTCACGGTCTTCCATCACCTCCATCATTTCGCTTGGGCGAAGTCCCAAGCGATTCCATCCAAGATCCTCAATGTAATCGGTCCATCTAGTTCTATAGGTCGTCCGACTGGTCTTCTCCCACTTGCTTTAGCATGTTAAGCTTGTTTGGGGAGTCTTTCCTGAGGCATTCTGCTTACATGGCCAAACCATCTTCGCTGAGATCTTTCAATTCGGAGAAGTAACGGCTCGATGTTAAGAGATTTTCGAATTTCAGAGCTACGCACCTTGTTAAACAGTGTAACTCCTTCGATTCTTCGTAAAAACCTCATTTCGGACGCTTGCACTTGTGATCGCTTTCTTTCGGTCATTACCCAAGATTCATGACCATAAGTGAGAATGGGGACAAAAACTGCTTTGAAAATTGAGAGCTTTGTCTTTTTCGACAATTCTCGTTTCATGACAACCGAGTAGTGCAAAGCTCGCATTACTGCACTAGCCTTGCCTATTCTGGTATCCAGTTCTTCGTCTTGCCTTCCGTCACTCGTAAATGCAACCCCAAGATACTTGAACTTCTCCACCTGCTTCAGTGTCGCTCCGTTCACTTGTAATACGCACTGATCAGGGTTTCTTGAAAGATGAAGTACCTCAGTTTTGGCCGTGCTTATTTTCATTCCGGCGGTGTTGCATGCATCTGCAAAGCTATTTAATGCGCGCTGGAGGCCAGATTCTGTGGAAGAAAGCAGAACCAAATCATCTGCGAATAGCAGACGACTAATTTTGCAATTTCCAATCGTGGCACACTCATCAGCTGGGCTGTATTTGTCGATCCAATTCATGTAAACAATGAAAAGGAGAGGTGACAAAACGCACCCTTGCCGGAGTCCAACGCCCACATGGAACGGCTTTGATTGCTTGCCATTTACCCGAACACAAACCTCCGGTCTGCAGTAGAATGACTTAATAGCGCGTAGCAATTGACCATCAACGCCATACTCCTGCAAAACCTTCCAAAGTTTATCCCGAGGAACTCGGTCATATGCTTTTTCAAGATCGACAAAGCATGCAAAGAGATCTTTGCCATACTGCCAAGATTTCTCGAAGATTTGCTTCAGAGTGAAGATTTGGTCCGTGGTGCTGCGACCCGGACGAAAACCGCACTGACCATCTTCCAGTTTTGATTCTACTATTTCTCGGCATTTCCTTTCAAGGCATTTGGCATATACTTTCCCTGGCAAACTAAGGAGTGATATCCCTCTGTAGTTCGTACATTGCTTGCGATCTCCTTTCTTGAATATCGGAATAATCACACCTGTTTGCCAATCTCTGGGAGTTTTGCCAAGCTTCCACGCAACTTGACACACTCGCGTTAACCAGAGAAGTCCTTCTCCAGTCAGCACTTTCAACATCTCGGGTCTGATTTCATCTTCACCAGCAGCTTTTCCAGACTTTATCCCTTAAAAAACAAAAGTCAAACCAGTCAAAGTCTTCAACTACAACATCATTTAATCGTTTTGCGTGCTTCTGGTCAAAAGGCTACCAGCGCGGAACCCCAGCCAAGAAGCTGGTAGCCTTTCGGCCAGAAGCACGCAAAACGATTAAACATTAAAACTTTGGCCTGCAAACGTCAAAAACATCATAATTGACTTATCATTGCTGCAAATTGCAATGTACTTACTATGATGGAATACGTAAACTGCTTGTGCAAATACACAACAATAGTGCCGCAATTTGTCGACTAATAATCAGGGACTTGAGTACGGTACGGTACGGTTGAATTTTGGAAAAAAGTACGGTACGGAATTACGCACGGTATTTTCTGGTAAACTACGGTATGTTACGAAAATACGGTATTATTTGTTACGTACCGTGCCGTACTCTTTCCCTACGTAAAGTTTTAAAGACAAAAAGTTTGATTTTGACTTTGCAGAAATTATTGCATTGAATATGGTGCATGTGTTACCATTTTTGTACAAGTTTGACCACACCAGCGTCTTTTTAACGTAACCTTTGTATTATTTTATGACGTAACAAACATGTAATGAATTGCGACCTTAAACTGCAGATTTTCTGCAGAAGTTTTGTGACGTAACAAACTAACAATAATTGTGTTTTGCAAGACGAAACAAGAATATTTATTACAGTCGTGCCAATATTCAATACACCGATTAAGTGATGATATTACAATGCCCATTGTCTGGTTCTTACTGCAGATCGTAGTAAAATTCGCCTATTTAAATCAATGGTCTTACATACACGCAACTTCAAACAAATACTGTAGGTTAGTGGGCGGCGTTTTTTGTTTGTTTTTACTTTTATTTCAAGGGCCAAAGCTTCGTAATTCCATTTCAGGTTATTTCCGGAATTAAAAGTTTTTATAAATGCGTATTGAACTCAGTTTAAAAAGGGTACTATTATGACACGGAATAGCGTTTCTAGACAACTTCACAGGATATACTGTACAGAAAATCAATTGCTAAACAATCATAAACATCGCGAAATGTGAAGTCAAGAACAATCTAAGACCAAAAAAAGGTCAACAACGATTTTAGAAATGAATGAAGGCTACAGCTCTAAATTAACAGCTCATAGTGTAGAAACTAGAAAGGTTAAAGCAAAGTAAATGATTTTGTATTATTTTGCGAATGCGAAATTAAAGTCGCATATACAAGCGTATACTGTAAGCGCGGCAGGGCCTGCAAGGATAAGGTCTAGGAGAGCTAAATCCCCCTACATCCAGTTCCATAGCAATGTCACTTACGATATTTAGAAGAGAAAAGAGCTTTTTAGACAAAAAATTGCTATTACAATGATTATTTCTTCCTTGAATTACACTCCGCCACGAGGCAGCACAAAACGCCTAAGTAAAACCATAAGATGCCTATGTAAAACCGAAAAAAAAATATTGTGAAATTTTGGACCAAGATGTCACTTTAAGTCACCATTTTTAAACAATCGTATCCAAAATTTTTGAAAGCGAGGCGAATGCCACGCCAAAAAAGCCATTAGACTGATTTATTTAAAAATATATCAGCAAACGAGAACGAACTTCGGTAATTTTTGTCTGAAATTAGCGTGAAAACCCCTATTTTCAGTAAAAAAGGCAAAAAATTCGGCAGCGAAAGTATTCAAGCTTTTTTAAAAAATTTTCTCCTTTTCTCTTTGAAAATTCTGGGTGCACCACTGCGCCGGAGTGATGTTTTAACGGGCACTCCAAGAACAACCCAACTTAGTTGCCCTATTCTCAAAAATGAAAATATTATCGGCATAGATCTACCTCAGAGATGGAACCGGTCAGGATTTTCTCGACCCGACCCGACCGGTAAATTTCAAAATTTACGCCGGTTGACCGGTTTCTGACCGGCCCGGACGACCGGTTTTTTTATACAAGGTTTTTATTCACTGTTCAATGCATCTAATGAAAAATTTTCAAAAAGGGGGGGCCATGGGTGAAATGTTAAAATTTGTGACTCCGGACGGGGGTCTCAGAAAAAAAACGCAAAAAAAGTTTTGCCTTTTTTGTAAAAATAACTCAATTTTAGGGCATTTTTTGGTTATATTTCGGTTTGAAACACCTGTGTTTGAGCAGCGCAAAACGTGCACAAAATAAGCATAAAAAGAACTGTAGGGCACAAGCTAAATTATTACACTTTTTTTTAATGATATTATGCGTAAGGCCAAGAAAAGAAATTAAAATTAGGCCCTTTTTCGGTTAAATTTCGGTTTGAAACACCTGTGTTTGAGCAGCGCAAAACGTGCACAAAATAAGCATAAAAAGAACTGTAGGGCACAAGCTAAATTATTACACTTCTTTTTAATGATATAACGCGTAAGGCCATGAAAAGAAATTAAAATTTTTTAGCTATTGGTGACAGATTATTTGCTATTTGCCGAGCAGCAAACACTAAACTGTTATTTCATTGGCTAGAAAATATTCGAAATATAATGCGCTCAGCAGTTTGTAGAGATGCCGCGGCTTCAGAACAAGCCATGGCTAGTTAGATATTAAACAATACGCGCTATGTCTTTCTTGCCCTGTGTAGAGTGTGGTAAATTTAAGTTGAAAAAAAGATTTCAAAGCGACAAGATTTTAGCATGTACTAAAAAATCTGAATTCTGCGCCACTTCTACTCTCAAGCTGATTAAGATGATGCTAAAATGCCAGGTGGCGTAAGCCTCTTCCAAGTGCAAGCTTTATTATAATCTGATTACGCGATTTTAACGTATATTTTGTCCTTTTTTTGCTCGTGCCGTGGCCCAAAAGGAGAACATGGCACAATGCCCTCCCCCCTAAATACGTCCCTGAATGTGCATGTCTTGATGGTCACAGCATATTAGTCGCAGCTTGAAACCATTCAACAAGTGTTTTTAAACAGTGTGGTTTGTTAATACTGTTTTTTATAAAAAGCTTTGTTTATAATGAAATATATATGTATATTTCGGTTGGTGCTTAGATGCCTTTTGGTTGTAAGAAAGGAGAATTTGACCGGTGTTTCAACTGGCTTGACCGGCCGGTCAAAGAATCTCGACCCGACCGGTTTCCATCTCTAATCTACCTCTACGGTAGAATACCTAGGTCGTACTTCAGATATCATGGTTACAGGTCATCACTGAGGAAATATTTAAAGTTTTTTCAAAAACTAGTCGTTAAACCAAAAGTGTCTTTGCCAAAAAAGGGACTAAAACTTAAACAAAAAAGATCATAACTAGGGAAGTGAGGCGCTCCAATTTCGGACCTTGACTCCTGGCGCTCCATGCACGTCCTCTGTGCAGGGCTTTTACAGAAATTGAGACTAGTCGAAAAACTCGCAAAAAATGTGCTCAAGAAATAGAATTAGAAAACTTAACAATTTTCCTTTTCGTCAGGGTTAGGGTCAACTTGTCCGACTCCTCCTCCATCGAAGAACCTGGCTGTTTTGTGTTCGTATCTTCTCCTAATCTTCTATCGAAAAACTTGACTTCATATAAAGTGATTAGTTTTGATTATAAAACAAGCTTACCTGCAGCGTGATTCCCAGTTTGAAGCCAAATTGCTATTCTTAGGAAATCAGTAGAATTTGCAACTACTCTTTTCGTTTGTATGATCGCATCCTGGTGCAAAGCACAATACCATTTTACACTTTTATCCTTTATGCCTATCGCAACGCCGCTCAGAAATATCACATGTCATTAAATAGGTAAGTGTTAAAACGCGATTTTACGGTGCAAAAGTACCCTTTTTAAACTGAGTTCAATATGCATTTATAAAAACTTTTAATTCCGGAAATAACCTGAAATGGAATTACGAAGCTTTGGCCCTTGAAATAAAAGTAAAAACAAACAAAAAACGCCGCCCACTAACCTACAGTATTTGTTTGAAGTTGCGTGTATGTAAGACCATTGATTTAAATAGGCGAATTTTACTACGATTTGCAGTAAGAACCAGACAATGGGCATTGTGACGCGCCACTTAATCGGTCTATTAGACAGACGCTAGTTTAACCAGGAGTCATGCTGAATGAAGAATTATCTGATAATAATACACAGAGGTGGAGTCGAGGACACAAGGCTCGAGGCCAAGGCAAAGGACACAAAAAAAATCCGAGGCCAAGGACAGCCTTTCCGAGGACAGACACTCTCGAGGCCAAGGACAGGAATGCTCAAGGCCAAGGCCAAGGACCAAGGACACAAGCACAAGTGCTCTCCCAAAAAAAAAGGTCTTCACAAAAATTTTTTAGGCGATCTCCACAGAAAAACGTTTTCCAAAAAATTTTTCAAGCGCTCCACAAAATTTTAACAATTCAAAAAATACTGCTGTCCTCGAGCCGAGGACAGGCCAATTTTCGAGGACTTGAGGCCTCGAGGCCAAGGACTTGACCTTCGAGGCCAAGGCCAAGGACTTCAAAATGTGTCCTCGAGGACTCCACCTCTGATAATACAGCATCGGTCGAATATATGTAGACTGGAGAGTTATTGCTCATTGTTAATTATTGTACATCGAAAAACCCAGTGAGAGTATGTTATTCCTGTGGAGTTCGTAGTTGCGCTATTTTCAAATGCAGATGTTACTTTAACTTTAAATAAAATTTTAGGGGCGGTGGGAAACTGGAATAGTGCTGAGAGAACAGTTTTATTTTATGGATTTGGTTATCCCGATAAGTCATCTGTGCTGCACTGAATTTACTTGGAGAATATTTTTGGGAATGGGATTTTTATTGCCAGGTTAAAGGTTTTGGTCAACGATTTGGGGAGTTTGGTTGTCACTTCAGCAGTGGCGCCAGCGGTAGTACTGTCAGCTGCTTGGTACTTTTTGTTTTTTTCATTAAAAAGTATTTAAAGACTTGATCAAGGTACATTCTAAATGACTTGAGGTTTGAACTAAAAGACATTATCGAGGCAGTAATGTTTTAGCGATGCAACACGCAAACTTTTTGCTTGCCATATTTTTGAACTATATTGAAAACGGACTATACTTTCTTTTCAATTCGTTCATTTGTTAATTATCGGTGTTTTGCAAAGTGTGGAGTTTCCGATAATAGGTTGACAGTATCTCCTATGACTAGGGGCACAGCTATAGCATTTCAACATTGAAGGGGACCCAAATTTCAGCGGAACAAAAAAGTGTGTCTCTAGCAAAAAATTTGGAAAGGGCTTGATTTCTGCGTATTTGGAGCTTTACCTTGAAGACTTCAAAAGCGTGCAAGGTGCTGAGCAATTGGCCACTTCGGCACTTCGCCCATTGGTTAATATGGTTCTCAAGAGCGCTGTGTACTGCTGATAGGCCTAATAGTGGTTACTGGTTACGATACAACACCGCTAAATAAGCAAAATGTAATTGTCATATGCATTCAAGTCTATTACAGTTTAAGCCACCGCGTGGCCAGAAATCTGCAATGGGGGGCTGTTACGGGGTCAGGGGGCGGAGTCCCAAGCCGCCGGAGGCAATTGGTAATCTGACGGCAAAACCCCCAGCCGCCGAGGCTGGGGGTCTGAGGGCACAGCTCTCAGCCGCCGAATGCACGTCATCATAAAATTCCATACCGATAATTCAACAAAACTTTCAAGGAGTAATCTATATCGTCTATATTTTATAGTGAAAGATATAATTAGGGGGCTAATGAAAAGAAGTTTGAGAGAAGTGATTGGTAATAAACTAATACTGAATACCCATTCCCCCCTTCCTTAGCTTTTTTTTTGATGAAATCTATGTTTAGCAGTTTTTAATGAGCGATCTAATTGGATTGTCAATTTTTGGCCATTTTTGAAAGTTTTTGTTCTGATTTGCGAGTTTTATTTCTGACAAATTAGCCATCCCTCCCTCTAAATACACGTTTCAAAATATGGTTTAAATCATTTTTTGTGTCTATTTCAGTGTAAAAGATAGTTTAAGAAGAGCTAAAAACATGGTATTTTCCTCATTCTGCATCTTGGTCGGCAAGCCATTGGGGGGATGGGCTACAGCCCCCCCAGCGCCCCCTGGCTACGCTACTGATTCAGGCAAAGTCTTGTAATGATTCGTGAAAAAACTAAACAAATTCAAATTGAGCATAAAACAACGTTTCTAACAAAAACTTAGCGTGCAAAAACATTTAAAACAATGAAACAGTGCGAAGATATAGTTAGGTACCCTGCTCCTGAGCAACTACAGTATAATATGAAGACGGTCAACCTGCAGTCACCTTCTTGAGATCACTCATAGCTATCTGCTATACATGTCGAAAATATTGGGGGGACCGATTAACTTTTCCAAATATTGGGGGGACCCGTCCATCGGGTCCTGGCCCTATCTGCGCCCCTGCCTATGACCTGCATCATAGCTGTTTTGAATTGTTTTGTATAAAATAAGTTCGTTCTGTTTATGATCGAGCTTTTACTTAATTATTTTACTATAACTGCTTATTGTCCAGGGTTCCATGTCCCACTAAAGACTAAGTTTTATGAGATAAGACAAAACTTTTAGTTCATTTATTGAAACGGTGACCTAAAAGCGGCGAACATTTTAGCCATTAATAGGTCATGGAAGCGCGTTAATTGAGATGAGTAGATAAAAACAAAACGCTTGATGCAGTGGCGTTACTAGGGGAGCGGTTCGCCCCGGGTGTCACCATTTTGAGGTGACATCAATTTATGATGCAAAACCATAATCCGGCCAAAAACAATACCGATTTGTGGTGAAGACTTTTTTTTATTTTGGTCATCATCCACATTTTGAACCAAAAACTCGGCTAATTTACGGTGAAAACCTCTTCTTCTTTTTTTCTCCACCCGCATTCGGACCGAAGACTCCGCTAATTTACGGTGAAAATCTTTTTTTTTAGTCTCCGTCCGCATTTGGACATAATTTTCACTTAAGTCGGTCACTGCTGCGGGAGCGTCACATGGCAAAAGGTGACACAACGAAACCCCGCTCCGGGTGTCACTGCGAAATTCCAATCCGGGTGCCATCATTCTTAGCAACGCCTCTGGCTTGCTGCTTTGAATCGCTGAAGATAAAGCGACAGTATGATGTGCATTATCGTCATCGAGCTGATGTCATTTCCTTGAATCATTTAATGTTGATACTAACAACCGTAAATAGTTGGATGAGCGTCCCAATTTTTTGGGGAGAAAATAAAATTATCTTATTGTAGAACCTCTCGTTTGCTATTGCGTAGGAACAAATATTCAGTAAATTAATTAGTACGGAAAGGTACGTTATTACGGTACGGAAAAAATTCCGTACCGTCTGTTACGTACAGTATTTTGGTGAGGTATACGGAATTACGGTACGATATTTTTTTGGAGGTACGGAGTACGGAAAATCACTCCGTACCGTATCTAATTCCCTGCTAATAATACGCGTTGATATTGAAGTTGAATACTTCTGTGACAATATTTATTTTGTCTATACCTGACATCCGTATGTATTTTTCAGTAAATACGAGGGTCATTCAATAAATACGGTGAATTTTTTGGCATAAGGAATTATAATTCAGATAGAAGCTTAATTTTTTTTTCTTCTTATTCACATGGATGATATTTCTTTTGCAGATAAAAATAAAACGTTTAAGAGTTTTGGTAATAAACAAAATCGCCAGATAAAACAGCATGCTCCAGGATTAAACAGCGGTAAGTAATCAAGTTTTTGGTTGCAGAAGGGTGCAAAGCTGTGGAAATTCTTAGGAGAATGTCAATTGTGTATGCAAGGCCCAATCACCAAAGTTTCACTTCTTGAGAAGCTTTGTGACCAGTGCCAACTACTGTGAACTGTTGAAACAGGTAAAAAAAGACATCAAGAACAAACGTAGGGGTCATCAGTCGAAAGGAGTCATCTGTTAAAAATAGTGAAAAACTAACAAGTTACTGTAATAGCTTCCAACATTTTCTGCAGGAAAGTATTATTTTGATGGCAGGAAATATTTTACCATAGTGCGAAAATAGATCAAACCGATGGCAAGTTCGACCAACAATCACCAGAGAAGGAAACATTTCACTTCTTTTTGAGTCATGTTATTTTTTACCATTTTCTCTACTTATTTTACTCACGTTGCTCAAAAAAATGGTTTTAGTGCAAGGGCAAGAAAAAAATTACTCCTAGAACTGAAATCAAAATCGATAAAACTACATTGTAATCAAGTAATAGGATACGATATGGAACACCAGTAAATACTGATGAAGTTAAAACAGGAGTAATTTAAATATTAGAAACTAGTCTGCAGAGGCCTTTGTTGTTGGCTAGAGTGTCAACTGCCAACAAATAAATTGCTTTAGCGTCATCTTTTGCTTCACATTGACGGAGCGACTGAAAGCTTTTAATGTTTTTTTTTTTAATTTTAACCAATTAGCTTCTTGCATGATGGGAAGGCGGTGCCCCTGGCGCACCGACTTATTGTTTTAAAGTGTCTCTGAACCCAAGCAAAAAAAAAATTTAGTTTTTAAGTTTTTGGCTGTTAATGCAATGTCATAGCAGCATACATTCACGAACTAGTTTATTTTTTGGTACTGGGTTTAATTTTTGCTTGAAATTGTCGATTTAGTGTTTGGGTATAAATCAAAATCACTCCGTTATTTTTCCGCAAAACAAAACCAAGCAGGTAATGCTAAGAGGTAAAATTGATCTATAATGTAACAATAGATAATTGTGGCCATTGTGATTTTTGTAAGTTGCGGCATAATAGGAAAATATTTTGCCGGTTAGGTCAATATTGGATGCAAGCAGCACTGAACTGTAAACTATTGCATGGAGAAACGCTTTCGTAGTGGTGACCGGACGCATTCGGAATTTGGTGAAAAGCTTGCTCCAAATTCAGGTGAAAACCAAAAAAGGTCTTCACCGCAATTTGATAGAATATTCGGCCGGAAATTAACATTTTATCAACAATTTTTTCGTCTATACGTCCATGACACTTTCTTTTAGTAGGGAACGCTGAATTTCCGTAAGGGAACGCTAAATCTCCATGGGGGGACGCGTCCCCCCTACAATTTACGTACTGGATAAGCGGTAGGCTACCGGTACGTAAAACGTCCAGAAATTGTAGCTAGCCTGCAGTTAACACTAGCATCAGACTTATATTGTTGAACTGCATTTCACAATAAGCGGCTATTGCTTGCTTGGGCCCAGCATTGGCACGTAGTTTCATTGGTTTAATGGAATAGCTATGTTTTCCAACTAGAGCGTACTGCTTCTCTTATAAATTATACAATTAAAAAGTAAAAAAAAATTATTGCAAAGATACAGGCAGTAAGATAAACGCAAGAAAAACTACAAATGTAAAATTTGCCAACTAAAACTTCCAAACAGATTCTTGAGCAATGTTGGGATTGTGGCGGCCGGTTAGGTGATGGACTGGGGTTTTGATGAACGCGACGATGGCAGCTTGGGAGGTTGCCGGAACTGCAAAAAAATTATTTAATTAAAACGAATATCATACGTAATAACTATAGAATAGCTTAAAAGTAAAATTTCTGCAAATTAACGTAAACATTTCCGTAGCCATCTTTTTACAGGAACTCTGTAAGTCATAACAATGGTGCATATGAAAGTTTCTCTGATAAAACTAGTTTTATTGACAAAACACAGCTGAGGATAAAAAAAAGCAAAACAAAGCCGTTGGTATTTGCTTTTAATAAAAACACTGTTCAGAACTGCTTTGGTGCTCAGTGCTCTCGAAAGTTTTCAAAATACTACATATCTTAAAATTCACTGTTTCGTTCGATTGGATTTAATGCTGCCTGATTATTTAAACTGAATGTTTATCAAACTTATAGTCTTAACAACTGCAATAATATTTCTCAGTTGCCGGAGTAAAAATCGATTGGTTGCTATTTTACATATACCACATAACCGCAGTTTCTCCCAACTCGACAACGCAAAAATACTGCGTCTCCAATCGTGACAAAGAGCCTGGTTCATGATGCGACACATCCTGGGGCGACCGACCTGATGTGAGACAACTCATCAAGGGGCTCTGATGCAAAATGAAATTTTGGGGGGGCAGCCGCCCCTCCTCGCTACGTCACTGACGTGCGCATCTACAATTAAACTAGGTAAAATTCGTGTCTTTTCGAATAAGGGACATTTTCTAAAAAAGACAATTGCATTTCCGCATATTGGTGCGTTAAACCGAGGTTTGACTGTATCTTGAGTCAAAGTTTGCCATTTTGGACAAATTTCAAGCGAAATTAAGATCAGGCGGCACAATTAACAACCATAATTTGCTGACACTCCATTATTGAAAAAATACGAAACTACCTGTAGACTGAGCAGCATTGCGCAGATGCGGTTCTGTCGCAAAACGACCGCTGGTGACTGAGTCCAATACCCGAAAGGTCGTCTTTGCAATGAAGTAGAAACTTACATAACACAGTTAAATTGACACAAGCTGCGAAAATATAATTAACCGATTTAAAAAGCTTTGCTTATTGAACTTCTAGCTGTAGCAGCGTTTTATTTAGCAGCGTGTCTATAGTAGGGTTGCCTAATGTGCGGCCCATGATTATTTCGTGAAAAGTAGCAAATTTGCGTTTCGTTGGCCACTACATAAGCTACGCTTTAACTTTTTTGGTTTTTGGTGTTTATATTTTTATCTCCGCGGAGTTTGCATTTCAAAACGCATGTCACAGCAGATCTATACTTCACAGTTAGTAAAAGGTGTGTTCAGTAGTACAACTATTGGGAAATAAGCGTTGCTTGGGAGGGAGGGTTGAAGCCTCCATCTTAGCCAAGTAATTTAAAAAGTTTCAACCAAATAACGTAAAAAAAGTTAAATTTTTTTAAAGGTTAACTCCGCGATTTAGCAATGATTTAATATGGTGGGGCAATTCAAAACTTACATGAGCAATACGCAGTATTCGGAATAAAAATTATCCAAGCATTTTATGAGAGTTTTGCGGCCCACTAAAGCTCAGAAAAAAAGGTCATGCAGTCAGCTTTTCAATAAGTTTGAGCACCCCTGGTCTAAAACATAAATTTTAATCTACAAGCTTTAAGCAACTGATTCCCAAATCTCGTCTATATATACAGTAGAACAAATAAAATGGTAAAAAATACCATTGCTTTCTGTGTCGAACATTCAGTCTAATTAACTAAATTATGAAGCACAGTAACCAATGCTTGTATTTATCACAGAGAAACCGAACCGACTTGCCACAATTTTGGTAGGCCTAATTTTGGTACATAATTTTGGTAGGTCTAATTTTGGATTTGCCACAATTTTGGTACATACCACACTGGGGTTATGGCATGTAATTGTCTCACACCAGGATGGCCTAGCACAAAAGGTAAAGAACCATGAAACGAAATCTCATTGATCTATATGGTTTTACTGCGAAAGTGGATTGTGTAGGTAAACTTTCCTTGCTTTCTAACTGATTGCGAGCAAGACATGTTTTATTCCAAACTCGGGTAATGGCATGTTTTTATTCTCAGACTATTAAAACCAAGCACGAAACGTAAAGCGCCATGATATGAAATGAATTGCTTTTCTTTTCTACAGATGAGTTTCTAATGCAAAACCACACGTCCTTCATGATGCCTTTAACATTTAACAGCCTTTTCAAGTTGTTTCTAACATAGTTATAAGTATCGTAGTCACACAAAAACAAATTCGTGCTTGCTTGCATTCAAATCTATACTTTCATGAAAGGTATAATCTGGATCTCCCACTGAGTCATCTTGATATGAAATGCTGGCGATATCAAATTTCAATTTTTTTGGGGAGTAGGCAAGGAAATTGCTCCCAGCATTTCGCTTCGATGGCTTTTCGAAATTTATTGCTTCTGTTTCAAAACCAATAAATAGTAGGGTGGAAAGAAAAACCAAAGTTTTTGAATTTAAAAAGTGGTCTTGATATATGGCCATAAATACCATACGAAATACTTTTATCACAATTTTGAGTTCTTGCATCCTCTGGTGGCCGTGCAATTTTATCAAACGTTCTTGAATAAATCACTTTTACCATATCTCACTACCCACATATGCTAGAAAGCTAGTTTTTAGCTTCAAAGTTGCAGAAACAGCACATTCATAGCTCCATGAAAAAGAACTTTGCCACAAAAACGTACGAAAAAAAAAAAAACTACAGCCGAATGATTGATTACAGATTTACTGATTATTGATAAGTTTTCTGCTCAACTTCAATTGCATTGCAGTTCGCATTGGCATTGAAAATACGTCAGATGAGGTTTAAATTTATGTATATTTGCACTTTTAGTGTGCCATGCTGCCTTATCAGCTTAAAATAGTTTCTTTAATGTCAATTAGCCTTACTCAACTGGGTAATGTGCAGCACAGTATAGTAACTAATGTTTAAAGTTATAGCATCATCCAGGATTGGTTGGCTCGTGCATTATCACTTTTTTTATGCTTAACTTGAGGAATTATATCTAGTTCATTCAAAAACAGGTAAGAGTGTACAGTTTAATTCAAAAGCACTGAAAGATGCCAAAGTACAAAATTAGAATTAGAAAAGCAATTTATACCATGATTAGAAAAGCTACAGTTCTGAGAAGAACAAAATTTAGCAATATATTTTAATGAACAATTTAATACCATTGTTTATTGTATTGTACATACAGTATATACTGTGCTTGTTGGCATAAATTTAGTTATTTGTGAAGCAGCATGCTAACCAAAAAAAAGATTCAAGTCTAATGTTACTTGTACAAAGTTGTATGGGGGAGAAAATTTTTAAATTTCTAATATTTCTGCCAAACATTTACCCTTTGTGTTCTGCTTTTGATGTTCAAAAAAAGGATGATCATTAAATGTCATTCTCAAGCCACACTGAATTTCACATTGCTTTCTTTGTTTATTATCATAGACAAAAAATATCAAAAAGTTTATCAGTATCTTGCAAAAAACTAGCTTCAAGCTGTTTGTATCGATCAGATGTTTAAGATTTTTATGGTTTTGCTGTTACAGTAAACGTTGATGACTGTATAGTCGACTTCGATGTCCTAATTAATAAATTCTGAAATTCTTCGTGCAATACTCAGCTCACATATTGAATAAACATTGCATCAAATTCATTTGTTCTTTTACAACAATTTGAGCTCTATCCAAGTTCCTGAAGTGTTTAAAGTTGAGCAAATGCTCAAATCACATGTCTTTAGGTTGGCAAAAATCCTGCAGGGAAATTATCGAAACTTAAAAATATTTTGCCATCGAAAAACTTTTACAAGATTAGACTTGGATCTTTTGTTACTTAGCATGCTGCTTCAGGAATAACTGAACTTATGCCAGGTAGTACAGTATATACCGTATCTACAATACAATAAACAATGGTATTAAATTGTTCATTAAAATATATTGCTAAATTTTTTTCTTCTCAGAACTGTAGCTTTTCCAATCATGGCATAAATTGCTTTTCTAATTCTAATTTTGTACTTTGGCATCTTTCAGTGCTTTTGAATTAAACTGTACACTCTTACCTGTTTTTGAATGAACTAGATATAATTCCTCAAGTTAAGCATAAAAAAAGTGATAATGCATGAGCCAACCAATCCTGGATGATGCTATAACTTTAAACATTAGTTACTATACTGTGCTGCACATTACCCAGTTGAGTAAGGCTAATTGACATTAAAGAAACTATTTTAAGCTGATAAGGCAGCATGGCACACTAAAAGTGCAAATATACATAAATTTAAACCTCATCTGACGTATTTTCAATGCCAATGCGAACTGCAATGCAATTGAAGTTGAGCACTGAAAACTTATCAATAATCAGTAAATCTGTAATCAATCATTTGGCTGTAGTTTTTTTTTTTTTTTTGTTTGTTTTTATGGCAAAGTTCTTTTTCATGGAGCTATGAATGTGCTGTTTCTGCAACTTTGAAGCTAAAAACTAGCTTTCTAGCATATGTGGGTAGTGAGATATGGTAAAAGTGATTTATTTAAGCATGTTTGATAAAATTGCACGGCCACCAGAGGGTGCAAGAACTCAAAATTGTGATAAAAGTATTTCATAAGGTATTTATGGCCATATATCAAGACCACTTTTTAAATTCAAAAACTTTGGTTTTTCACTTCACCCTAATAAATAGGTGAAAAGATGTAATTTCAATTGCCAAAGTTGTGATAAATACGTTACCCAGTTTCAAGCATTTTTCGCTCTCCTCAAGTCGATTTAACATACAATTTAAATAAATTCAAATACACACACAATGTCTAGCCTTGGCATATAAAACCTAAATTTGAATAAATTAGCAAGCAATTTGACATTGCCCTTTAAGCCTTGGATGCATTGGCATGTAGTTGGCATTTAAAAAGATGCATTGGTGTTTCACCAAGTCAGTCCTACCCGCCCAAAACCGTAAAGAGCAAACTTCAGAAAAAACAAATTGTTGAATTTTAGTTGTCTCTTGTCAAGTATAGCAGCGGTAACTAAACAAAAAGCCTGACATAATAGCAAAACTTAATTTACAGCAACGCCCAGCAACACTAAATAGTATTACAGTAGCTTCGAAAAAATTATCATGAAATTTAAATAAACTTACCTCTGTCGTTCACTATAAACAATCAGCAGCACTACACTACTAGGTTACAGTGGCAAATCTATGCTAGCAAAGTATTACCAACCATGCACCACAGTATGACGAAGCTATCAATATATTCAGCATTAGCAAGTTAAGACTGTTCCAGTAGGTTACGGTAATCAGTAACGGTATGCAGATAAACGAACCTGACTTTGCGGGTACCATGCACACGAAATCCAAATAAGGCTCAAGTGACAACAAAAGGTCCAAGCATCTCTAAACATAATTGTGAACATAAATAAGCCAACAATACAATGAAATGAGATTACTACAAACTCTAATCCGTGTTGTGTCAAGGCTACTACAGCAGGCTCGCTTCCATCAGCTATCCGAGCCCCTACGATACCTCAGCAAAAGAAGTCAACGACAGCAAGATAAGACAGTATAAAACGGTTCAGTACTTCAACTACTGCAGCAATCAACACTATCATTTAATAATCAATCACCAACAACCCAGGCTAAGCAAACTACGCATAGCCGAACGAGCCCAAAACATGCTAAAACCAGTAAAAAAGTATACGTACCATAGCTTAATCTAATTGATACAACATTCCAACAGTTTCATCCACGTTCAAGACAGCAAACTAAACCTAAACTTAACTCTAAGCAACCTCGATCATCAACCAACTTAATCATTCACAAAAAGACCTAACATAGTAAACATTTTGCGGTTGTCAACGAGATCATTGTTGCCATTTATATTCAAAGCGGAGTAAAAACAAAAAAGCGGAAAAGCACGCATGCCGTCACAATTGGCATTAAAAAGATGCATCATTGGCATGTAGTTCAAAAGTTTCAAATGATGATAAAATAAACCAATATTTTTGAATTGATTGTGCAATGGATTTACGCCGATGTAAACAATAAAGTTTGAAGCTAATTAGACTTAGTTGTTAATATTTTGTTCAATTTTTTTCAGACTTAAGTCTAGAAAGTTTGTAGATTCCTCCACTGGGTGAAGTAGAAGAGTCAATTGCGCAAATAATTTATTTCTAAGGAACAGTACAAACGTCATCTCGCTCAGACTAACAAAATGATAGTGATGGGCCATATGGGGCTGTGGGCATATAAACTTAACATTGTCTTCCAGTTGCGGTTCATTTACCCATAAAATGAGACCCACACACCAATGAAAGTTATACCAGCATGCCACAAAATCCATGCTTTTAACCTTTTGGTATACTGCTGGTAAAAAATCACATGTTGCAGAAAAGTATAAGTCTGAGCAAATATACTTGCATCCAATTTCATTCACTGATATTGGGTGATAAAAGTGATGTGAACATGTTCCCGGATATTTAAATATGGTTAGGGAAGCTTATAGCCTACCGTTTATACATTTTAAACGTGGCAAATGAAAAAAAGGCTCTAAACAATGCCCAAGCTATTATTTGATACCTGATAATGCATGTTAATTCAGTTTGACAAAGCTTGGTTTCATAATAGCCATAAAAAGTAATCATTAAAATGGGCATAAAACATTTTTTAAGAAAAAAAAAGTCAGAGCACCCCATAACCGAGGCGCAAAGAGAAACACCTAAATTATTAAATAACTTAAAAAGCATTCTTTCTAGCTTAAAAATAACTGTTTTATTGTATTTGGCATGGTCAAAAATGGGGGGTAGCAATTTACTGCATCCTCCTACCTCAACTTTGAGCGTTAGAGGTAAAAATCACTCATGCATATCCTCAAAATTCACTTTCTCGCACAATTTTAAAAAGACCATATCTCAGGAACAGCTTGTGCTAGAGGTGAAATTTTTTGCAAACAGGTTTTTTTTTTGTTCTACCTACCCCCATGCCAAGTTTGGAGAAGATTCTAGAAGATGGGTTGACAGCCTGTCAAATTAAGTATGGATTGACCCATAGTCTAGGCAGATAGTCTAGATTTAAACAATTATATAGCTTCACTTACACAGCAGGTCGTAAGTAGCCTAACATCACTTATTTTCTTGTCAGTTGCTGTTGTCAATGCAATTGTAGGCTATGCCAATCTTTGAATACAACCACCAGCATCAGCATTAGGCTAACTAGTGATCTCGCTACCGGTAGGCCTAGTCTAACTACTACTAACCTAAACCAGGCCTAATATAAGCAGTACAAAACAACGCTTTATACCTTATCTTTGGTTAGCGCTGTTACCCTACTTATTTTCAATTCTAGCCTACACCAGGCGAAGCTCTAATCCTGAGCTGACTGACTGAACAAGCGTACTATCATGCATTACCACTTGTGACGCGAAGCTTGTGACGCGGAAAATAGTGACGTAAATTTCTATTTGTGGAATGGATCAGTGATGTTTGACATAATGTCACTCAGTAACGATGTAATGGAGAGAAATAATTTTTTTTGCACAAACCTTAGAAAACTCCAGAGTTTTGATTTATTTGATTTTTAACGAAATTTAAACATCGTTCAGCCCCTGTTTCAAATAAACTAACAATATCCTATAGACAGTACGATCAGGGATTCCTAAACAAACAGGGATGCGAAACTAGCAGCTAATCCGTTTTGGATCGTAACAACAGTAGGGCTATTGTTTGACTCCGCTTGGTTTGTGGAAAAAATCGATAGTTGAAACTAGGTTGTTAGCAATGGTACCAGTAGAGCGTACTATGCAGTTAGTTTACACATTGTTATCGCATAGCGTAGGCTTTGTTACTAAAAATGTAGATTAGCTAAGATAAACCTATTTTTATTAATTAGTGTCGGTTACAACACAACAACGCAGAAAAGTGTCTGTTGCTTAAGGCAGGTAGGCCTAGTCAAAAAAAATCTAGGTTGTGATTTCTTTAAAGGTATGAGAGGTATAGGAGTCCTACTGGTATAGTCGTAGGCTAAGCACTATATTCACATTCAGCCAGTGAATTGTAAGATGAAAGTTATAAACTGACAATTTAAAAACTAGTCCTAATTCTACACTGTACGCAGGTACTGGCTAGTACAGTAATCTTGTAGTCTACAGGTAAGAGGTTAGGTTATAACAGATAACTTGTAAATGCTGGTGTGATTACAGGTCGCGAAAGCCTATGTCATGTGGTTGTAGGTCAGATGTAAATCTACATTGTCTAGGCATTTGTTTATACTTTGCCTGTTGCAGCAGTAGGTACCATAGTAGCTATAAGAGTATCTGTTACTATGAACAGAGTTTTTTTTTTGTTCTGTCTTTCCAACTATTGTTGTCAACAAAACCAAGGTCTTTGTTTATGTCAATTGATAAGCCTGAAATGCAAGTATAAAGTACAGATAGTATAAAAATTAAGAACATTAGTATTACTACTACTTTACTAGGCATTACAAGTCAAAAAAGTAAATACTGTAGTAAAGTGCATTAAATTGCATGTTTATTTATTTTTTATATTCTAGTTGTGCTTGCAGGTATGTAATTTCACTCTAGCTTACTCAAACTAGCAATGTTATGCACTTGTTGTGTTCCAGAATGCAACACTGGCTACCGTTCGGCAAAAAATGTTGCAAAAATTGCTATGTTTCGTTTTCCAAGTGACAAAAAATTCTGTCGCAAGTGGATTAAAGCTATTCCCAGAAAAAATTTTAATGTAACAAATTCAACTCGTATATGTGCCAAACATTTTACAGAAGATGACTTTGAAACTACGTCAACAGACCAATGTAAAAGCAGACAGCAAAAAAGAGATCAAGCACTACTAAAGCGATTGCGTTTGAAATCAACTGCACTATCACATGTATTTCCTGGTCTCCCGAAATACTTGTCCAAGGCTCCTGCCCCTAAGCGTACTTCTGGTGCTACTTCATCTGCTCGATTTGAAAAAGAAAATATTCAAATTCAACGTGAGAATGACAAATTTATTGAAATGGACAAAATCTCTGATTTGATTGATTTAAAGAATAAGTTGTGTGATGCAATTTTGCCTTCCAATTATATTAAGGTTGAGAATGAACATGCTATTCGCTTTCATTACATTTTGAGTCCAAATGTTGATAACGCCGCACCAAAGCTCATGGCTTCTGTTAATGTTTCAGGCAATTTAGTTGTGAAAGCTTTTGTAGCATCACTGCCACTGCCAAAAAGTAGGTATCAACATTTGATGAGTCAAAATGCGATCACTAGATTAAGTGAGCTTTGTAACATTTTTGCTTTTTGCAAAAGTCTTTCTGAGGATTTACAGTCTGGTTCTATCGATGACCAAAATTCAATAACCTTAGCCATTTCTGCTTTAAAAACTGTTAAAGAAAATATGTTTGATGAAAATGATGATGCTTCTTGCATGCCTTTGGTCAGTTTTATTATTGAACAACTTCAGTTGATGCAACTGCCCAAAAGCGGCTGCAGATATTCTCCAGAATTGATAACTTTGTCCTTTTTGTGGAAGCTTAGCAGCACTACTTTATACAAACAGTTGTCAAGGTTTTTCATTTTGCCTTCGATACGAAGGCTACAGCAACTTTCTGTTGACTTTGGTGTAGAAATGGGAAAAGTTGATGTGCAATATCTGCAACAAAGAACTGCAGGCTTCTCCCCCGGTGAAAAAACAGTTGTGCTGTTAATTGATGAGGTTTACACAGCACAAAGGATTGAGTACAGCAATGGAAGTTTCATTGGTTTGACTGATGATGGCCATGCAGCAAAAACTGTCTTAACATTTATGGTTCAGTCTGTGTACAAAAACTACAAAGATGTTGTGTGTCTAATTCCTGTGGAAAAGCTTGATACCAAATTTCTTCGTTTTTACTTTGATCTTGTAATGAAGGCACTCAATGATATTTTTTTTGTTGCTGCCGTTTCTGTCGATAACCACATATGCAACAGGTAAGTGCAGATTGTGTTTTCTTGATACTTTGTGTCATCTGTTATTGTGACAAATTTCAAACGCACTAATTTTGAGATTGGGCTTGAATATCATTTTACATGAATGTATAGTTTTATTTTTAAGTGACTAAGTTTAAAAATCTACTATATGCTAACTGAATAATCAGCTAAAACATTTTTGCAATTTGTCTCAGTAAAGCTTAGAAACTTTTTTTGTAAATGCCATGCAATTATTGGAGAAATGTGTAACTTCAAAATGCAGCAATAGAAATAATTGTTAATTTATTCAATCTATTTACTTTACTGCCACAAATTCACAAAATATTGGTGTTTATGGAATCTGATTTCAACTAAATACTAAATATTTTTTGTTTAGAAAATTGTACATGGATTTATGTGGAAGCAGCAGTTTATCTAGCAGTGTCTCTCACCCTACAAAATCAGATGAGCGTTTGTTCTTGCTGTTTGACTTCACACATAATATGAAAAACATCTTTAACAATTTTGTTTCAAGAAAAACTATGTACATTCCTGAAACTGCTGATGAACAGAATATTCTTGGAGGAAGGTGTATCGCCAAGTTTGTACACATTCAGCGACTTTGTGCTATTGAAGAGCACAAGTCTCTAAAAGTTGCTCATTCTCTGAAAAAAGCATCTCTCAATCCGAGCAACATTGCACGCACATCTCCTCAACATGCATTAAGTAAGTTTGAAACCTCAATAGGGTTGACAATGCTAGCATTAGTTTTGCTTTTTGTAAGTGCGATTAGAAAATAATATCAGTCGAGAAAAAACATGATTGCAAAATCTATACGACTAAGGCACATCAAGTGTAAAAACATTGCTTTGGTAGCAATGCTGTTAGGATTAGTCAAATTTTCAGGTTTACAAACATTTCTTTGGACTTCATTTTCTTTTGTATGCAGGTGTGTTCAGCGAATCAACAGCCAATGCCTTAAAACTTTTTTCAAAAGAAAATTCTGGATTTGAAGAAACAGCCAGATTTGTTAAACTGGTTTGCAATGTTTATTTGCAAATGTTTATTTGATCACATTGTTCAATTATGGTTTATATCAGAATGTAATCCCTCATTTTTTCTTCATTTGTGTATCGAGCACATGATGTAATATCTTTTAATTTTTAGGATAGGACTAAAAAGTTTGTTAATGAATAGTATATTACTATATATGCAGCTCAGAAAGTTGTAGTAGATAATGTGGTCTTTACTCTTTTATAAATCTAACAAGGTATTTAGTGCTATTTGCATGCTTAACCACAACATAATGCTAATTATATTTGCGTAGTGAAGAACTTATCTGGTTTTGATTCATTGCTAATTTTTGCTGTGATTTTGCATTTAAGGCATTGCAAAAAAAGATGAAATGTGCGAGCCAATCAGGTTTGATGAACATGGCGCAATCTCATCCAACCTCCATTGCCTACTTGCAGCTACCAAACTTTTTGTTGCATGGAAAAACTCTGGATGCTCTGGACTTACGGATCAGACCTTTTTGGCATGCATTCAAACAATGACCGCAATGCGTGATTTGGCGCAATACCTCCACCAAAAGCTTCAATTGTCGTACATTTTACCTGGGAAATTTACATCTGACCCAATCGAAGGCCGATTTGGTTGGTATCGCCAGGCCAATGGTGGAAATTTTTATATGTCCATTAAACAACTAATGGAGGCAGAAAAGAAAATTCGGACTCTGAGTTTGTATCAGCAGCAAGGTATACAAAGAGCTTCGTCTTTGAATGCTCAAAGCCATGTCGCTTTGCCAAGTGGCGAATATCTGGACGATGCTAATGACGAGACCGATAGTGGAACAAAACATGTAACTGAATTCTTATTGACTTCAGCCGTAAGTCTTGATGACATATCTGAAACCGATGCAAATGTTGCATATTATGTCAGCGGCTTCATTGCGCGAAGCATTTCACGTCGCCGCAAGTGCTTACAATGCAAAACAATGCTCATGAAAAGTGATGAACCTCCTCCTCTTCCAATTTGCGACTCACAAAATCATGCAAACTTGTTTGAGATAGCTGATCGAGGAGGATTGTCTGTACCATCAGAATTTTGTTTCGCTGTTACTGTTTTAGCAGTCCAATGTTATGCGGCAATAATTGCAAATCAGGAAGCAAAATCAAAGATGATGACTGTTAGCAATCAGCGTTCTGCCTTTATTTCAGCAGTAACTACTTTCGTTAAACAATCGTGTGATTTTCAAGACTTGCCCAATAACATTTGCTCAGAAGGCCATTCCAATTTTAAATTGATTTTGCAAACTGTTTTTAATTGTTTTGCAAAAAATGAGCTAAAGCGATTGAATGCTCCTAGTACAGCTCCAGCACTAATGGTGACTGCAAGAAAAATACGTAAGCTCACTAGTTGCAGTTCTACAAACACTGCCACTTAAATTGTATTTGTTGCATTTTCAACTAATCATTAGTATTTCAAAAGTTACATAGCAAATTTAAAGCTTAAATTTTTTTCCACTACTGTGAGGTACCGTAGTATTTGCTACATGTGTATTCATTAGTATTTGTTACATTTTCAGTATTTGTTGCCTTTCAGTATTTGTCATAATGTTCATGGTAAAAAACTTGCGTAGTTTTTATATTGCAATGCATGCGATTAAAAACAGTGATACGTAGCCCTACTGTTGTTATGCTGTTAATAAGAGTTTCGCATCCCTGTTGTTTAGGAATCCCTGAGTACGATACAGAGTCTTCTTCTTCTTCTTTCTTCATTGCCCGCTTTTCCGTGAGGGTTGCGGGGGCAGTAGCTCAAGATTGAGCCGCCACACCTCACGGTCTTCCATCACCTCCATCATTTCGCTTGGGCGAAGTCCCAAGCGATTCCATCCAAGATCCTCAATGTAATCAGTCCATCTAGTTCTAGGTCGTCCGACTGGTCTTCTCCCACTTGCTTTAGCATGTAAAGCTTGTTTGGGGAGTCTTTCCTGAGGCATTCTGCTTACATGGCCAAACCATCTAAGCTGAGATCTTTCAATTCGGAAAAGTAACGGCTCGATGTTAAGAGATTTTCGAATTTCAGAGCTACGCACCTTGTTAAACAGTGTAACTCCTTCGATTCTTCGTAAAAACCTCATTTCGGACGCTTGCACTTGTGATCGCATTCTTTCGGTCATTACCCAAGATTCATGACCATAAGTGAGAATGGGGACAAAAACTGCTTTGAAAATTGAGAGCTTTGTCTTTTTCGACAATTCTCGTTTCATGACAACCGAGTAGCGCAAAGCTCGCATTACTGCACTAGCCTTGCCTATTCTGGTATCCAGTTCTTCGTCTTGCCTTCCGTCACTCGTAAATGCAACCCCAAGATACTTGAACTTCTCCACCTGCTTCAGTGTCGCTCCGTTCACTTGTAATACGCACTGATCAGGGTTTCTTGAAAGATGAAGTATCTCAGTTTTGGCCGTGCTTATTTTCATTCCGGCGGTGTTGCATGCATCTGCAAAGCTATTTAATGCGCGCTGGAGGCCAGATTCTGTGGAAGAAAGCAGAACCAAATCATCTGCGAATAGCAGACGACTAATTTTGCAATTTCCAATCGTGGCACACTCATCAGCTTGGCTGTATTTGTCGATCCAATTCATGTAAACAATGAAAAGGAGAGGTGACAAAACGCACCCTTGCCGGAGTCCAACGCCCACATGGAACGGCTTTGATTGCTTGCCATTTACCCGAACACAAACCTCCGGTCTGCAGTAGAATGACTTAATAGCGCGTAACAATTGACCATCAACGCCATACTCCTGCAAAACCTTCCAAAGTTTATCCCGAGGAACTCGGTCATATGCTTTTTTCAAGATCGACAAAGCATGCAAAGAGATCTTTGCCATACTCCCAAGATTTCTCGAAGATTTGCTTCAGAGTGAAGATTTGGTCCGTGGTGCTGCGACCCGGACGAAAACCGCACTGACCATCTTCCAGTTTTGATTCCACTATTTCTCGGCATTTCCTTTCAAGGCATTTGGCATATACTTTCCCTGGCAAACTAAGGAGTGATATCCCTCTGTAGTTCGTACATTGCTTGCGATCTCCTTTCTTGAATATCGGAATAACTACACCTGTTTGCCAATCTCTGGAAGTTTTGCCAAGCTTCCACGCAACTTGACACACTCGCGTTAACCAGAGAAGTCCTTCTCCAGTCAGCACTTTCAACATCTCGGGTCTGATTTCATCTTCACCAGCAGCTTTTCCAGATTTTATCCCTTTAATTGCAGTTGCCACTTCTGCTGCAGTGAAAACTTCGTCCTCCCCTAGATGTGTCACTTCGTGTGTGTCACGAGTCGATGCCTTTACAGGATTCAAAAGATCTTCAAAGTATTCTCTCCATCGTGAAAGGATTTCATTCTCATCCGCTAGAATGTTACCGTCAGAATCCTTGATGGAGTACGTGATACTCGATCTTTTGCCACGTAAACGGCGGATGGTCTGCCAAAATACTTTGTTTGCCAAAAAATAGTTGGAATCCAACCGACGACCAAACTCTTCCCATGACTTCTCTTTGGATTTCTTTACTGCCGAAGTTGCCGCTTTTCGCGCCTCAGTGTACCGGGATTGCAAATCAGATGACGATCTGTCCTGTAGCCAGGCCTTGAACGCATCTTTCTTTACTCGAATAGCTTCTTTAACCTCTTGGTTCCACCAAGGTGTTCTTTTCTCACTATCGCCCGCCATTCTAAGCCGTTTTCGCCCACAACTTTCAGCAGCTGATGAAATGATTGCTGATCTGAACAGCAGCCATTCCTTCTCAATGTCCTCGGATACATCAGGAAGTTGTCTGAACTTAGATGATATACTGGATGCAAACTGTTTCCTTACTTCTTTGTCCTCCAAAGCCTCCCATTTGATCCGGTAAGTCACAGACGACCTGTTGGATCTCTTGTTTGGCCAAGGTTTCGAAAGTCGTAAAGAACATACTACCAGATGTTGATCAGTTGACAATTCAGCACCTCGCTTCACTCGAACGTCCAGCACATCAAAAAACAAATCTGACGAAACTATGCAAAAATCTATCAAAGATTTTTGATCCATACTAGGTCGATACCATGTATACTTGTGAACCTCTCTGTGCTGGAAAAAGGTATTCATGATGCGGAGTCCGTTGCTACAACAGAGCTGCAATAAATACCTTCCGTTCTCATTCAGTCCAGTGACTCCATGTTTTCCGATCACACCCTTCCACGTATTTGTGTCTGTTCCAACATGTGCGTTAAAATCCCCCATAAGGACTGTAGATTCAGTAGCTGATACTCGTAGAAGAGCATCATTTACTTCATCCACAAAAGTCTGATATTCACTCGTGGCATTGGGGGCATATACCTGCAATAGGCACAATGACCGATCCAATACCTTAAGCTTCAACATACAGACCCGTGATCCCAAAGGAATCCAATCTGACACAAAGTCTGACAAACGGGGGCTTGTGAGAATCCCCACACCCGCTTGTGCAGACATGCTAGGATCAGCACCAGAATAGAAGAGTTTCCATCCGCCATCCAGATCCACAGTTCCAGAGCCACGTCGTTTGGTTGAAGAAACTCCGATAATATCGAGATGATACCGCTTCGCTTCCTCAACCAATTCTAGCTCTTTTCCTGTGAGGGTGAGGATATTCCAATTGCCCAACAGCAGTTGGTGATGGTTGACCCGTGAGTGTGCGACATTATCTCGAGTACGAATACTCTGCGCTGCCTCCATTCGCCTCTCCAAACGTGTAGCGGGCACATTGGTGGAGCTGCCACTAGGGCTGGCTGGTGGAGATTGTCGCTTATTTTTCGAACGAGCCCCTCTGCCTAAGACTCGAACGCCAAAGGGGTTTCGCTGAATGACGACCTGGGAGTCCCTAGGCGCTCCCCTGCCGGACGAGGTTCCACTTGTAAAGGTGGCCCCATTAACGTCGTTCACGTAATTTTCATTATTTGTGCTCATCATGATTTGTTTTGCAGTTTAATCTAACTGCGGAGAGATTTTATATCAGAGTTGTCCTTCTCCTAGGTTATATGCTTACCACAGCTGATGGGCATAACCAACCCAGGTTTTAAGTTTTCCAACTATTTTGATTTGAACTATACTTCGTGTCGCTTCTACCATTAGACCTATCTGGCATGGGTAACCCTTTCAGGAGAATTGAATCTCCAGCCAGTACAGCTCTGCAGGTCATTGAGGCACATAGACTTTTCCACCTTGTTACGGTGATAGTTCATGGAAAAGCTATGCATTGTAGGTCTAATTGCCGAGCTATGTTATTCTATGCCTACTGTGCCATACTAAGCCAATTATATGTCATACTATGCCTACTAAGCTACGGTGCCCACTTTGGCCTACTATGCCTTTTGTGCCATAATAAGCCTACTGTATGCCATACTATGCCTACCAGGGTGCCATGTTATGCCTACAATGTCATACTAAAGCTGCAGCACCTACAGTGGCACACTATGCTTACTAATACTATGCCTATTTTCCATAACAAGCCTCCTGTATGTCATAATCTGCCTACTAAGGTGTAATGCTATCCCTACAATAATGTACTACGTTGCAGTGCCTACTGTGGGATACTGTGCAATAATAAGCCAACTATGCCTACTGTGCCTAGTAAGCTAGCGCCTACTGTGACATGCTATGCTTACTAAGGTGCCATAACAAGTCTACTTCATGTTACACTATGCCTACAATGCCATACTAAGCCTACTATGACATAGTACTCCTACTAACCTATGGTGCCAAAAGCCCACTACAGTATATTGTTGCTGTAGCGCATATTTATCTTCCAGTCACCAGACAGCATCAGACGCTAACTTATTGGACGATCCGCACATTTTTTTATAGCAGTGACTACTCCGTGATTGGAGAAATCTGCACCTGCTTAAGGAGTTTCCGATGATCCAACGTTCCTGTAGATTTCTTCAAATTCTTGCCCACCGAATTTGCTGCTTGTTCAAAGCCACCAACCAGAGATAATTATCGTAAAACGTCTTATCCAAGGACGCAACGGCGTGACCAGGTTGCGGGTTGAACCCAGATCATTCAATCAAGGTCGTCGTAAACAATTCATCTTTACCCATTTGGCCAAGCTACCAACTATACTACACTCGAATGCTATAGGTCTGTTATGTCTACAATGTCATACTACGCCTACTATAACAAACTAAGCTGTAGAGCCTACTGTGGGATACTATGCCTACTGTGCCATAATAAGCCAACTATATGTCATATTCTGATGTTGTACTATGCCTACTAAGCTGCAGTGCCCACTGTGGCACACTATGCCTACTGCGCCGTAATCAGCATAGTATGTCTATTGTGCCATAATTAGCCTACAATATAGCATAACTATACCCATTGTACCATAATAAGCCTACGATATCTACAATGTCATACTAGCCTGTAGCGCCTACTATGGTTTTTAATAGTGGGTCATTCTATTATAATACAACCACACAGTGTAACCCACCCTCCCAGATTTTTTTCAATTTTAGATATGTTGTAGTGATAAATGAGAGATAAAGAATAACGTTGGTCCCATCAAAATCCATCGAGTGGTTTTCGAGATATCATCAGTGAACTTTTCGCCACTAATGGCGCTGTTTTTGCTCCCCGAAAACAAAAACGCCCATAAAATACTCATTTTTTGACATATTTGTAAAAGAAAACTATGTATTCTGACAGATTTGGGGGTGAGGATTTCAATTATTAAGGCAAATTTTCAAAAAAAGCATTAGAAACCAGTCGAAAATGGGCATATAAATTTTGGGGGTGATCAACTTTAACGCCCCATTACTAAAATCTGCAGAAACAAATTTTTTTCCAACCAATGCCAAAATGTTAAGAAAGACTTCCTACTTCATATATGTTAGTATGATAAATGTGTTTTTTTGCAAACTTTTGTAATTAACTCAGACTTTTCACTCAAATTTTGCCTTTTCTTAAGTGACAAAAATGTAGATTGCACTTATGTAGCACATGTGCTTATGATGTCATAGCCAATAATTAATGTTCTGGAATTAAAATGGATTTTGATTGCATTGCAAAAACGAGCTACCAGTACATTCATGCTAAAAGCAGTGAGCAAATTAGTGAGCATTTAATCAGTTTTAGGTGCAGGAAAATAAAATGTGCTCTTGAGTAAAGCGATAAAGATGCATGAGCGCAGGAGAAAAGATGAATTTCATGGGACAAATTCAAAGAAAGCGTTGAGGCATCATCAAAAAACAGGGATATCAATGATGCAAATCATGAATACAGCATTAGCACATCTAACAGTAAAACTCAGCAATTACGATTTTCATTTGGTTTGTGAAATAATGTTTGAGGTTATTTAAAATTGGTATACTAACATGTATTTCAGAACATAAGAAGTTTATTGATGTAAAGCTGCTAGTTATCAAATTTAAAATAAATATGGATTTAGAAAATTGTTTTATTGGAAAGGCGAAAGAAAGTGACGAATGTCATAAAATTTGGTATGTAAAACGGAAAGAGTTATTGCCCATAGCTAAACTCAAACAGAATGAATTAGAACTTGCGGAATGGCAATCAGGTGTCAAAGTAAGTGACTGCATTTATGATTCCAGTGCCAAACTATGCCTTCATCACTACCAAGTTTATATGGAGCGCTTTGAAAAGCGACAGACAAAATGCAGCAATATTTTTCAATGTCACTGTGGCGTGAAGATGCCCAAAGCACGTCATCTAATCACTTTGGCAAAGGCAAAAACCTTGGTAAATCAATACGAAGAAATTACACCTGGTTTCAAACTCTGCATCACTTGCTATAAACAAGCAAAAAAGGAGTATTCTACTCTTTTGACCCAAATGGAGCACTCTTCAGGAACATCTGAAACAGATGGATCAGAATTTGTAACAACAGAAAATCATAATGCAGTTGACATGCTTAATTCTAGTCTTCTTCAGCAAAATATTTCTCCCATTAAATTGCATTTTCAACCACAACGACAAAAAGTAAAGCAGGAAAAACAAAAATTGTCAAAAGCTGCACAAAATCTTCAAGCTTCTTTTAGTTCAGTTTGCATCAGTGTATCACCAGTCAAGGTAATTTCCCAATCAACAATTTCTTCTGCTAACTGTAACAATTCCGATCTTGATACTCTGATGAACGAACTTAAATCTAAATTTTAGTCATCTTCTTATCAAGAAAAGATTCAAATATTGATTTTAAAGCCAGATTCCTGGACAATTGAGAAAACTTCTACGTTTTTTCACTTTACTACCTTGACCTTGACTGGTGATACACTGATGCAAACTGAACTAAAAGAAGCTTGAAGATTTTGTGCAGCTTTTGACAATTTTTGTTTTTCCTGCTTTACTTTTTGTCGTTGTGGTTGAAAATGCAATTTAATGGGAGAAATATTTTGCTGAAGAAGACTAGAATTAAGCATGTCAACTGCATTATGATTTTCTGTTGTTACAAATTCTGATCCATCTGTTTCAGATGTTCCTGAAGAGTGCTCCATTTGGGTCAAAAGAGTAGAATACTCCTTTTTTGCTTGTTTATAGCAAGTGATGCAGAGTTTGAAACCAGGTGTAATTTCTTCGTATTGATTTACCAAGGTTTTTGCCTTTGCCAAAGTGATTAGATGACGTGCTTTGGGCATCTTCACGCCACAGTGACATTGAAAAATATTGCTGCATTTTGTCTGTCGCTTTTCAAAGCGCTCCATATAAACTTGGTAGTGATGAAGGCATAGTTTGGCACTGGAATCATAAATGCAGTCACTTACTTTGACACCTGATTGCCATTCCGCAAGTTCTAATTCATTCTGTTTGAGTTTAGCTATGGGCAATAACTCTTTCCGTTTTACATACCAAATTTTATGACATTCGTCACTTTCTTTCGCCTTTCCAATAAAACAATTTTCTAAATCCATATTTATTTTAAATTTGATAACTAGCAGCTTTACATCAATAAACTTCTTATGTTCTGAAATACATGTTAGTATACCAATTTTAAATAACCTCAAACATTATTTCACAAACCAAATGAAAATCGTAATTGCTGAGTTTTACTGTTAGATGTGCTAATGCTGTATTCATGATTTGCATCATTGATATCCCTGTTTTTTGATGATGCCTCAACGCTTTCTTTGAATTTGTCCCATGAAATTCATCTTTTCTCCTGCGCTCATGCATCTTTATCGCTTTACTCAAGAGCACATTTTATTTTCCTGCACCTAAAACTGATTAAATGCTCACTAATTTGCTCACTGCTTTTAGCATGAATGTACTGGTAGCTCGTTTTTGCAATGCAATCAAAATCCATTTTAATTCCAGAACATTAATTATTGGCTATGACATCATAAGCACATGTGCTACATAAGTGCAATCTACATTTTTGTCACTTAAGAAAAGGCAAAATTTGAGTGAAAAGTCTGAGTTAATTACAAAAGTTTGCAAAAAAACACATTTATCATACTAACATATATGAAGTAGGAAGTCTTTCTTAACATTTTGGCATTGGTTGGAAAAAAATTTGTTTCTGCAGATTTTAGTAATGGGGCGTTAAAGTTGATCACCCCCAAAATTTATATGCCCATTTTCGACTGGTTTCTAATGCT
The DNA here is from genome assembly GCA_963965965.1 of Trididemnum nubilum. NCBI lineage: Eukaryota > Metazoa > Chordata > Ascidiacea > Aplousobranchia > Didemnidae > Trididemnum > Trididemnum nubilum. The sequence continues at coordinate 11,968,673 of OZ014474.1, read as the reverse complement.
TTTTTTGAAAATTTGCCTTAATAATTGAAATCCTCACCCCCAAATCTGTCAGAATACATAGTTTTCTTTTACAAATATGTCAAAAAATGAGTATTTTATGGGCGTTTTTGTTTTCGGGGAGCAAAAACAGCGCCATTAGTGGCGAAAAGTTCACTGATGATATCTCGAAAACCACTCGATGGATTTTGATGGGACCAACGTTATTCTTTATCTCTCATTTATCACTACAACATATCTAAAATTGAAAAAAATCTGGGAGAATGGGTTACAAAATGTCAGAATTTTGGTTGTATTATAATAGAATGACCCAGTATGCGTACTGTTCCATAACAAGCCTCCTATATGCCATACTCTGCCTAATAAGGTGTCCTTCTATCCCAACTAAGTATACTAACCTCCAGTGCCTACTGTGCCATATTAAGCCAACTATTCCACAGAGCCTACTGTGACATGCTATGCCTACTAAGGTGCCATAATAAGCCTACTTCATGTCATACCATGCCTAAAATGCCATACTAAGCCTTCTATGACATACTACGCCTACTGTAGTATACTATGCCAAATGTGCCAAAAGGCTACTACTGTATATGCCACACTAAACTCGCATGCCAAACTACGTTTGCTATGATGTACTAACCTCCAGTGCCTACAAGCCAATTATGCCACAGTGCCTACTGTGACATACTATGCCTACTAGGGTGCCATAATAAGCCTACAATATGTCATACTACGCCTAAAATGCCATGCTAAGCCTCCTATGACATACTACGCCTACTGTGGTATACTATGCCTAATGTGCCATAAGGCTACTACTGTACATGCCATACTATACTCGCATGCTATACTATGTCTACAATGCCATACTACGTCTACTATGACATACTAAGCTGCAGTGCCTACTGTGCCATAATAAACCAACCATATGCCGTACTATGCCTACAAAGCTACAGTGCGCACTGAGGTATACTATGCTTACTGTGCCATAATCAGCATACTATGTCTATTGTGCCATAATTAGCCTAAAATATAGCATAACTATACCTATTGTACCATAATAAGCCTACGATATCTACAATGTCATATTAGCCTGTAGCGCCTACTATGGTTTTTAATAATATACGTACTGTTCCATAACAAGCCCCCTATATGCCATACTCTGCCTCCTAAGGTGTCCTGCTATACCAACTATGATATACTAACCTCCAGTGCCATATAAAGCCAACTATGCCACAGAGCCTACTGTGACATGCTATGCCTATTCGGGTGCCATAATAAGCCTACAATATGTCATACTATGCCTAAAATGCCATACTACGCCTACTGTGGTATACTATGCCTAACCTAATTTGCCATAAGGCTACTACTGTACATTCCATACTATACCGCATGCTATACTATGTGTACAATGCCATACTACGTTTACTATGACATACTAAGGTGCAGTGCCTACTGTACCATAACAAGCCAACCATATGCCATACTATGCCTTTAGAGCTACAGTGCTCACTGAGGCATACTATGCTTACTGTGCCATAATCAGCATACTATGTCTATTGTGCCAAAATTAGCCTACAATATGGCATAATATACCTATTGTGCCATAATAAGCCTACTATATGCCATTCTATGCCTACAATATTCGTACTAGCCTGTAGCGCATACGTGGCATATTATCCTTACTAATACTATGCCCACTGTTCCATAACAAGTCTATTATATGCCATACTCTGCCGAACTAGGGTGTCATGTTATCCCAACTGTGACATACTAACCTCCACTGCCTACTGGTCTATATTAAGCCAACTATGCCATACGCCTAGTGTTACACTATACTATGCCTACTGTGCCATAACAAGCCTACTTTATGGGTGTCACGCTACGCGTACAGGCGTGTCATGCTAAACCTATTAAGAGTGTCATGCTATGCCTACAAGAATGTCGTGCTAAACCTATTAGGGTATCACGCTATGCTTACAATGCTGTGCTAAGCTGCGGCACCCACTGTGACATGCTATATGCCATACTAAGTCTACACTGCCATACTATGCCTATCGTGCCATACTAAGCCTACTACATGCTATACCATATTTTCTATCAATTTTTCCACCCAATGCCAACATGCAACAATTAACCTTTCTATACCAATGCTTAAATTCATCAATTAATTTTCCTAGTCTACTTCTAACATTTTTATAATCAATTTTCCTAGTCAAGTGTTAACAATTGTCAATCAATTTTCCTAGCCTAATGCTAGCGTTCATCAATTAATTTTTCCAGTTACGAGCTAACAGTTGTCAATCAAATTTCCTAGCCTAATGCTAATATTTACACATTAATTTACTTAGTCTAATGCCAACAGCCAATAATCTACCTTCTCATGCCAATGCTTACAATTAATTTTTCTTGTCTAATGCTGACATTTATCAGTTAATTTTCCTACTCCACAGCTAACTTTATCAAACAATTTTCCTAGTCTAATAATGGTAATATTAATCAGTTTTCCTACTCTAATGTAATATTATCAATCAATTTTCCCAGCTTAATGCTTACATTTATCAATGAATTTCCTAATCTAATGCTAACAATCATTAATCAATTATTGTCAAAGCTAACCTTTATCAACCAATTTTCCTAGCCTAGCTTAATGCCAGGGTAACATTTATCAATCAATTTTCCTAGTCTAATACTAACCATTTTAATGCTAAACTTTAGCATCAATTTTCCTAAATTAGCGCAATGCTACAGTAACATTTATTCACCTATTTTCTTAGCCTAATACCAATATTTATTAATCAATTTTCCTGGCCTAGCTTAATGCCAATACTTAGCACTAAATTTTTCTAGTCTAATAATGGTAATATTAATTAGTTTTCCTACTCTAAGGTAATATTATCAACCAATTTTCCAAGCTTAATGCTTACATTTATCAATGAATTTCCTAATCTAATACTAACATTCACCAATCAATCATCCTAGTTTAATGCTAACCTTTATCTGCCAATTTTCCTAGTCTAGCATAATGCTACGGTAACATTTATCAATCAATTTTTCTAGTCTACTGCAAACATTTATCAAATAATTTTCCAAGTCTGTCTCATAGGTCATAGGCACAATCAAACCTATGATTAACAGCCTAAGACATAGGCCTACTGTTTCGGAATCGACAATCGTCTTTTATTCCTCGTCAGTATAGCTAGGACTACAGGTATGAACATGAACGTAGAAAGGCAAAGAATCGCAAATTAACCAGATCATGACACAATTTTTTTTTGTTCTTAATAAATTAACAATATCCTTTTACATTACTGCGCATAGTTTTATGTCCAGTGTAGTAGACCGGACCTCAGCGTTTAGTTAGATTAAAAGTAGTAAGGTTTATCAATGCACCATTTCAAAGCTTGTAGGTAAACATTCTTATTGCAAAAACTATCTTATTTTATTGTATTGTTCACTTTTAACTAAAATTGATACAACAGATAGAAAAAATGACCGATTTCAGTTGTTTTTTGGCGCCTGAAAGTTTTCAATTTACGAATGTAAAATTTTTTATTGAAAATAAAAACCGCTGAAAAGGCTTTTTAAGGTGATTGCTTGCGAAAACTGAGCGAGGTTATTGCGTTTATTACGATTTCCGTTAATGCAAAAATTTGAAAAATCAACAAAAAATTCATGTTTTACTGCTTTGGAGGCACCTGAAGACTGAAATTTTTGATTGATATTTGCACCATTTTAAAAGCATTGCTGCGGAGCAATTTGTTATTGCATATAGTGTTCCAAACGAAAAGCAAAAAAAAATTTTTCACTCCACCCAAGCAGGGGTGCAAATTTTTGTTGAGCATTGGGGGAGATAATTTGCAATTTTACCCCAATTTTGCCCTATTTTCAATATTGGGGGGGATGAACCTCGACCACCATTTTTTTCAGGTGAGCAAATTAAGTGAAGAGCAAAAAAAAGGTCTTCACCAAAAATGGAATGCACTTTTTTCCCCGAATTCAGGTGAAGACCAAAAAAAGGTCTTCACCAAAAATGGAACCAGGCGCGTAGCCAAATTAAAATTTGCAATGGGAGGGGGCTGATTTTTGGGTCTGGGGGCGGAGCCTCCAGCCGCCGAAGGCCAATGAGGTCTGGGGGCGGAGCCCCCAGCGCTCGAAAACTTTGCATTTTTTTGCAAAAATAACTTAATTTTAGAGCTGTTGTAATAAAAAAATGTTTTTAAAACGTAGCGTAGAAATTGGCAGCGTAACATGATTCAACTGGTTGCAATAATGGGCTATGTGGGAGGTAGCTAATGATACTATTGTAGTTTTCTTGTTTACACGCTGGTAAATCACAAAATTCTGTTATTCAATAAAACTCACTCGGAGTAAATGTATTTCGAGTAAAGTAAAGAAAAATGGGGGTTCTAACGGAAAGATATTTAAGAGAAGTGATGGGTAATTAACTAATACTAAATAGCCCTCCCCCCTTCCCCCTCATTTTTGAGTTTATAATATATTTGTTGATAAAACTTATGTTTGGCATTTTTACAGCTGCGATCAAATTTGATTGCTTATTTTTGGGCATTTTTCGAAGTTTTCATTGATTTGTGACTATTATTTTTGCCAAAATAGCCCCCCCTCCCCGAATATATGTTTCAAAAGATGCTTTAAATCACTTTTTAGTCCATTCCAGCACAAACCACAGTCTCAGGAATGATAAAAACGTGGTATTTTCCTTATTCTGCATTTTGGTCGACAGGCCAATGGGGAAAGGGCTATAGCCCCCCCCCCCGCCCCCTGGCCACGCTACTGAATGGAACACTTTTTCCCCCGAATTCAGGTGGAGACCTGCGCTCAGATGCACACCAGATTCAAATTATTGGAGGGGATGCAGATGTAGACCATACACAAATTGTTGGGGGGGATACAGTCAAATTATTAGGAGGATATATCCCCCATTCCCCCCGGGTTTCGGCACCCCTGCACCCAAGTGAACCTAGGCCTACTTGAAAATTTAGTGGAGATCGGTGCAGTCTCTACTCTGCACTCCGCAGCAAGTAGGGCAGTACGGTACGGTACGTTCAGAATTTGCGTACTAAGTAGCTCGCACCTTGAACCGTACCGTACCAGCGTACCGTACTTCAGTTCAATTTTTGAAGCGTACCGTACCAACGTACCGTACCCGTATCATTACAAAGAAGGCATACCGTACCAGCGTACCGTAATTTTTAGCAAAAATTGAGGCGTACCGTACCGTACTTACGTACAGTACCGTACTGCCATCCTTTCTTTAAACTACTCGCAACTTTAACTGATTTTGAAAGCCGACGCAATGTGCGAAAAGTCTGGGGTTTTGAATTCTAAGAGCGTACCAACGTACCGTACCCGTACCTTTGCAAAAAAGGCGTACTGTAACACGCCTAGACGTAGTTTATGTGTATGTAGTTAATAATTATGTACGACCAACTGTTTGTCTTGACTAGTTGCCTACACCTCTAAGATACTTAATAGCAGCTGATACAGTAGGTACTTTAACAGTTAGTTTAAACCTAGCCTTACTTGGTGACACTGACAGGACAGACTAACTTAAAACGACAAGTGTGGGCTACCGTAACCATCGTAGACAACAGGTACGGGCCCCATTGGAAAGTTCGTATGTTGCAGTTATTAGCAATTGGCAGTGCAAAGACATGATTAAATTTGTTGCATACCTAAATCATTAAATGAGCTATGTGGTTGGTGGCTTAAATGGTAAAATTTCAGTTTTATTGGTATATTTCCTCTACAGTCTACAAGCTGGCGAATTGTGAAATCCTAGTATGCAGCTATAGGCCTACTGGTATCGGTAAACGGGTAGGCTAAATCAGTAAACTCACAAGGAGTAGGCCTATTGGTAATGTCTTGAGTGTACAGTATATCTGATATGTTAAAGAGAAAGATGATCTGATGATTGGTTGAGGGGGCTAGACTAATAGTAATGGAACGAGATTTGAGAGAAGTGATTGGTAGCCTACCACGTACCTCAGAGGCTCGAAGTCGAACCTACCTGCTCTGTGCTATGGTAATTACTGTAACTGATACTGAATATCTGATATAATCCTGTAATCCCCTCCCCTATTCCTGAGCTTTTATATTTTTTTGATAAAACCTGTATTCGGTATTTCTCAACAAGCAATCGTATTTGATTGCTTGTTTTTCAGCCATTTTTCAAAGTTTTTACTGATTTATTTTTTAAGTTTTATTTTTGACTAAGTAGCCCCTGCTGTTCACCCTAAATAAATGTCTCAAAAAATGCTTGAAATCATTTTTAGTCTATTCCAGTACAAAAGACAGTCTTAGAAATGGTAAAAACAAAGTATTTTCCTGCATTTTAGTCAGCAGGATAATGCCCTACCCCTTGGCTATGCTACTGTTGGTAGAGCGTGTGGATATGGAACAAACTGTATTTTTGTTGAATCTTCTTTTATTGTCCAAACATGTGATGAATGCAGTTAAAAATCCAACCTATATTCTTCATCTGTCATGACAGTAAATTCTCACAAGTGAAAAAAGTGTTGCAATAGCCTAGTTTGCCAAATACACATGACATGAGCCAGTCCGGCATAAAATTATAATTACAATTTAAAAAAATAAACAGCCTGACTACATGTTTACGAATAATTGACCTGAAACTGCAAATGCCCACATTTTCAAGAACATAAATTATATCATGGACAGCCCCAATATTTATGGTCCCTGGGAGTGAAAACCTTCAACTTGCATAAAATTTGGTTTGATGGTAAGTTTCATATAAAATCCCCCAAATTTTCAATTTTTTAAAATCTAAGCTGTAGTTTTACAGATATGCCTCTTCAAAAATTGGGAGTTTGTTGAAAAAAGGGGTACCCACCATCATTTAAACTCTGAACTGTGGTATCTCCTCACCCACTTAGACGATTTCAGTGTCATTTTGAAGGAAATTGTCTAAGGATTCCATTTGTGTTAAAAAATTCCCAGAATCTGCTTGTTTAGGAGCAATGATCTTTTGACCTTGACTCCAAATTTCACCTTGAGGATCATGTGACACACTAGTTTTGAAATGTTGAAAAAAGTCTGTCATTTTCCCAATAAAGTATAAAAACTTCAGGGAGGTTTATTTGTCGTTTATCGAGAACATAAGGTTCGGTATGGGCAGTTTGTCAATTTTCGACAAATTGAGATGCCTATATTCTAGTAAAAAGTGAGTAGTCCTGTCAATTGCAACCACTAATCAGTTCAAAGAGTTTCAATTTCCTAGAGATGTAGTATTTATAGCATAAACCTTGATTGTTCATTTTTTCGTTATCTTTTTTTGTTTTAAAACATTTTTGGGGATAGCCTACTCAAATATACGTCATAGTGTAATGTTTTAAGCTGTTTGCAAGTATTTTAAATTACATTTTGTTTTATTTTGCATACAATTCTTTACTGCATATTTTATCCAGTACCATTATGTCAAAGTTGTTTATTTCCTAGAAAGCCTTTGCCACTGTGCAAGCCCTTAAGGTTTGGCCAAGAGTTTTGTCCAGCTGGGGAATACCTTTGATTAGAGAAGCTGAGGGCTGCTGATGAGAGCTAAAAGCTTGAAACAGCGCTGTCCAGCTCTGTGCATATTATGTCAAAGTGTAAAAGTGTGATTTAACAACACACTAGAAAATTGTGTTGGGATCACTGATCTAAACTGATTTCAGAACTAATAGCAATAAATTTGCATATCAAACATCAAAACAGAACTTTACATCAAATTGTTAAACTACTAATCTACTGTATGCTCTGTGGAGCAAAGTTTAGCATGGTGCAAACAGTTGGTAAAAAAACATTTATTTCTCCCCAGATCTTGTGTCTGAAATGTTTCACATTTTAAGTTAATAAATCGCTTGTGTAAATCACTGTTGTTTAAAATATCTGATATTAGTGCATAAATGCAACTTTTTACTTCAATTTCAGATAAAAAATAAACAACTTTTTGGATTTTAATACCAACTACTTGTCTATGTCGTCATTGTAGCAAATTTAATTGAATGCTAGTGTAGTGGTGTCCTATCTGTGGTCACAACTCCAGGTGATGTCTCAAAAAAGTTTTCTGGGGTTGCTTACATTTCAATAATAAGTTAATTTATTTATGTTTGTGTTAGCACAACCTTTTTGCTCTTCATGTAAGTATCATTAAACATTAAAGTATCCTAAACAAATTGCTTTAGAAAGAAAAAGATCAAGCAAGGATTGATACAGTATGATATAACATACATGCAAGTCTTTTTCCAACTTGAATCATGTCCAGTACATAACCATCAGCATTGTTTTGTTGTTAAAGTGATTACTAATAAATGATTCCATGTCTCACTGTATAGTGTTACACTGTTCGTAGCCAGTAAGGTATAGCAAAGCCAAAAATATGTTTTTTGAGATCTGTGATTTCCAATTTATTTCAGCCTTGAGCCTTAATCTATTTGACTCATACAAAACTCTGTGATACTGCATACAGTAATTAAAAGTGTAATGTACACGTTAATTGTTTTGTGGTGGGATCGAGAATGTATTTATGTTGTATTTTTACTATTTAAAGCTGTGGTCATGGAAACAAAGTTTTAGAACCATTGGCATTAGTGCAGTGTATTTCCATGTCTGATGTTGATATACATACATATATATTACAACAGCTTTAATGCAAATCATTATATCATCATTGATTGCTTGATTATGATGATGTTTTTTCTGCAACTTGCAGAAATACCACATAATGGCTCAATTTTGATTGCAGAGTTGCTGACTATTATTAGACTACAAAACTTACCTCTCTGAAATTTTTATAAGTCATTAGGAGGATGACAGATTTTTTCCACATTTCAAAACTAATGTGTCACGTGATCCTCAATGTCAAATTTGGAGTCAAAATTAAGGTCAAAGGATTATTGCTTCTAAACGAGCAGATTCTACAATTTTTAAACAGAAATGGAATCCTTGGGCAATTCCTTTCAAAATAACACAAATTTGTTGAAGTCCTTCAAGGGGTTGCTGAGATATCGTAGTTTAAATTATGGTGGGTACCCCTTTTTTCACCTAAAACCCAGTTTTTGTAATTGTACTTACATTTTATTCACCAAGTTGCCTTGGCCAGGAGATAGCGAAAGAAACCTTTCAGTCTTCGAGTCAAACTACCACCTGTCTACCACACATGGCGGAGGTTTCACACTGTCCCTTTAATTGTTGAATGTCAAGCAAGAAAGCTGTGAATACCAATTTTTATAAGTGTTTGGTTTTGACCCGACTGGAAATTGAATGCTAGTCTACTATTTCACTAGCAGACGCTCTACCCACTCATCCACTGTTTGGTTTTGAAGGGGATATCTCAAAAACTACAGCTTTGATAATAGTTTAATTTTGATGTTTTGACGTTAGCAGGCCAGAGTTTTAATACTTAAACTCGTTTTGCAATGCTACCAGTGCGGAAGCCCAGGGAAGAGCCACCAGAATGGTGGCTACTTAATAGCGAGCAGTGTGATAAAGTTATCCTCCTGCAGAAAATAGATGCAAAGGATGCAGGTTTGAGTCTTGTGGGAGGATAGCTTTTTTGCTTTGCTTGTTTTTAAGTAGTCATCATTCTGGTGGCTCTTCTGGGCTTCCGTGCTGGTAGCTTTGAGGCCACAAGCACACAAAATGGTTTAGCTGTGATGTTGCTAAAATTCAAAGTTTGGAAGTTTTTTTGTGAACTTTACCAGCAAACTAAAGTTTATGTAAATTGAAGACTGTAGGTTAAAAATTGAAAAAAAATTTGGATGATATAAGATGGAATGACCTTATTGTCAGTGTCAGCACTGTAACCTACTGGATTATCATAAGTGATTAAGAGGAACATTACCAGTAATCTTGTCACCATTGTTCTTTCTATGGTTAAAGTTTAGCACGAAATTTATAGCTTTGCCAAGTATGAGTAATTGAGTATGTTTACACCCAACAAATCACAATTTTGTGGAAAAAGCTACCAGTATGCGTTATGGTTGCTCAGTGCCTGATGTAGCAATCTTTACATTACTAGAAAAGCTTTATTTCTAGGCTTTACTTCTATTTTATGGTTGCAGATTAGCTTATGATTTGTTTATGCGTTTGGCATGAATACCAATATATTTTAAGCTAATAAATCAATGGGATTTATTGAAAGGTTTTTTTTTGAAGAAGCCACCCAGAATATGGTGAATGACTCATGATATTTTTAAACAAATTATTTTAAAAGATTTGAAATCATTTTAGTTTAAAAAAATGTCAATTGTTCCTGGTATAGAAAAGCGGGATTTCTTTAAACAACGCCCTCGATTGAACTCTTTTGTTTCACCTCCAGTTAATCCTTTTGTAAACGAAATGCACTTGACAATAAACCAAAAACTTCAGATTGCTTTTATAACTGTTACAATACTTCCCTTTAGAATTGTAATGGTTTTCTTCACCTTTGTTTTAACATGGCTACTCAGCGTATTTCTAACAGCAGGAATGACTGTTCCATTCAAAGAACCCGCATCTCAATTTCGGATAGGATTTTTTAATGTTTTGAGAAAACTCGGGAGACTTCTTCTATTTTTCTTTGGTTTTCATAGAATTAAAGTCCAAGGGAAAAGAGCATCTGCGAAAGAAGCCCCCATTGTTGTTGTTGCTCCTCACTCAAGCATGTTTGATACCTTTGCATTATTTGTCTCTGACCCTATTCCATCTGGTGTTTCACGGATAGAAAATTATGAAGCACCATTGTTTGGAACCTTGAGCAAGGCTATGCAGCCTGTGTTTGTGACAAGAAATGATCCTCAATCAAGACGAAAGACAATTTTAGAAATTAAACAGCGAGTTAAAAAACCAGGAAAATGGCCTCAAATATTTATTTTTCCTGAAGGTACATGCACAAATAGAAAAGCTCTCATTACTTTCAAAGCTGGCGCTTTTATACCCGGTTGCCCTATTCAACCTGTTTTGCTTGAATTTCTTAACAAGTGGGACACATATACTTGGACCATGACTGGTCCCAGTACATTGCAGACATTATGGTGGACTCTTTGTCAATGGTCTTCTGAAGTCAGAATTACTTATCTACCAGTATATAACCCCAGCCATGATGAAAAAAACAATGCAAAGTTATATGCTAACAATGTTAGAATAATGATGGCTGATGCTCTTAATCTGCCAATCACAGACCATACTTTTGAAGATTGTCGTTTGATGAGGAAAGCTGCAGCTCTTAATTTGCCAATGGAATCTGGCCTAGTTGAGTTTGCAAAAATAAGTCAAAAGCTAGGTATGAATATAGATAGTGTCCAAGATAAACTTAAAGAATTCTCGAAAATAGCGGGTGAAGTAGAGGGCGTCATTTCATTGGAGAACTTTGCTGAGTATTTAAATGTACCTGTGTCGGATGCTGTGAAAGATATGTTTCATTTGTACGACCGCAATGATTCAGGTCACATTGACTTTCGCGAATATGTAATTGGGCTTTCTTTGGTGTCTCAACCCGCAGTCACTGAAGATACAGTAAAACTGGCATTTAAAGTGTTTGACAAAGACCATAATGGATTGATCAGTAAAGATGAATTTAATCAAGTTCTACGTGCAGTATTTGAAAATGAAATCAATGGCTCTGAAATATTTGATGAAATTAAGAAAGCTCACTTTGAGCATGTTTCCTATGACGAATTTTACGAATTTGTAAAGAAAAGGCCAGAATATGCCCAGCTTTTTGTTTGGTACAGGGAAATGATGCCTGACACCATCTCCAATGATGAACTAGAAACAGTTAGCTTTTCTACAAATGATGATCCCGATACATCGAAGGAAAACATTGACATTCAGCAAAGTGCTGAAGTTAGGCTAAGAAAAGCAGATTCAGTGGAAGTAGAAACTACATCAAAAATAAATTAAAGAGATACTACTTGAAATCGGTTTTATTCAAGAAAGAAGAACTAAATGCTTGAGATAATAAAGAGGTGGATCAAACCTTTTTCCACAGTTTCCTTTCTTTGCGAAAATACGACTTAATCCATTTGACTCCGCACAATTTGCAATCCTGCTTTTCGCAATTTTGTGACATTACAAAATGCTGATTTTGCAAAAATTCATGCAGACTATGAAACGCGATTATCAAATGGTAGCAGTAAGTGTAGCCTCTAACCAAATCCAAAAATTTTGCTACTAGAACCTGTAGACCTAAGCTACCAGTACTGATCTACGGTACGTGTTTTGTGATGTCACAAAATTGCAAAATGTAGGACTGCCAATGGTACGAAGTCAAACAGATTAAAATGTATTTTCTCAAATAAAGGGGATTGTGGAAAAAGATTTGGGGCATCTTTTTATTACATCAATTAGTTCTCATTTTTTCAATAAACCGATTTCGAGTGGTATCTCGTTAACAACTTTTATTTATAATTAATTGTTGATTGTGGAAAGAATCCGCTGTATTGGAGACGAGCCTTTGCTCCTTCATCATCATTCGTTTTTGTTTTTTCATTAATCGTGTCTGCCGTGTAAATTTTATGGAAATGTTTTTTGCGCTATGATTTTTTTTACTTTTTAGATATTGCAAAGTGCGTGATTTTGTAACAATGTCATTTGGTTAGCTTATCGTGGTGGTTCAAACGTAAATTAAACAAGATTTAGTTGTTTGGAATACCGGACTCCGCTTTCCTGTGTTTAAGTTTACAATCGATTGTGCTTCATGCAACATCGTAAACGCCAGCAATAAGCTGCTTACTTGGAAAAGTAGTTGCAATTTCCACACCATCCGATAGAGTGGGCATTTTTCAACACTCAGGTTTCAGGCAACCACTGCTGATGGGTGTCCAATGTCCATTGGTTACTTTTTAAGACTACAAGATGTTCACTTCTTTTGTAAGAAGCACTATAGGCTATTAAATATGACCGCTTGAAATATTGGATTAGATTTTAAAATTTTATTTTATTTGACAAGATCAATCAATTTGGGTTGCTAAGTCGATAAATTATGGAAGTTTTTTTCAGACCACAAACCATTTCAACTAAATTGCAATGTCTCGACTGCGTAGTTTACGGACTATACTCAGTCGATGAGGTAATAAGTTAAAATACCTCATTAAATTGAGCTACGCTATAACAAATCATTTTCGCTACGAAAGTTATTCAGGTGTTCAATCATTTCCGTGTTTCTTGCCATAATGGGGTTTATCGTCATATCCCATTATCCATGTTAGTATCATAAGTTTTCGTAGATTTTTTCGTGTCTTTGCAAGAGTAATTCACGTTTTAAATTTGACCTTCGCCGTTTTTCCACATTTATTATTTTTATATTGTACCTACATAATTTGACAGTATTCAGCATTATGTTTGTTTTATATTTAATTACTTGTATAGCTTAAAAGTAAACCTAAGTAGTTCCGTTGTATTTTAGCTTTTGTTTTCGTAAACCGATCAGTGGTCGAGTGGATGGAGCGTTTGCTACTGAAGCGGTAGACTCGGGTTCGATTTCCGGTCGGGTCAAACCAAACACTATAAAAATTGGTATTCACAGCTTCCCTGCTTGATGTGCAGCAATTAAAGGGACAGTGTGAAGCTTCCGCCATGTGTGGCATACAGGTGGCAGCTTGACTCGCAGACCGAAAGGTCCCTTCGCTGTCTCCTGACCAAGGCAACTTGGTGAACAAAATGTAATTTCGATTACAATTCTCAACAGATTTTGTCAAAAATGGTAAAATGGGTTTTAAAGTAAAATTTTTACTAAAGCAAAATACATAACTTATCACAGCCAATTTAAATCATAAGGCTATTGTTTTCCAGCTAGGAGCAATATTTTTGCAAGTGATTTTTATCATTTTTCATCAAAAATTATTTCCGGGCATTGACAAACTCATTGTTTGCATACTTTTGTTATCCACATGATGTGAAGTGCTTTTGAGTGTAATTTTTGAATTTCGTGACATAGTTTTGGAATGGTTTGATTATTTTGCACGCTGTACCATTAGTGTGTGATGCTTTTGTTGTTCTGTAATGTTTGACATAGGCACTTATATTGAATACATCATCATGATTAACATTGCTCTGTTCACTCCAACTTTAAAACGAAATCCGACATAATATTGCTCCCTCTCCATTGTTCTAGGGGTAATATTATGCCGGATTTCTAAGTCGTTCTAAATGCTAAACAGAGAAAGCAACACGTTTTCAGCTGTTCTGCACGGCTTTGCAGTGACTTTGACTTGTAAATCGTCAAAAGCTTAAGCCAGCTATATCAATATTCCACTACTTCTCGTATTTTATTGCTCATCAAGTCGAGATTGTGCTTGCCGTAATTTTCTTTTTATAACGTATCTTCAAAGCCTGGCTGCATCAACAATACTACTTAGGAAACATGGTTGATGAAGTGAACGTATTCTGTTATTAGCTTTTGAAGTATTCGTTGAGCGGTTAACCAGAGCTTCAAATGCACCAACGATTCAGACTAGATGAAATTCTAACGTTTTTCTGGCCGCGTGAAAGCAGTGTATCAAAGGCTTTTATAGAAATAGTCAAATGAATCGGCTGAACCCGGTCAGCTGTTTTGGTAAAACACCACCGGAATAAAGCCAGTTGTGGCGATTTTGTATAATCTACAAGTGGTAAAGGCTCCAATTATTTGGATGCTGACAAAAAAACAAATGTAGTATATTACGTAATTTGAGTTGAAAACAAAACAGTTTTAAAAATTAATTTTTATTTTAAAGATCTAGCGTAGTTCATCATCAATAAAGTAATTTGAAATAAGTGAAATATATAAGAATTAATTATAGAAATGTAGATACGCTTATTATAAAAACCTCTAAGAAATGCTTATTGATTTTACTGTTTAGATTACTTAACTGATGAGAAAGTAAGCTCTATCAAAACGTATAATTGAAATCTAGTTTTAAAACTGTTGGTTTCGAACTAAAATTAGCAAACTTGCCAATTTTAGTGTATCAAATGATTTGTATTTTTGTTCTATTGAAATGTTGATAATGTTGTATATTTCTCACACCAATCAAATTTTAAAAATTTTCGTTGTTTTAGTTTGTTAATGATATGTTTTTCACATAAAATTTGCACGAAGTTACAGTTACTCTTGTCATTTGTATTCGTTATTAATTTTTCCGTTTTATTTCGTTATTCTGTAGCGTGTATGCTGTGCGGTAGCGTAGGCGGGGGAGGGCGATAGCCCCCCCATTGGCATGCAGAGTATGCAAAATACTCTGTTTTTAGTACTTTTGAGACCGATTTTTGCACCAAAAGCGAAAATAGCCCCCCTCATTGGCATTGGCAAAAGGAATGTGACTACTTTGACTGTGGACTTGAAGAGAATTCGGTCGCAAAACTCGACCCCAACCCGGACGAAGACCTTTTTCTTATTTTGGTCTTCACCTAATTTCAGGCACAAAATCGGTCCAAATATAAGTGAAGACCTTTTTTTCTGGTCTTCTCATAATTTCGGGTACAAAACTGGTCCAAATCCATGTGAAAACTTTTTTTTTGTAGTCCTCACCTAATTTGGGGCACAAAAACCGTTCCAGTTCCAAGTGTAAAATGTTTCAGTTTGGTTTCACATCTCCGAAACACCCCTCCCACCCACCATTGCAAATTCTTGGCTACGTGCCTGATGCTGTGCACATAACCGTAAGTGTTTGACTAAGATTTAAAGGTCAAAAATTAATGTACACCGGGTAATTATCTTCATAGTTAATTCGTATGGTTGTGATAAGGTCATAGTCGTTCGATTGTAATCCATGTGTCAATTATACTTAGCGCAGATCCTCTGATTAACTGCCAATCTTAGCCACTTGCCCAAATGAAAACAATCGTACATATCCAATGCTTGTCCTCATGTTAATTTTTTTTTCATACGAGATTATGTAAAATTATTTGATAACGTGTTGAAAGCTGTGGCAACCGAAATAATGACATCACTGTGCGACCAAAAACCTAAAAAAATTTAAAATTTACTTTTAAATTTTTGTTTTCTAAATTTATTCGGTTTATGCTGTTATGTTTCATGGAAAAAAACTTAGACGAAATCATTCTTTGAATTCAAGTTCGACTAAATGTTTGATTTAAACTGATTATTTTTTATCCTGTTGATGAATATACGGTATAACTATGGAAGCTTCATTCACATTGATTTCTGGTGGAGTGGAATAATTTAAGGAAATGTTTTTCATCTATTTGCAATCATACATTAGTTTCATTCTCAAATCCAATTGGAAAGTTTTTCCAATATTGGTTAACACCCTTAACGTATTGCCGAATTTTTACCTTGGATTAATTTTGCTAGTAGGTACTTTGCGAAATACTATTATAGATAAAATATCGTGTAGGTACGGAATTATGGAAGTTAATGTTAGCGATGTTACGTCATACTTAGACTGACTTTAAGTAGTCGACAGTATTTTGTTTAGAAATTTGGTATTGCATTTTACATTGTGTTGCATTTGTTTTTTTTTGAAGTATTGAGTGTGGACTTAGTTTCTTTTGGAAATGGAATAAAACTAATCCACACATCTCCGCTTGATTTTTTCGAATTTATTTACCGTAAATGGTGATAGGTCAACGACAATTATATTACTCTAGCTACGTCACAAGCTGAAGCCGTCTACGATTGTCAGAAAAAAATGACTACGATGAGATTGGACCGCATGTCCGTAACAATCTGAAGCATACATTGATTTCAAATTCAAAGAAATTTTTTAATGATTTACTAGTTTATTCATAAATTTGCCTTGGCCAGGAGACAGCGAAGTGACCTTTTATACGCTTTTCGAGTCAAGCTACCACACACGGTGGATGCTTCTTACTGCACTTTTTATTGCTGAGCATTAAGCAGGACAGTCGAGAGACCACTCTGTCACCGTAGCTCAAGAATTGAAACTATCATGCTAACGTATATGAATGTTGTACTGTTCATCTCACAACGTTCAAGGGATTGTTGCACTTCGTAATGTTTTGTCTTCGGCTTGAAGTTTCATCATGGATATAAAAGCTCTGAAATCACCTAATCGGAAATTGTGCACAGGAAATGACTCACCTTGCTGTGAATTTGCTAGTAAATTGCTGAGTAACTATTAAAAAATGCTTTGTTCTAACAGTTTGCGTTAGCAGTTTGTAAGATGCTAGGTGTGATCCAATGCAAGACGTAAATGGTGTAACAACAAGTTTCAAATTAAACGGGCATATTTTCCTTAAGAGTTGTTGAATTGAAATTATGCGTAGGCTTAGACGTTGTTTTGTCGAATCTAAAACATCATTTTACGTTTGCTTGAAAAACTTTCTAATATTTTCGTACAAATATTTGCATCTAAAACTTCTTACCAAGTTTACGTGTTGCTGTTCAGTGTTCATGACATCAACATATCTTTGCTGCTCTGCTTTTGGCAACTTGAAAAGGTTAATGCTGATGACTGGTCGTCGTTTTTTGAAATCATCAAAATGTCGTCACTCACTTAGACAGAGCATTCAAAATCATACATGATACTGTCATAAATTGCCTCTCTGACAAGAGGGTGGTTGCTTCAAAGTTGTAAACGGGCCTACTAGTTCAGGCCCGAACCCAAAAACTATTTTGAAGTCCTTATCATGTCCGAAAAAAAACAAGCCAAGTCAACTGACCGCGGTATTGTAGGATCCATAGTTAAACTAGAGTGATTAGCCCAGTTGCAACCCAGTAGCCCAGTTCAAAATACAGGGTGGGGCCCAGATGGGCTTGCTATCTGGGATATCGCTTGCGATGTCATATGATAATCTAAGCTTAGTTCGATTTTAGCTATTGTAAACTACAGGAATTGGCTGGATGCTTCGCCATCTTTAACCTTGAGTAGCCTATTGAAATATGCCTTACTTAACGGGCGGTGAAGCCCCTTAACTTTCCCCTGGTCGCGCCATTGTTTGCAATCTCAACGTAAAATAATTTTATCTTATTCGTTGGTTAAGGTACGTTAACTTATCTGCGCCTTCGCACTTACGTTATGTACGTGCGCATGCCGGAGTAAACTGCAATTATGCATGGTTGCATTGTGTCCTGTCTGGGGCGGCTGTGGTGAGCTTTGCCTTCGTGGTTATTTGAAATGAATTGCAGTTTACGCATTTGAAGTGGATTAAAATTT
Organism: Trididemnum nubilum; assembly: GCA_963965965.1. Lineage (NCBI taxonomy): Eukaryota > Metazoa > Chordata > Ascidiacea > Aplousobranchia > Didemnidae > Trididemnum > Trididemnum nubilum. Next base: position 11,950,560 of record OZ014474.1, on the reverse strand, counting down.
TAGAAAAAAAGCGAAGTTTGAGAGATCCAATGATGGAATTGTAAGACAGAACCTACGAAATTATCATTTTGACGCCTTGAATGTTAAAGCACGCACACCCCAATGAACAATTGCATGTGGGTCCCAATTGGGGCCATAGTAGGCCAACATGTGGGGCCCATGTGGGCTACCCACATGGGGCCCACGTGATTTTGTCCGCGGGACAAAACTGGGCCCCATCTGGGCAGCCCATTAATTTAATGGGCAAACCCACCTACATTCCATGCTTCTACCACTGGGATTCAACTGGGCAGCCCATTAATTTAATGGGCAAACCCACCCACATCCCATGCTCTTACCACTGGAATTTCACTGGGCAGCCCATTAATTTAATGGGCAAACCCACCCACATCCCATGCTCATACTACTGGGATTCAACTGGGCAGCCCATTAATTTAATGGGCAAACCCACCCACATCCCATGCTTCTACCACTGGGATTCAACTGGGCAGCCCATTAATTTAATGGGCAAACCCACCCATATCCCATACTCTTACCACTGGGATTTTACTGGGCAGCCCATTGATTTACTGGGCAAACCCACCTACATCCCATGCTTCTATCACTGGGATTCAACTGGACAGCCCATTAATTTAATGGGCAAACCCACCCGCATCCCATGCTCTAACCACAGGGATTCAACTGGGTAGCCCATTAATTTACTGGGCAAACCCACCCACATCCCATGCTTCTACCACTGGGATTTAACTGGGCAGCCCATTAATTCAGTGGGCAAACCCACCCGCATCCAATGCTGTGGTACTCCACATCCCAAGTCGTGTAAAACTGGTGCAGCGTGAAGCACAATAATACAAAAACACTACATTCATCAAACTTGAGGGTTTATTTTTACCAACTTACAGTGATAACCGAATTCACGCTCAACAACAGTACACGTAAAGCAAACACATTACAGATCATTTTTAAGGCGGTGAATCATCCAGCCAATTCCGGTGATTTACAATAGCTAAAATTGAACTACAATTTTTGATATTTTTTGTTTTGATTTTGGGATTGCGTTTGCAAAGATATTCAACAAATACAAAAAGATGTCCCCCCAAAAAGTTTTTGGAAACTCTGAGTTTTGATCTTCCCGCCAAAACTACAGTTCTCTAAACTATTAGGCCCACCGTAATCTTATTAAACTATTAGGCCGAACTATCTCTAAAGTATTAGGCCTAATAGTTTAGAGATAGTTAGGCCTAAACTATTTAGAAATAAACTATCTCTAAACTATTAGGCCTATCACAGTTCTCTAAACCATTAGGCCTACTGTGGTTTTGGCGGGAAGAACAAAACTCAGCGTTTCCAAAAACTTTTTTCGGAGGGACATCTTTTTGTATTTGTTAAATATCTTTGCAACCGCAGTCCCAAAATTAAAACAAAAAATATCAAAAATTATAGTTCACTTTTAGCTATTGTAAACCACTGGAATTGGCTGGATGATTCACCACCTTTAACTTAGAGCTGGCACGGGAGCGCTTCCGAATCTCCTTCTTTTGGACCGGTTTCCGCCTCGATCTTGCGCAATGGTCAACCATTTGACCACTTCGGTTTCCAAATCGACTTTGCTGCATTTACTGGTCGCTAGATTCTTTTTTACATCATCTGAAAAAACAACAATGGGCAATGAGAAGCAACTACACAAGTCGTTAGCGTAGCCGAGAATGAAAAAGCGTTGTTTTTACAACGACCTTGACTGCATAATCTGAGTTCAACTTGCACCCTGGTCACGTTGTTGCGTCTTCGGATAAGACGGATTACGATGATTTATCTCTGATTGGCAGCTTTAAACAAGCAGCAAATTCTGTGGACAAGAACTCGAAGAAATCCTCAAACTTAAGCATGTAGGTTACAGTTTCCTCCAAGCAAGAAGTAGTTATGGCAAGGAAAGATTTGTGCATCATCAAACAGTTAGCTTTTGACGCTATTAGGTGACAAAAGATCAATACCGGTACATTAAACATGCCAGGCGCGTAGCCAGGATTTCGCAAAGGGGGAGCGGGCTTTATTGAGAGGTGAAAACAGCAGTAAACAAACTTGACCCAAATTTTCATCATTCTTGAACCAAATTGAGGCGGTTTTTGTGTCAAAATCAGGTTATCTCCGAAAAAAAGGTCTTCACCAAAATTGAAACGGTTTTTCCAACCAAACTTTGGTGATCTCAAAAAAAAAAGGTCTTAACCAAAATTCAGTCACTGCTCCTGACCAACTTTGGGTGCGCTCTTGAAAAAAAACTCCACTTTTCTGGTCCAAATAACACGTAGACCTAGTCCTTCACAACTTCTGCTCCCCATTCCCGTTGGGGGGGGCTGTTTTCATTTTTGGAGCAAAAATCGGCCTCCAAAAGCACTAAAAACGTGCTATTTTGCATACTTTTTAGGCCAATGGGGGGGGCTAATAGCCCCCCCGCCCCCTGGCGACGCTACTGAAATATGCACTGTAACAACAAAGACACTGTCACGTCATCTCTCGGACTGTTGGGGCTACATTTTGATTTGAAGAATACAGTTCGCAATGACCAATCTGGCTACGAGCCAAAGACTAGCAGTCAGAGACGTTTAACAACGAAATCTCAGTTGTGCCGTCAATAGTGACTTACAAAATTTATTATGTGTTAGAAACAGTACCGGTAGTTCAAAAACATTTTGACAAAGAACAAACATTTTGAAAAAAGTTCAAACATTTTGACAAAGAACGCACATTACCCTACAAATTCGAGTTAAACCACTATTTAATATTTTGATGTTTAAGTCACACTGTGCTTTGCTTAAACAAGCTTAAAATATAAAGGTCAATGGTCGTTTTTCGTAATAAAGATACCGCACAGAATTACCATTTCTAGATGAAATCGAAATAGGTTCAAAATAGAATTATACTGTTTTCGTTCAAACCTTAGCAGTTTCAAAGTCATTTGATCTAGCGAAAAAAAAAACATTTGAATAGCTTATCAGCATTCTGCTTGAACAAAAGCAAATAAGAAAAAAACTTACCTTGCAACTCATATATTATCGACAACTTCTTCAATGATTCTTTGCCTTTGCGTCCCGTAAGATTGTAAAACAACCTAACTATCAAAAAGTTGAACTGCATAATGCAACAAAAACTTCCATTTACCAAAACGAAATTGCAAAATTTCGCATCATTAATCTGGTATCTGTTGCCAGTCTGAGTTTTTGAGACTTTTGCCGCTCCTTTTCGTAAGAAAACTTGAAACTAATTTCCTTAACCCTGCTTGCTATCTAGAACACTTATTTTAATCACCATTAATTTAGGTTAATGAAAAACACTACCAACCGCGATGACTTAATTGTTCATGATACTTCACAGCAATAAAAGAGTTTTGTGCTCTAACGCAAACTCGCCACGTGAAATGTTCTCAATTCACGCTTTTGCGCATGCGCAGAACCTGTCTCGCAACGCTTTTTTCTCGTGCAATGTTTCAATAAAAAGAATAGAGTTTTACGAAAATATAAAGAAACTTCCAGCATGTATTTGCCGTCTACAGTCATAAACAAAAGTTTAAGACCACTTAAAGTTTTTGCAAATTTTTAAGCACAAGGTAGTATAGCATTTTATTTACGTTTAGGATATTGTTTTATTTTCTACATAATCAATCATAAACACATGGGACGTAGTATGACACATTCTAAACAAATATTTACATAAAAAATGTTCGGATTCTCAATATTTAGTATGCCTCCTTTGTTTTTTATCACAGCTTCTATTCTCCTCGGCATACTATCAATCAAACTTTGGCAATTGGCAATACTCCTTCGAAATTTCTTTTACCCAGACATCCTTAATTACTTTCACCAACTCTGCACCACTTGTTGGTTGCTTTTCTGATACCTTTTTTTTCATGAGGGTCCACAAATTCTCAATGGGATTAAGGTCCGGGCTGTTTCCTGGCCGCGAAATTTTTTTTTCTACCATGGTTTTGCAGATTTATTACGTCACATCCGCATCCTATCCATACTCCGCGCTCACTTTGGCTTGATCCGCTGTATTCACAGGCAAATTAATGCAAGGGGTAGGATAGGTTATAGGTTAGTGATCACAGGCATATACGCCTAATATATGTTAGCGTATCTAGTTAGCCTAGTATCTAGATAGCGTCTGACAAGTTGTTGTAAGCATCACGGTTAAGCTGTTGACTCGAGTCTGAGCAATTGTTGCTATATTAGGCCTACTAGATACTGGTATAAAATTTAAATAATAGCCTAATATCATACCAGGGATGTCTAATGTGATGGTAGTCAGATAACGATGATGTTAGTGCAATTCAAAGTTTTAATCATGTTATGTATATTTACTTACTATTCGTAAATGGCAGATAATAGCCAAATAGTTGATTTTTTGATACAGAATAGACTAGCTTACAGTAAACAGCATCACTCTTGCATTCAGTTAATGTTAGTCAGTCGATTCATCTGTTCGATGGTCAGAGTAACTACCGTAGTAAGTAAATTAAATTTCTCCTAAGTCTAAACAAATAGCTTCTGGATTTTGGTAGGTCTCAGTAAGCATAGTAGCCTAGGTGAGGTATGCATAGGTGGGCACAAGTCCTTTAATCGTTAATCCGTTAATAACGAAGCTAACTTTTTTATTAACTTGTTAATCCGTTAAAAAGTTTTTTCATGTTAACGGATTAAATTAACTTCCGTTAAGTGCTGCTAACGGACTAAAGTAACTTCCGTTAAGTTTTGTTAACTTCCGTTAAGGTTTTATTTGTATCTTGCACCATTCATTCATCGTACCGGTACACACCAGTTTGCTCTGGTAACACTTGTTGCATATTAGCATGAGTTTTATAGAAGAAAGCAAAGAAAGGAGCTCTTTTTTGAGGCAAATAATAACCTGCAGCCTCAGAGGTCTATTAGTTATTGCTGTTCCCAATTTCCAAAGATTTTCAGGTCGCAGCTTCGATTGTGCATTCGAACTTGTTTTTTATCGTAAAATTAGATTAGACTGTAAAATGTAACTACCAAAACACAAAAAGACCACCAGAGCAATAAATTTTTTCTTACAATCAGCTCAACAGCGTCAATACATGTTCTAGAAGCAAGTGAATAAAAAAGAAATGTAAATTACCCGCAAAATGTTAACGGATTAACAGACTTTATTAACTTCCGTTAATCTAAGCTGAAAATAACGAATTAACGTTAACGGAAGTGTAATGTTTGTTAACAAACTAGTGGTTAACAAAGCTAACGTCTTGCATTAACTTGCCCACCTATGGAGGTATGATATAGCCATACAGTAGTAAGGGGTTAGGTTGAGAGTTCACTATTCAGTTCAGGGTTACCGGTTAACGTTGGCGTACTTACCGATTCTGTGCTATGCCAACTACACCATCCTTGAGATATTATACTTCGCTCTCGGTTTTGGCTTGATGTGCACTGTTAACATCAAAATGTTAAGAAGACCTAGGGCTATGTCAGATGTGTAGGGTAGGTTTATTTTGCTGTTTACATATTTTAAGGTGTTGAGCCTGAGTTAATTGTGGCAATTTCTTGATAGTGTAGACAATGGTAACGCCAAATTTACTACTGGTACTAGCTACTTCTACTGGTACATCTCAGATTAAGTAGCCTAAATCGTTTGTCTCTAACCTGCTCATAGAAAGTTTAGTACCCTAATTTTTTTACACAATAGGTATTAGATTGTTGAACTTAAGAAATGTTCACATGTTGTACTCTATGATTATTCAACATACAAAATTGTGTTGCAGGCATAAAATGTTATCCAGCATAGTATACAAGTAGATCAATTTTTTGATATGCCCATGTTGTAGTCTATTTTATTTTTAAAACGTAGATATGTTCTGTTGTGGTGATCTGTGGTAACCAGTCCAAACCATTTGCAATTAATATAGATTCCTGTTCTTACCATTAGTATGTGACCTATGAAGACGGAAAATTGCATTTCTTGTGTAGAGTGTGGGCAGGCAATGATATCCTGTACAATATATTGGCAAGAAAAAAATACTGATTGTGTACATGCTTAACAGTAAACAAAGAAGCTATGAGGTTTGTTTGCCAAAGTTTCAAGAAGTATCAAGCATCCAGCATCTGTACTACATTTCAAGGATTCTTCCAATCATCTTTTGTATTTGTGCTTACTTTTCAGTCAAAGCCTACTAACAATCGAATTTGAAAAACATGACTGCTCTAACACTTCAGAGTTTTGGTCATAGCAGTTCAAAAGAAGCCTTGTATGCAATCTTAAATTGATTTTTTGTGGAATTGTGAACATGGACTAATGAAAACTTTGGTTTTACCAACTGGATAGTGCATCAGTATACCAATACAGAGTTTGCAGCTTATGCAATAGTGATATACTGTATGGATTGGGTTTGTTTCAGCTGGTAGGTAGGTGTTGTTTTTAGGTAGCAAAGTTCATATTTAGTCCTTTAATACATACCGGTATTTAACAATTTAGCGTATTATATAGGCAGAGGCTGCTGTTACTTTAGGTAAGAAAAAGAAAATCGCTATTTTAACCCTAACCCCAACCCTAAACCTAACTTTAACCCTAGGTCTAACCCTAACGATAATCCTAACCCAAACTCAAAATCTAACCCAAACCCTAACGATAATTTAAAAAACAAAAAAGAGTAAATGAGCACTCACTCTTTACTCTCTTATTCTCTTCATGGGCGTTACATAACGTAATGCTAGCCACTTTGTATTATATATTATGTCTTATTAACAAAATAATGGGATTTAAATTGCATCATGGTTTGAAAGCGTTCGCAGTTTTTTACTGTTAAAATGGTCTTGAAACAGTAGTTAATTTGTTGAGGTATATGATCAATGACTGCTTATTTACATACCTAAAAGAGATTTACTTGGAAACTTTGAGGTTGATCAAATAGCAAATTACTGAATGGTTTATGATGCAAAAAGTATCAAAGTCACCCTTAATCACAAATTGCAGAAAAGGACCACAGAAAAAAATCTGGTATATAAAGTCTTTTCCAATTCAACCTAGTTTGTTTTTTTAGTGGGATTTCCCAAGCATGACGTTCTTGTTAGAGCACTGTTGAATCGAATGCTGACATCTTGATTTGGTCTTCTTGGAAATTTTTGGTGGCATTCCTGCTCCATGCACTCTTCTACCCCGGCTGATATTTGATCTTCTTGCTGGAGTTGTTCCAGAAATGGGAATCTGAATTGAGGTAGATAACCTATGTTGCGTTGATGTTTATTGTGCATACTTTGGTTTTATTTTTGAAACAGTTGTAGCCAGAGATGGCTTTTGTTAAACGTGTACAGTGCAGTATTAAATTGAGAATCTGCAGTGATTTTGTGAAAGTTATTAACAAATGACTGTAATGCTGGTCCATGATATTGAAGGTTTGTCTTGCACTTTTCAATTACCGGTATGGTCTGAAAGCAGTGTGAGGCATGATTGAGCAGGTCTTAATGCACGACATTAGTATCTGTCTTTGCTTGTAGATACTGAAGGAAGACTGTTAACAAGGCATTTCATCAAACTAAAAAGTTCTTAACCTTTTTGATTTTGTTATTAAACACACTTGATTGATTGTATAGTCATTGAAAAGATTATATGTATCAAAGGTGCGTTTAGACCGGAAACAGCAAAATGCCTAAATTGCACTTTTGCAATGTTTGCTAGTCTTCATGGGGGACATACGCAACAATTTGTGAACGCTGATGTAAACAAACATTCACCAACTTAAATCTTTTATTTATTTGTTGTGTTATGCAGAAGTGTGTAATGAGTTGGCGGGCCCATCTTTGCATCATTGAGCCTGGACAATGCACCCTTCAAAGAAATGTTGCACAGATGGCAAGTGGTTGGCAACACTGTGCCAATTTCACTGACCCAAGATTTGAACCTCAGACCTCACGCTCCAGAGACGAATGCGTTAGCGTTCGATTAACTAGCATCAGCAAATAGTCCCCAAAGTAGCTTTGCATCAAGTCTAACTGCCAATTTGCTGTGCTTATTTGTATTGTAACTTTTAGTTGATCAGCTATAGATCACACATACTAAAGAGACATTCTAATTTATGTAATGGTGACAGAATTAGTGTCGCAGTAATACATACTTACTGATATTTGGTAATTTTTTTTGGCAGTTTATGCTGGTATCAAAAGTTATACTGTGGTGTGAAAAGAATTCTATGAATGATGATTTCACTGGAAATTTTTAAGTTAAAGTGAGTGAAATAAAAATTTTCATTATTCATCTTTGCATTTTTTGTTTGCCTTTTTTAAGATCATGAAGAAAGTAGGTCAACAAGCTCACATGGTCTTATGTCTGTCCTGCGTTGAAAAACTGCTGCGACTTTGAAGCCAGTATATGTCTGTGGTTGTTTCGGGCATGGGTTGGAATCCCTTCTGTAGGCATTTTTTTAACAATCAGAGGCTGATTCAGATTGTGACTTAATATGTCTTATTTTCGTGATTTTTTAAGGGTTAAGATTTGGGTTAGTTTTAGAGTGAGTTTTGGAGTAAGAATTTGAGTTTGGGTTAGATCTGGATCAAAATTAATAAAAAAGTAGACAAAAATTTCCAGTGAAAGAGTCTCGTCCGAAGAATCATTATTTGACTTAGGTTATTGATAGTGTTGTAATGCCATGCCAAACTATCCCCATCCAGTTTAAGTTTTTTTGTTTGGTTTCACCTAGAACTTTAGCTGAAATGGTATCAAATTAATGCTAACTTTGGCAAGGTTTCCTGGTTTGATGCTTGAATATATATGCGTCAGTTGTTTCTTTTTCTTATTAGTTGTTTTTAGAGCTGAAGGTAAATCAGACTGCACTAATTATCTTCACCACTTTTTCAAAAAACAAACTTTAACTGCTTTTCAACCTCTAAAATTAGTTTTTGTTAGTCTTTTTCGAACTCTGTTTGCAATCCTTAACTGTTAAATGCAATGGAACATCGAAGTATACATTTTTACAACTCATTTTGTTTTTAGAGAAATCTGACCATGGGATCCAGCTTCGAAATACAACCGCTATTCGAAACATTACTTCAATTGCTTGCAAGACTCTGCAAATAAACATTTAACTGTCCAAGCATCATTTTTAAGATGTACAAAAAAAGAATTTTGGAACAGAGAAGTTTGTGAAAATCATCTAATACGAAATCTGATCCTTGTGCAACAAGACACTCATTAGCGTTTTTGATAAAACCATCTTCATAGTTACGATAACTCTTTGTATTATTCCTGGCAACAAAAGAGACATTAATTTTATGCCTAGTTGTTTTACAATGGTGAATATTACATGCACTATTTAATCAGTTAAATTTGTTTATTTATTTATTTATTTAGTTTTAATAATTAATGTAATATGCTTTTCAAATTTTGCTGATTAATTTAGTTTGGTTTAGTTGCAGACAAATGCTGTGATTGAAGTATTCACTACGTCAGTATTTGTATCAGAATTCTTTATAGCAGCGTACCTATTAGATCGCACTTAATTTTTTTTTTTAAGTTTATTTTGCTAGTTAAGTATTCATAAGCAAAGCATAAATTAATATGTTTGAGTTTGAAGTGTTTAAATAATGTTGTGTGTTTTTTTTTCTGCAAGATTTCTTCCTTGTTCATAGAGTAAATGCTTTTGCATGTTGGCTTTACTTGCCCTTAACTTTTCATAGACTGTAAGGCTGTTTTTACACATCTGCGCTTGACAACCACCAGAAACAAAATTGTGAAATAATTTTTTTTAAGTTAACAAATATGTGAGTATTTGACTAATCGTTACTTGTTTTAAAGTAATTAATGCAGGCGTTGCGTAGACTAGATACCCATGCAAAAGTTCGTTATTAAGTTATGAGGATGTGGTTTTGAAATGACAAGAGCTTTTCTCAAAATAGCCATTGTGTCAGTCATAGCAATGTTATGAGAAAGCGGGATACTAGCGCTAACATAACGCTTTTTATTGCTCTTGGTGACAACGATTTATCGCTTTAAAGGTTTTGTCACAAACCATTGTTATTCTGAGTAAAATGTTCATGCCTTCGAAGCAATTTCAATCAAAGCAATTCTCGAGTTTTGTACCACCAGTCTACGTTTCAAATATTACTACTCTACAATATTTAGATCTATGCGATTTCATAATTAAGTAGCATAAACGTTCTCGACCGAAGTGATGTTGCTTTAAATCTAGAATTTGATGAGAGGTTGTAGACTAGACGAACGCGTTTAATCTCTCTGGATGCAGATTCTAAATCTCGTTGCAATTATTAGTTTTCCCTTGGCATATTTTGTTATTCGCTTGATCGCGCTCAACAAAATTAAACTAAAACAAATATTAATAATGCAATTAGGAACAGGAATGTGGAAGCACCGCTTTGTTAATTGCTTCCACCTTCTTTACACGAACTTATGTTTTGATCTGAAATTGTTTCAGTCAACTTTTTTTTAGGATTTTTCAAAAACGGCTTATGTTCAGTATCATCTAGACAGACTCATGGAACAAAAATGTCGTTACTTTGTTTGTTTTTATTTGTTTTTTTGGCTGCACACCAGAGACATGCAATAAGACGCTTTTGCGTGGAGCCTATATGGCTCGAGGTTTTAGATTCAACATAAAAATAGCTTGTCTTTAATCATTTATGCTGCATATCTGTACATGGCTGTAGTTATGGGTGAAATGAATTTTCAACGGTCGGAGAATTTTTCTTAAAAATAACTCGTTTTTAGGTATGGTAAATTTCAACTTTAGTGGCAACGTCCATTTTCTGCACAGCAAAATAACCAACACTCATTAAGAAGCATATTCTGCTTCGGGATATACTCTGATTATTAGAACAATCTCATAGTTTCAATCACCGTCGGTCAGTGGTGTAAAGTAACGAAATACTTGAGTAGATTACTCAAGTGGTTTTTTCCAGCAGCGAATATTTCTTGAGTAGTTTTTTAGTAGGTACTTTTTCTTGCTTACTTATAGACTGAAGTAACGCTATTTAAGTAGTATTTTGTATCAGAAAAGTACAAAGTACTGTAATTTTAAGTTAGAACCTCAAATTCGGCAGAACGATCGACTTTTCTACCGGCAATTGTTCAGTTCAGCCAAGTTAGTTGTCTTTTTCTCCTTTTGCGGCTGGCTACTCTTGCGTCAGAGGTCAGACCACCACAGCGACTTTCACAATGCCTATTTTCTACGTGTGCGCTTACGTATCACATCCAGTCTGGCGAAAATTTGTTTAAGATGGTTTTAGTTTCACGTTCGTTGTTTGGTATCTGCCCTTCGCCTCATACTGGCATAGATGTTTGTTTATTCTATTAAAAGTAAATCATGAAAGAGTCAAACAGAGATATATAGATTTGCCAAAAATGTGTCCTTTGATTACTTACCGTCCTTTGATTACTTGATTAATATCGCTAAATTCTACAGTGTGAGTTAAAAATCGCACACCATATATGCAAGAAACATTATCGTGCAGTACTGTAATATTTATTGTTCAATGTAATTACAAAATCTTTTTAATATGATGATCAATTTCGTCCCATGGAAACTCAGACTATGTAGATGGGCTATCTGCAATAGATTTAGTGACGTAATGTTTATCAGGCTTCTGCCTGCCTTCACATATTCTGAAATAAATTAAATTTAAAAAATCCGCAATAAGTTTGATTAATTAAATCCAAAAAAGGTTATCGCAGAATATACTGAAATAGCTATGGTACGTAACTTTTAGCCCACCCTTGAGTATACTGTACACTGATAAGGCACGTACAACGAGTTTTTTTTAATTTAAGCATAATTTAACAATAACAGTAAATGAGTATTTGAGCCAAGATGTAATAAAATGATTCAAAGTAAATTCTGCGTGGCATGATATTCAAATCTCGAAGTCTAACAGTTGTTGTTCTTTTTGATTAATTGTCTTGAATATAATAAGAAACTTGCCAAGTTACAATTAAGAATTCATGACTTATTGAGAGAGGAGGGGTTATAGAAGACTAAGCGCTTTGTGGCAGTGATGTAAAGGTAATTGGCCAGTTGTGATATGTCGAGTGAATAGTTTCTGTATTTTGCTTGAATACTTTCAGAAAAACTTGTACTCGAGTACTTTTAAAACTACGTTTTTACTTTTACTCCAGTCCTTTTTTGGTCAGTACTTTACTTCAAGTAATTTTTTGTCAGTAACGAAACTTTTACTTGATTACAATTCTCGAATACTTTTTACACCACTGGTTGCGGTCCGTTATAAGACGTCCATAACTTTATAAAGACTAAAAACGTGATCTTGTTTGGCTTACAATTATAAAAAAAATACAAATAAAAGTCCAAAAAGCTTTTCAGTTGTAGTGAATGGTCGTGACTGTTGGTTAACTTGTAAGAAAATCTAGATATAGAAAGACATTGATAAACGGTAAATTTTTGAATTGATAGTGGGCTAGCTGGCCCTCGATAAAAACAATAACTTTTCGTCGCAACTAGTAGTTCACTCACAAACTTGCGATCAAGCGTTTAATGTGTGGATGAAGGGTGCACATTTATTGTTTCAACTTTCGCAACTAAGAAATACAGTTTTCACATTTCTGCATAGCAGACTGCCACACTATGCTTACGGAGAAAAAAATTAATGACGAGTTTTTCATGCAATCAACAATACTATAGCGACCCCTGTTTTTCTATGCTTTTATGAATTTGTTTCTGCGATGTGATTTTGTTTTTAAAAATTCTTAAATATACGGTAGCAATTTTTCAGATTGAATGTGTTATAAAAAGTAAACAGCAAAGCCCGCTCCTGGTTTATATGTGTCTTATTTTTAGGCGGAAGCAAATAAACAGGCATTTCTTTTACTCAAAATGATCTTAAGTTTTTGTACTACTTGAAAATGACGTCTTAATCAATATCCCTATTTACGCTTTCACCAGAGAACATATTAGATGTTGTCGTTGGTCCATCTTGTACATTGTAGAACTTGATTGTGTATACTGCACAGCGCAGCCGTCCTAAGAAAATTAAGTGGATTGGTGTAAACCTGCTGGCGTCAATTTAAGTCATATGTCCCATGTGAAAACAGAAGACATGAATTGCATGAGCCAATAGCTATGCAGTAATTCAAGCTACTTCAACAATTGTTGGTTCAACTCCCACCAGCATCCTTGTTGCTTCCTTGGATGAGTAAATGCTTAGCTTTATCGCTGTTGTTTCTAACGAGCAGTAAAAAGCAGCAAAAATCTAAATTCATCCATACTATCAATCATTCTCAACAACCTACTCTGCAAAACTGAACAAATCGAACCGAAGCAAACCGGTATCTCTAATTTTGTTTATTGAAATGCAGAACTGATGCAAAGAATGAAATGAACGGAAAAGCATAAAATGAAATACTTGTAAAAACTATTGACCGAAAAATCACGACAAATGCTAAAAAAAGTATCACCAAAGTCCCAATCAATTAATCCTGATAATCGCATAAAAAAAAATTATGAAGCGGTCTGGAAGCTGTTTTTCATCTAACTCGGTAGTTTCCAAAGTGGGGTCCGCAGACCTTTTAGAGTTCTTGAACCACTTTCGGATGGTCCGCAAAACAAATTTGGTAAAGCGTTACTTGGCTCATAGCCTAATAATTTTGCTTCCCACTCCTTAGCATTTGGGAGGTACGCAATCTGTGCTTGCGAGAGTTATTTTGTGCTTCCTATGCGTTCGTTGCGATTACACTACCCGACTCCCCCATGGTGTCACAGAGAGAAAAGTTCAGTTCATCGGTGGCTAATGCTATAGGTAGCTACTTCTGTGGCGTAGCAGAAGCTCAGGCTTTTTGTATCTGTGTTAGTGAAGAAAGGAGTGGGCGTCTGGAAGTAACTGCACCCATCCCATTAAACTTCGTTAATTACTGTACATTTGCGCTCTGTGTAGGCCTATTTTTCACAATACGGTACATTGATCTCGTAGTTGTGATGGACAAATTTTAAGCTTTGTAGATAAGGCAGCCAAACATTTAAAATTTGCATGGGGACTGCTGTGAATTTTTTTAGTTTGGGAACCACTGATCTTACTTAAAACCAAAATGCCTTTGTACGGGTTAACACGCTTTACGTTGTAGCAAGACAGAAACATAACTGAGCCTACCGCTGCAAAAAAAAGACAAAATAGGTGGAGCCTACCCTTGACGACACCATTGATTTAATTGTAAACCATAACTAGATCATTTATATTTCAATTATCAACTATAAGTAGGGTGTAAGTGACTTTGATGACCGTACGGTTTTGTTCGTTGTCTCCCAAGTTTTTGTATTTACCTGTGGTGTATTTAAAAAGTTGATGTAAATAAATATGATATTGCACAAAACTAAAAATCCTTATCCGCTCATTCCATCATCTTTTGTGGTAAGTTGTGCCTTCGCTCAGGGATATCGAGAACAACCATGCCTAAATCCTCTTTCTTCTATCCTCCTGATGAACTCTGCTATTTGAAAAACACTGGAGAGGCCATTCAGGCGAATACAATGCACAAAATTTAGTATTTCATTCGTTTTTCGTCTCTATCAAACGATAACTGCGCACGATATAACGATTTTCTATCACCTTGAACGAACGCATTACTTGGCGCTTAACGCCAAAAGCTCGAATAATTTCAGAGTGGAAAATCTATTTAATAATAATAATGTACCGGTTCAGCACAATTTTGCGACGGTAAAATTTAAAAATACAATCGTCCATCATATCAAATGTATAATACCATCGTGCCAAATATATTCCATGGACAATGTGAGCCAACTCAGTTCAGTACGGAAGAAACAGAAGTTTCATTTAGTAGCATCCACAATAAATTGGCAATAACAAATATCCAGAGTCAAAATTAAATTATCCAACACCAAGCAGTGCCGTCACCAGAGAAAAACAAAGTGGGGGCGCACTAGCCAAAAGTGAGGGGGCACTAAAATAGACTGAACTTGCAGATAAAAATTGAAATTGTACGGCTACAAATTATGGGCAATTTTTAAAAATCTGTAATCATGTCAAAAAAAAGGCATATAAGGCCAGCAGCGTTTCTTAGCTAGTTTCGTCAGCGGCCTATAATCGCTTTAAAAATCTACTTGCAGCCGTGAATGCGATCTGACGCGAAACCAAGATTTTGCTAAGAGGCGGGAATTTAAACTAAAAGTAAATCTTTTCTACAAAAGTTGTCGAATTTAGGCTCCATGCTGAGCAAACAAATGTAACTCAAGTGTGTTACAGATGAGATCCTGGGGGCGGATCCCCAGCCGCTGGGCGATTTTGCAGCAAAAATAGCAATTTTAATGCCACTTTAATCACATTTCGCTCGTTTTTGAAATCATATGAGTAATCAAAGGGCACAAATTTGGAAGTCATTTAAAGAATTAAATTCCCCTACCCCTACAGGCCCCCTTACTTCAGGTCAAATCCAAAACACGTTCTAACACTCGTACCTTGAGGTTAAATTGTTTAAGTGACTTGGCTAAAGAGGTGAAGTCCCATTGGCCTCTTATCTCCTGAATGCGCCATTGATTGCGACCTAAAGACATGGCCTCAGAGAGAAAAATTTCCAGGGGGTACGAAGGTCGATACCGGGCCCCCAAGCCTTATTGGGGGCCCATGCCATTAAATCAATTTTTGTCGGATGGGTTTAGACTGTAGATCTTTATTTAAAAGTGAGGGAATAACGATATTCCCATATAGTTAGGACCTATGAAAAACACAACCAGACATAAAATTGCTTTAAATCCAGCTAGGGGGTTTGGAGGAGCGCTATGAGCTCCCCAGTGGGGTTCGGGGCAGAGTCCCGGAAGCTTTAGCACTTTTTATGTTTCTCGAGGGTAAAATACAGCATTTGATCAACATCCCAGCACCAAACTTGCTTAAATTGACAAGCAGAAAACGTGATATACATGAAAGAAAGTATGTGAAGTGGGGGATGATGACATGCACACAATATTATACAACATAATGACTTTATTAATGCAAATCCAAATATTTTACTGATAAAAGTTTTAAGACGTCATCTGCAATCATAGACTTCACAAACCCAAATACCTATTAAACTCATACAGATAGAGTGAATTGCTTAATGATAGTAGTAGAGTATGTCAACTTTGACTCTGCTCTCTGAGGTTGAAATGCTTTTGGATCTCTAAAAATTTACGCTCTCGTACATTGTTATACCATAGAATTAGCGCTCTCAAGTCAGAGAAATGTAACAAAACGTTGACTTTGGTGCAAGTGTATGGCCTTTGATACATTTTCCTATTTTTTTAATCAAATCGGCCACTATTGGATGCCCTAAAGGCTGTGTAGCAAAAATAGCGACCAATTATCAGTACTGAATAGGCTGACTAATATTTTTGCAGTAAGCAAGTTTGATTACGGTGGTATGGTGCGATACCAAAACTTAAGGAGGAAACCGGAACTTTCCGGGCCCCTAGAGCCCGGCCCCCCTAGGCGTGGGCCCTGGTACGATGTACCCCCTGAACCCACTCTCGCAGGCCCTGCCTTAAGATCGTGAGTGTGCTAAAAAAACAAAAATAGTTGGTCTTCTTAAAAACGTTTTCACGTACTGTTTCAGGTCATAATTACTAACGAAGCACCGGTAACGATTCTGTAGGCTTACATCTTTTTTCCGCGACACATCTGTGAAGGCGTGTTAATAAGACGGGTTACTGCATCACGATTATTATAGCAGTCGGTTGGCAGCTATTTCGCAAAAAATCGAGTAAACGTCCAATGGTAATTATGTTTGAACATTATTATTCCTTTTTCCATCATTGTCTTGTCGTTAAAAGAGATATTTAAAAACAGTATTTTGAGTAAACTGAAATGGGGGGCACAACCAGCTATTAAGGGTGCACGGCTTCCTGGCCTCCCCGTAGCGACGGCACTGACACCCAGCAACATCAAAGTTAGTTAATCTTAAACAAAGTAATTTTAAACCAAAAAAGTGCCATATTTACGAAAAAATAGCAAAATATTTTAAGTTAAGACTAAAAGCAGTAAAATATACAAGCCAGGCTAACTGTGAGAACAAACATTATGACTTCGATGTTATCCTACATTAATTTAAAGCATACATTTTCTGTTAAAACATACATAACTGTTTGAAACAATTAGCAGACACTTTACATTCACAGCTGGCACATAAATTAGCCTAATACAACTAAACCAAACTAAATTAATCAGCAAAATTTGAAAAGCATATTACATTAATTATTAAAACTAAATAAATAAATAAATAAACAAATTTAACTGATTAAATAGTGCATGTAATATTCACCATTGTAAAACAACTAGGCATAAAATTAATGTCTCTTTTGTTGCCAGGAATAATACAAAGAGTTATCGTAACTATGAAGATGGTTTTATCAAAAACGCTAATGAGTGTCTTGTTGCACAAGGATCAGATTTCGTATTAGATGATTTTCACAAACTTCTCTGTTCCAAAATTCTTTTTTTGTGCATCTTAAAAATGATGCTTGGACAGTTAAATGTTTATTTGCAGAGTCTTGCAAGCAATTGAAGTAATGTTTCGAATAGCGGTTGTATTTCGAAGCTGGATCCCATGGTCAGATTTCTCTAAAAACAAAATGAGTTGTAAAAATGTATACTTCGATGTTCCATTGCATTTAACAGTTAAGGATTGCAAACAGAGTTCGAAAAAGACTAACAAAAACTAATTTTAGAGGTTGAAAAGCAGTTAAAGTTTGTTTTTTGAAAAAGTGGTGAAGATAATTAGTGCAGTCTGATTTACCTTCAGCTCTAAAAACAACTAATAAGAAAAAAAAACAACTGACGCATATATATTCAAGCGTCAAACCAGGAAACCTTGCCAAAGTTAGCATTAATTTGATACCATTTCAGCTAAGTTCTAGGTGAAACCAAACAAAAAAACTTAAACTGGATGGGGATAGTTTGGCATGGCATTACAACACTATCAATAACCTAAGTCAAATAATGATTCTTCGGACGAGACTCTTTCACTGGAAATTTTTGTCTACTTTTTTATTAATTTTGATCCAGATCTAACCCAAACTCAAATTCTTACTCCAAAACTCACTCTAAAACTAACCCAAATCTTAACCCTTAAAAAATCACGAAAATAAGACATATTAAGTCACAATCTGAATCAGCCTCTGATTGTTAAAAAAATGCCTACAGAAGGGATTCCAACCCATGCCCGAAACAACCACAGACATATACTGGCTTCAAAGTCGCAGCAGTTTTTCAACGCAGGACAGACATAAGACCATGTGAGCTTGATGACCTACTTTCTTCATGATCTTAAAAAAGGCAAACAAAAAATGCAAAGATGAATAATGAAAATTTTTATTTCACTCACTTTAACTTAAAAATTTCCAGTGAAATCATCATTCATAGAATTCTTTTCACACCACAGTATAACTTTTGATACCAGCATAAACTGCCAAAAAAAATTACCAAATATCAGTAAGTATGTATTACTGCGACACTAATTCTGTCACCATTACATAAATTAGAATGTCTCTTTAGTATGTGTGATCTATAGCTGATCAACTAAAAGTTACAATACAAATAAGCACAGCAAATTGGCAGTTAGACTTGATGCAAAGCTACTTTGGGGACTATTTGCTGATGCTAGTTAATCGAACGCTAACGCATTCGTCTCTGGAGCGTGAGGTCTGAGGTTCAAATCTTGGGCCAGTGAAATTGGCACAGTGTTGCCAACCACTTGCCATCTGTGCAACATTTCTTTGAAGGGTGCATTGTCCAGGCTCAATGATGCAAAGATGGGCCCGCCAACTCATTACACACTTCTGCATAACACAACAAATAAATAAAAGATTTAAGTTGGTGAATGTTTGTTTACATCAGCGTTCACAAATTGTTGCGTATGTCCCCCATGAAGACTAGCAAACATTGCAAAAGTGCAATTTAGGCATTTTGCTGTTTCCGGTCTAAACGCACCTTTGATACATATAATCTTTTCAATGACTATACAATCAATCAAGTGTGTTTAATAACAAAATCAAAAAGGTTAAGAACTTTTTAGTTTGATGAAATGCCTTGTTAACAGTCTTCCTTCAGTATCTACAAGCAAAGACAGATACTAATGTCGTGCATTAAGACCTGCTCAATCATGCCTCACACTGCTTTCAGACCATACCGGTAATTGAAAAGTGCAAGACAAACCTTCAATATCATGGACCAGCATTACAGTCATTTGTTAATAACTTTCACAAAATCACTGCAGATTCTCAATTTAATACTGCACTGTACACGTTTAACAAAAGCCATCTCTGGCTACAACTGTTTCAAAAATAAAACCAAAGTATGCACAATAAACATCAACGCAACATAGGTTATCTACCTCAATTCAGATTCCCATTTCTGGAACAACTCCAGCAAGAAGATCAAATATCAGCCGGGGTAGAAGAGTGCATGGAGCAGGAATGCCACCAAAAATTTCCAAAAAGACCAAATCAAGATGTCAGCATTCGATTCAACAGTGCTCTAACAAGAACGTCATGCTTGGGAAATCCCACTAAAAAAACAAACTAGGTTGAATTGGAAAAGACTTTATATACCAGATTTTTTTCTGTGGTCCTTTTCTGCAATTTGTGATTAAGGGTGACTTTGATACTTTTTGCATCATAAACCATTCAGTAATTTGCTATTTGATCAACCTCAAAGTTTCCAAGTAAATCTCTTTTAGGTATGTAAATAAGCAGTCATTGATCATATACCTCAACAAATTAACTACTGTTTCAAGACCATTTTAACAGTAAAAAACTGCGAACGCTTTCAAACCATGATGCAATTTAAATCCCATTATTTTGCTAATAAGACATAATATATAATACGAAGTGGCTAGCATTACGTTATGTAACGCCCATGAAGAGAATAAGAGAGTAATGAGTGAGTGCTCATTTACTCTTTTTTGTTTTTTAAATTATCGTTAGGGTTTGGGTTAGATTTTGAGTTTGGGTTAGGATTATCGTTAGGGTTAGACCTAGGGTTAAAGTTAGGTTTAGGGTTGGGGTTAGGGTTAAAATAGCGATTTTCTTTTTCTTACCTAAAGTAACAGCAGCCTCTGCCTATATAATACGCTAAATTGTTAAATACCGGTATGTATTAAAGGACTAAATATGAACTTTGCTACCTAAAAACAACACCTACCTACCAGCTCAAACAAACCCAATCCATACAGTATATCACTATTGCATAAGCTGCAAACTCTGTATTGGTATACTGATGCACTATCCAGTTGGTAAAACCAAAGTTTTCATTAGTCCATGTTCACAATTCCACAAAAAATCAATTTAAGATTGCATACAAGGCTTGTTTTGAACTGCTATGACCAAAACTCTGAAGTGTTAGAGCAGTCATGTTTTTCAAATTCGATTGTTAGTAGGCTTTGACTGAAAAGTAAGCACAAATACAAAAGATGATTGGAAGAATCCTTGAAATGTAGTACAGATGCTGGATGCTTGATACTTCTTGAAACTTTGGCAAACGAACCTCATAGCTTCTTTGTTTACTGTTAAGCATGTACACAATCAGTATTTTTTTCTTGCCAATATATTGTACAGGATATCATTGCCTGCCCACACTCTACACAAGAAATGCAATTTTCCGTCTTCATAGGTCACATACTAATGGTAAGAACAGGAATCTATATTAATTGCAAATGGTTTGGACTGGTTACCACAGATCACCACAACAGAACATATCTACGTTTTAAAAATAAAATAGACTACAACATGGGCATATCAAAAAATTGATCTACTTGTATACTATGCTGGATAACATTTTATGCCTGCAACACAATTTTGTATGTTGAATAATCATAGAGTACAACATGTGAACATTTCTTAAGTTCAACAATCTAATACCTATTGTGTAAAAAAATTAGGGTACTTAACTTTCTATGAGCAGGTTAGAGACAAACGATTTAGGCTACTTAATCTGAGATGTACCAGTAGAAGTAGCTAGTACCAGTAGTAAATTTGGCGTTACCATTGTCTACACTATCAAGAAATTGCCACAATTAACTCAGGCTCAACACCTTAAAATATGTAAACAGCAAAATAAACCTACCCTACACATCTGACATAGCCCTAGGTCTTCTTAACATTTTGATGTTAACAGTGCACATCAAGCCAAAACCGAGAGCGAAGTATAATATCTCAAGGATGGCGTAGTTGGCATAGCACAGAATCGGTAAGTACGCCAACGTTAACCGGTAACCCTGAACTGAATAGTGAACTCTCAACCTAACCCCTTACTACTGTATGGCTATATCATACCTCCATAGGTGGGCAAGTTAATGCAAGACGTTAGCTTTGTTAACCACTAGTTTGTTAACAAACATTACACTTCCGTTAACGTTAATT
This sequence comes from Trididemnum nubilum, assembly GCA_963965965.1. Taxonomy (NCBI): domain Eukaryota; kingdom Metazoa; phylum Chordata; class Ascidiacea; order Aplousobranchia; family Didemnidae; genus Trididemnum; species Trididemnum nubilum. Next base: position 11,929,193 of record OZ014474.1, on the reverse strand, counting down.
CGTTATTTTCAGCTTAGATTAACGGAAGTTAATAAAGTCTGTTAATCCGTTAACATTTTGCGGGTAATTTACATTTCTTTTTTATTCACTTGCTTCTAGAACATGTATTGACGCTGTTGAGCTGATTGTAAGAAAAAATTTATTGCTCTGGTGGTCTTTTTGTGTTTTGGTAGTTACATTTTACAGTCTGATCTAATTTTACGATAAAAAACAAGTTCGAATGCACAATCGAAGCTGCGACCTGAAAATCTTTGGAAATTGGGAACAGCAATAACTAATAGACCTCTGAAGCTGCAGGTTATTATTTGCCTCAAAAAAGAGCTCCTTTCTTTGCTTTCTTCTATAAAACTCATGCTAATATGCAACAAGTGTTACCAGAGCAAACTGGTGTGTACCGGTACGATGAATGAATGGTGCAAGATACAAATAAAACCTTAACGGAAGTTAACAAAACTTAACGGAAGTTACTTTAGTCCGTTAGCAGCACTTAACGGAAGTTAATTTAATCCGTTAACATGAAAAAACTTTTTAACGGATTAACAAGTTAATAAAAAAGTTAGCTTCGTTATTAACGGATTAACGATTAAAGGACTTGTGCCCACCTATGCATACCTCACCTAGGCTACTATGCTTACTGAGACCTACCAAAATCCAGAAGCTATTTGTTTAGACTTAGGAGAAATTTAATTTACTTACTACGGTAGTTACTCTGACCATCGAACAGATGAATCGACTGACTAACATTAACTGAATGCAAGAGTGACGCTGTTTACTGTAAGCTAGTCTATTCTGTATCAAAAAATCAACTATTTGGCTATTATCTGCCATTTACGAATAGTAAGTAAATATACATAACATGATTAAAACTTTGAATTGCACTAACATCATCGTTATCTGACTACCATCACATTAGACATCCCTGGTATGATATTAGGCTATTATTTAAATTTTATACCAGTATCTAGTAGGCCTAATATAGCAACAATTGCTCAGACTCGAGTCAACAGCTTAACCGTGATGCTTACAACAACTTGTCAGACGCTATCTAGATACTAGGCTAACTAGATACGCTAACATATATTAGGCGTATATGCCTGTGATCACTAACCTATAACCTATCCTACCCCTTGCATTAATTTGCCTGTGAATACAGCGGATCAAGCCAAAGTGAGCGCGGAGTATGGATAGGATGCGGATGTGACGTAATAAATCTGCAAAACCATGGTAGAAAAAAAAATTTCGCTTCCTGGCCACTCGAGAAGTTGAATATTGTTGTCATTCAAAAAGTTCTTTGCAACTTTGGAACGGTGGCAAGGGGCGCCATCCTGCATAAATATCTTATAATTGTGAACTTGCATGTGAAGTTTTAGCTTTTCTGAGAGCATTTGGACGTATTTTGGCCCATTCATAGTGGTTCCTGGAGGCAGAAAGCTGAGAGCAGCGACACCATTTCTGCACATAGCCCCCCAAACCATTTGACTTGGAGGATGTTTCATTGATGATATGGTATATATGTCATCAAAACGTTTTCCAGGTGGTCTACGGACGTAACTTTTTCGAACCGCAAACTGTTGGAAGGTCGATTCGTCGGAAAAAAGCACATTTTGCCATTCCTGGGCAGTCCAACGTTAATGGTTATTAGCAAACTGTAGACGCTTAGCTTTCATAGCAGGAGTAAGCCTTGGTTTTTTTGCCGGTTTGTATGATTTTATATTAAATTCTTTGGATAAACGCCGGGAAACGGTCATGTGACTGACTTTACGACCCCTGCGCAACAATTCAGCCTTGATTTTCTTCATTGAACTCGTGGGCGACCTCATAACTATTCTCCTCATCAAATTGTCTTCTCGTGCAGTGCTGACTCGCGGTCTTCCACTCCTTTTCCTGTCGGTATAGGAGCCATCTTCTTGATACTTAGCAATTGCTTGATGAACTGCAGTCTTACTACAACCCATCTGAGCAGATATTAGCCGTTCAGATAGGTTTTGCCCATGTAGGGCAACTATCTGGGCCCTCTGAACCTCGCTTAATGACTTTTTTTTACCCATTTGAAGCACCTCAAAAAATCGGTTAATAGCAAGAAAATCAACCAAGAAATGTGAACAGAAGTAGAAATTGGCGCTAAATGCAAAACAATGAAGAGAAAAAATGTATGACGCAGCAATGGAATTTGGCTGATGCAATAACATGCCAATTACTGAAAATCGGCATTTTTGGGAGGTGGTCTTAAACTTTTGTTCATGACTGTAAAACCTTTTAACATCGCAAAATAGTTTTTCTATACTCAACAAATTTACATGAATAAATTTTCTAATACATTGACATTATTTTTCAATAAAAATGTTAAATAAGAGGTTAAATTTAAAATATTTAAAACAATTTTTTAGTCCCAAAATTTAAACTGTTATTGACATTTTTTATGTTCCGTAACAACTAAAATTCAATTCACAAAAATTAATACACGTTTAAGAATCAAAATTTTACACGATACAACTACCATGATGACAGATAACATAAAGTTTTGACTGGGCTGATACTGATAGTGTGAATAGCGCGGGCACCCATTATTTAAAACGTTTCAACTTTCTTCGTTTTGTTTTGTTACGTCTAAAACTACATGATTATTTTTCGGCTTACTACAATTAATGGTTTTTATACTAAACGCTGAAAAAGATTTTGAAGGAGCCCATTTAGGCCCATGCGAAGCCCATCGGGGCCCCATCAAAATGGCCCACGACTGGGCTAAGAGTAGAAATAGCGTGGGCACCCCAAAATCATAAAGATTCAGTTTTTTTTGTTTTATTTTGTTGCAACAAAAATTAGAAAATTATTTTTAGGTTTTATAACAACCAACGGAGCATATATTAAACGCTAAAAAAGATTTTGAAGGAGCCCATTCAGGCCCAAGCTAAGCCCATTCGGGCCTCATCAAAATGGCCCACGACTGGGCAAAGAGTGGGAATAGCGTGGGCACCCCAAATTCAAAAAAGTTTCGATTTTCTTCGTTTATTTTGTTGCGACGTTAACTGAATAGTTACGGTATTTTTAGGCTTTAAACTACCTACAGAGCATATACTAAACGCTAAAAAAGATTTTGAAAGAGTCCATTTAGGCCCATGCTAAGCCCATTCGGGTCCCATCAAAATGGCCCACTACTGGGCAAAGAGTGGGAATAGCGTGGGCACCCCACAATCATAAAGATTCAGTTCTTTTTGTTTATTTTGTTGCGACAAAAATTAATTAGTTATTTTTAGGCTTTAAACTACCTAGGAAGCATACGGTATACTAAACGCTAAAAAAGATTTTGAAGGAGCCCATTTAGGCCCAAGCTAAGCCCACTTGGGCCCCAGTAAAATGGCCCAAGATTGGGCTAAGAATGGAAATACCGCGGGCACCCCACAATCATAAAGATTTAATTTTCATCCTTTTATTTTGCTTCAACAAAAATGAGAAAATTATTTTCGGGCTTTTAACAACCAACGGAGTATATACTAAATGCTTAAAATGATTTTGAAGGAGCCCACTTAGGCCCAAGCTAAGCCCACTTGGGCCCCAGTAAAATGGCCCAAGATTGGGCTAAGAATGGAAATAGCGTGGGCACCCCACAATCATAAAGATTCAATTTTTTTGCTTTGTTTTGCTTCAACAAAAATGAGAAAATTATTATTGGGCTTTTAACAATCAATGGTGTTTATACTAAACATATAAAATGATTTTAAAGGAGTTCATTTAGGCCCAAGCTGAGCCCACTTGGGCCCCAGTAAAATGGCCCGAGATTGGGCTAAGAATGGAAATACCGCGGGCACCCCACAATCATAAAGATTTAATTTCCATCCTTTTATTTTGCTTCAACAAAAATGAGAAAATTATTTTCGGGCTTTTAACAATCAACGGAGTATATACTAAACGCTTAAAATGATTTTGAAGGAGCCCACTTAGGCCCAAGCTAAGCCCACTTGGGCCCCAGTAAAATGGCCCAAGATTGGGCTAAGAATGGAAATAGCGTGGGCACCCCACAATCATAAAGATTCAATTTTTTTGCTTTGTTTTGCTTCAACAAAAATGAGAAAATTATTTTTGGGCTTTTAACAACCAACGGAGTATATACTAAACGCTTAAAATGATTTTAAAGGAGCCCACTTAGGCCCAAGCTAAGCCCACTTGGGCCCCAGTAAAATGGCCCAAGATTGGGCTAAGAATGGAAATACCGCGGGCACCCCACAATCATAAAGATTTAATTTTCATCCTTTTATTTTGCTTCAACAAAAATGAGAAAATTATTTTCGGGCTTTTAACAATCAACGGAGTATATACTAAACGCTTAAAATGATTTTGAAAAAGCCCACTTAGGCCCAAGCTAAGCCCACTTGCGCCCCAGTAAAATGGCCCAAGATTGGGCTCAAAATGGAAATAGCGTGGGCACCCCACAATCATAAAGATTCAATTTTTTTGCTTTGTTTTGCTTCAACAAAAATGAGAAAATTATTATTGGGCTTTTAACAATCAATGGTGTTTATACTACACACATATAAAATGATTTTAAAGGAGTTCATTTAGGCCCAAGCTAAGCCCACTTGGGCCCCATTAAATTGGCCCACACAAAGCCCAGTTGCCTAGTTGCCCACCAAAAACCCATCTGGTCCCCATATGGGCATGTTCACTGGGACAGTACCCACCATAACATACTGCACAACTGCGAAACATCTAAAAAAGAGCTCAGCCCGAATTTTTCTTTTGGTATGAGTTTGATGTCGGCCTCTGTATACTTGCTTGTTCACTTGTTTGATTTGCTCCATATTTGGTGGAAAGCATAGACGTTTTTTGCTTTATAACTCGAAAATCACTTTATTTTTTATAAAGTGTTGTTTTTTTTGCAGTGGATGAATAAAAAATCTCACAGGTACTTTTGATATCAATAAAGAGTCTACTGTATGAAAGCATTCTATTAAGTCATGTGTCAACTTTGTATCTTTGATGATAAGGAAGTTATTCTGCTTTGTACTAAAAAAAAAGCTAGCACACTCGATACAACTGTGATTACCGCCAAGAGCGTATTTTGGGGGGGCATGGTGCCATGCCCCCTTGGTTGTCAGGATAGTATAATTTGCATAAAATTGCATGCAAAAGTGCGGAATGGCCCCCCCCCCCCCTTTGTAACTTGGACAGAAAGTTTGAGCACACAAACGGACAGAATCTGGGTAAAGACTGCTTTTGGGCGAAGACCTAATTTTGCGCAGGAAAACTTAAAGGCGATGAATCATCCAGCCAATTCCGGTGGTTTACAATAGCTAAAATTGAACTACAATTTTTGATATTTTTTATTTTGATTTTGGGGCTGCGTTTGCAAAGATATTTAACAAATACAAAAAGATGTCCCCCCGAAAAAAGTTTTTGGAAACTCTGAGTTATGATCTTCCCGCCAAAACCACAGTTTTCTAAACTATTAGGCCTACTGTAATCTTATTAAACTATTAGGCCTAACTATCTCTAAACTACTAGGCCTAATAGTTTAGAGATAGCTAGGCCTACTTAGCTAGGCCTACTTAGGCCTTAACTATTTACAAATAACTATTTAGAAATAAACTATCACTAAACTATTAGGCCTAACACAGTTCTCTAAACCATTAGGCCTACTGTGGTTTTGGCGGGAAGAACAAAACTCAGAGTTTCCAAAAACTTTTTTCGGGGGGACATCTTTTTGTATTTGTTGAATATCTTTGCAACCACAGTCCCAAAGTTAACACAAAAAATATCAAAAATTATAGTTCAGTTTTAGCTATTGTAAACCACTGGAATTGGCTGGATGATTCACCGCCGTTAAGTGAAGACCTTTTTGTTTGTCTTTACCTAATTTTGGGCCTGAAAACGGACTGATTCCAAGTGGAGAAATTTTTCTTTTGGTCTTCATTATTCTCAAATTTCGAAAATCCTGCGTACGCTACTGATTACCGCATTGAATCGGGTGGCGAAATTTTTTTTTCTACCATGGTTTTGCACGATTTATTGCGTCACATCCGCATCCTATCCATACTCCGCGCTCACTTTGGCTTGATCCGCTGTATTCACAGGCAAATTAATGCAACAGGTAGGTTAGCCATGGGTTAGCTTATAGGTTAGTGATCACAGGTAAATACGCCTAATATATGTTAGCGTATCTAGTTAGCCTAGTATCTAGATAGCGTCTGACAAGTTGTTGTAAGCATCACGGTTAAGCTGTTGACTCGAGTCTGAGCAATTGCTGCTATATTAGGCCTACTAGATACTGGTATAAAATTTAAATAATAGCCTAATATCATACCAGGGATGTCTAATGTGATGGTAGTCAGATAACGATGATGTTAGTGCAATTCAAAGTTTTAATCATGTTATGTATATTTACTTACTATTCGTAAATGGCAGATAATAGCCAAATAGTTGATTTTTTGATACAGAATAGACTAGCTTACAGTAAACAGCGTCACTCTTGCATTCAGTTAATGTTAGTCAGTCGATTCATCTGTTCGATGGTCAAAGTAACTACTGTAGTAAGTAAATTAAATTTCTCCTAAGTCTAAACAAATAGCTTCTGGATTTTGGTAGGTCTCAGTAAGCATAGTAGCCTAGGTGAGGTATGCATAGGTGGGCACAAGTCCTTTAATCGTTAATCCGTTAATAACGAAGCTAACTTTTTTATTAACTTGTTAATCCGTTAAAAAGTTTTTTCATGTTAACGGACTAAATTAACTTCCGTTAAGTGCTGCTAACGGACTAAAGTAACTTCCGTTAAGTTTTGTTAACTTCCGTTAAGGTTTTATTTGTATCTTGCACCATTCATTCATCGTACCGGTACACACCAGTTTGCTCTGGTAACACTTGTTGCATATTAGCATGAGTTTTATAGAAGAAAGCAAAGAAAGGAGCTCTTTTTTGAGGCAAATAATAACCTGCAGCCTCAGAGGTCTATTAGTTATTGCTGTTCCCAATTTCCAAAGATTTTCAGGTCGCAGCTTTGATTGTGCATTCGAACTTGTTTTTGTCGTGAAATTAGATTAGACTGTAAAATGTAACTACCAAAACACAAAAAGACCACCAGAGCTATAAATTTTTTCTTACAATCAGCTCAACAGCGTCAATACATGTTCTAGAAGCAAGTGAATAAAAAAGAAATGTAAATTACCCGCAAAATGTTAACGGATTAACGGACTTTATTAACTTCCGTTAATCTAAGCTGAAAATAACGAATTAACGTTAACGGAGGTGTGATGCTAACGTCTTGCATTAACTTGCCCACCTATGGAGGTATGATATAGCCATACAGTAGTAAGGGGTTAGGTTGAGAGTTCACTATTCAGTTCAGGGTTACCGGTTAACGTTGGCGTACTTACCGATTCTGTGCTATGCCAACTACACCATCCTTGAGATATTATACTTCGCTCTCGGTTTTGGCTTGATGTGCACTGTTAACATCAAAATGTTAAGAAGACCTAGGGCTATGTCAGATGTGTAGGGTAGGTTTATTTTGCTGTTTACATATTTTAAGGTGTTGAACCTGAGTTAATTGTGGCAATTTCTTGATAGTGTAGACAATGGTAACGCCAAATTTACTACTGGTACTAGCTACTTCTACCGGTACATCTCAGATTAAGTAGCCTAAATCGTTTGTCTCTAACCTGCTCATAGAAAGTTAAGTACCCTAATTTTTTTACACAATAGGTATTCGATTGTTGAACTTAAGAAATGTTCACATGTTGTACTCTATGATTATTCAACATACAAAATTGTGTTGCAGGCATAAAATGTTACCCAGCATAGTATACAAGTAGATCAATTTTTTGATATGCCCATGTTGTAGTCTATTTTATTTTTAAAACGTAGGTATGTTCTGTTGTGGTGATCTGTGGTAACCAGTCCAAACCATTTGTAATTAATATAGATTCCTGTTCTTACCATTAGTATGTGACCTATGAAGACGGAAAATTGCATTTCTTGTGTAGAGTGTGGGCAGGCAATGATATCCTGTACAATATATTGGCAAGAAAAAAATACTGATTGTGTACATGCTTAACAGTAAACAAAGAAGCTATAAGGTTTGTTTGCCAAAGTTTCAAGAAGTATCAAGCATCCAGCATCTGTACTACATTTCAAGGATTCTTCCAATCATCTTTTGTATTTGTGCTTACTTTTCAGTCAAAGCCTACTAACAATCGAATTTGAAAAACATGACTGCTCTAACACTTCAGAGTTTTGGTTATAGCAGTTCAAAACAAGCCTTGTATGCAATCTTAAATTGATTTTTTGTGGAATTGTGAACATGGACTAATGAAAACTTTGGTTTTACCAACTGGATAGTGCATCAGTATACCAATACAGAGTTTGCAGCTTATGCAATAGTGATATACTGTATGGATTGGGTTTGTTTGAGCTGGTAGGTAGGTGTTGTTTTTAGGTAGCAAAGTTCATATTTAGTCCTTTAATACATACCGGTATTTAACAATTTAGCGTATTATATAGGCAGAGGCTGCTGTTACATTACGTAAGAAAAAGAAAATCGCTATTTTAACCCTAACCCCAACCCTAAACCTAACTTTAACCCTAGGTCTAACCCTAACGATAATCCTAACCCAAACTCAATATCTAACCCAAACCCTAACGATAATTTAAAAAACAAAAAAGAGTAAATGAGCACTCACTCTTTACTCTCTTATTCTCTTCATGGGCGTTACATAACGTAATGCTAGCCACTTCGTATTATATATTATGTCTTATTAGCAAAATAATGGGATTTAAATTGCATCATGGTTTGAAAGCGTTTGCAGTTTTTTACTGTTAAAATGGTCTTGAAACAGTAGTTAATTTGTTGAGGTATATGATCAATGACTGCTTATTTACATACCTAAAAGAGATTTACTTGAAAACTTTGAGGTTGATCAAATAGCAAATTACTGAATGGTTTATGATGCAAAAAGTATCAAAGTCACCCTTAATCACAAATTGCAGAAAAGGACCACAGAAAAAAATCTGGTATATAAAGTCTTTTCCAATTCAACCTAGTTTGTTTTTTTAGTGGGATTTTCCAAGCATGACGTTCTTGTTAGAGCACTGTTGAATCGAATGCTGACATCTTGATTTGGTCTTTTTGGAAATTTTTGGTGGCCTTCCTGCTCCATGCACTCTTCTACCCCGGCTGATATTTGATCTTCTTGCTGGAGTTGTTCTAGAAATGGGAATCTGAATTGAGGTAGATAACCTATGTTGCGTTGATGTTTATTGTGCATACTTTGGTTTTATTTTTGAAACAGTTGTAGCCAGAGATGGCTTTTGTTAAACGTGTACAGTGCAGTATTAAATTGAGAATCTGCAGTGATTTTGTGAAAGTTATTAACAAATGACTGTAATGCTGGTCCATGATATTGAAGGTTTGTCTTGCACTTTTCAATTACCGGTATGGTCTGAAAGCAGTGTGAGGCATGATTGAGCAGGTCTTAATGCACGACATTAGTATCTGTCTTGGCTTGTAGATACTGAAGGAAGACTGTTAACAAGGCATTTCATCAAACTAAAAAGTTCTTAACCTTTTTGATTTTGTTATTAAACACACTTGATTGATTGTATAGTCATTGAAAAGATTATATGTATCAAAGGTGCGTTTAGACCGGAAACAGCAAAATGCCTAAATTGCACTTTTGCAATGTTTGCTAGTCTTCATGGGGGACATACGCAACAATTTGTGAACGCTGATGTAAACAAACATTCACCAACTTAAATCTTTTATTTATTTGTTGTATTATGCAGAAGTGTGTAATGAGTTGGCGGGCCCATCTTTGCATCATTGAGCCTGGACAATGCACCCTTCAAAGAAATGTTGCACAGATGGCAAGTGGTTGGCAACACTGTGCCAATTTCACTGACCCAAGATTTGAACCTCAGACCTCACGCTCCAGAGACGAATGCGTTAGCATTCGATTAACTAGCATCAGCAAATAGTCCCCAAAGTAGCTTTGCATCAAGTCTAACTGCCAATTTGCTGTGCTTATTTGTATTGTAACTTTTAGTTGATCAGCTATAGATCACACATACTAAAGAGACATTCTACTTTATGTAATGGTGACAGAATTAGTGTCGCAGTAATACATACTTACTGATATTTGGTAATTTTTTTTGGCAGTTTATGCTGGTATGAAAAGTTATACTGTGGTGTGAAAAGAATTCTATGAATGATGATTTCACTGGAAATTTTTAAGTTAAAGTGAGTGAAATAAAAATTTTCATTATTCATCTTTGCATTTTTTGTTTGCCTTTTTTAAGATCATGAAGAAAGTAGGTCAACAAGCTCACATGGTCTTATGTCTGTCCTGCGTTGAAAAACTGCTGCGACTTTGAAGCCAGTATATGTCTGTGGTTGTTTCGGGCATGGGTTGGAATCCCTTCTGTAGGCATTTTTCTAACAATCAGAGGCTGATTCAGATTGTGACTTAATATGTCTTATTTTCGTGATTTTTTAAGGGTTAAGATTTGGGTTAGTTTTAGAGTGAGTTTTGGAGTAAGAATTTGAGTTTGGGTTAGATCTGGATCAAAATTAATAAAAAAGTAGACAAAAATTTCCAGTGAAAGAGTCTCGTCCGAAGAATCATTTTTTGACTTAGGTTATTGATAGTGTTGTAATGCCATGCCAAACTATCCCCATCCAGTTTAAGTTTTTTTGTTTGGTTTCACCTAGAACTTAGCTGAAATGGTATCAAATTAATGCTAACTTTGGCAAGGTTTCCTGGTTTGACGCTTGAATATATATGCGTCAGTTGTTTTTTTTTCTTATTAGTTGTTTTTAGAGCTGAAGGTAAATCAGACTGCACTAATTACCTTCACCACTTTTTCAAAAAACAAACTTTAACTGCTTTTCAACCTCTAAAATTAGTTTTTGTTAGTCTTTTTCGAACTCTGTTTGCAATCCTTAACTGTTAAATGCAATGGAACATCGAAGTATACATTTTTACAACTCATTTTGTTTTTAGAGAAATCTGACCATGGGATCCAGCTTCGAAATACAACCGCTATTCGAAACATTACTTCAATTGCTTGCAAGACTCTGCAAATAAACATTTAACTGTCCAAGCATCATTTTTAAGATGTACAAAAAAAGAATTTTGGAACAGAGAAGTTTGTGAAAATCATCTAATACGAAATCTGATCCTTGTGCAACAAGACACTCATTAGCGTTTTTGATAAAACCATCTTCATACGATAACTCTTTGTATTATTCCTGGCAACAAAAGAAACATTAATTTTATGCCTACTTGTTTTACAATGGTGAATATTACATGTACTATTTAATCAGTTATATTTGTTTATTTATTTAGTTTTAATAATTAATGTAATATGCTTTTCAAATTTTGCTGATTAATTTAGTTTGGTTTAGTTGTATTAGGCTAATTTATGTGCCAGCTGTGAATGTAAAGTGTCTGCTAATTGTTTCAAACAGTTATGTATGTTTTAACGGAAAATGTATGCTTTAAATTAATGTAGGATAACATCGAAGTCATAATGTTTGTTCTCACAGTTAGCCTGGCTTGTATATTTTACTGCTTTTAGTCTTAACTTAAAATATTTTGCTATTTTTTCGTAAATATGGCACTTTTTTGGTTTAAAATTACTTTGTTTAAGATTAACTAACTTTGATGTTGCTGGGTGTCAGTGTCGTCGCTACGGGGAGGCCAGGAGGCCGTGCACCCCTAATAGCTGGTTGTGCCCCCCATTTCAGTTTACTCAAAATACTGTTTTTAAATATCTCCTAACGACAAGACAATGATGGAAAAAGGAATAATAATGTTCAAACATAATTACCATTGGACGTTTACTCGATTCTTTGCGAAATAGCTGCCAACCGACTGCTATAATAATCGTGATGCAGTAACCCGTCTTATTAACACGCCTTCACGGATGTGTCGCGGAAAAAAGATGTAAGCCTACAGAATCGTTTCCGGTGCTTCGTTAGTAATTATGACCTGAAACAGTACGTGAAAACGTTTTTAAGAAGACCAACTATTTTTGTTTTTTTAGCACACTCACGATCTTAAGGCAGGGCCTGCGAGAGTGGGTTCAGGGGGTACATCGTACCAGGGCCCACGCCTAGGGGAGGCCGGGCTCTAGGGGCCCGGAAGAGTTCCGGTTTCCTCCTTAAGTTTTGGTATCGCACCATACCACAGTAATCAAACTTGCTTACTGCAAAAATATTAGTCAGCCTATTCAGTACTGATAATTGGTCGCTATTTTTGCTACACAGCCTTTAGGGCATCCAATAGTGGCCGATTTGATTAAAAAAAGAGGAAAATGTATCAAAGGCCATACACTTGCACCAAAGTCAACGTTTTGTTACATTTCTCTGACTTGAGAGCGCTAATTCTAGGGTATAACAATGTACGAGAGCGTAAATTTTTAGAGATCCAAAAGCATTTCAACCTCAGAGAGCAGAGTCAAAGTTGACATACTCTACTACTATCATTAAGCAATTCACTCTATCTGTATGAGTTTAATAGGTATTTGGGTTTGTGAAGTCTATGATTGCAGATGACGTCTTAAAACTTTTATCAGTAAAATATTTGGATTTGCATTAATAAAGTCATTATGTTGTATAATATTGTGTGCATGTCATCATTTCCCACTTCACATACTTTCTTTCATGTATATCACGTTTTCTGCTTGTCAATTTAAGCAAGTTTGGTGCTGGGATGTTGATCAAATGCTGTATTTTACCCTCGAGAAACATAAAAAGTGCTAAAGCTTCCGGGACTCTGCCCCGAACCCCACTGGGGAGCTCAAAGCGCTCCTTCAAACCCCCTAGCTGGATTTAAAGCAATTTTATGTCTAGTTGTGTTTTTCAAAGGTCCTAACTATATGGGAATATCGTTATCCCCTCACTTTTAAATAAAGATCTACAGTCTAAACCCATCCGACAAAAATTGATTTAATGGCATGGGCCCCCAATAAGGCTTGGGGGCCCGGTATCGACCTTCGTACCCCCTGGAAATTTTTCTCTCTGAGGCCCTGTCTTTAGGTCGCAGTCAATGGCGCATTCAGGAGATAAGAGGCCAATGGGACTTCACCTCTTTAGCCAAGTCACTTAAACAATTTAACCTCAAGGTACGAGTGTTAGAACGTGTTTTGGATTTGACCTGAAGTAAGGGGGCCTGTAGGGGTAGGGGAATTTAATTCTTCAAATGACTTCCAAATTTGTGCCCTTTGATTACTCATATGACTTCAAAAACGAGCGAAATGTGATTAAAGCGGCATTAAAATTGCTATTTTTGTTGCAAAATCGCCCAGCGGCTGGGGATCCGCCCCCAGGATCTCGTCTGTAACACATTTGAGTTACATTTGTTTGCTCAGCATAGAGCCTAAATTCGACAACTTTTGTAGAAAAAAAGATTTACTTTTAGTTTAAATTCCCGCCTCTTAGCAAAATCTTGGTTTCGTGTCTGATCGCATTCACGGCTGCAAGTAGATTTTTGAAGCGATTATAGGCCGCTGACGAAACTAGCTAAGAAACGCTGCTGGCCTTATATGCCTTTTTTTGACATGATTACAGATTTTTAAAAATTGCCCATAATTTGTAGCCGTACAATTTCAATTTTTATCTGCAAGTTCAGTCTATTTTAGTGCCCCCTCACTTTTGGCTAGTGCGCCCCCACTTTGTTTTTCTCTGGTGACGGCACTGCTTGGTGTTGGATAATTTAATTTTGACTCTGGATATTTGTTATTGCCAACTTATTGTGGATGCTACTAAATGAAACTTCTGTTTCTTCCGTACTGAACTGAGTTGGCTCTCATTGTCCATGGAATATATTTGGCACGATGGTATTATACATTTGATATGATGGACGATTGTATTTTTAAATTTTACCGGCGCAAAATTGTGCTGAACCGGTACATTATTATTATTAAATAGATTTTCCACTCTGAAATTATTCGAGCTTTTGGCGTTAAGCGCCAAGTAATGCGTTCAAGGTGATAGAAAATCGTTATATCGTGCGCAGTTATCGTTTGATAGAGACGAAAAACGAATGAAATACTAAATTTTGTGCATTGTATTCGCCTGAATGGCCTCTCCAGTGTTTTTCAAATAGCAGAGTTCATCAGGAGGATAGAAGAAAGAGGATTTAGGCATGGTTGTTCTCGATATCCCTGAGCGAAGGCACAACTTACCACAAAAGATGATGGAATGAGCGGATAAGGATTTTTAGTTTTGTGCAATATCATATTTATTTACATCAACTTTTTAAATACACCAAAGGTAAATACAAAAACTTGGGAGACAACGAACAAGACCGTACGGTCATCAAAGTCACTTACACCCTACTTATAGTTGATAACACTGGTTTACAAAAAAAATCAAGTTGAAAGTTGTCTGTAATTTTTTAACTGAATTAGGGGTATTTTACACCACTAAATCCAAAAATGACACTCATTTTTCTCCATCAGGTCAAGTTTTTTTTCTAAATTGTTTTTTATAAATTGTATTTTTTGATTATTTTATTGTAGCCTTTTATCTACAAATGAACTTTAAGGATAGTTGTAGTAAATTTATGTAAAACATTTCTCATGTAGTATATATCTGATAGGATGTATTTATCAAATCTTTAAAAAATGGAATGAAGAGCATAGGCTACATTAAAAAAGCAAGAACATGTAAGTTATATCATTGTTGAACAAATTTCAAGGAATAAACTTTCGTTTCTTCGATATTCTTGAGTGCTCAGCCGAGGGAATATCTCTCTTCAGAGTCCAATAATAATCAGCCATCAAGGCTGCATCCCAACGTCCTTGGTTACTGGTTTCCAGTTCTTTTATATCCTGATGAAACCTCTCCCCCTGCTCATCACTCATAGCGCCAAGGTTTTCAGGAAATCGATCAATATGTAAGAATAGATAGTGCATTTTAATGCTCATATTGTATCCAAGGTTTTTGAAAGCATAAATCATGTTATTGATAAGTTCTTCATAATTACTGGTTTTCTTGTTATCCAAAAAATTCTTCACAACCAGAACAAAGGCTTTCCATGCTTCCGATTCCAATTCCGTCATTGACTTCTCAAACTCAAGATCTCTGATGAGCTGACGAACTTGAGGGCCATCAAAGATGCCACCTTTCAATTTCTCAATGGATAATCCTGGAAAAACAGTAAGAGAAGCAGCAACTATCCTTGTCCAGGGCTTTGGTGAACTGTTTAATCATGCCAAACTTGATGTACAGTAGTGGAAAGAGTATTTTGTTTCTGTCCACCAAAGGATTGTTGATGATGTTATTGGATCTACCCGGCACAGTTTCATCTCGTGCTGGCAAGTACTTCTTGGTATAGTGCTGAGATCTGTCCCTACTATCCCACATGCACAAAAAGCAAGGGTACTTGGTAAATCCAGACTGTTGTCCAATAGAAAATTCACCATTTTAAGGTCAACACATATTTCCCATTCGTGCTGACAGTAAGAGATTTTCTCCAGCACATACTTCACCGAGTCATACTTCTCCTTCAGTGAAGTTGAGTGAGCAAGAAGTATCGAAGCAAACTGATTGCCATTATGAAGCAGTTCACATTTAAATGATCTCTTGCAGCTGTCGATAAATAGTCTCCAATCTCTGGGTTCATAATGTGGCACTTCAAGCTTTTGCAGATGATAAGCAATATTTGTGCAGTAAACCAAATCTTTTTCTTTAAAGAAAAAAGGAAGGAACTCTTGATGCCTGTTGCGATAAAACGTGATGCGCGTGCCATTACACAAAAGTTTTTTTTCCTTTAATCTGGATGCCAAGAGCTCAGATGAGGACTTTGACGAATTAAGATGACAAACAAGATCATTAAGCTCATTTTGGGAAAAAGGATGTGGACGATCATCGCTAAAATCCGTTTTTTCATCCTCTTGGCTCTCTTGAGCTGGAGTAGAACCGTTATCACTATCGTCAAAAAGCATTACATAGACGGGTAGTGGGCATTCATCAAAGTGAGCAACAGATCGACAAGCTGATTCAAGATCAGGATACTTGAGAACTTTACGATTCTATCTGTTAATCCCAGTCACATCAATAGCGCAAAAATAGCAGTCCAAGACATGGTTTTTGGGCTCTCTCCTTACAATGGGTATTCCAAATTTTAGACTAGTCTTCTTACCTTTACTCCACTGACGCAGGCATTCAGTGCATGACTTGCACACCTTAGAGGAGCCCAAGCTTTGTCTTGGTCACCAGGTTTCATACCAAAATAGGCATGGAAAGTTTGCTTTATGAAAGTTGTGACTCTATTCCTATAAGGAACAAGCGTGTACCGGTATTCATCGCAGATAGAGCAGAATATGTCAGGCCTATTTCGACAAGATCTTCTACTTGACATCCTTCTTTGAAGGAAATTTTAATCACTTTAAACCTTCTTTCAAGGAAAAAATGCAGTATTGCAACCAAATTAAAACGTGTGAAATCTTCAGAATCTAAAATAGATTAAAAAACCAAAGACATTTTTATTTTTAGATTTAGTACATTAAAATCATCCTAAATCGATTAAAAAAATGCTAAACAATAAATTGCGGGTCAACCAGTTCTATCTTATAAAGAGTTCCTAACATTAACAGAATAAATCTTACTTTGACCCAAAAATCAACAAAAACTTGCAACAATTGGTAGGCCTACTTACTACTCAGTGTTCACTTCTTTTCACTTCTTACCTAGTACATATCTTCTTGTACTGCAAATTTGAGTTTTACTTTAAGATTTGTGATGTCATAATCATTAAACATACATCACAATAGGAGTCTACAATTGTAATTACAACGCAACAATGTATACAGAAACATTTCTGATTTTAAAAGAAAATAGGTATAAAATAGCAAATATCTCAAAAACTTGACCTGATGAGAAAAAATTAGTATGATATTCGGAATCAGCACCCCCAAATTAGTCTAAATCAGCTTAGAAACCTCCGACCAAAAAAAATGTGTTGGCCAGTGTAATTGAAATATAAATGATCTAATTATGGTTTACAATTAAATCAATGGTGTCGTCAAGGGTAGGCTCCACCTATTTTGTGTTTTTTTTGCAACGGTAGGCTCAGTTATGTTTCTGTCTTGCTACAACGTAAAGCGTTTTAACCCGTACAAAGGCATTTTGGTTTTAAGTAAGATCAGTGGTTCCCAAACTAATAAAATTCACAGCAGTCCCCATGCAAATTTTAAATGTTTGGCTGCCTTATCTACAAAGCTTAAAATTTGTCCATCACAACTACGAGATCAATGTACCGTATTGTGAAAAATAGGCCTACACAGAGCGCAAATGTACAGTAATTAACGAAGTTTAATGGGATGGGTGCAGTTACTTCCAGACGCCCACTCCTTTCTTCACTAACACAGATACAGAAAGCCTGAGCTTCTGCTAGGCCACAGAAGTAGCTATCTATAGCATTAGCCACCGATGAACTGAACTTTTCTCTCTGTGACACCATGGGGGAGTCGGGTAGTGTAATCGCAACGAACGCATAGGAAGCACAAAATAACTCTCGCAAGCACAGATTGCGTACCTCCCAAATGCTAAGGAGTGGGAAGCAAAATTATTAGGCTATTAGCCAAGTAACGCTTTACCAAATTTGTTTTGCGGACCTTCCGAAAGTGGTTCAAGAACTCTAAAAGGTCTGCGGACCCCACTTAGGAAACTACCGAGTTAGATGAAAAACAGCTTCCAGACCGCTTCATAATTTTTTTTTATGCGATTATCAGGATTAATTGATTGGGACTTTGGTGATACTTTTTTTAGCATTTGTCGTGATTTTTCGGTCAATAGTTTTTACAAGTATTTCATTTTATGCTTTTCCGTTCATTTCATTCTTTGCATCAGTTCTGCATTTCAATAAACAAAATTAGAGATACCGGTTTGCTTCGGTTCGATTTGTTTAGTTTTGCAGAGTAGGTTGTTAAGAATGATTGATAGTATGGATGAATTTAGATTTTTGCTGCTCGTTAGAAACAACAGCGATAAAGCTAAGCATTTACTCATCCAAGGAAGCAACAAGGATGCTGGTGGGAGTTGAACCAACAATTGTTGAAGTAGCTTGAATTACTGTATAGCTATTGGCTCATGCAATCCATGTCTTCTGTTTTCACATGGGACATATGACTTAAATTGACGCAGACAACAATTTGGAGGAGGTCTGAAACCCCCAGACCTTACTCTAAACTTGTCGATGCAGCAGGTTTACACCAACCCACTTAATTTTCTTAGGACGGCTGCGCTGTGCAGTATACACAATCAAGTTCTACAATGTACAAGATGGACCAACGACAACATCTAATATGTTCTCTGGTGAAAGCGTAAATAGGGATATTGATTAAGACGTCATTTTCAAGTAGTACAAAAACTTAAGATCATTTTGAGTAAAAGAAATGCCTGTTTATTCGCTTCCGCCTAAAAATAAGACACATATAAACCAGGAGCGGGCTTTGCTGTTTACTTTTTATAACACATTCAATCTGAAAAATTGCTACCGTATATTTAAGAATTTTTAAAAACAAAATCACATCGCAGAAACAAATTCATAAAAGCATAGAAAAACAGGGGTCGCTATAGTATTGTTGATTGCATGAAAAACTCGTCATTAATTTTTTTCTCCGTAAGCATAGTGTGGCAGTCTGCTATGCAGAAATGTGAAAACTGTATTTCTTAGTTGCGAAAGTTGAAACAATAAATGTGCACCCTTCATCCACACATTAAACGCTTGATCGCAAGTTTGTGAGTGAACTACTAGTTGCGACGAAAAGTTATTGTTTTTATCGAGGGCCAGCTAGCCCACTATCAATTCAAAAATTTACCGTTTATCAATGTCTTTCTATATCTAGATTTTCTTACAAGTTAACCAACAGTCACGACCATTCACTACAACTGAAAAGCTTTTTGGACTTTTATTTGTATTTTTTTTTAATTGTAAGCCAAACAAGATCACGTTTTTAGAGTTATGGACGTCTTATAACGGACCGCAACCAGTGGTGTAAAAAGTATTCGAGAATTGTAATCAAGTAAAAGTTTCGTTACTGACAAAAAATTACTTGAAGTAAAGTACTGACCAAAAAAGGACTGGAGTAAAAGTAAAAACGTAGTTTTAAAAGTACTCGAGTACAAGTTTTTCTGAAAGTATTCAAGCAAAATACAGAAACTATTCACTCGACATATCACAACTGGCCAATTACCTTTACATCACTGCCACAAAGCGCTTAGTCTTCTATAACCCCTCCTCTCTCAATAAGTCATGAATTCTTAATTGTAACTTGGCAAGTTTCTTATTATATTCAAGACAATTAATCAAAAAGAACAACAACTGTTAGATTTCGAGATTTGAATATCATGCCACGCAGAATTTACTTTGAATCATTTTATTACATCTTGGCTCAAATACTCATTTACTGTTATTGTTAAATTATGCTTAAATTAAAAAAACTCGTTGTACGTGCCTTATCAGTGTACAGTTTACTCAAGGGTGGGCTAAAAGTTACGTACCATAGCTATTTCAGTATATTCTGTGATAACCTTTTTTGGATTTAATTAATCAAACTTATTGCGGATTTTTTAAATTTAATTTATTTCAGAATATGTGAAGGCAGGCAGAAGCCTGATAAATATTACGTCACTAAATCTATTGCAGATAGCCCATCTACATAGTCTGAGTTTCCATGGGACGAAATTGATCATCATATTAAAAAGATTTTGTAATTACATTGAACAATAAATATTACAGTTCTGCACGATAATGTTTCTTGCATACATTGTGTGCGATTTTTAACTCACACTGTAGAATTTAGCGATAGTAATCAAGTAATCAAAGGACGGTAAGTAATCAAAGGACACATTTTTGGCAAATCTATATATCTCTGTTTGACTCTTTCATGATTTACTTTTAATAGAATAAACAAACATCTATGCCAGTATGAGGCGAAGGGCAGATATCAAACAACGAACGTGAAACTAAAACCATCTTAAACAAATTTTCGCCAGACTGGATGTGATACGTAAGCGCACACGTAGAAAAAAGGCATTGTGAAAGTCGCTGTGGTGGTCTGACCTCTGACGCAAGAGTAGCCAGCCGCAAAAGGAGAAAAAGACAACTAACTTGGCTGAACTAAACAATTGCCGGTAGAAAAGTCGATCGTTCTGCCGAATTTGAGGTTCTAACTTAAAATTACAGTACTTTGTACTTTTCTGATACAAAATACTACTTAAATAGCGTTACTTCAGTCTATAAGTAAGCAAGAAAAAGTACCTACTAAAAAACTACTCAAGAAATATTCGCTGCTGGAAAAAACCACTTGAGTAATCTACTCAAGTATTTCGTTACTTTACACCACTGACCGACGGTGTCTGTAACTATGGGATTGTTCTAATAATCAGAATATATCCCGAAGCAGAATAAGCTTCGTAATGAGTGTTGGTTATTTTGCTGTGCAGAAAATGGACGTTGCCACTAAAGTTGAAATTTACCATACCTAAAAACGAGTTATTTTTAAGAAAAATTCTCCGACCGTTGAAGGTTCATTTCACCCATAACTACAGCCATGTACAGATATGCAGCATAAATGATTAACGACAAGCTATTTTTATGTTGAATCTAAAACCTCGAGCCATATAGGCTCCACGCAAAAGCGTCTTATCGCATGTCTCTGGTGTGCAGCCAAAAAAATAAATAAAAACAAACAAAGTAACGACATTTTTGTTCCATGAGTCTGTCTAGATGATACTGAACATAAGCCGTTTTTGAAAAATCCTAAAAAAAAGTTGACTGAAACAATTTCAGATCAAAACATAAGTTCGTGTAAAGAAGGTGGAAGCAATTAACAAAGCGGTGCTTCCACATTCCTGTTCCTAATTGCAATATTAATATTTGTTTTAGTTTAATTTTGTTGAGCGCGATCAAGCGAATAACAAAATATGCGAAGGGAAAACTAGAAATTGCAACGAGATTTAGAATCCGCATCCAGAGAGATTAAACGCGTTCGTCTAGTCTACAACCTCTCATCAAATTCTAGATTTAAAGCAACATTACTTCGGTCGAGAACGTTTATGCTACTTAATTATGAAATCGCATAGATCTAAATATTGTAGAGTAGTAATATTTGAAACGTTGACTGGTGGTACAAAACTCGAGAATTGCTTTGATTGAAATTGCTTCGAAGGCATGAACATTTTACTCAGAATAACAATGGTTTGTGACAAAAAACTTTTAAAACGATAAATCGTTGTCACCAAGAGCAATAAAAAGCGTTATGTTAGCGCTAGTATCCCGCTTTCTCATAACATTGCTATGACTGACACAATGGCTACTTTGAGAAAAGCTCTTGTCATTTCAAAACTACATCCTCATAACTTAATAACGAACTTTTGCATGGGTATCTAGTCTACGCAACGCCTGCATTAATTACTTTAAAACCAGTAACGATTAGTCAAATACTCACATATTTGTTAACTTAAAAAAAATTATTTCACAATGTTGTTTCTGGTGGTTGTCAAGCGCAGATGTGTAAAAACAGCCTTACAGTCTATGAAAAGTTAAGGGCAAGTAAAGCCAACATGCAAAAGCATTTACTCTATGAACAAGGAAGAAATCTTGCAGAAAAAAAAACACACAACATTATTTAAACACTTCAAACTCAAACATATTAATTTATGCTTTGCTTATGAATACTTAACTAGCAAAATAAACTTAAAAAAAAAAAATAAGTGCGATCTAATAGGTACGCTGCTATAAAGAATTCTGATACAAATACTGACGTAGTGAATACTTCAATCACAGCATTTGTCTGCAACTAAACCAAACTAAATTAATCAGCAAAATTTGAAAAGCATATTACATTAATTATTAAAACTAAATAAATAAACAAATATAACTGATTAAATAGTACATGTAATATTCACCATTGTAAAACAAGTAGGCATAAAATTAATGTTTCTTTTGTTGCCAGGAATAATACAAAGAGTTATCGTATGAAGATGGTTTTATCAAAAACGCTAACGAGTGTCTTGTTGCACAAGGATCAGATTTCGTATTAGATGATTTTCACAAACTTCTCTGTTCCAAAATTCTTTTTTTGTACATCTTAAAAATGATGCTTGGACAGTTAAATGTTTATTTGCAGAGTCTTGCAAGCAATTGAAGTAATGTTTCGAATAGCGGTTGTATTTCGAAGCTGGATCCCATGGTCAGATTTCTCTAAAAACAAAATGAGTTGTAAAAATGTATACTTCGATGTTCCATTGCATTTAACAGTTAAGGATTGCAAACAGAGTTCGAAAAAGACTAACAAAAACTAATTTTAGAGGTTGAAAAGCAGTTAAAGTTTGTTTTTTGAAAAAGTGGTGAAGATAATTAGTGCAGTCTGATTTACCTTCAGCTCTAAAAACAACTAATAAGAAAAAAAAACAACTGACGCATATATATTCAAGCGTCAAACCAGGAAACCTTGCCAAAGTTAGCATTAATTTGATACCATTTCAGCTAAGTTCTAGGTGAAACCAAACAAAAAAACTTAAACTGGATGGGGATAGTTTGGCATGGCATTACAACACTATCAATAACCTAAGTCAAAAAATGATTCTTCGGACAAGACTCTTTCACTGGAAATTTTTGTCTACTTTTTTATTAATTTTGATCCAGATCTAACCCAAACTCAAATTCTTACTCCAAAACTCACTCTAAAACTAACCCAAATCTTAACCCTTAAAAAATCACGAAAATAAGACATATTAAGTCACAATCTGAATCAGCCTCTGATTGTTAGAAAAATGCCTACAGAAGGGATTCCAACCCATGCCCGAAACAACCACAGACATATACTGGCTTCAAAGTCGCAGCAGTTTTTCAACGCAGGACAGACATAAGACCATGTGAGCTTGTTGACCTACTTTCTTCATGATCTTAAAAAAGGCAAACAAAAAATGCAAAGATGAATAATGAAAATTTTTATTTCACTCACTTTAACTTAAAAATTTCCAGTGAAATCATCATTCATAGAATTCTTTTCACACCACAGTATAACTTTTCATACCAGCATAAACTGCCAAAAAAAATTACCAAATATCAGTAAGTATGTATTACTGCGACACTAATTCTGTCACCATTACATAAAGTAGAATGTCTCTTTAGTATGTGTGATCTATAGCTGATCAACTAAAAGTTACAATACAAATAAGCACAGCAAATTGGCAGTTAGACTTGATGCAAAGCTACTTTGGGGACTATTTGCTGATGCTAGTTAATCGAATGCTAACGCATTCGTCTCTGGAGCGTGAGGTCTGAGGTTCAAATCTTGGGTCAGTGAAATTGGCACAGTGTTGCCAACCACTTGCCATCTGTGCAACATTTCTTTGAAGGGTGCATTGTCCAGGCTCAATGATGCAAAGATGGGCCCGCCAACTCATTACACACTTCTGCATAATACAACAAATAAATAAAAGATTTAAGTTGGTGAATGTTTGTTTACATCAGCGTTCACAAATTGTTGCGTATGTCCCCCATGAAGACTAGCAAACATTGCAAAAGTGCAATTTAGGCATTTTGCTGTTTCCGGTCTAAACGCACCTTTGATACATATAATCTTTTCAATGACTATACAATCAATCAAGTGTGTTTAATAACAAAATCAAAAAGGTTAAGAACTTTTTAGTTTGATGAAATGCCTTGTTAACAGTCTTCCTTCAGTATCTACAAGCCAAGACAGATACTAATGTCGTGCATTAAGACCTGCTCAATCATGCCTCACACTGCTTTCAGACCATACCGGTAATTGAAAAGTGCAAGACAAACCTTCAATATCATGGACCAGCATTACAGTCATTTGTTAATAACTTTCACAAAATCACTGCAGATTCTCAATTTAATACTGCACTGTACACGTTTAACAAAAGCCATCTCTGGCTACAACTGTTTCAAAAATAAAACCAAAGTATGCACAATAAACATCAACGCAACATAGGTTATCTACCTCAATTCAGATTCCCATTTCTAGAACAACTCCAGCAAGAAGATCAAATATCAGCCGGGGTAGAAGAGTGCATGGAGCAGGAAGGCCACCAAAAATTTCCAAAAAGACCAAATCAAGATGTCAGCATTCGATTCAACAGTGCTCTAACAAGAACGTCATGCTTGGAAAATCCCACTAAAAAAACAAACTAGGTTGAATTGGAAAAGACTTTATATACCAGATTTTTTTCTGTGGTCCTTTTCTGCAATTTGTGATTAAGGGTGACTTTGATACTTTTTGCATCATAAACCATTCAGTAATTTGCTATTTGATCAACCTCAAAGTTTTCAAGTAAATCTCTTTTAGGTATGTAAATAAGCAGTCATTGATCATATACCTCAACAAATTAACTACTGTTTCAAGACCATTTTAACAGTAAAAAACTGCAAACGCTTTCAAACCATGATGCAATTTAAATCCCATTATTTTGCTAATAAGACATAATATATAATACGAAGTGGCTAGCATTACGTTATGTAACGCCCATGAAGAGAATAAGAGAGTAAAGAGTGAGTGCTCATTTACTCTTTTTTGTTTTTTAAATTATCGTTAGGGTTTGGGTTAGATATTGAGTTTGGGTTAGGATTATCGTTAGGGTTAGACCTAGGGTTAAAGTTAGGTTTAGGGTTGGGGTTAGGGTTAAAATAGCGATTTTCTTTTTCTTACGTAATGTAACAGCAGCCTCTGCCTATATAATACGCTAAATTGTTAAATACCGGTATGTATTAAAGGACTAAATATGAACTTTGCTACCTAAAAACAACACCTACCTACCAGCTCAAACAAACCCAATCCATACAGTATATCACTATTGCATAAGCTGCAAACTCTGTATTGGTATACTGATGCACTATCCAGTTGGTAAAACCAAAGTTTTCATTAGTCCATGTTCACAATTCCACAAAAAATCAATTTAAGATTGCATACAAGGCTTGTTTTGAACTGCTATAACCAAAACTCTGAAGTGTTAGAGCAGTCATGTTTTTCAAATTCGATTGTTAGTAGGCTTTGACTGAAAAGTAAGCACAAATACAAAAGATGATTGGAAGAATCCTTGAAATGTAGTACAGATGCTGGATGCTTGATACTTCTTGAAACTTTGGCAAACAAACCTTATAGCTTCTTTGTTTACTGTTAAGCATGTACACAATCAGTATTTTTTTCTTGCCAATATATTGTACAGGATATCATTGCCTGCCCACACTCTACACAAGAAATGCAATTTTCCGTCTTCATAGGTCACATACTAATGGTAAGAACAGGAATCTATATTAATTACAAATGGTTTGGACTGGTTACCACAGATCACCACAACAGAACATACCTACGTTTTAAAAATAAAATAGACTACAACATGGGCATATCAAAAAATTGATCTACTTGTATACTATGCTGGGTAACATTTTATGCCTGCAACACAATTTTGTATGTTGAATAATCATAGAGTACAACATGTGAACATTTCTTAAGTTCAACAATCGAATACCTATTGTGTAAAAAAATTAGGGTACTAAACTTTCTATGAGCAGGTTAGAGACAAACGATTTAGGCTACTTAATCTGAGATGTACCGGTAGAAGTAGCTAGTACCAGTAGTAAATTTGGCGTTACCATTGTCTACACTATCAAGAAATTGCCACAATTAACTCAGGTTCAACACCTTAAAATATGTAAACAGCAAAATAAACCTACCCTACACATCTGACATAGCCCTAGGTCTTCTTAACATTTTGATGTTAACAGTGCACATCAAGCCAAAACCGAGAGCGAAGTATAATATCTCAAGGATGGCGTAGTTGGCATAGCACAGAATCGGTAAGTACGCCAACGTTAACCGGTAACCCTGAACTGAATAGTGAACTCTCAACCTAACCCCTTACTACTGTATGGCTATATCATACCTCCATAGGTGGGCAAGTTAATGCAAGACGTTAGCATCACACCTCCGTTAACGTTAATTCGTTATTTTCAGCTTAGATTAACGGAAGTTAATAAAGTCCGTTAATCCGTTAACATTTTGCGGGTAATTTACATTTCTTTTTTATTCACTTGCTTCTAGAACATGTATTGACGCTGTTGAGCTGATTGTAAGAAAAAATTTATTGCTCTGGTGGTCTTTTTGTGTTTTGGTAGTTACATTTTACAGTCTAATCTAATTTCACGACAAAAACAAGTTCGAATGCACAATCAAAGCTGCGACCTGAAAATCTTTGGAAATTGGGAACAGCAATAACTAATAGACCTCTGAGGCTGCAGGTTATTATTTGCCTCAAAAAAGAGCTCCTTTCTTTGCTTTCTTCTATAAAACTCATGCTAATATGCAACAAGTGTTACCAGAGCAAACTGGTGTGTACCGGTACGATGAATGAATGGTGCAAGATACAAATAAAACCTTAACGGAAGTTAACAAAACTTAACGGAAGTTACTTTAGTCCGTTAGCAGCACTTAACGGAAGTTAATTTAGTCCGTTAACATGAAAAAACTTTTTAACGGATTAACAAGTTAATAAAAAAGTTAGCTTCGTTATTAACGGATTAACGATTAAAGGACTTGTGCCCACCTATGCATACCTCACCTAGGCTACTATGCTTACTGAGACCTACCAAAATCCAGAAGCTATTTGTTTAGACTTAGGAGAAATTTAATTTACTTACTACAGTAGTTACTTTGACCATCGAACAGATGAATCGACTGACTAACATTAACTGAATGCAAGAGTGACGCTGTTTACTGTAAGCTAGTCTATTCTGTATCAAAAAATCAATTATTTGGCTATTATCTGCCATTTACGAATAGTAAGTAAATATACATAACATGATTAAAACTTTGAATTGCACTAACATTATCGTTATCTGACTACCATCACATTAGACATCCCTGGTATGATATTAGGCTATTATTTAAATTTTATACCAGTATCTAGTAGGCCTAATATAGCAACAATTGCTCAGACTCGAGTCAACAGCTTAACCGTGATGCTTACAACACCTTGTCAGACGCTATCTACATACTAGGCTAACTAGATACGCTAACATATATTAGGCGTATTTACCTGTGATCACTAACCTATAAGCTAACCCATGGCTAACCTACCTGTTGCATTAATTTGCTTGTGAATACAGCGGATCAAGCCAAAGTGAGCGCGGAGTATGGATAGGATGCGGATGTGACGCAATAAATCGTGCAAAACCATGGTAGAAAAAAAAATTTCGCTATCTACATACTAGGCTAACTAGATACGCTAACATATATTAGGCGTATTTACCTGTGATCACTAACCTATAAGCTAACCCATGGCTAACCTACCTGTTGCATTAATTTGCTTGTGAATACAGCGGATCAAGCCAAAGTGAGCGCGGAGTATGGATAGGATGCGGATGTGACGCAATAAATCGTGCAAAACCATGGTAGAAAAAAAAATTTCGCAATCGGGTGCTGCTAATAATTACGATTACCACGTCATGATGTAAAGAATATGTTGGCGTTTTAAGATATACGGATAGGTGCAAAACTGCAAAAGCAGAATGCAGATAGATCATTTCTGCAAGTTGCTAGTCAGGATTGCATGTGCTACAGTAAGTGTTTACAATCAAAGGCTACGTGAAAACCGTTAACTCCAATCAAGTCTGAAGTATGTTGCACTGTGTGTGCTTGGTGTAACTGGCTAATTGTTTCATTCATTTTTGCCCAAATCTTGCCTGTTGTAGGTTACCGTACGGTACGTTTTTACTTGTACGGTAGGTTACTTAGAGTAGCAAATGGATCTGGAGCATCAGATATGGCAGCCAAGAAAGCTGTAAGGTAGGCTACCTAATGCAAATTAGAAGTACAGTATGGTAAGAGAAAAAAGAATTGATGGCAAGGCCTAGAGTCCAGAGTACGGTAGCTACTATGATCGAGATTGCTTATGCTGATTGCGATTAAGAAACTGTGTGAATTTCTTTTTAAGTACGTCCCTAAAAGACATATTTTCTCTGTATAAATTGAATACATTATCCCTGTAAAAATTTTCAATATCAATTCTGACATGTTGGGTAAAATTTGCGTAAATGTAAAATACGGTAATTGTAATTCTGAATTAGAGCCTTAATTTTGGACTTAGTATATCAGATATGGGTACCGTATATCTTTGTGTGTACATTATTTGTACTGTTTAGGCCTACTTTTCTTCAATGTCACCTTGAAGGGGGCAACTGACTTAAAGACTAAATACTCATTTTCACTGTCTCCTGGTTTGGTTATTGTGCTTTCAGAAAATGTGTTGTGGTGTTAAGCCTAGTGTTGAACCATTCCAAATAAAAGTTAATTGATTGATTGATTTGCTTTTACAGTTTACTCTATTTTGTTACTTTTTAGCAGATTAGTCTGTTTGTGTTCAGTTTCTATAGGCCTAGTGAGATGCTGAGACTGTTCTGTATTAAGTGCAGAAGTAAAATTACACTAACCTATCAGCCTATTGTTGTCAACATTAGCACTAACAGTTCAGAATTAATTTTACCCATTGCTCAATTTCCTTGTCTCATTTTTAAGTCTTGAAATGTTGGTGATGATCTCTCTCACCTGAGATAAATGATAGGCTGAAGTGGTTCTTATCAAGATAAATGCAGTACTGGTAGAACTAGGCTACAGTAGGCCTACCGTAGTTGTTATTTTTCTTTCTAGCCTACAGTAGACTAATTCATCTGAATATATTGTCAATGAATATTGGTTTGCTCACTTTCTCCTTTCTGTTGTTTTTGCCCTGTTTTTGCTTTTCTATTATGGAATATTTGTTATTGTAAGTTGCAGTGATGGCAAACATCTGTGTTGGCCATGATTCAATTAAATTAATTAGTTTTTCTTGCACTCACTGACCCATGCGTAACAGCAGGGCATGGTTCGAAATGGAAAATGAAATGGAACAAAAATTTTGGTATGGAATATGGAAGATGCCAGAATGGAATGGAATGGAAGACTATCGTCCATACCAATTCTATACTAGATTTTGTGCATTGTATTTACAAAAAAAAATATGTATATTTTTGGTAGGGTATGGTGGGGTAATTTGAGACAAAATTTCAGTTTTCAATCTCTATTTACTGACCTAGCTCTTCTAAACTTGGTGTATCAACTTTTTTTATACATCTGGATTTCCTACTTATATTTGGCAACACCTTGGTTTTCATCGCTTAGCGAAGTATGGAATAATGGATTTTTAAAATCAGCCACTCCGCTGTCCGGATTTTCCCACCTGCTGGGTAATTAGGGGCATTGATAAAAGCATAGTAAAAGTGCTTAAAAAAAGATAATAATATGTTTAAAAAGATCTGGATAACGTTCAAGAATATTCTGTAAGAAAATGATTTATGCTAAATGAAGTCTTTATAAGTTGTTTTATTTTATGTTAAAATTTTTTTTGTGTGGTTTAAAGCATTAAGTTGGGATTGCGGCAAAATGGACGTACAAAGATAATTTTGGAATGGATTTAACAATGCTACTCTGCTAATTTTTGAAAAAAGTTCAGCACATTGGATGCTTCAAGACTTGAATTAAAAGATGAATGCAAAGAGATGTCTTTATTACTCCTTTACCGAATTGCTTTTTGCTGTCCCGAATTGCTCCTTGCTGTCCCGAATTACCCCATACTACCCTAGTGATAAATATAGGCTAGTAATAATGTCACAGAACTATTCAACTTCAATATTTATGTGTATTATTTGTCGACAAATCGAGATACTTTGGTTGTGTAAATTGCGCAAACAGTGTACGTGTCACATCATATAAAGCACATTGCAATTTGCAGCATTGATGTTATAGTTGACAGGTTTGACTTTTTTTTATATTTTAGATAGACAGTTTGACAAGTCATAATTCTTTTTTTTCTTCCATCGTCAAGAAAATTTAAATTTGCTATTTCATGCTTGCTTCAGCTTAATTTCATTTATATTTTTAGTTTTTGAGCTTTTAGTAGGTTAATTCTTTTGTAGTGTTAAAGCTTGGTATTTTTATTAAGGTAAATGTTCTTTAGCAGTTAGGTTATGCCAAATTTTATAGTTGATGTGAGAGCAAACTTGTACGGTAATCATTAAATTTTAGGTGTGACCAAGAGGCTCGGCCTCCCCCTCCAATTGAAATGCATTCAACAATACAAATGATGCCACAAAGCCTACTCTGTACTGTTTGTTTAGTTTCAGTTTTTCTCAGAATTTTTCAAGTGCAGCATTTTTTCAAGTGCAGCATTTTTCAAGTGCAGCATTTTTTTCAAGTTTACAACCACAATTAGCAACAATATTGATGATGATGACCACGCGGCTTGGGCCCCCTTAATTTAATTTTTTGCCAACCAATTTAAATGTACAAACTGGGAAAAAATCAGTGTTTTTGTTCTAAAAGGTGCTATCACAGGCCCTTATCTAACTTTTTTAAGCAATAATATGTTTTAGGCTCCCAGCTAACTTTTATATTGCAATAACATGATTAGCAACCCATCTATTACATCTAATATAGCAAGTTTAAAATCTACCTCTACCACCTACCAAATGTTAATAACAATCCATCTCCACATTGAAATTTTCACGCAACAAAATACAATGTACTCTTGAAAAAAACTAACTAGAGAAAATATTTATTGAACGAATTATTGCATTTGAATCGAAGGTGCCAGGGTCCCTGGTCATACATATATTCCTAAAATTGTTTGTTATTATGATGAAACAAAAATCTCCAAAGCAAATCTTTGAGTGAATTATTTAATGCTAAGAATGTTGCACAAGGCAATGTACCTTGCTTCCCATGTCCTGGGCCAAATCATGAAACTCAACCTCAAAATGCAAGATTTTGGACGTTACCTAAAGTAAGGAAAAGGATTTTTTCAATTGGCTTTAAAATCTCAAAAATTTTGTTTTGTCCAATGGCTCTGAAACCATGCAAAATGTGATTCAAATGGCATTAAAATATCTATTTTTTCAAAAAAATTTTGAAAAATTGCCCAGTGGCTGGGGGCTTCACCCCCAGGCCCCATCTGTGATTCATTTCAATTGCTCTAATTTGCTTACCACGTCTCCTAATTTTGATATATTTGTAAAACTTTTTAACTTACGGTTCCAGTCCTTCCCCTGTAGCAAAATTTTAGTTGCAGACCAAACCAGACCTTTAACTTCTGATCTTTCATTCTTTGTCTCGTAAAAAGCTCATTTTTGAAAATGTTTGATGACGTCATTGCAAGTGATTTGCGGTTTGGCCCCCCACCTAATCCGAAATTGGTGCTGCACCTATGCATCAAACCATGTTCAGTGTGCATACCAGATACCAGTTGTTGCATCTCTGTAGTGTTACAAGCATCTTAACTAGTGGTTGCTTATAACATGTTAAAGGTACAAAATATACTCTGCGTTGTTTCTAGTCTGAAAGTTTTTTTGGCATGGAAGTATGGAATAGAATATGGAAGAAAATTTTAGTTTGGAATGGAAGAAAATTGCCAGTATGGAATATAGAAAAATCATCTTCCATTCCATACCATGCTCTGGAGAACCGATGACGTCCCACAGAATATTCTCGTTTGTCAGTTGATTCATAAAGTTGTTTACAATGAAGTGACACAATTTTTCTTTTTTGGGTTAAGATTTGCAGTAATGATGTAAGCATATAATACTAAAACACGTGCTAGAATTGGGCATATCTACGAAGGCTATAACTTCTGAGAGTTAATGATTTGTACGTTTAAGAATCAGTGATATTTTATGCTGCAATTTGGCCGAATTTATGGTGAGATTTTTAACTGTTCTAAAGTTGTATTTTTCCGGAGTTATGTTAAATTGATTTTACTGCAAGCGTATTGTAATTTCAGATTTGCAAGAGTAATTTACAAGATTTGTTGCTAGTATTGCAAGAGTAATGTGTAAGTGCACGTGTAATTTGCAAGCATAATTTTGGGTTTCCGTGCTTCTTAAATTCCAAAGTCGACCAATGCACATAAAGAAGAAAGTTCATTAAGTTGTATGGATCGTGTTTGTGGCCGAATCACATAACCCCTCCCTTTACATTCTTATAGAATTGCCTACTGCTTCCTTGGTAGGTCTAACAGATATAAAAAAAATGCAGCACAGGCCTAATTAGAATGAAACAAACAGCTGTATAACTACCGATAGGTCCATGCTGTGGCTATTTAATTTAAACACTTGACAGTTGGTAAAAGATTTGATTTGTATAGCCTCTAGTTTCTTGACTTTTGGAAGACTAACACTGTAAATGTATTTAATGAGTAAACAGAAAAGGTGATTGGCTTGGACAAATATTTTTGTTTAATGCATTGAATGCGTTAGTACTGATAAAATATGTTGCTGCTCAATGCGGAATGATGAAATTTTCACTAACACTAGTGCAGTAATGTACCTCTGCAGTGTGTACCATACAATGTTATGTTTTGACAAGTCTTGCAATTGAAGTTGCTTTGTTTTTATAGTTACTGTATCAGTTGTCAAGTTGTAATCCTGTTTAATTTAATTGTTTGTTTGTTAACGCATTGAAGATGGATCCTTTTGGTAACATGGAACAACAAGACTTTGAGCCAGCTGATGCTGATAAAGGTAATTTCAAATAAAAATTTATGTGAGTGACTATTTCACCGCAAAAGTTTAAGTTAAAGAGAATAAAATGAAAATTAATATTTACTGCAGAAAGGCTTTACTTCACCGGAAATTTTTATCTTTTTTTTATTAATTCGGACTAAAATCTAACCCACACTCAAATGTTTACTCTAAACCTATTCCCAAACCCAAATCTTACCCGCTAAAAATGCAAATGAAAAAAGCGCTGATGAATATTTCTCATTTTGGTTTTATTTTTAAGTTGAAAATTTTCAGTGAAATAGTCACTACCTTTTATTCATGCATTTTTTATTTGCAGTAGCCAACTGTTTTTAGGTTACAACTAAGGTTTTAGTGAGGGTTTTGGTTGAGATTAGGTTTAAGGTTAATTGTGGAGTAAGAATTTAAGTTTGAAATTAGATTTGGGTTAGAATGGATAAAAAAGTAGATGGAAATTTTCAATGAAATAGTCTTTTCCTCTGTCATAAAGTTAAATGTATAAATTTGCCAGCAGAGCTCTAGAGTCAAGACATCAAACAAAAGGAATGTTTTACATTTCGCAGAAAAAATTTCACTCAACATTACGGGATTACAATGAACTTAATTCATCATTTTTCATTTTGCAGACTTTATCAATTTTGATTGTTCATTGTTGATAACACTTGACTTTTCATGTCAGATGTGCAATGCAGTAAGCAATAAATTTTACCTCAAGTACATTAATTTTGTAAATGGTTGATGTCTATGTTAATGTGCATTGTGCAAGCCATTTGGGTTTGCTGTGCTCCTCTTCACAAATAAATTACAAAGTGGGTAGGTATGTTTATAAGACAGTTTCCAGTAAAAATATTTACGAGCAGCTACTGGACTGTTTTTTGAAGACTAGGCACTACGCAAAGTTACAAGTGTAAGTTGCAGTGTTGGGGTTAGTATTGTTTTGCAAAAATAGCTCCTTGGCTATTTTTACTGTCTTCTAAAAATAGACACTGCCAAAAATTAATTGGAAGTTTAGTTAAAAAGACCAAAAAATTTATGAATCCTTAAGGCGTTTGTATCAAATTGTTAACCTGAATAGCCTTAAGAAAATCATTTAGAATAGAGGCTAGGTGTTTGATCCTATGTTCCCACTAAGCTGATTAAAATCGGCTATTTGTTGGAGCAAGAACAAATAATTTTTGGCAAAATAGTAAACATAGCTTTAGAAAATTCGACGACTGTGGAAATATAATATTTAGTATACTTAAATACTGGATTGGTATGAAATTTAGGGCACATAAACGTCTTTTTAAAGCTTTGGGCACAATTGTTTAAAGAAAATTTGGGCACTCGCTGATTAGCCATAAAGTTAGAGGGAACACAGGTTTGATCTCCCCCTAATTTTCAAAAATGCTCTGGTTCTTAGAACTAAAATGTGACAATGCTTGAAAAAATAACTTCTGTAAAATGTTTTTTTAATTTATTAAGGTTTAGGGGGTCCACAAAAAGGCCAAAGTTAGCCGAAATTGGTTGCTATCACAAAATGAATCTTCCTGAAAGAACCACTGCTTTTTTACATATTTTAGCATACAGTAGTTATTTAAAAGAGAGTGGCTATTTGGCTGTAGAGTCAATGTTATGTTGCCATTGGAGGCAAAATAGTCCTAAATGCTATTTTGCCTCCAATGCCAAAATAGCTTTAAACCTAACCCTTACCCTTACTTTAACCCTAAACCCAACTCCAACCCTAATCCAAACAGAAGTAAAATGCTATTTTGCCTGTAGAGGCAAATTAGCTACTTCCTACTTGAAATGTATGCACAATACTGCACTCAATAGGTTTTTGTTCCACAAATTTACACCAACAGATACTCTGCAAACACCAAAAACCACTCAGGCTAAACAAAATCGCTACAATAAATTCAAACTTAATCACTCATAAAACCTAACTGACACTGAATAAAAACATGGTAGGCCTATTTTTTGCGATTAATTAGTTTTAATGTTATTCATTTATGTTGATCATGTTTTCCCTGCGAGTAAATTGATTTGTTTGTGTTTCAACCTTCAGTAAGAATGCTTATGAAAAATTAAACGACAGAAAAAACATTCTCTAAGAAATCAGTATATATTGAAAAATGAAAATAACAATAAGTTTTGAAAACATCAGTTGCATTCAGCATTGTTTTCTGAAACTTAGTTGTTGCTTCCTAATGTGCTCAAACACTTGAAGAATATTTTGAAACTTTTCCTCAGATTTTGTTGTACCACACTATCGTTGACAACATTAATTGTCTTTACTTTTTACATACATTCTTGATCATAATCATTGCTCTTCCCACTCATTAACAGAAGCAAAAAGAAAGGCATGAGGAAGACTTAAGATTTTAAAAATGTACCATGAATCATTGTCAATAAAGTCTCTTAATCTTGTTTGCAATGTGGTGTTTTAAGGAAAGGCAGGTTTTGGAATCCTGCATCAAATCGAGATCGAAGATTGCTTTGCTAATGCTCTATTCATTGAAGCAAACCATTTCCAATATAATATAGCCTTTTTTTCATTTGGTGTTTTTTGTAGCTGAATAGAGCAAGAGGCACCATTTCTGCAGTCAAGTACCATAGGTGCCATTTCATCGCTTGAATAACAGCACTGGTTGAAACTGCATACCGGTATCAACTACCTCATATTGAAGAAGTAGCTTGTTGAGCTGTAAATCATTTTATGGAGCATCGAAAGCTGTAGTTTATGTTATCCACCACTGGGAATAGATTAGTGCCACTAAATCAACAAATATTAGTGTTGGTTTCTGATGCTTTGTAGTCACGGTTCTTGCTGGTAGTTCATCAATAAAATTTTTTAACAGACAAATTTTAATGGAGTACAGCAGCTAGTCAACCATCTTGCTTTATGTTAAGCTCCAGGTTGCTTTAGGTTATTGAATCATTGGTGCTGTTATTCAAGTAAATATTGCACAAATCGATGAACTCTTGGTAGTCACGTCGTTGAAAATTATGAACTCTTTGGAAATTATGAGCTTGAATAAACTGTACTCAGTTTATTCAAGCTCAAAAACAAAAGGTTATTGAGTTATGTGAGCTGCAACATACAGTACTTTGAAATGAGGTGGCTACCAAAAGTTTTTCAATTTGTGCAATATTTACTTGAATAACAGCACCAATGATTCAATGACCTTAAAGCAACCTGGAGCTTTGCATAAATAAAGCAAGATGGATGACTAGCTGCTGTACTTCATTAAAATTTGTCTGTTAAAAAATTTTATTGATGAACTACTAGCATGAACCGTGGCTATGAAGCATCAGAAACCAACACTAATATTTGTTAATTTTGTGACACTAATCTATTCCCAGTGGTGGATAACATAAACTACAGCTTTTGATGTTCCATAAAATGATTTACAGCTCAACAAGCTACTTCTTCAGTATGAGGTAGTTGATACCGGTATTCAGTTTCAACCAGTGCTGTTATTCAAGCGATGAAATGGCACCTATGGTACTTGACTGCAGAAATGGTGCCTCTTGCTCTATTCAGCTACAAAAAACACCAAATGAAAAAAAGGCTATATTATATTGGAAATGGTTTGCTTCAATGAATAGAGCATTAGCAAAGCAATCTTCGATCTCGATTTGATGCAGGATTCCAAAACCTGCCTTTCCTTAAAACACCACATTGCAAACAAGATTAAGAGACTTTATTGACAATGATTCATGGTACATTTTTAAAATCTTAAGTCTTCCTCATGCCTTTCTTTTTGCTTCTGTTAATGAGTGGGAAGAGCAATGATTACGATCAAGAATGTATGTAAAAAGTAAAGACAATTAATGTTGTCAACGATAGTGTGGTACGACAAAATCTGAGGAAAAGTTTCAAAATATTCTTCAAGTGTTTGAGCACATTAGGAAGCAACAACTAAGTTTCAGAAAACAATGCTGAATGCAACTGATGTTTTCAAAACTTATTGTTATTTTCATTTTTCAATATATACTGATTTCTTAGAGAATGTTTTTTCTGTCGTTTAATTTTTCATAAGCATTCTTACTGAAGGTTGAAACACAAACAAATCATTTTACTCGCAGGGAAAACATGATCAACATAAATGAATAACATTAAAACTAATTAATCGCAAAAAATAGGCTTACCATGTTTTTATTCAGTGTTAGTTAGGTTTTATGAGTGATTAAGTTTGAATTTATTGTAGCGATTTTGTTTAGCCTGAGTGGTTTTTGGTGTTTGTAGAGTATCTGTTGGCGTAAATTTTAGGAACAAAAACCTATTAAGTGCAGAATTTTGCGTACATTTGAAATAACTATGCCAACCTATGTAAAAATCAGTGGTTCTTTTAGAAAGATTTATTTTACAATATTAATCAATTTTTGGGAACTTTATCCCCTTTATGGACCCCCCAAATTTCAATAAATTTAAAAAAATATTTACAGAAGTTATTTTTTCAAGGATTGTCACATTTTAATACTAAGAACAAGAGCAATATCGAAAATTAGGGTGAGACAAAACACCCTAAAGATGCTTCATACATGGTTTGTCTGAAAGGCATTGCATATTGTGGTATTTGTGCATGAATTAGAATTTCATTTATCCGTATGTAATGTATAGTACTGTACATGGAGCCTCAGCGATATGAAGTTGATGAAGTGGGTTATCAAGTAGAGGATCCAGATCAGCTAGAAGGTACCTAAATATTAGAATGGCTCTTTATATAGGGCTAAAATTGAATTTATTTCAGCTCTTGACCAGCAAATAGGTTCATAACATACAGAGTGAAATTTGACAAATTTTGATTAGATTTCAGAGGTAGTCCAGTTATAGGTGATTTTTCCAAAATAGAGATTTTTTGTAACTTCAAATAATGCTTGTTCTTGCTTTAAACTTTCATTATCAAATGTTGCAGACCAGTGTAAATGTAATGAAGAGTTTATGATACAGTAGTCCCCGCTTAATAAGCCCACCTCGGGACCGGACAATTTTGGGCTTATTAAGCGGGTGGGCTTATTAATGGGGGGACAAATTTTTGCCACTCTCATGCGCATAAATGAATATGGTCGACTGTACTAAGGCTAAAAGTTGCTGAATCTATTAATACTGTATGCAACAGTTACAGATAACAAGCAATTTCTTTATTTATTACGATAAAGCAGTATTCATTTCCGTGCAAAAACATCGAGAGTAAGTTGCCTCATTGGTTGTTGGTGGTGCAGAAACTGTTGAATGTGGCCATTCAATTTTTTCAAATTCATTTATTTTGTCAAATCCTCTCCGCTCCAGTCCAATTTACAGACGGTGCATGTAGAATCTCATTTCAGCGCTGGAAGGTGTTGCTTCTTCCGAAAGCAAGACAATGAAGTGTGACTTTCGACGCGTTTTCACTCAGTTTTAAGCAAATGTGTTCGAAAATTGGGCTTATTAAGCAGGGTTTTGGGCTTATAAAGCGAGTTTTTTATCTATAGGAATAAATGGAGTAATTCCGGACCGAACGATTTTGGGCTTATTAAGTGGTTGGGCTTATTAACCATGGGCTTAATAAGCGGGGACTATCGTATTTATAGTCAATGCAAACTAAGTAAGATATGCTTAATTTTTTTGGCTAAAATGACTTAAAAAAAATTGTAAGATTTTGCTTGCAAAATGAAAATAATAGAAATAAATTACAAAATTCAAACTCTTGTTTAAAATTTCTGAGCAAAAAATTTATACCCTGGAACGAAGTATTAAGTAAGCTGTTTGGCAATGAGCAGTTACAAAAAATAAGGCTGCAGTCAAGAGAAATAGAATATTTATTTGTTGTTCTTAGTGGCTGATCTCATGAAATTTTATTTGAAGTCGAAACTGGTGAAACAAAGAGGTTAATTTAGACTCGATACATCGTGGTATTTTATAGAAATTAGGAAAAATTTCAGTTGTGGCTTATGAACATACTATTGACCTTTTTTTTGGTGATGCTCACTTAACCCAATTTAAGTATCTTTTATTTTGTTTATTAGTTGTATATATCTATTTCTGAATCATTAACTGTCGTGAGTTCAGATTTAGATCACCATAGATTTTAGCCAAAACTAGTGCAGAATCAAATCAGCTAGGTTTCTAGAGGTTTTCTTCAAAATTTGAAATATTGAAACCTGAGCTAGAAGCTAAAATTTATGGCTATGTAGATTGTAGATGTAAAAATCAGTTTTCAAGATTACAGATGCCACGTTGGAAATTTCTCCTGGTTTTGTGTGCCATCTGTGCTTTAGCAGCATATCTAAAAATTTGAGTTCTTTGGTTTTAGCTGTTTCATATTTTTTGTTTTGTCAGTCCTATTACAGTCATGAACAAAAGTTTAAGACCACCTCCCAAAAATGCTGATTTTCAGTAATTGGCATGTTATTGCATCAGCCAAATTCCATTGTTGCGTCATACATTTTTTCTCTTCATTGTTTTGCATTTAGCACCAATTTCTACTTCTGTTCACATTTCTTGGTTGATTTTCTTGCTATTAACCGATTTTTTGAGGTACTTCAAATGGGTAAAAAAAAGTCATTAAGCGAGGTTCAGAGGGCCCAGATAGTTGCCCTACATGGGCAAAACCTATCTGAACGGCTAATATCTGCTCAGATGGGTTGTAGTAAGACTGCAGTGGATCAAGCAATTGCCAATTATCAAGAAGATGGCTCCTATACCGACAGGAAAAGGAGTGGAAGACCGCGAGTCAGCACTGCACGAGAAGACAATTTGATGAGGAGAATAGTTGTGAGGTCGCCCACGAGTTCAATGAAGAAAATCAAGGCGGAATTGTTGCGCAGGGGTCGTAAAGTCAGTCACATGACCGTTTCCCGGCGTTTATCCAAAGAATTTAATATAAAATCATACAAACCGGCAAAAAAACCAAGGCTTACTCCTGCTATGAAAGCTAAGCGTCTACAGTTTGCTAATAACCATTAACGTTGGACTGCCCAGGAATGGCAAAATGTGCTTTTTTCCGACGAATCGACCTTCCAACAGTTTGCGGTTCGAAAAAGTTACGTCCGTAGACCACCTGGAAAACGTTTTGATGACATATATACCATATCATCAATGAAACATCCTCCAAGTCAAATGGTTTGGGGGGCTATGTGCAGAAATGGTGTCGCTGCTCTCAGCTTTCTGCCTCCAGGAACCACTATGAATGGGCCAAAATACGTCCAATGCTCTCAGAAAAGCTAAAACTTCACATGCAAATTCACAATTGTAAGATATTTATGCAGGATGGCGCCCCTTGCCACCGTTCCAAAGTTGCAAAGAACTTTTTGAATGACAACAATATTCAACTTCTCGAGTGGCCAGGAAACAGCCCGGACCTTAATCCCATTGAGAATTTGTGGACCCTCATGAAATAAAAGGTATCAGAAAAGCAACCAACAAGTGGTGCAGAGTTGGTGAAAGTAATTAAGAAAGTCTGGGTAAAAGAAATTTCGAAGGAGTATTGCCAAAGTTTGATTGATAGTATGCCGAGGAGAAGAGAAGCTGTGATAAAAAACAAAGGAGGCATACTAAATATTGAGAATCGGAACATTTTTTATGTAAATATTTGTTTAGAATGTGTCACACTATGTCCCATGTGTTTATGATTGATTATGTAGAAAATAAAACAATATCCTAAACGTAAATAAAATGCTATACTACCTTGTGCTTAAAAATTTGCAAAAATTTTAAGTGGTCTTAAACTTTTGTTCATGACTGTAAAGTGCAGAATCCTTGAATATGGCTCCTCAAACCTTTGCTAGTTTTTCCCTCTCCTTGTTGCATCTCAAAAATATGCATATTATGCTTGTGCATCTCAAAAATACTAGGCATTTAGCTCAAATTGGGATATTATGAAACAGCAAGCTGTATAACAATCAAAAAATGTATTTTTAAAAACAATTTTGTTTAAATAACATTTATCTCTGATGATCTCATGGGTAAAACAGACTGTTGGGTTACATTGATTTTTGATGTTTTAATAATGTGGTAATCTGCTTAGAAATTTACTTGAAACGTATTAAATTGGTGAAAAAAAAAAACAAACCTGGTCAGTTCTTGCTAAATAGAAAGTTGTAAAAGTGTTGTCACAAAGCAACTACTACCTGTTCATTTTCAGAGCCTGAATTTGGTCAAGATCCCGCCGATGATAATGAGCCCATTGCTGAAGAATTACAGGAGTCTGAAGGTACAGTGAATTGTTAATGAAAACTAAATCAGGTTTTATGGTGTGGTTTTGCTACGTACGATTGTTTTGAAATGATAAGTTTTGTTTCGCTTTTAAGTTTTAATACATCTGCGATTCCTTTTTTTTGCAATATTAATTTTACTTCCAATTCCATCATTATAAATGAACTTAATATGTGGAATGATTTTGTTACAATGTCTAAAAAGCACATTAGTTAATTGTATGGAGATCGTATTCCAGCAATTGGTGTTAGGTAAGAGCAACAGCAATAACGGGAATTAGATAAAAAGCGAAATTTAAATAATTATGAAGAGGAAGTAAGAATAACGGTCCATTTAGAGTTGTGTGAGATCTTTTTAATGTAACATGGCAACAAGATGATACATAAAAGAGGGAAGAAAACTTTCTGTGAGAGTCATTGTCAGTTGTTGAAAGCACTGTATAAGTAATTTAGTGGACTCAAAGGTCACCAAAGACTTGGTGAAAGTGATGATCACCAAGTCACTAGATTGAAATGGTATTGCAGCAGATGAAAAATATGCGCTGTTAGGTGGTAGTAGCCTGTGAACTTTAATGAAGAGAAAAGATTATGAAGTGGATAGTTCTAAGTTAAAACAAAAGAAAAGCAAGGTACCGGTATTATTGGGGAAGATTTATTTAGCAGAGGAGAAAACTTAAAAAGAACAATACAATGAATTCAGTTCGTAAATGGAAGGGTGTTTATTGTTCAGATTTTTTCAGATATAATTGAGTACCGGTACAGTCAGTTTTCCGTCTCTGCTAATAAAGCAAGAAACACGTTAGCAAGTGTGGATTTACAACTTGATTCAGATAGGCAAAAATGTATCAGTGTTCCCTCACATGTTTTGATAAGTGTGTTTGTGCCAAAAAAATCAGCAAGTTTGTACAGTAAACCAATACCAAAGAGAACCTTGTTGGCTTGCATCTCAAATAACACTGATTCACTGAAAAAATGCACTTTAAAGTGGTCACCCAGATATACACTGGTATTGTATTCTCATTGAAAACCATTTTTGATTTTACAGAAATCGAACAAGCTCCATCAGAAGAAGAATACATGAAGGATCCTTCTGAATCAGAAGGTATTGATAAGACTCTGTGTAGCAGTTGTGAACCTTTATGACGTGGTTCTTAGCTGATTGTCTTGAATTGGATTTTGCATGAGATGAACTAAGAAATTGCTGGCTATCCTCCAATATTCATAAAATATCAACTAGTATTGGCCGGTTTTTGACATATTTGACTGGTTGATCATTACAGGCTCATTGCCAATCTCCACTTTTCGATCGCTAACCTGATGCTCTACCAACTGAACCGTCAAAAAGTTGCTAGCTTCTGCTATCATTCTTGGAACTGGCCATGTATGCTTGTGTCCTTGGAAAAATAGGTTCAAAACATTCAGAGTGAGATTTAACAAATTCTAAATAGATTTTAGAGGTAGTCAAGTTATAGGTGATTTTTCCAAAATAGAGATTTTTTAAACTTCAAATAATGAATGTTCTTGTTTTTTTTAACTTTCATTAACAAATAGCGAAGACAATTGCAAATATAATGAAGTGTTTTTGATATTTATAATCAATACAAACTAAGTAAGATATGCTTAATTTTTTGGTTAAAATGACTTCTAAAAAATTCTAAGATTATGCTTGCAAAATGAAAATAATAGAAATAAATTACAAAATTCAAACTCTTGTTTAAAATTTCTGAGCAAAAAATTTATACTTTGGAACTAAGTATTAAGTAAGCTGTTTGGCAATGAGCAGTTACAAAAAATAAGGCTGCAGTCAAGAGAAATAGAATATTTATTTGTTGTTCTTAGTGGCTGAACTCATGAAATTTTATTTGAAGTCGAAACTGGTGAAACAAAGAGGTTAATTTAGACTCAATATATTGTGGTATTTTATAGAAATTAGGAAAAATTTCAGTTGTGGCTTATGAACATACTATTGACCTTTTTTTTGGTGATGCTCACTTAACCCAATTTAAGTATCTTTTATTTTGTTTATTAGTTGTATATATCTATTTCTGAATCATTAACTGTCGTGAGTTCAGATTTAGATCACCATAGATTTTAGCCAAAACTAGTGCAGAATCAAATCAGCTAGGTTTCTAGAGGTTTTCTTCAAAATTTGAAATATTGAAACCTGAGCTAGAAGCTAAAATTTATGGCTATGTAGATTGTAGATGTAAAAATCAGTTTTCAAGATTACAGATGCCACGTTGGAAATTTCTCCTGGTTTTGTGTGCCATCTGTGCTTTAGCAGCATATCTAAAAATTTGAGTTCTTTGGTTTTAGCTGTTTCATATTTTTTGTTTTGTCGGTTCTATTAAAGTGCAGAATCCCTGAATATGGCTCCTCAAACCTTTGCTAGTTTTTCCCTCTCCTTGTTGCATCTCAAAAATATGCATATTATGCTTGTGCATCTCAAAAATACTAGGCATTTAGCTCAAATTGGGATATTATGAAACAGCAAGCTGTATAACAATCAAAAAATGTATTTTTAAAAACAATTTTGTTTAAATAACATTTATCTCTGATGATCTCATGGGTAAAACAGACTGTTGGGTTACATTGATTTTTGATGTTTTAATAATGTGGTAATCTGCTTAGAAATTTACTTGAAACGTATTAAATTGGTGAAAAAAAAAAACAAACCTGGTCAGTTCTTGCTAAATAGAAAGTTGTAAAAGTGTTGTCACAAAGCAACTACTACCTGTTCATTTTCAGAGCCTGAATTTGGTCAAGATCCCGCCGATGATAATGAGCCCATTGCTGAAGAATTACAGGAGTCTGAAGGTACAGTGAATTGTTAATGAAAACTAAATCAGGTTTTATGGTGTGGTTTTGCTACGTACGATTGTTTTGAAATGATAAGTTTTGTTTCGCTTTTAAGTTTTAATACATCTGCGATTCCTTTTTTTTGCAATATTAATTTTACTTCCAATTCCATCATTATAAATGAACTTAATATGTGGAATGATTTTGTTACAATGTCTAAAAAGCACATTAGTTAATTGTATGGAGATCGTATTCCAGCAATTGGTGTTAGGTAAGAGCAACAGCAATAACGGGAATTAGATAAAAAGCGAAATTTAAATAATTATGAAGAGGAAGTAAGAATAACGGTCCATTTAGAGTTGTGTGAGATCTTTTTAATGTAACATGGCAACAAGATGATACATAAAAGAGGGAAGAAAACTTTCTGTGAGAGTCATTGTCAGTTGTTGAAAGCACTGTATAAGTAATTAGTGGACTCAAAGGTCACCAAAGACTTGGTGAAAGTGATGATCACCAAGTCACTAGATTGAAATGGTATTGCAGCAGATGAAAAATATGCGCTGTTAGGTGGTAGTAGCCTGTGAACTTTAATGAAGAGAAAAGATTATGAAGTGGATAGTTCTAAGTTAAAACAAAAGAAAAGCAAGGTACCGGTATTATTGGGGAAGATTTATTTAGCAGAGGAGAAAACTTAAAAAGAACAATACAATGAATTCAGTTCGTAAATGGAAGGGTGTTTATTGTTCAGATTTTTTCAGATATAATTGAGTACCGGTACAGTCAGTTTTCCGTCTCTGCTAATAAAGCAAGAAACACGTTAGCAAGTGTGGATTTACAACTTGATTCAGATAGGCAAAAATGTATCAGTGTTCCCTCACATGTTTTGATAAGTGCGTTTGTGCCAAAAAAATCAGCAAGTTTGTACAGTAAACCAATACCAAAGAGAACCTTGTTGGCTTGCATCTCAAATAACACTGATTCACTGAAAAAATGCACTTTAAAGTGGTCACCCAGATATACACTGGTATTGTATTCTCATTGAAAACCATTTTTGATTTTACAGAAATCGAACAAGCTCCATCAGAAGAAGAATACATGAAGGATCCTTCTGAATCAGAAGGTATTGATAAGACTCTGTGTAGCAGTTGTGAACCTTTATGACGTGGTTCTTAGCTGATTGTCTTGAATTGG
Organism: Trididemnum nubilum; assembly: GCA_963965965.1. Taxonomy (NCBI): domain Eukaryota; kingdom Metazoa; phylum Chordata; class Ascidiacea; order Aplousobranchia; family Didemnidae; genus Trididemnum; species Trididemnum nubilum. The sequence continues at coordinate 11,884,449 of OZ014474.1, read as the reverse complement.
ATTTTGCATGAGATGAACTAAGAAATTGCTGGCTATCCTCCAATATTCATAAAATATCAACTAGTATTGGCCGGTTTTTGACATATTTGACTGGTTGATCATTACAGGCTCATTGCCAATCTCCACTTTTCGATCGCTAACCTGATGCTCTACCAACTGAACCGTCAAAAAGTTGCTAGCTTCTGCTATCATGCTCGAACTGGCCATGTATACTTGTGTCCTTGGAAAAAAAACTCTTTAACGCTTATTGACCCAACTTGACAAAAAACTCTTGCAAAGGAACCAAAAAAGGACGAAAACGTTAGTGTGGTTAAACTGGCTCAGAGCGCTTGCTTGGTTCATACTTATGAATGGATGAAACAAATCTTCTTAGATCGATAGTTTCTTTTGAATCACCATTTTAAAGTAGATTGAATAAGTGATAGGCACATTGTTGAAACGTGGAGCGTAAGCTTGCTTTCTTTTAACACTTGCAGGAAAATTGCAAACTTGGCTACAGAGTACAGAATGAAGTGTTTTTTTTTATATTCGGACTTGAAAATAATAAACATTAATTTATGATGATACTATTGGCGATTACTCACTGCTCAGTCTATAGTGTTAGCTGTATCATGCTAAAAATACAGCATTTTTTGTGCAGATGCCATTGTCAACTTAAAAAATACGAACTTGGAAATATTTTTTAAAATTCTAGACTCTGTTTTTTAAGACCTCGAAATTTATTTTTTAGAAATTGAAGGGGATCAAGAACTACCATATTCCGATGGTGGCCAGGTCGAAGATTACCAAGTGGAAGAATACCCACAAGAAGGTGGGGTGATAGATATGAAAACTATTAATGACATTGTTCGACTCAAAGATGACCAAGTTGAAGCATTGGAGAGGCGGCTTGACCAGCAAGAAATCGAGATGTCGGACTTAAGATCAACCATGTCAGAAATGGTCCAGCCTGAATCAAACCAAGCTCAAGTGGATTTGATTCAAGAGAAACAAGAAAAAATTGCTGCGGAAGTAGCAGATTTGAACTTGAGTTTTGATGCTTTGGCTGAATCAAAGTCTCACGACGAAACAGTGCAAAACTTGCAAGACCGTGTGGAAGAACACGATCATCAAATTGCTGGTTGTCAGTCTCGTTTAGAGGAATTATCTCAATCACAGACCAAAGATGACTTTCTTGAGCCATTGGGAAAGCGCATTGAGCAACAGGAAAACGAAATTAATAGTCTCAAAACTGCTTTGGCTGCTGTCATTCAATCTCAGTCAAAGAAACAGCAAGTTGTGGTTTTAGAAAACCGAATTCAGCAGCAAGAAAATGAAATTTCGGACTTGAATATATGTTTGGCTGACATGCAAAAACGATTAAAAGATGTCGAAGCTGCTCTGGCACAAATGAGCTCCAAAAAATCTTCCTCTCAACAATCATTAAGTAAGTTCAAACAATTTTTATACATTTGTGTATTGAGGTTAAGCAATTTCAAGTAATTTTGCAGTTTACTCCATTGATTGTTGTTTTTTCGGCACATTTATTGATATTTAAGATCCAAACAATATTGGTTGTCCGGTTTTGAGGCAGAGACGTGGGTGACTTCCCAGTTTTAATAGGAGTTCTCTTGCACCTCCTCCCAAATTGGATTTATTTACGCGATTAGTTTAATGAATGAAATCCGAGCCATTATCTTGGTCTATATCTTATACCAAGAGCAAAAATTGATTTGAAAAAATGATTGTTGAAGAATATCTCAGCTAAATTCCAGTTCAAAAAGAGTTGGAACACTCAGTGGTTGAATGAGGATATCCGCTTTTTGGTTTCTCATGCTTTATAAAGCAAAAATACGGAGCTTCTTACAGTTGAATTGATTATGTGCTAAAACCAGCTTTTCATTGATTGATCCATATTTATCCTCCACTCACAAGGAAGCGACGATGGCGCTTTTATTTTGGACGAATCCTCACCCGCTTAGGAGTTGGCCTTTTTCCAAGTTTTTCAATCAACATTTTCATGTAAATTTGCTACTTGTTCGAAGCCTTCAAGCAGAAATAAACATTGTAAAGTGTCTTACAAAAGAACTAAAGAACTTATTGCTCATGAAATTAGTTGTTTGATGAAAGTGGTTGGAAAGTATTGCAATCAGTATAGGACTAGATGAAGTTAAGAACACGTAACGTTAAGAGTTTCATACCTTTGAAATTTAAATTTAAAGCGACAATTTAAACTTGGAATAAAAAACTTGTTGTAGATCATGTTCAATCGTCTCCAAAAGCTCCTACTGGTTCAAAATCACGAGCATCTGTTGCTTCAAAAACCAAATCGGCTTACGGCAGCAAAGAGGATGTGAAGGAAGTTTCTTCTAGGTTTGTTTTTTTTTGTTCGTATAATCACAAATATCAAATCAAATCTTTCATCGTACTCGCTGTACTATGCCAAAGCGTGTAACAAGTTTGCTGGGCCCATCTCTGCGAACCAAATCAACTGACCGTGAACCAACAGTTTCGTCACAGTGATTTAGTCATTGATTTCATCACAAAGTGAGGGTTTGGGTAAAATGGCTCTGGGGATAGTAAAATATTTTTATGATCGCTCTTTTCAGCCAATTGGAGTCAGTTTGTCGTGTCCCCATCTCTGCGTCATTGCCCCTGCAAGCATCATAGCTCCTATCATATAAGTGTCGCGGTGGTGGCGAGCCGTTGGCAACTCTTCGTTTGATTTGACTGGTCCAAGATTTGAACCCAGACCTCTCGTTACCGAGATGAATGTGTTACCGCTCGATCAACTGGAAGATATAGTCGCAAATAGTGTACAATATTTGCTTTGGCCTCTGTTGTCGTGCACTTCTTCAATTAGTTCAATTCAAACTCCACTCATTATACAATCAGAAATGATATATGGATCATGTTTTTGCTTTGTTTTTCATAAGAGTGATATATTTTAAGTTATGTTTGGAGATTTTCTGTTATTTTTCAGTATATTTTTAAATTAATTTCAGTTTTTTTAGTGAGTTTTTGTTCTAAAATGAAATTGCCAATCTTTGCATATAAGCCATAAGTATATTGGAAATTTCAACCGTGAATGTTTATAATTTTGGCATTTTTTCATGCGATTATAATTTAAACAGCACAGTCAAAATTAGCCTAACCATAAACATGCATTGCATATGGTTATTGAAAAAAAGGAAATATTGTTCCTGAATCCAGTTTTTTTTTTTCAAAACAGAACTGTTACGGTCAGACGTTTTTAAACCCAAGCCATACATCTTTCTACCACGACTGAGTGAGAACATTAAATCAAGCTCAGTTTGCCAAGTCAGCCTTTAGCAGCTCATAAAGTTTTCACCAAGTCTTTCTTTCTCACTTTTATTGGCAAATAATCCCAACCAAGTTAACTGACCGCCGTAAACTGATTCGGAACCAACTGACTACCTACTTTAGAATTAGTTGGCAGTCAGTTGTCGTGAACCCAATAACCCTTAATAATCTTATTATTTGTGTGTTACTAACTTTAGAAAAGCAGCCTCAACTGAACCAACCACTCGTGCTGCTAAGAAGACGAAGACCAAAACAAAGAAAACGACGTATGGAATCTTTATTTATTAATAATAGCTGACTTTTTTTACTTGTTTTTATTTTGAGTAACGAAAGTTAGCAGCCAAAAAAATTTTTCGGTTGGGATCCTGTTGAAATCATCATTTTGGCCACGAAAAAATAAAGTATACTATAAAGGCAACGTTGCCATATTGTTTGAAACCTTGAATGTGAGCAAGTGGGCCTCGCACAGTGTGCCAACCGATTGTTATGGCGAATAATTACAATTTGATAAAAAAAATGTTTGTGGAAAATGTTATTCAGGTTTTTGTAGGTCTTTTTTGTGATCTCTTCACGTGTCGTGATTTTCATGTGGCTATGGAAGTTGCCAATCGCTGTTTATCTTTAGATGACTTGTTCTCTTCGTTTTTTACTGCATTTCCATAAAGTTTTTTGACCTAATGTTGGGAAACAACTTCATTACGTCATTTGTGAAGGTGTTTTGAATGTTGTTCTAGGTAACAGATGTGTATGTTTTGGCGGAGTAGGGTGACCAATGACCTTATTTTAGTCAAGCAAAAGGGAGGACACATGTTTACAAAAATTTTTATCTACTTGCCAATTCAGATGAAGACTAAAAAAGGTCTGCTCGGAGATTTCGCTGCTTTTTCCATTAAATTTAGCTGAAGTAAAAAAAAATTTCAGTGTTAGCTTAAAATGCAAAAAGTAGGTTATCAGAGTTTTTCTTAACGTCCTTAAAGGGCTATACACCTTTTGTTAAAAAGGAAAACATGTCGTCTAAAAAGATGGGGTATGAGTGGAGGTTTTAAGAAGCCATTAATTGTTTTGTTCCATAAATATGACAATAGTTTGTTTCTCGGCAGTGCTGTCGGCCGTCAACCTTCATACAATGGCGAGGATGGATCAGTTCGTATCTACTTACGAGGTCGACCAGTTGTTATGTACAAGCCAACCGATCTTGATTATGACATCAGCCAGCCAGGCAACAAGCCTGACAATCAACTTGCTCTTGAATGGGTGTAAGTAAAATGTCGCTAATTTAATTACATCTTGATTTACTAGTTGTCTTGGCCAGGAAACAACGAGTCTTTGAGTCAAGCTGCCGCCTGTCTACCACACACTGTGGAGGCCTCACACTCTCCTTTTTAATGCTGAACGTTAAGCAGGTTAGCTATGAATACCAAGTTTTATAAGGAATCGACCGGGCCGACGGATATCAACCCAATCGGAAATTGAACCCAAGGTGATCATTTCAGTAGCAGATGCTCTATCCACTCGACCGCAGATCGGTTAGGATTAATTAAGCTTAATTTGCAATATTTAAAGCCAGCTCCTGTTAATTCTGCCCCATACATAGATGAAAATTGTACAGCTAGAAATACCAGATGCCTCTCTTTGTAGGGCATTGAAAGCAGACTGCAGAAAAATTTCTTTTATGCTGCTTGCTGTATTATCGAGACCAGAGGTTTTCAGGCCACACATGACAGGGTTTATAAATTGAAGGCCCACTGGCCCGAGAAAGACTTCTGTTTTTTGCAACTGCTCTGAAAGTTTTATTGATGCAATCTCTTTTAGTTTTTCGTGATCGCTTGCCTTGTTTAATTATGTTCCTCGTTAGATAGGGAGTCTTCTGGTTGTTTCGTGGTACATGGGTCTAGGCGAATAAACATGTAATTTCCAAGAAGCTAAAGACAGTATCCAGAGTCTTATAGGCACAATCAAACCTTAGGTTGATAGCCTAAGACATATTGTTTCGGAATAGACATCTTAGGCTGTAAATCAAAGGTTTGATTATGCCTATAAGAAAGACTCTGGATAGTATTTACAGCTTGTAATCAATTTTCTTAGTACATTGTACAAGATGCGCTACATAACCGTTTGTGTATTCAATACCATGCGTTGGTAGATGCTCAGTGTCTATTGCAGGTCATAAGTCGTGACTTTTAGATTAAGTCTGAGATGTGGTTACTTGAATCCTAGCCATATTTTTTGTCATTTAACTGTCATTGGCATAAATTTTTATGAAAGAACTGAAAAATTTAAATATTTTTAAAATTATTGAAAAATTTTACTAAGGCATATTTTTGCGTATATGCCCTAAAATTGAATGCAAAATTATGAAAATGACTGAGGAATTATCGAAATAACCGAAAAAAAAAAAAAAATTCAAATTCGATCAATTGACCAAATTAAATTAAGCTTGAATCTAGTCATAAAGCTGCTACCAAAGTTTCTTGGTATCCAAACTTTTTTTGTATTTTATTGATGATGGGTATCACTTTACAGGTACGGGTACCGGGGGAAAGATTGCCGTTCTAACCTGCACTATCTTCCAAATGGAGAGATAGCCTACTTCATTGCAGCTGTGGTCGTATTGTATGACGCCAACAACAAGAAACAGCGTCACTATTTAGGACACAACGACGACGTTAAATGGTAAGCAATTTGAAAATATGTTAGAACCAATAACGGTTGTTGAAATCTGGCGGTATTTCGACATTAATTTGTCTGTATAGTATTTAAATTTATCCAGGGTTCTCTAAGTTTGCTTGCGTCGCGCCAGAAACTTTTTTGCTATGTTACCTTTTTCATAAGAAAATAATCATGTTAGATAATAGTACTGGGCTGTTGGATTTTCATTTTTCGAAGCGCCGTCTGTTTGTCGAAGAAAGCTGATAGGCTGTTCGTTCAGTCGCTGGTAGCAATTTCACATGCTCAAATTATCATTGCATGTATCCTCATATCCAGTTACTACATCAATTATCTCTAATTTCGTTGAAAGTTCCTGCTTATCATGCAAGGAAGAAGCCGTCAATATGCGTTTGTACAAAAGCTAATCTTGATTAATTTCAGGCAAATTGATTATTGATGTATTCTGTAGTCTAGTCGTAAAATCAGCGGTACCAAAATGCGGCATATTCTTTCAACAATTTTGTATGTATTTTAAATTGATTAAAGAAAAACTGTTGTTTTTGTTTTCAGCATGGCTGTTCACCCTACCAAGACCAAAATAGCCAGTGGCCAGGTTGCTGGTGTCGATCTTGATGGAAAGGTAGGTTACCGTTTGTAGAATTTGTGCCAAATTTACCATTTGCTAAGTACTAAAAGCCCCTTTTTGCCATTATCCTGGCAGATACAAAATTTATTTAATAATGTTCGATTTCTTAAAATAGTACAATTGTAAAAGCTTAAATATTCTTTGTCATTTTAACATTAAACAATTATTGTGAAAAACCGAAAGCCTTAGTATAACGCAATGCCGGCCTCTAATGCGTTGTTTGATTGTTCGTGTTGCTACTCATAAGTATCAATGCACGTAAATAAAGTGTTGCGGCATTTCAGAAACTGCACGATTTAATCAATATAGCTTTTAAGTTTTACGTCTCTGAGTGAATATTGTTTTTGCAACAAATTGAAATGTCATTTTATCGTAAATTGAAAAAATGCTGGAATTTGAAGCAGAAGAAATAGCTAATGTACTTTATCGATTTATACGTTTCACTTAGAGCTTCGATCACTAACTTACCAGTTAGTTGTCTACATTAGTCGGTACCTGTATTTTTGCTGAGAAGAAATAGGGAAGTGTTTGCTTCAACATCAGCATTTTAAAACCCGTTTCGTTGCATATAATGGCGGTAGAAATGCATTAAAGCTTATTGCAATTTGGTAATTTTTTTCCACTAGCCATATTTCCTTAAGTACTGCATAGAAGTCAACATAGTCTGAAAATTTACTCCAATTAAAGAATGAAAAGTGAGGTGCTGTAGTCGATGACAAATACTGCGCAATAAACATATGATGACAAAGAGCACTAAATGTTCATAGCAATCTGATTTCACACTTAGGTAATAACAACGTAGAAAAGCGCCTTTCGAACCATATCATAAACATTGCTATTCATTATCTGGCAGTGATGTTTCAACTCTTAGTCATGAAATGTTAAAATGTGTTGCTATTTGTCGACTGCCAAATCGCTATTTACGTCTAGTTTGCTGTAACATACAGCATTGGCTTGTAAAAACTTTGTTTGAACTAAAAAATATCAAACGTTTGATTACGTTGAAATTTTGAGAAATGAGTTTCTTGCTATATCAATGCTTGGTGTTTGTTCGAAGTATTTTTCAAAGCAATGCTACAACAATTAATGGGTACGATAGTTTTAGATTGGGTAATTCAGTAGCTAAAGGATTGAATCCAAGAAGAGAATTTTTCGATTCGTTTATTATTTAGGAGGTTTAGTGGCTCTTTCGAAGTTCATAGCAGTTTTTTGGCTGCCCAAAAACGTCAATACGGTACTTGTAAATACTTGGGTAAACATACTAACGCACGGTGTGCTTTTGTTTCTTATTCTGAGCCTTTTATTATTTTTTGTAGTTGCGACATCCTCAAGTTCACGTATGGGATGTTGAAACTCTTACGACTCTTAATGTGATCCAGGCTTTTGACAGATCAGTCGCTGCTCTCAGTTTTTCTATTCAGGTAAATGCATTAAAATCGTATCCATTCCAAAGCAATAAACGACCATCGGTCAACCATGGTAAATTAGCTTAAGAGTGGAGCGAGTTGTTTTGCGGAAATTCCGTAAGAATTCTTTATAGCACTCTGTAAGAATTCTTTATAGCACTCTGTAAGAATTCTTTATAGCATATTCTTTATAGCGCTCTGTAAGAATTCTTTATGGCACATGCCTTGTTTCAATACCATTTTTTCTTGCCCATTACTCAGATGTTAACCTAGAAATGTGTAAAACGAAGTTCCACAGCTAGGAACGCCTTAAGCCTAATTTAACTGGCAAAGATTGCATTCAGTTTTTTATTTAGTAACCCAAGAATTTTTACTTTTTAAGCCTTGTATTTGGAGGGTATTTAAGTCAAGTTTTTTGCCGTTAATAAAAATATTGGGATAAGCCTAAAATGCATTCTCACCAAATTTGACGTTTTTCCCCTTCTCGCTTTCAAGACATTACAGTTCAAAATTAGCCGTTTTCCTCTTACTTCAATGTCGCCATTTTGTCAGTAATGTGACGGAAGATTAACGTTGGAAAAGCTGGCTTACATTTATTAAAAAGCAGCTGATTTTACATTTCTACACCTGTACTATGTTATACAATATTATTCTGCCGCAAAATATATATGGAGAATCAAGAACATGCAGTAACACTTTTGAAATTTTGTTTCTAATTGGCAACCGTGGCAAAATTTGGATGGGGAAAAAGTCTTAGGGGGAAATCTAATCTGTTATATCTCTGGAACGAAAGGTCGTAGAAAGCTCAAATGTGGTGAAGTTTGTTTTCATACCTTTCAATTTTTTTTTTTTTAAGAGAAAATCAAGCAAAAAAGTTTCTCTCCTGAATGCCCTTTTAACGCTCTTACTGACTTTGATTCTGGTAGGCCGTAGTATCGTTGCCAGATGATTAATTATTGTTTTGAAGTTTTGAAAGTAACCGATTTTTGCGCAGAACGAGGGGTTGTTTCTTTGTGCAATTGATGAAACAAATGATCATGTTCTGAGCATTTGGAATTGGCAAAAAGAAAAGAAGATTGTTGAAGCTAAGGTAAGAATTGACCCTACTTTCCCATTTAGAGATCAAGCCATTGTTCTGTGGTGACCGAGTGACTATAATATATTTTGTCCTGCGGTATCCGATTATTGGCACAGGTTGCTCATTGCTATGGGTGGTATTGCGCAACGAACAGATATCGCGAGACAAAAAGAATATAATTAATTTTGTATTGTTCTTTGTTTCACTCGCTGTATATATTTCGCTGCTATGCTTTATGTCGTCATTATTAATTAATTATAATCCATTTGACTTGGCTTGCAATTCATTTTATTCTGCTTGATACTGAATCTATTTTGAGAACGTAGCATATAGACACCACTCCATTGGTGCCCCTTGTGGGAAGCGCTTACATTGGTGCTTCTTTTGAGACTGGAAGCTATTCGTACTCAATTGGGAACAATACTAAAAGGCGGAAATAGGAAAAGGAGGAATTCGTGCTAAAAGGCGGGCTACGGTTCCCTAACCCTAACCAGCCTTTTTCTATTTCCGTCTTTTAGTATTGTTCCTCAATTGGTTACCTGAGCCATGTTAGGATGTGAGACGCCGTCATTTTGCTCGTGTGAGGATCTCCCTGTGCTCCTCCGTGTCCATCGATTCCCGAACTCACTAAAGTTTAAATAGCTGCTGGTCATGACGAAACTGAATAACCTTTAATCTATAGGGCCAAGAACTTGGGCTGTGGCCCGATTGTTGGATCTCGATGTTAAGGGTCACCCTCATACCTTGAAGTTGCCCCAAATTTAGCTCACTTAGATTTCATTCAACACCGCAGCAATCAAGTTGTACTGTACTATTAAATTTGTCTTTTTTCTGCAGTACGAATACAATGTACTGTTCGAGCTGTATGGTGTGTACTGTGCAATTTACATGCGAACATTGTTCTAAGTTTTATAGTTTTTGATTGCTAAGAAAATCAAAATATATTGACACGTACTGGATTAACCAGCATACACGCAACGCCTTTGTAAAAGGCTTCATCAGTGAGCATGTGTTATTGCAAAAGCATTTATCACCTGCGCTTTTAAAAAGTGATGTTCCTTGTTACCAGCCTACCGTTACCTAAGCGTGCATTTCTTAGAGCTAAGAATGTTGATAAACAGTGCAGTCGCATTGTTACCACTAAAAGCACCAGGCTTTTTGGCATCATGACCAATGACTAACGAAAAAGACATTTTTTTTCATAGTCTTCGAAGGACCAAGTGTTCGGATGTGAGTTCAACCCTAATTCAGATAACAGCATTGTCACGTATGGCAAAGGACACATCGCTTTTTGGGCATTTGAAGGCAACCATTTGAACAAGAAACAAGGTGTTTTCGAGGTACAAGTTACATGCGATATGAAATTGATTAATGTTTTATTGTTTTTTTTACCATTTTGTTCTTAACTGCTCCGTCACATTGTTGCATTAATTTTATTGCACCATGATCAAGTTGTATGATAACAAATGCGATATTGTTCAGTTGTTGTTTTTCAAGAATTTGTAATTATTTCATGTTTTCAAAAAAATGAATTTCCTCTCCTATGCAAATTTTATGAAACAACATTTGTTCATTTTTATAAAAAAATACTAATAAAAATACTTTCTTTTTCAATCCTGTTTAAACCAGTTGGACTCGTTTTTTTATCTTTCCGTCTGGATTATTCCAGTTTTACTTCGTTTGTTTTCCAATGGACTGATGTATCGTGCATCACGGCAATCTCAATTTAGCCTTCAACTGATTTTGTTGTTTTTTGTGTATTTTGCAGAAATACGAGAAACCGAAATTCATATTGAGTGTTGCTTTTTCGCCAAGTGGTGAAGTTCTGTCTGGAGATTCAAATGGAAACATTCAAGTCTGGGGAAAAGCCTCAACCAAGAAAATCATTCGTTTCATCGAGGTAGAATCATAGAATAGTGGTTATTAGAATTCAGTTTTGTATTTGCTTATAATCATCATAAATGCGAACAATCAAGCAATCGAAAAAAGAAAATTATCTAAAACCACAGCGAGTTTCGTTATAGACCCTCATCAATATTATCTTTGCGTTACTCTTTTATAGCGTTTTATGATGTTATATCTATATTGTTTCTTGATTTTTTTTAATGATTTCCCGTAATCAAGTTATTGTGTTGTAGAATGCTCATGATGGTCCGATATTTTCGATCTTCGCAAATCAGGAATTTTTTATTTCTGCTGGAAAAGATGGGAAGATAAGGAAGTGGAATTTAAAGGGTTCTGCCATCGAACAGACAGCGGTAATGCTCCACATTCCACAAGCTAAAATACCCGTACTAAGTGAAATTAAATAATTACCAAAAAGTACTGTCGCTGTTTTCTAATCAAGTCTATAAATTTCTATCTAACATGGTGTTGGGTGTGGCAGGTCGTTGAGAGAAATTACGGGCCCTGGGACAGATCCACGAAGAATAGTACTTCTCAGCCGAACAGCTAATTTATCTTACTGGCTTAAGGCGAAGACCAAAAAAAGTCTTCGCTCAACTTTGAGCCATTTTTCTCCCAATTTCAGAGTGTGATGTTCTCAAAATTCTCGATCTTTGCTTCAGATCAGTTTTCAACCAGGACGGTCCTCCACAAAAAATTTCGCACCAGGATGCTTCGTCGCCCCTTGCCTTTCTCCCTCTCAACTGTCCTGGGTTGTTTGCTAAACATTGAATTCTGAGTGTTTTTTCAGCGATTTTGTTGAGCACAAGCAGTTTTTTTTACATTGGCATTGTTAGCATTGGCAAAACCCCTAAATTTAGGCACTAAATTTAAACTTTGGTTAAGAAAAGCATTAGGTGTTCAAAATGCTGTTAAGTACACCAACATGGTTGTAGAGATCTACGTTATTAAATATTGAAAGATTATTTTAACCAGTTTTACGGCTATTAACAAGCAAATACCAACCTTGCCTTGAACCGTAATTTTAAATAATTCATATTTTTCTTCTAGATTCCCGAATACGCCGGAGCCGTTCGAATGGTCTCGTGCAACGATGAAGGAAGGTTGCTGGTTGGAACTAGAACTAACCGGATTTTGAGCGGAGCGTTTAGTGGGGAGTTCGAATCTTTGGTGCTCGTACGTATTGTGATCGGTTAATTTTGATTTTTTTTTTTTTGAGCTTTCAGCTCTTTTTTCTCCTTTAGTTGCTCTAAAAATTTTTGCTACGGAACTTAGTTATTCTTGGTGCATTTTGTATTGCCCTTATCCTATGGTGCATAAACGATTAGTGGTCGAGTAGATAGAGCGTCTGCCACTGAAACGGTAAACTTTGATTTCAGTTTCCGGTCGGTTAAATGAAGGACTGTAAAAATGGTGTTTACACTGCACAGCTTTCCTTCTTGACGTTCAGCAATAAAAGAGACAGTGTGAAGCCTCCGGCGTGTTGTTTGGTGGGCAGGTGACAACTTGACTCGAAGACCGCAAGACTTCGCTGTCTCCTTCCTGACAAAGGCAATTTGGTAAATGAAGCTGTAATTACAATTACGGAATAATACTCTGTGACGGTGTATCAGTATCACCAGATCACTTACTATTAGGCGAAAAAAACATTTGCGTTCTCCGAGAAAGTCGTGCTTTCATCTTACCTTCTTTCAGGGCCACGTCGAGGAATTGTGGGGATTAGCCATGCACCCTTCAACCAACCATTTCATCACAGGAGCTCACGACAAACACCTCGTTCTCTGGGACACTGTCACTCATGTTCCGCTGTGGTCCAAGGTATTTTTCGGTTGTGCGGAATTTATTTTTCGGTCATTTTCACAAATGCTAGCTCAATTTTAGGGTTACAAGAATATTTTACAATAATGCTCATTTCCGTGCTCATTTCCAGGACCTTAATGTCTGAGACCCAATTTTTCTGGAGCCAGATATCCGTAAACCATTTCTTTAGGACTCAGTTCTTTGGGATCTATTTGTACTAAGATAGTTCAGTTAGAGCACAGGTCGCTTCGAATTACTGGGCATGTTGACATAAATATCCGCTGCGGTTCAAGGGTAATATGTTTTGTACGCTTTCGTTTCTTGTTAATTTATAATCTTGTTTTATAGACGTTAGAGGATTCCATTCAGTCCGCCGCTTTCCATCCATCTCTCGACAACATTGTTGCCGTTGGCATGACAACTGGCCGCTGGGTGGTGATAGATACCACCAATTTGGAAGTGATTGCTAACAACACGGACGGCCCAGAACAGCATGACGTCATAAGATATTCACCAGGTACGTACATAAGTTGTTGTTTTTCAGTATTTGGTGCTGCCTCTTTGCGTTCCATTTTTCGTAATGTAGTTACCAGTCACAATGGTACGTATATATAGTCTTTGCACGATAAGGCTTGCAATCTAAGTAAGCGTAGGGCGCTGTTAGTGTTTATCAGAAAAGCAGTTGAAATTTACAAGTGCGTTCTACAATTAGGTATATAACATTCAATGTTTTCAAATTGATCGAGCGATAACGCGTTCGTCTCTGCAGCGGAAGTCAGAAGTTTCAAATTTCTGAGCCGATCAAATCGTACACAGTTGCCACCGCTGCTGCATTTCTTCGAAAAGAGATGTGTTGCCTGAACGCAATGACGCGGAAATTGGCCCCGCCAACTCATTACACGCTTCGACGTAATACAGGAAGCATATTAAAAGATTTGATTAATTTCAATTTGGCACCCAGTGTTATTATGCCGTTGGTTCTTGAGAATTTGACATACCGTGGTACAATCACCATCCAATCTGATCGACACTTTGCTATGAGGAAGTCTGGTTGAGTTAAAATCTTTTAAAGAGCAAGGAAAACCGATAGAAAACGATTTAAAATGGATTTAATTTAGATGGAATGCGATTGGCTGTTGGTTCCCATGACAACAACATCTACGTTTATAACGTGAGTGATGACGGAAGAAGTTACACGAAACTTGGCCAATGCTCTGGTCACAGCAGCTACATCACTCATTTTGATTGGTCGAGCGACAGTCAATTCATCCAATCAAATTCTGGCGATTACGAATTGCTTTATTGTAAGTTTAAACATGAGGAAAAAGAGTAATTTTTTCTATTAACATTAACGAAACAGCGTTCTCAACGTTCTTAAAAGGCTTGTTTGGTTAAGTTTTTGCTTGTCTTTTTGATATTTTCCGAAAAATGACTGATTGCCACACAAAAAAGAAAAATTGTCGCTTTTACTTGTAGTTGATTGGATTAAGTTTCAAGAAATTTTCAGATCCATTCTACTGATGTTATGCTTGCTATTTAGGGGATGCCCAAAACTGCAAGCAGATTACGTCGACATCATCGATGAGTGATGTACAATGGGACTCACAAACATGCGTGCTTGGTTTCTCTGTATTAGGTGAGTAGTGGTACGAGATTTCAATTCAAATATTTTAATAACGTTTCCGTAGAGTCGACACAAGACGGAACCGTTTCGCTATATTGAAGTTGATCGGCTGCGTACAGACAGCTTTGGAAACTGGCTGCAATTACAGTGACGTACTATCCAATCAAAGTTTTCATTGACGTTACTTTTCATCGGCACAGCTTAGAGGTGGTATGGAAGCTATACGAAATTTGCTATCAATTTTTAGTTGTGGTTCCAATTCAACAACAATCTTACATGAACTTTCTCTAGGTATCTGGCCAGAAGGCGCGGATGGGACCGACATTAATTGCACTGGAAGATCAAAGGACCAACAACTACTGGCAACTGGAGATGACTTCGGAAAAGTTCACTTGTTCACTTATCCCTGCTCCCAGCCTCGAGTAAGTGATATTTGCTTGTTCGGTATTCCTTGTGGGGTCTATTCTAGACAACCAGTTAGGTAGCTTTCACTTTTTGGTTATCGTCAAGACCAAAGGTTGAAAATTACAGATCGCATGTTTCAATTCATATTAGTGGTAAATATTTGCTTGAATTATAATTTTTTATAGAGTGTATCAAATCAAACACTTTAGTAAGATCGAGAGAGATAATTCCAATACGACCAGTGATATGGAAATAAAAGCGATAGAAGCGGTAAAAGAGTACCACTTTCGTTATTATGTTTTTAAAAGGGCAATCAGGTCAAGTTTTTTACTGTGGACCAAAATGTTGGAAAAAGCCAAAAATGCATTCTCGCCAAATTTGAACTTCTACGTCTTGCCGTTTTCGAGATATTGCAGTTCAAAGTCAGCAATTTTCTTCTTACTTCAGTGTTACCATTTTGCCAGTATTGTTTCAGAAGATTAACTTTTGGAAAGTTCTTGAAAAGCCGCTAATTTAAGGTGAATTTACTCAGTATCCGTTTTTCGTCCGTTTTTGCTTCTTGAAAAAGTATGCGCTTTCTCATCCGCATTTTTATAAGTCCATATCCGCTCTAAGTGGACTGTTGTATATAGATAAAAATTTTGTTCAAAAATTTTGTGTATGAACGATAAGAGCGATATTTCAAAATTGAGCTGTACCGCTTTACAAAAAAATTTTTTCTGAAAACTTTTGTCCGGTATGTGACTGTCTACTTAGTGCGGATATGGACTTATAAAAATGCGGATGAAAAAGCGCATACTTTTTTCAAGAAGCAAAAACGTAAAACTACGGACGAAAAACGGATACTGTGTAGATTCACCTTTACAATTCTGATCTTTTACTGTGTTTTGACTACAGCACTACCGAAAACACTTAAATCAGAGTTACAAACATGCTGTAACTTTTTGAAATTTTGTTTGTAGTTAGCAACCCTGGCAAAATTTATAAGGGCAAAAAGCCTTTTGAAGGTCTTGGAAATTGTCTTATCTTATGAATGGAAGGTTGTAGAAAGCTCAAATTTGTGAAGTTTGTCTTTAGATCTGTCAAAAATATTTGAGTGAAAACCGAGCAAAAAATGCTTCGATCTGAATGCTGTTTTAAGATGATGATTGTTACCTAAAGGACCATTTGGTTTTGACATATCTGGAAAAAAATTTTTGTCAAACAACTTTCAAGAAAAAAAATGTTAAGCAAAAACTACGTCATCAAGTGGTAGAAGCGAAAGCGATGAGGGTGGAAGCGATTGACAACCTGCGCTTTCACATCCATGGTTTTAACTTAACGTATTTGCAGAGTGATAGTCGCGTGTACAGAGGTCACAGTAGTCACGTGACTTCGGTTGGATTTCTCTCCGACAACCAGAAAATATTAACTACTGGAGGGCAGGATTGCAGCATCATGCAGTGGCAAATCGTGTGAGAAGTTTGACGCAACCGTTTACGATTTATAAGTGCGGCTTGAAGGTCTGTTAAAAAACTAGTTTTGTGTTACTAAGTTAGCCGAAATAAAGATCATCGCTCCACTTCTTGCGTAGTACAGTAGTGACTGTTTTAGTTTTTTTTTTTTCTTAAAGTTGTTATTTCACAGTAATGCCAGATTATCACTGATCTGACCTGTTGGCATGTTTGGAAAGCCAGTGTTTAGTTCGATGGAATAGGCAACGTTATTTCTGCTTAAATACACTTTAAGAACGAGTAAATTTTTTTGAGTCGAGGCAGCTGTTAATTTTTTAGCCATTTTTAGTCTAATTTCTAAATAGCTTCGAGAACATCGATGTCAATTTTAGCGACCGTCTTGGTAAAACTGTTTAAGTTCCAATGCTTTGTAAAACTGCAAAAGCGAGTTTTTTTCAACGTGAACGGCAGCCAAAATTTTTCTCAGTTGCCCGCACAGTGCACAATAGCACTCCATAATCTCAGAACATTGCAATTTTGCAAATACTGGAAAATCATTAAAATTTCATTTTCTTAAATCGTAACATAGTTTTGTTTTTAATATTAGATATTTATACTTTTTCGTTTGTTCCCAATTTTTGTTGCTGCTAAGGCTGGCATTGGTCTTAAATTTTAAAAGTGCAGTCTTGTGTTGTTTTGTTATACAGATATAAAGTGGCAAAAAATAAGATGCAATAAGAAAGTCTTGAATTCCATTTGCGGAAATCTCGTTCAGCCTATAGTTGAAATTTGCACGAGCTTTTCAACATATTGTGAATTTAAGTTATTTTCTGTCTATTTTCGTGTTGACAGCAGTTCTTGCTTTCGTTCAAGTATTTTTCCATTGTAATTTGACAGAATTGTTGCCATGAGATGTGCTGTACTTTGTGTAATGAAGCTTCAAGAAAAGGCCTTATGTGTTTGCTACCTGCTTGCCCTGTATTCAGAGATTATGCAATCAATTTTGCTGCTTGCTGTGTTTTGATTTCACTATTTGCTGCCTTATTTTCTTTTATTTTGATCTTATTTCCAAATTAGGCCAGTTTCCAGAAAAAAGATTAGTTTCAAAGCTTGGCTAATTGTTTTCCCAATGAGTATTTGAACAAGAATTTTGGCGGCACTATTTGCTACTCAGTGTTTTTGATATGTAACATCAGCCTGTTACTGAAAAGATGTTTTTTGTGGGAAAAATAAGAAACGCCTTTAGTGTATCAATCTGCTTGCCTTGTTATCTCTATTCAGTTTATGCAATGAGTATTTTGTGTTGCTTGCCATATTCATTTCATGTGTTTGCTTTTTTGTTTCATTTTATTTGTTAGCAAGTTTATGTACGCCTTCAAGATCACGAAACAAATATATAGCACAACCTAGCGTCAAATGTTTGGTTATTGAAATACCAACAATATCTAATATGCAAGCTATCGCGATAGTTAAAACCGTGATAGCATTTAGATTTCAGACAAAATAAAATGGTAACTTTTACTCTGATTGAGCAGTGGGAAAATGTCTTCAAATTTGAGCTGTTTCCGTCTTGCGTTTGGAAGCTACCTAAACTACTGTATTGCAGTTATAAAATTAACCCTAATATAATACAGTATATGAAGCAGTGCGTTCTGCCAGCACTGAGATCATGTACTGTAGTTACGCGGGACTTCCCAACAAAGCGCTATTCGCCTAAATGCACTAACAACCACGCCGTTGATTGTTGTGCTGGAGTGGTTGGCATGCTGTCTGGGAGACTAAAACCAAAAGGCTCATCTTTTTCGGTGCAGTTGGTGATTGCTCAAGCTATGAAATACAGACCTGTAAATGTCCTGCTATTGCAAGTTTCTGATACTTGATGAGCAGTTGAAAATAGAAGTTAGACATTGGCTCATTATGCATAAAACACCATTATTTTTACATATGTATATTTATGTTCAAAAGAAAGAAAGACTGGATATGTACAAAAAAACGTGTAAACAATTGCCTGAAAAAATACCACATTCTGCATAAAGGAAACAAGCAGCAAATTGTCAGGAAAAGAAAACAAAATACCAACCGACAAGCGCAAAAACAAGGCAGCACTTGAAATTTTTGAGAGATGCTAAGAATCGTATTCTGAAAGCATAACTGAGACTAACAGGACTCGGTCCAAGTAAGAACAACGAAATTTGTTCAAATGCAAATTTTTAAAGCTGTTTTTTTTTAAGTTGTGGCGCAAAGCAAAGTTTCCGATCTAATTTCTAATCACATACAAAATTTTCATCTAGTCATAAATAGCAATCGCATGCTCACTTTAAAATACTGATCTATGAAACCTGAAACTGCATAAATCAAACAGCAAAATTTTCAACAAGTTACGTGAATTTTCCAAACTCCCGCAAGAAACAACGTATACTTGAAAACCAAAAAATTTGGTACATGTATCTGAGTAACTTTTAACTATTCTAACCCCTCCCCTGGAAAGAGGTAAAAACTAAATGGGAAAAATGCCTTGCGATGTTTAAACTAAATCCAAGTTAGTGGGAAACTAAAAACGCCAAAACCGTCAGAAAAAATGGTAGTCTAAATTTGTTTTAAAACTTTTAGACCTTTCCTTGTTTAGAAGTGATAGAGCATACAGTATAAAAATCGACACACTGACAATGAATGGGTACAACACAACTCAACAGCCATCTACTCAAAAACCAAAGCAAAATGACCGTTTGCTACAGTTGAGCTTACAAAAAAGCTGATACAGGCTTGCAGTATTTTAAATAATGCTGAAAACATTGCATTGTATCCAGAATTTTCATAACTTAGGCTTCTCAGAATGTACTGATTATAATACAAAAAACATATTTCTAGGTTTGGTGTTAAAAATTCAGATACACTTTGGTAAGCCAAAAAGCCAAATTGCCCAGTAACTGTCAGCGCATTAAATAAAGTGCTATCATCACTACTGCTGACAAATCCAATATCTACTAAAGCGGTTTTCAGATACCCAGTGGTTATACTTTCACACCACTTTATATAGATGCACGGTACTGTATCTTGCAACTACAAGATTTAAACACAATAAAGCTGCACAAGTAAGTAAGTAAAGACATCCCAAAGCAACATAGGCTTAGCGAAAAACGCGAAATGTCTCGAATTTTCTTAGCTTAGCGGTTGTTATCCTCATAACTGCATTTATAACACACAAATGCACCAAAAGCAATCAAGTTTCACACGAAATGAAAAGTTTTTTTTCAAAGATTTTGAAATTTTTGGAATAACAGCAAACCAGGCAATATTAATTATACGAAGTGGTCCTTTTCAAATTCCATGAATTGCAAGTAAATATGAAACACATGTTAACCCGTTTTGCACAACTAAGCAATTGTAAGTTATCTTTGCAACTAGTCCAAAGGATCCCAATTTGGGTTGATATTATTATCAATTAGGTTGTACGATTACGGTCAACTCCCAAGCTTAGTGATGTTTTGCAAAAAATTTGCAACTTCAAAAAAATGCGATGTAAAAGTGAAGACTGAGATTTCAAGAAGGTTTTTGGGGAAGTGGTCATTTGAAAATATGATTGAAAGCACAGTAAAAACACGCACACAAAATAAAACTACACCTTAGGGAACACAACCCATAAGAGAACTTCCAATTATGATGCAACGCTAGAGAGGAAAAAGTTTCAACATGAGTTTTAACACCAAACGTTTTATTTAATTTGAGAACAAATGCAAAAAAATCTTTTTGTGCCACATTGCACTACGACCTGTCAAAGATGTGCGCGATTCCAATGGTGAAATAAAATTAACTTAAACAGAGTTTTCCAAGCAAAAATAGTGTCATATCATAATTGAAAACTCGAAATCAAAATTTCGAATTACCTGTGAAGACTCCCAAAATCAAAAAAAGTTCCAATTATAAAGACAACTACAGCAGCTTTTTAGCATAGTACCATTGAAAAAATGTGAAATGCAGATCGTAAAACACAGCACACAATACGCAACAAATTGGCAATACGGGTGAAAAATAATGATGATTTTCATAGTTTTGGATGGTCCTGCATATTTGATGCTACATTAGAAGACCTGTGGGTCAATTTCTGACGCTAATAGTTAAAATGAAAACCGCAGTACTTCAGTTGCCCAATTTATTTTGTGCACCACGTTTTCGGACACAAACTTGTCTTGGCCTTTCTTTGTCAGCCTTACTGTACCATAATGGGAGAATCAAGCATGAGACATCACACCAGCCAAGCGGAGGAGAGATCCAGCCGCTCTCTTCACTTCCTCCTCCTCACTAGCGTCCAAACTCCTCCTGAAAGAGTCTTTTCTTTCTCTTCTTATTCTCTTTCTGCTCTCTAAGGGTTGGTTTGACGCTCTGCCGTTTTTGGATCTAGTGTTGTACTTGGAGTTGCTTGAGTAGTTGGTGCTGTTGTTACGATGGGAGTAGTAATAACTCGATATTTTACTCCGGTTATCAGTTGAAGTTTTTCCGAGATTTTGCGTTTGAACTTTCTTCTCCCGATTTTCGATTTTTTGTTTTGAACAGATTGTCTTTAGCTTTTTAGGATTTCTTTTTTCTTGCAATTTTTTGCCAATGTCAGTTTGATACCCTTTGCTTTTTATGTTTGACGGTTGTGCCTTGCAGGGCTTTTGTTTTGACTTGGATTTTTTCTTGCTTTGAGACTTTGCTTTTTTTGTCTCGAAACTTCGACAGCTCCCGAATCCGCTATCAAAAAGACTCTCTTTTTCATCTTCGTCACTAACCACCATTATCTCTTCCATTATGTCATGCACGATGTCCATATCCATTTCTCCTTCAGACATGTGGACCGTTTCAAATTCATACGCTTCGTCAGGGTCTGATTTTTTGCTACTTGAAGAGGATCGACGGGCGGGATTTAGAGCCGCTTCTTGGCTTGGTTCTAGCGAGCAGTAGCGATGATCTTCCTTTGCATCACGAATCACGACAAGTTCATCATCACAATCTTTATTAGTGTCATTATCACCGAAATCCGTGAAACTAAAAATAATGACGAATCGAATATGATCATTGCCATTTTTAACCGCTTTCCCCTTAATTTCAATGAACTTCGAGCAGTCAAACATACACACTACATAGGCCTTAGATTAAAGGATCCCCATGTGATCCCCTTAGAGGATCTTGAGTAGCTCCAAACAAATGCTCACCGATTGCGATCAATAGCTGCGGATTTTGCAGTATTGACTCAGCATTCCAATACTACACTTAGTGGTGGTGGTACTACCCGACCCCTTCCGAGGGATGGGGGCGCGGAGGAACTCCGCGGAGACCCAACAGTCGGGCCACTCTCCAAGGTCTGGACCATAGATCAAGAATAGAGAGAGAGGAGCCAAAGATAGATTTACGAAGAGGTTCAGAGGCAAGACAGTCGAGGAGGAGATGATTGAGGTCCTGTAGAGGATGTCCACAGGCACTATAAGCATAACTCTCCTTCCGACTGATCCTGTGAAGATATGAGGATAAAAGAAGACTGTGGCCATGGCAGCGTAGACGGGAAAGCTCACAACGAATAGGGCGAGAAAGGAGCAGTTCCTCCGAAGAGACTTTGGGGACTTGGTAGTTTAGATAGGAGTGGGAGATGTGACGTCTCTAATTGTGGTACTGGAGATAACGGATTTAGGCAATGACTGGGGAGAGGGAACGGGATCGCGTCAGTGGGCAGGGAGGCACCAGCTTTGGCAAGTAAATCCGCATTTTCATTACCGGGGAGACCAGTGTGACCGGGGACCCATTGGAAGTTTAAGGTGGTGCTGTTGGAGAGGGAGGAGGCGAGGGACCAAACATTCCAGAGGGACTCAGGCAGAAGATAAGAGAGGGCTGATGAAAGGATTGAGAGGGGCGATTGGGAGTCAGTTAGGAAAAGGACCGACTGGAATTTGCAGGTCATCAAATGGTTAGTACACCAATGGAGACCTTGCTTGAGGGCAAAGGTTTCAGCTGTGAAGATGGAGGCAATTAGACCAGTAGAAAAGGAAAGGGAATTGGATGTGTGGCATTTGGAGCATGTGACATATACTCCAGCACCACCGGGACCAAAAAGGGACGGGACAGAACCATCAGTCCATACTTGGATATCGGAAGGAGGGAGGGAGGATAGTCTGTTTGAAGCAGACTGTAGTCGGGATGTACCGTTGCCTATGCAGTCGGGAATGAAGGGGGAAACAGTGAAGTGGGTTGCAGTCTATGGGGGAAAAAGGGGGCACATGGTCAGAGTCCCACGTGGGGATGGGAAAAAGGGGGCACATGGTCAGAGTCCCACGTGGGGATGGGAGTGATTGTGTAGCCGAAGAACAGAATGATTTTTAGCAGGGTTTCTTCGTTAATCGACAGGGCACGTTTCTTGTTGCCAGGGCATAGAGGCTGGAGAAGTCTGGGGGGAGACAAAGAGCACGTTCGAAGGAGGAGAGGGCCTGATGTTCAAAAGTTAGCTTTAGAGGAGGGAGTTGGGCCTCAAGAAGGAGTAGGGAGGAGGGGGTGGAAGAGAGGCACCCAGTAATAAACCTGCATGCAGCTCTGTGTAGGACTTCCAAGTAATTGGTTGCGTGTCGCAGAGGAATGGGAACCATCTAGGAGAGGCATATGTGAGCACCGGTCGCACAAAGGCTTTTTAAAGTAGGGAGAGAGATTCTTTCGTGGGAACCCAGGAGGCAGTGGCTATGGAGCGAAGGGCTTTGTGGCGTGGAAGAATTTGGAACACAGGGATTGGACGTGGATCCCAAAGGATAGAGTCCGATCAAAGGTTACACCAAGGAATTAAAGGGTGGGATACTGCACTTAGTCGGTACTGTGGCCGAGAGGGTGAAGGCGTCGTTTTTACGATGACCCTGATCGCATGATTAGGATTCATCCGGGTGTTGCGTCTTCGGATACGACGCTTTACGATGATTACCTATACTTGGTGGCTTCGAACAAGCAGCAAATTCAGTGCACGAGAATTTGGAGAAATCCAATGGAACATTGGAAACTTCTAAACAGTTTCGGATTCCTCCAAACACGAAGTAGTTACTGCAATGAAAAGTGTTCGGATCATCTAATAGTTAGCGTCTGACGCTATCCGGTGACGAGAGAATAAATATGCACAACAAAAGCAACAACTCTTTCCAGTGACAACTAATTTTGTCAAAAGCTTGGTAGATATTTCTATTCCGTATTCTTACACTTTATCATCCCCTCCAGGTCTCATCAAACGTCAGAGGTATGGTGGAAATTCGGCAAAAATTGATGTTTCCTTGACAGATAGCTGAAATGTTGCAAGACATTTATCTTGCCGACCACATCATATAAACTAACAGATTCACCCGAACTTGCTCCTGTCGATGCGTCGTGACGCGTAATATTAAAACTTTCTCTACAATAGCTTGTATTATTACCCGCACTGGAAATAAGAGTCGCGAAATATTTCCTCTATTGTGTGATGGATGAGATCGACTTGTTCTTCAGATTTGATTGATCCTGTAACAACATGCAATGTTAGCGGAGACGTTCACTTAACAAAGCTGAGTAAATTGAGCAATTTGCTACTATTCTATAAATCGTCGTAAAATTAAATCAAAGCAAAGAAGAAAAAGTGAATTAGTTTAAAGATTACAACACGTATCTATACAAATAAGATTAATTTGGATTAGTCTCAATTATAAGGACTACAAAATTATACGGCAATGGAGTAACAAACCAAATGCATGCGCATTTTCAAAAAGCAATTAACAGCGCATGAAATTAGTGAATTGAGTGCATCTTTAGTGTTGGCTGTTGTTAAATGTTTAACAAGCCTCAGAGCAGCTTAGAATACAGTAACTCCTAAGCGGGTGAGAATTCGTCCAAAATAAAAGCGCAACCGTTGCTTTCTCGTGAGTGGAAGATAAACATGGATCAACTAATCAAAATCTTTGAACACGTAGCTTCTCCAAAATAATGCAACGAGGGAATGTAACGCTGAAGAAAACTTACCTTCAACATGAAGATCAACCAAATCCAAGGTGGCAGAAGAAAAACCACGTTCTGGAAAATTATTATGTCATAACATATTAGACAACACAGGTAAACTAATACGCTGTTCGTAAAATTATTCGTAATCGACAATTCAAATGATCTGATGCGTTACTTCTTTATCGATCAAAAAATGCTTAAATCTTGGGTTTGCACGTTCATGTGTACGAACCAGACACTCTGCGTCTGACTAACCACACCAACGCACAGCATTTTTTTTTTGGTTCAGTTTGCAAGTCTTTCGTCACGCTGGGCCACTACAACGTGTAGGCTAAAATGTCTTTCCCCAGGGCACAACGAATTTTTGATAAAATGCCATAAAAATAGCAAAATTTTGTTGAAAACAGAATCGGGTCAACTTTTTAAAGGTTCTAGAACCTCAAGGATCCTCTTCTAACTCTCGGATGTCCTATATAAACATCTAAAATTGTTGTGATACTTCAAAAAATATTCGCATATGGTTTTCGAATGATTCAGTTGTGGCTACAAGCAGGGTGCAATGCAAACGAGAAAAAACATAATTTTATTGCTGTCAAATGGCTTCAATTCACTATTTTTAATTAGGAAATAAAGACGATTTATGCAGCGCAATTAACTGAAGCCGGTACGCGCATTTACAAATGTTAAGATCCCACCCTTTTTGTAAATAACTGACTAGCTTTTAAGTGGCGGGAATAAACTTATCACGTGCCAATTTAAAGAGAACTCAAGATTAGCAAACAGTCCAATGATAACAAATGTACACAAAAGCGTGGATCTACCTAGACAAAAGCCAATTTTACGAATACAAAACAAAGTAAAGTAGTGGTAACTGGTAATGGCTATCACCGGAACCAAGAAAAAAAACGGATGCTGAAACAAGTAAATAAAAATTTAGAGCAAGTTCAAGACTTTACGGGCAACGTTAATTGCTTCATATCACAGTAAAGATATACAACTGGCAACTTTTTGATGGCATTTTGCAAAAGAGGGAAAAAGGCATATCCTTCATTATACTCGCTGTCTTATGCTGTAGCGTGTAACGAGTTTACGGGGCGTACCTCCGCGTCAATGAGGCCGAATACCACAACTCCTTTCGAAATGTCGCAGCGGTGGCGAGTCGTTGGCAACACTGAGTCCGATTTGATCGGCCCGAGATTTAAACATCAGACCTCCCAATCAAGAGACAAACGCGTTACTGCTCGAACATTGAACATGATCATTGAAACATGAACATTGAAAAACTCAGCATTGAAGCCAATGAAGCGCTACCAGTCCGGAATTAACACGAGAGAGCCGGAAAAAAAACACTACATTATATCAATCTGGCTCAATGTGCATCATCGATATTGAAAACTGTTGAGGATGATAGAAGCACTCAGAGTGGTACAAGGTCGTTAAGCCCAAAAATAATAAATTTAGAACTAAAAGCTTAACTTGATCTCAAAACAAATATGACGAAGAGCTTGGCTTGTAAATGCAAACAGCACCAATACAATCATTTTAAACAAACTCTTCTACACAGCAAAGCGGCCATTAACCTCCATCCTCTTTACGTGTGCAACTAACTCTGGCTATTCCACTACATTGCTAGGTTTATTTTTTTGGTAATTCGATGGTTCAAAAAACTAAACGAAAGATGGATGGAGAATTCTGCATATTTCGCAAGACTAAACTCATATTTTTTTATCAAAAGACAAAAATGGCCAAAATTACGAGTAAAATGGCAGGAAAAGTATTACCAAAATTTTGACATTTGATAAAAATTTTGAGCAAAAAAATAATTTTAGCGGTGTGTAAAGAAAACTGCTATATCACAAAAGTATATGTTGAAGAATAGCAGCATGCAGTCGGTCTTAAGCGGCTTGTAAATTGATCAAAAAAAGACATGGGATTCTATTCAAAACGCAAAGCGAAACCAAATATCCCCGTAATCACTAAGCACCTAGCCTAGCAATTGAAGTAAAATAGAGCGCTTTCAATGGTGCGTTACGCCAGCTAAATGACGAGTGAATGCAAAAGAAAGTAACATCGTTTTTAAGACGAATTGTTTAAATCTTTTATAGGATTCATGAGTTTTGGAATGACTCATTCGCTTGAAAACACAACCTACAGTATGTAAAATGCCGATCTGGAAATTTTCGAAAACCTAATAATGTTTTGCCGATTCCTGCAATATACCACAGGATTTCAGTGTAGCCGACATACTACACCACAGTCTAAAACAATAAAACTAAAATCTAATAAAACCCAACAGTATGTTTCACCCATAAATGGGAATATCAGGGGAATATCATATTCAAATAGAAGTTATTTGAATAAGATAGAAGCTATCATCAGCTCATGTTGAATTCAAACCCTTCTAATGGTAAGATAGTAGCCTTGGAATAAGATCTACAGTATTTAAATACGATAAACCTCTAATGATCCCATTTATCTGTGAAACAGGCGGTTGAGTTTTATTTAGTTCTTAATATTTTAGGACTGTGGTAACCGCTGTGATATCATTATAGTCGTATGAATGCATAAGGCATATTAAGCGAATTTGCAAACGGTATTTCTTTAGCTGCAGCCTACAAACATGGCCAATATACAACTTGAAAGTTCTTGAAAACTACATGAACACCAAAACCATATGCTATTGTTATTGCGCACTGAATTACGAAATCAAACTTCGAAATGTAGTTTTAAAATATGGCCAAGGTGGAATTCTGCACGCCCCCATTTCCGAAGCATATGTTGTTACGTTAGTTGAGTGGTTGGTGCTTATCGCGAAATTACACGTTCAATAACGTCAGTGCTTACGTCAAACCCCTTCGAGTCACAACAAAATACTCAGGAATCTTGTGCATCAAATTAGAACTGATAAGTAATAACAAAACATGATCTTCTGTTGTGGATCTTTAAACTTACGCTGGTGAGGCGAACCGAATTTCTGTTTATATAAACCAGGGGTTCCGAACCTTTTTCAAACCGTGGCCCATTTTTATTTTGAAAAATTTCCGTGGCCCACGTCTCAAAGTTCTGCTTAACCGCAACTCCAATTTTCTGCGATGTTACGCGACCTCAAAAAAAAAGATCTCCAAAAAAATCACTGATATAAACTAAAAATACGCTCATACTCTCACCATTTTACCCTCTGTTTTAGCCAAGCCCAACCGTACGGTTAGTTGTCGTGTACCCACAGAATGTCCCAAAAATCGAGTTCTTTTTGGTCAAGCGGTAACGCGTTCGTCTCTAATCTGAGGTTCAAATCTCGGGTTGGTCAAATCAGACTCAATGTTGGCAACGGCTCGTCACCACTATAACATTTCTTCGGAAAGAGCTGTGTTACCAGGGCGCAATGATGTGACAATGAGCTTCGCCAACTCATTACACGCGTCGGCGTAATATAGCGAGTACAATGAAAGATTTGATTTCGTTTGATCTGTGAGTTAGTGGAAGAGATTTGGCTTGTTCATTTGCTCACGTGTCATTTAAATGCCGTTCTACGCACTATAGTTACCACTGCAAACTAGAATCAACAAAGACAGTACTTATGCGAGATTAAGAGCAATCGGTCGATTTCAAGCACGCATTAAGTGGGGCAACAGTAAACAAAAGCAAACACACGTGTTGTCCCATCAAATCTTTCATTATATATACTCACTGTATTACACCGAGGCGTGTAACGAGTTTGCAGGGCCATTTCCACGTCATTGCGTCCGGGCAACACAGCTACTTTCCACGAAATGTCGCAGTGGTAGCAAGCCGTTGGCAACATTATGACTGGTTTGGCTGGACTGAGATTTAAACCTCCGACCTTCCGTTTCACTGACGTATCATGAAGAACCAATTTATAACTTAATATTCAATCATAATAATTAGCTATTCTGAAGCAGGAGTTATTGGTGGTTTTAGAATCAGGGAGGGGGAAAGTTGACTTAGAGCTGTTGTTTGAGTTGAACGCAGCGTAGCTGAAGTCCGTTTATTTATTTACAATTTCTTCTACCTTGCTCAACTCATTTTAACTTCTTAACAAGCGGTACAAAGTTGGATGAAAAGTGAAAAAGAGTATGTTAACGTTAGCTATGCTATGCGCATTTTCAGCGAATTTATTTTCGCGAAAGAAGTAAAAAGAAAACGGTAGGGGAATTTAATGGATCTGCGTTATCACGTTGCATAGCCGTCAGGGTCGATCGCTTAGAATTGTAACGTAAACGAGCAAAATTGCAAAGCTAAGCAGTTAGAATATACATAATACTGTAAATTATCCCAACTTTCCACGATCTTGCTTTGTGCATGAAATAAAAAACGAGACACTTACCACAATTGCCCATTCTGTCTTCTGGTGCTAATACTTGGCTGAAACAACAAAAAAAACAACCAAATTTTGAAAAGATGAAGATATGTTTGAGCGTTTACCATTTAAGTCTTGAAAGACAAGCAGGTACATCAAGTACAGTGAAATACTGTAAATGTGCAAATGCATTGGGGTGATATAAATAAGTGGTAGTCGCAATGCATGTAGCAAGCTTTAAAGTAAGACAAGTAACCTCTTTCTCTGGCAGGCTTGGCAAGCTGCCTCTGGCTAGTTAAGGCCCATACATTGCGTTCTTTGCAATCTTATCGTATTGGGTTGCTTTGGTGGAAACGATTGGATGAATCCACCATCTTCGTTAACAAAAACGATACCAGGTAAAAATAGGATTGATGATGACCGCAGCTTCTTGGAAACAACTGCATTACGAGACTAAATGGATAAATAGCACAAACACTTTTTAAAGGAGGACTACAGACAAAATTAATGGGGTTTATAAAATGAGTGCAATGCTTTTAGATTATGTCCATCCATCTTGACCAAATTGTTCCAGAGATATTCTACCGAAAACACAGCAGTTTCACATTGTGGCAGTAATCAGTAATGCGTTCCGATGGGCGATGACACAAACAGTAACTAAAGTCAGTGTTGCCCTAACCTGCCAAGGGGGCATGTCTGCAAAAAAAGTATATAACTGTAGAAAAGAAGCCAAGAAAACTGCAATTAAAGTACACTTTTAATGCAATAGTATTGAAATGAATGCACTCATTTTTAGAAACCCTATTAATGCTGCCTACTATTCTCCTTTAAATAGCATGCAATTCACGAACTTACTAAGGTAAATTGATCAAGCGTTTGAAAATGGCTGGCGTTTTAGCATTTGAGCAGTAGCGTGGAAAGTGACAAACTACTCTCTTCAATGACTCAACAAGATTAGGTCGATAAGCTGGATGAATGCACCAAAGAGATTGCTTGGGTGGTACCTAAAAGTTTTGAGACCATGCAACTGATGGCACATTAAAAATTTATGTCAATTTGAAGCTTGAACAACAACACTTATTCCCAAGATGTTTCATGAAGTCCACACTGCTCAAACTATCTGTTAAATATGATTTGGAAACGATAAAGTTTAGCCGTTGAAAGATCTAAAAGTCATCAACATCAGGAGCTAGCTGCACAGGGAAATAGCAAACATCCACCATCAATCACATGAGTATCACAAGCTCCGTAAAACAGACTAGAAGAGCACTATGTTATACTTAAAGTGATTTGTAGCAGCAAATCGCTATTTTAAATGGGCACAAGATGACATACGGTACTTTCGATTTTTCAATTGCTATCTATAAGAAAACGACTGATTTTTTGGTTAAAAAAAATTAGACAAAAGTAAAAGGAAATGCTGAGATGACAGCAATATAGGCCAATCAGAGCTCAACCAAATAATCTCACAACTTTCCAAGAAGCGGTATTAGCAAGGCCTAAATGAATAACCATTATTTAAGCAATAACTTGTAGTATATAAGGTAAGGGATGTGTTGTTGAGCTTTACTGGCATTTGATGTTCTCTGTTATAAAATAAGAATATAC
This sequence comes from Trididemnum nubilum, assembly GCA_963965965.1. NCBI lineage: Eukaryota > Metazoa > Chordata > Ascidiacea > Aplousobranchia > Didemnidae > Trididemnum > Trididemnum nubilum. Next base: position 11,854,303 of record OZ014474.1, on the reverse strand, counting down.
CTTTTGCTTCGCTTCAGGATACAAGACATGTGCTTTAGAAAAACATCGATTAAGAGATAAATTGTGGCGAATTGAGTTCTTCCAGGTGGATGAAGCAGAAACAAAAAATGGATAGTGCTTGCAGAACCACTTGTAGATATCCTGCAAAAATATACAGTTGATGTAGAACCAATTTTTGTCAAATTTATATGGCAGATTCTCGAGCAAACATAATATTTTTTAACCTTTCAATTCTGCAAATATTTATTTGTTTGTATGAGACTCGAGAGTGGTCTATAATAACACAAACAAGGCTACTAGGCACAGCACAACAACGCAAAGCATGCCAATTCAGCAAAAGTCTAAAAGTGGAATTTAGAATAATGTACTGGCCAGTTACTGCAGTCAAAATCAAAAAACAACATAAAATCAGGTCAAATTTGCATTTGTTTCATGATATTTGCATAAATTTTAAAAAATCAAATAAATCAAAAAATTGAAGTTACTAACTAAGAATTTGATAAAATACAGCAATACACAAAAAATTATAAATTCATACATATTTTTTTTTGCTAAAAAACGGTATTTACATTAGTTTAGAAACTACAATTACAAAAAATGAAATAATTTAAATAAAGCATTAAATAACACAAAAATGCACTGATTCAAATGTATTTACCTTAACTTTCAATTTTTTAGTTATTGAATCTTCTATAGCCATGAAGATAAGACAGCTGAATGAAAAGGGAGGTTTGCCATTGATACTGTCTTCATCAGGTTGGGAACTCTGAACCAATAAACAATTCTTTAACTTATCAACATTAGTCTGGGGTCAAATTTTTATGTTCAAATTGGTTATGACAATTTTTTTGTATATTGTTTAAACATTTTGTGCATTTTCAAACAGTTTTGAAAACAACATTAAACAAGTTTGTGGGGCCCTCGATTCTGTTGCAAACTTTAAATAGGTATTTTTTTTCACATGAAAATAAATATTTTTGTTGATTATTCTGATGTCTAACCTAATCTAAATGCAAACTCTCTACTTATGGCAACAATGCTAATAATGAATTTTCAAGTCAGAACGAAAGTGTGGAAGATGAATATAAATTTCTGAATTTTAAAATATATTCAATAAAATACCAACTAGGCATGAACCGAAAGATAATGGTACAGCTAATTTTATACTGATATAATTAGAGCTGCAATAAAAAAGAGAAACTTATCCTAACAAATTTTCTGCAAGCAATAAAGAATGCAGCCAATAAATCTACCCAACCCCACACTACATAACATCACTTTTACAATTTAGGCTTACAAATCAAAAAAGACAGGCATCAAAATTTATTTTAAAAAAAGAGATGCATTACATATATATATTCATTATCTTACTGGAAGAATTATACAACCAGACATTGAAACACTGGTGGTGCACAGCTATCGGTACTTTATGACAAAAATCTGCCATAATACAAAGACAACCAAAAATACACTTGTACAATCTTACTTCAACTTTTGAATATGCAGTGAAAATGGACTCGATTTTGTTGTCATCATTCTTGATATAATCATCTAACGAAGATACTGCAGGAAAATCAGGATTGCACTTCTGAAGAATTTCATGTATTTGCTTACTCTTACAGTTAACAAGCCATGACAAGCAAGTTAATTCTTCACTGATATCATCATGTGATTGAGAAAAACGTTGTAAACTTCTAAGCTTTGATGTTAAATGTTTAACCTTATCATTTGTCTTCTGTTTGCCATCACGAAAAGCAGTAAAAACTCCAGTAGATTTCAAAGCCTTGTCTGTCTTTGCTGTCACAGGGAAAGCTTTGGCATCTTCTTGAAACTCCTGCTTAATGTCTATAGGAGTTAAAGCATTGCAATCCACCCCTACCTCAGAAGACGATTTCAACGTCATGTCAATGACTTTTCTGAACTGAAAAGTACTGGTATTTTCTTTTTTTACATTAGCACAGATAGCAGCATATGATGAATGAGGCAGAATAGCAACAGTGTTTTTGGAGTTTTCCAATGGCTTTAGAGTTTTTAACTTTGGTATTGATGGTATTTTCAAAGGGACAATAATTCTGTTTCCAATGGGTTTGAAAACATCACTATTTTCTGACTTTTTGAGATGCAAAAGATCTAACAAATTAATTTTGGGTTTCTGATCCGATGCTTGAGCTTTTAAATCAAAACAATTTTCCAAGTTCAATGCAGATCTCTTACCAGCATTTGAGGACTTGGAAGATGCAGATTTCACAGACAAAGAATAATTTGATGATTTAGAATATGATAGAGGAGTGGTGACTTGTATCATTTTACCACATAGCTTTTTAATGATCTAAAACTAAGTCAATCCCAGTACACTGTAAAATGACTATATTTTGGACACCAGTTCTAACTTTGGACAGTGCCCCTAGTGGCTGGTTTTAACTTTTTAAAATTTTTTTTCTTTCATGAAAGAGGTTTGAGAGTTTCCAAAAACCCCTTCAAAAAACATAAACACTAAAACTCAAAACCAACCACTACGGGAGCTGTCCGAATTTGACAATGTTGTCCGAAGTTTAGTTGTTTAAGGGTAATGTATTTTACTTTAACATCAAAAAGATTAGAGAATTAAAAAACAGAAATAACCATAGGGTAGAGTCGGGTAATTTCGGCAACTTTCTCACTTACTTTTAATTTTCAGAAAACATTAACTCTTTTTGAACTCTGTTTGAATTCCATCTGTGCAGGATTTCGTCTACGGCTTTTTTCAAACCAACATCGTGATACTATGACATCATGCTCGCTAGCTATATGACGTAACAAGGGTTGCCGAAATTTCTGGTAAAACCGGAAATTCCGGCAAGTAAATAAATCATATTTGCTTTTTGTTCTAATTATCTCAGCTGCTTATTTAGCGTTAAATTTGGTCAATTCAAATTAAGTATATTCAGATTTTTGACTAATTCAAACAAAATAGGCTGCTCAGCTAGACTCAAAGGCTGAAAAAAGGTGGCAAATACAATCTATGATTCTGCTTACAATAGTCCAAACAAAATCAAAATCCAACCCGCAAAAATTTTACAAATTCTTGTTTTTATTGATTTTTCTAATTACAGTTGCATTCACTAATAGTTTTCTGTACTAAATCTAAATTATTATTAATTAAACGTGTTTTGAATTCTTACAATTTTTGCTAACGTCGCAAAACTTCTGGTTTTGATGCTCATAGGGTAAAGGAATGGATTATTTTTAACAAATCCGTTTACAAATCGCGTAATAACAAACACCACCAAGTGCTACTAGCAACGAAGCTAGCCTACAGCTCAGCCTAGAGAGGTAGGGAAAGGCCAAATGATTCCAAACGTTATAAAAAGTTCCATGCTATTATTAACAGAAATATGGTAGCTGCGAGTAAAGAACATGTAGAGGTCTTCAAAAATTGTCAAATTTTTTATACAAGATTAGGTAACAGGAAATATTAAAACCATTTTTAGAAATCTTATAACTTCTAGAAAGACCTGCCAGCATCAAACCTTGAATTTTCATACATGCCGAAATTTCCGGTTTTCTGCCGAAATTTCCGGTTTTCTGCCGAAATTTCCGGTTGCCGAAATTACCCGACTTCACCCTATAGGCCTACCAGTATTGCTGATCGAGCACAGTAACTAAGTATGGTACGTATACTACTGTAGTAGCCTACCACTGATTTTAGAGCAGTCTATTCCACTCACAGTGAAAAGGCCATTGCGCTTTGTTATTTTGTAGGTTAAAGTTAAACAATTTATTATACAAAGGTTAAAGTTAAACAATTTATTGGTAGGCTACTTCTTCTTAACTACTGTAAGGCCTACTTCAGTGCCTATCGCACTGAAATGATGGAGCAACTTATAGGCTACTTCAATTGAAACAAATTTTTTCACGCAACCACAATCATTTAAACTATACCGTACTGTAATATCAGGATCATAAGACTACTGTGTAGTTAAGTCAGTAAGTACCGTACCGGTAGGTAACATACCATACGGTATGCATTATAGCCTACTAACGCAGCAAAGCCTACCCTAACTCGTACCGGTACATACCGGTACCGGTACCAGATAGGCTACTGACTTTGTGACAACAGATTACTGGTTAGTGCCTAGTAGGCTACACTTAATAGTTACTGGTACCGGTAAGCGCTCTGCATTGGGGTGTCATTAAGTATGAGTCGTCGCTTTATTTTCGGCAGCTCTGCGATTCGTGTGTGAGCGTGCGTGCGTTCTCTCCTCTCAGCTCTCCGATCTAAGCTAATTCCCAGATCTAGCCCTAACCCTAATGAGTGCAAGCATGAGAGAGCAAGAGCGTGCGCATGCTCATACACGAATCGCAGAGATTCCGAAATAAAGCTGGTGGCTTATACCTAACGACACCCCTGCATTGGTGGTTGGTGTGGTAGGCCTATCAATAACCTACTGGTAAAACACTAACTCAGAGTGCCTGGTTCAAACAAACGAACTTACAGTTACACTAGCCGACTGCATATTCTAGCCTACTTTGTGTAGCCTATAGCCTAGTTTAGGTACAGTGATGATTACGCTAAGACTACTGACTAGCCTAGTAACTAAGTAAGAGTAGCCTACATACGGTAAGTAGGTAGGCTACGGTACCTTAGCTGACATATCTGATAGTAATACTGGATAGCTAAGTAGCTGCTAATACACAATAATTTCTAAATTTTCTAATGCCTTTTATACTGTCCACGTAGTTGTTGAAAAAAGGTAAAAAGGCAAAGTAATGAACCCTGCAACCAAGTTACCCGCATGCAATGGTGTCTTGCAAGCAATTCGCACTTTTCAACATTCTTAGCAACGAACGAAGCGTCTCCATTTTTCACGTTATTAGAGTTGCCAAAAAACTTTTTAATTTTGAAAGAAACAAAAAAAATGGAAGGTTTAAAAAGCTTTAAGCTTTCGATAAAAAAATATTAATAATGATTTCAAGAAAAAAATAACTATTTTTTAATTTCAATATACTCTCACTAATAAAAAAAACAACAAAATAATTAAGTGGAAGGGGGTGAATCCATTGGTGAATCATCCAGTTAATTCCAGCAGTTTACATGACCTAAAATCAGAATATAATTTTTGAAATGTTTTGTTCTCATTTTGAGGTTGCGGTTGCAAAGATATTCAACAAATTCAAACAGACATAAAAAGTTTTAAAGTTTTTGAAAGTTTTAAGGTTGTTCTCCCAGCCTAAATTTCCAGGAAAAAGGAGACTGAATGATAATATGAAGTATTGTATAGTTGCCATTCCTTTCCAAAAACACACGAGGAGCTAGTCGTGCAAAACTTACGCAGGGAGCCGCATTCAAGCGTAATGGTACGTCGCTTTCATAAGCTAAAAGCTGCTGCTACGTAATTGCTATCCCCTCAGGCTGGCATCCGTGCCCCAACCCTAACTGTAATGCAAGGTTTTGAAGCAAAAAAAAGATAGGTTCGTGCATTTCCTTCACAGTTCCTGCATACTGCATCACACATTCACTACCCAACTGTGAATTGAACCCGGGTGCAGAGGGTTGGTAGCTGAGCATGACAACCATTACACTTCACAGCTTGCAACAATGCAGGGACAAAATGTCGTATTTAAACCAAATGTATCAGAAAAAGGCAATGGCCCGTGCGTGAGCGTTTGCAAGACTAGCTTCTACTTAAAACACCTTCTCTTTAATCCAATTTTGGTAAACCACTCCCTTTTTCAGAAAATTCAGGCTTAGAAAACCAACTCATGGTTTCCAAAAACTTTTACGGGGGGTGAATGTTTGTATTTGTTGAATATCTTTGCAAACGCAGTCCTAAAATGAGAACAAAACATTTCAAAAATTTTTTTTTGAGTTTTGCTATTGTAAACTTCCAGAATTGGCTGGATGTTTGACCCTTTTTAAGTCAATATTTTTAAGTTGTTTTGTTTTTCCATAGTCACCAATTATCATAGAAATAAGTATTATACGGTAGTAATAATATTTAGAGACCATGAATAAGCAAAACAACTTAGTGATAAAGAATTTTTATTTCTGGCTCACCAGAGCAACGTTTAAGACAAAAAAAGCACACTACCAAACCAGAACAAGAAAAACAGCGACAAAACGTTGAAACATGCACAATTTCAAGCTTCATTAATCACACGCAAAAAGCAATGACAATGCATGGTTGCTGAACCTTACGTAGCAATCACACAAGCGTTAAAAGCGTTAAAAGGTGGGCAAGTTAATGCAAAACGTTAGCTTCGTTAACCACTAGTCCGTTAACAAACTTCACCCCTCCGTTAACGTTAATCCGTTATTTTCAGCTTTAATTAACGGAAGTTAATAAAGTCCGTTAATTCGTTAACATTTTGCGAGTAATTTACATTTCTTTTTATTCACTCGCTTCCAGGACACGTATTGGCGCTGTTGACCTAATTGTAAGGAAATATTTATTGCTATGGTGGTCATTTTGTGTTTTGGAAGTTATATTTTACAGTCTAATCTAATTTCAAGATAAAAATACGTTCAAATGCACTAACGAAGCTGCGATCGGAAAATCTTTGGAAATTGTGAACAGCGATACTTAATAGACCTGTGAGGCTGCAGCTTATTATTTGACACAAAAAAGACCTCCTTTCTTCGCTTTCTTCTAAAAAACTTGTGCTAATGCGCAACAAGTGTTACCAGTGCAAACTGGTTTGTACCGGTCCGATGAATGAATGGTGCAAGGTATTAAACATAAAGACATTAACGGAAGTTAACAGAACTTAACGGAAGTTAATTTAGTCCGTTAACATGAAAAAACTTTTTAACGGATAAACGAGTTAATGAAAAAGTTAGCTTTGTTATTAAAGGATTAACGATTAACAGACTTGTGCCCACCTATGGTTAAAAATAAGAAAAAACAAGCAAATTTGCAATAAGCTATGTAGCCTACTGTATAAAACATCTTCAAGGAAATGAAGAGGGTAATGATGTTGGGGTAGGGTAGCCTATAGAGGTGGACTGATAGTGATAGAGTGAGTAAATAGTATAGGGTGAGGACACGAGGCATGCTTAACGATATATAACTAATCATTTTTTAAAAATTGCAAACGTAGGTATAGGCCTACTAGGCCTAAAGGTTTGATGTTCACCGATGATGTTTAATCATTTTTTATTAAGAAATCTTGCAGTAGCAATTTGAATGAGGTTAAAGATTTTACTTCTTTAATTGATGAAGGTATTTTACAGAGGTGGAGTCCTCGACACATTTTGAAGTCCTTGGCCTTGGCCTCGAAGCCTCAAGTCCTTGGCCTTGGACTCGAAGCCTCAAGTCCTCGAAAATTGCCCTGTCCTCGGCTCGAGGACAGCACTATTTTTTGAACCGTTGAAATTTTGTTGGAAAACGCCAGAAACCTCGCGGAAAATTTGCGAACACCTTTTTTGTTTTCCTCAGTTGGAGCATAGGCGTAGGCAAGGGAAGGGGGGCAGGGCCCCCCCCAATTAAAATTTCACCAATGACAAAAATGTGACAAAAAAGCCTATTGTTTCTTCAGTTTCAGTTTCTTTTTAGCATTTTTCGCTGACAACAGTATAACTAATAACAATATTGAAGACCAAGGGCGCCGGGTCCCTCTCAATTCAATTTTTGCCAGCCAATTTAAACGTATAACCCGGAGAAAATGGAGAGTTTTTGTCCTAAAAGTTGCTATCTCAGGCCCACATCTAGCCTTTTTCTGAACGTAATGCATTAATCAGGGCCGGATTTACCATAATATGACGCAGTATCAGCTAGGGGCCCCGATCTGAAATCCTAAGATTTTTTTGGTCTTCAACTATATTTGGCAGAAAGATGTTGCGAAAATCTCCAAAGTGCCAGGAGCCTAGCGCGAAGTAAATCCGGCCCGGCAATAACATGGTTAGTAGATGTATCCATCTATTGTACCATTTTTCAAAAACAATTTAGTATGTCACTTCCAACCTCGCCGGTTTTTACGCACAAAATACTTTTTTAAAAAATTTGCCGTGGAAAATGCTGATTGAAGGAATCATTGAACTTCAATTGAGGGGTCCTGGGCCCCCTGGCGAACGTGTACTCCTATAACTGGTTATTTTCATGACAAAACAAAAATCTCGAAGGAAAATCTTCGAGTGGATTATTATTTACTGCTAAAATGTAGCCAGAGACAATGCATCTTCCTTCCCCCTACCTGGAGCAAATCACTTACAATTAAAATTTAACTCCAAAATGCAAGATGTTAAACGTGTTTTGGACTTAAACTGCAAGTAAAAGGAGGATTAAACAATTCGATTTTTTCAATTGGCTTTCAAATGTCAAAAATCTAGTGCTTTCAAACGGCTCTGAACTCTAGCAAATGTGATCCAATGGCATTAAAATAGTTTTTTTTTCCAAAAAAAAATACAAAAAATTGCCCAACGGCCGGGGGCTTCGCCCCCAGACCCCCGAAGCCTCCGGCGGCTGCGGGCCCCGCCCCCAAACCCCCGTCTGTGATACATTTGAGTTACACAAGCTTTCTCAATACGTTCCCAAAGTTAGATATTTGCATTTTTCAACTATTAATTTTTCCCTCTTCCTTTGAAAAATCGTGGTTACGTGCAAACAGGCAACAACGATTTCAGATCTTCCATCCTACGATATCTTTGTCGCACAAAAACTTCCTCTTTGGAAAAAATTTGATAACGTCATTTCATGTGATTTGTCGTTTAGGCCTCCCCCAATCAAAAATTCTGGGTACGCCAATAAATTGGAAATCGCCTGAAAAAAATTTTTGAAAACCTTTTTTTTTTGGGAGAACGCTTGCGCCTGCGTCCTTGGCCTCGAGCATTCCTGTCCTTGGCCTCGAGAGGTTCTGTCCTCGGAAAGGCTGTCCTTGGCCTCGGATTTTTTTTGTGTCCTTGGCCTTGGCCTCGAGCCTTGTGTCCTCGACTCCACCTCTGGTATTTTATTCCATAGCACTGGACATTTATACTTAATTGATTCCATTGTTAAATTGATTTGACAATATGCAGGAAAGTATTTAGAGTTGCTTCTGGTTTGACGCAATTTAGTTTTGGAGGATTTGGAATTATTTTTTAGTAAGACCTGGCAAGCCAATGGCAGTTTGCCATGATCATATCGATGCATGAAGCAAGCTAATTCATTTTCAAAAAGCTGGTTAATTGTTAATATGTGATTTCGTTGCATTGTATTTTTTACACTTTCACGATAATTTAATTTAAAAATGAGTCTAATGAACTTGTTTGCTGCTCGTTGAAGAGTTTGTAACAAAGTCTTATTGCCATTGCACCAGGTCAAAATACAGTATTGCAAGTGGCTCTTAACCATGGAGTTATAGAGTAGTAGCAAAATTTCTTGATTGAGTTAGTGTTGGATTCTTCTGACTACTGCAGTATTGATCAGTGGCGGATCCAGAAAATTTTGGTGGGAGGGGATGATAAAAATTTTAAGCATAAAACCTCAAAAATTCGGATGTGCTGTAACCAGGCGCGTAGCCAGAAATTCGCAATGGAGCAGCTGTTTTAGCGGTCTGGGGGCGAAGCCCCCAGCGCTCAAAAATTTTGCATTTTTTTGCAAAAATAACTTAATTTTAGAACTAGTTTGATAAAATAATGCTTTTAAAATGCGGCATAGAAATTGGCAGTGCAAACATGATTCAACTGGTTGCATAAACGGCCTATGTAAGAGGTGGTTAATGGTAAAATTTTAGTTCTCTTATTTGGATGCTGGTAAATCATAAGCATAAAATGATATAGTTCAATAAAACTCACACGTAGTAATTCGTTTCATCTATATTTCATAGAGAAAAATAATTGGAGAGGGGCTAATGGAAAGAGAATTGAGACAAGTGATAGGTAATTAACCGATACTGAATAGCCTCTCCACCCCATTTCTGAGTTTAGGCCTATAATATATTTGTTGATGAAACCCGTGTTCAAGTTTTTCACTAGCGATCAAATTCTATTGCTTATTTGTGGTCATTTTTTAAAGTTTTTTTTTTTGATTCGTTAGTTTTATTTTTGACAAATTAGTCCCCCTAAGCATATGTTTCAAAAAATGCTTTAAGTCACTTTTTGGTCTATTTCAGTGCGAAAAACAGTCTCAGAAGTGCTAAAAACTTGATATTTTTTTATTTGCATTTTGGTTGACAGGCCAAAGGAGGGGCTATAGCAGTGGTGCCGAAACAAGGGGGGATGGGAGGATATTTTCCCCCAATAATTTCACTGTATACCCCCCAACAATTTGAGTATGGTCTTCATCTGCATCCCCTCCAATAATTTGACTCTGGTGTGCATCTGAGCGCAGGTCAGTACTTAAAAAAAGTGTTCCATTTCTGGTAAAGACCTTTTATTTTTGGTCTTCACCTGAATTCGGGGAAAAAAAGTGTTCCATTTCTGGTAAAGTCTTCACTTAATTTGCTCACCTGAAAAAAGTCTTGGTCGAGGTTCATCCCCCCCAATGTTGAAAATATGGCAAAATTGGGGTAAAATTGCAAATTATCCTCCCCAATGCTCAACAAAGATTAGCCCTCCTCTCCTGGCTACACTACTGCTTAGAATTAATGTTCTTGACCTCGCTTAATGCTCACTGTTTATAAGCCTAATATGTCACTTAAGAAATATTTGCATTGTGTAGGCTTTACCGCAGAAAAGTGCAAGTAGTAAATTTTGCTAATTCGGCGCTTCCAAATCAATCGGACTCGTAAAAGACTAATTCCTGTTTTGTAAAAACTTCGCTGTAAAAATTACATTTTTCTGTCCCTCCCCTCACAGGGCTTTAGAAATTATATCACAGTCGCACAGCCTATCGAAAATTCACTGATTGTTTTTTTTCAAATAAGTTTAATATTCATATGCACGTTATGTTTACGCTGATGGGGGATGTATCCCCCCATCCACCCCTATAACTCCGCCACTGGTTGTGCTCCTATGCCTTTATCGCTGAAAAGTGCAAGTTGTAAGTTTTGCTGATTTGGCGCCTTCAAATCAATCGGACTTGTAAAAGACTAATTTCTGTTTTGTAAAAACTTCGCTGCACAAATACTATTTTCTTTTACCCCCTCCTCTTGGCTTTTGAAATTATATCGCAGTCACACGAGCTAACGACTATTCACTGATTGCTTTTTTTAAATAAGTATTCATATGCACGTTGTGTTTAGGCTGGTGGGGGGGGATGCATCCCCCCCATCCCCCCCCCTAAATCCGCCACTGCAACACTGTGTCCGATTTCACCAGCCGATATTTGCACCACAGACCTCCAGAGACGAAGAGGTTACCGTTCGACCAACTAACTACTAAATCTATTTTTAGGATAAGGGGAATTTTGGAACAAGGTTAAGCTCACCAATTTTTTTCTCAAATAGTTCCCAGTTCTTCTATAAAACCGACTTCGAACAGTATCTCTTTAAGATACACCACAATCACTAATTTAGTGATGCTGGTTGATCTTAAAAACCGATTTCGAGCTGCATCTCTTTAACATAAACACACTCTATCCCAGGGGCGAATTTAGGGGGGGATGGGGGGATGCATCCCCCCCACCAGCCTAAAAGTAACGATTTCGGCCGAAAAATCAGCCTCTATTTCGAAAAATTAGGCTCCATTTCGGGATGCATCCCCCCCCACCAGTGTAAAGCTAACGGTTTCGGCCGAAAAATCACTCTCAATTTCGGTGAAGACCTTTTTTTTTTTGGAGACCACCTGATTTTGGGTGGAAAAAACGTTCGAATTTCCGATTTCGGCCGAAAAATCACTCTCAATTTCGGTGAAGACATCCGAATTTTTGAGGGTTTGTGCTTAAAATCCCCCCCCACCAAAATTTTCTAGATCCGCCACTGCAGTGTTGCCAACGGCTTGCCACAGCTGTGGCATTTTTTCAAAAGGAGCTATGTTGCCAGCACGCGCAATGACGCGGAGATGGGCTCCGCCAACTCGCTAGACGCTTTGGCGGAATACCAGTAATCAGGGGTGCCGAAACCCGGGGGGATTTCGGCACTTGAATTTGGGGAAAAGAATTGTTCCACTTTTGGTGAAGACCTTTTTTTTTGTTTTTTTTGGTCTTCACCTGAATTTGGGGAAAAGTGTTCCATTTTTAGAGAAGACCTTTTTTGGTCTTCACTTAATTTGATCACCTGAAGAAAATCGTGGTCGAGGTTCATCCCCCCAATGTTGAAAATGGGGCAAAATTGGGGTAAAATTGCAAATTATCCCCCCAATGCTCAACAAAGATCGGCACCCCTGCCAGTAATACAGTGAGTATGTAATGAATTTTGATTGTTTTTGATTTGACTACCTGCAGTACATTGGTAATTGTGTGTCTTTAAATTTTGTGACATCAGAAAAAGATGACTTTGGTGATCGAATATCGCATTGCGTATTCTGCAAGAATCTTTACATAGTTATCCTTTCTGATGTTACAAATTTCAAAAGGCACGATTTGCCAATGGTACAGACTACGGGGTCAAATGGATTAAATCATTTTTTGTGGTTAAGAAGATTAATGGAAAAAGGTTTAGTGCACCTTTTAATATTAACAAGCACTGAGAACTACACAACCCTTTTTTATGTAGTTCTCGGTTTTTGTAGTTCTCTGTGTCCCAAGTAGTTCCCATTTCTTCAATAAAGCGATCTTGATAAGTATTTCTTTAAATGTTTATTTCAATTTTAACCAACTGGTAGCTTATAGCGGCGATAGCGCGTTGGTGGATTATCGGGCTAGTGATCGAAAGGTTGTTGGCCGCGGGTTTTAATTTTAAACTAGCAATGCGTCGTTGTGTCCTTGGGAAAGATGCTTTACGCTTATTTCCCAATCGGGCCAAACTGTCCACTAGTTGTGGTAACCTAGCCTGTCGAAAGACTTACAAACAGAATAAAAAAGGGCTATGCGATGAGACTATCTATTTTTTTCTAATAATTAAACTAAGGATACGTGCTGGTACGTTTTCAATTTACGCACAACGTAAACCGGTCCATAATTTTGTGATGACTTTTTATCTCCTAGCTAAACGAAAACAGCGGAAACAAAATCCACACCTTAACTTGACGGAAAAAGGAGCTTGAATTCGGTGAGGATTTTTTTTCTGTCTTCATCTAAATTTTACGGAGAATATCAGGTGAAGCTATCGGGCTATCCGGCCAAGTTTGCCCTCCCTCCCCCCCAGGGCTGAAACTTCTAGTTACGCCATTGATAGTCGAGCTCTGAGAGTGTTCACTGGAAATGCAAAGTTTTGTTTTTACGACGATGGCATAATTCGGGTTCAACTTGCGTCCTTGGTCACGTTGTTTTTGGAAGTTTTACGGTCGTTATCTCAGCAGAATCTCTGCTTGGTAGCTTCAAAGTTAAACAACAACCAAATATCACTCGGAGAAAAAGAATAGCTAGGAAGTCAAAAATCAACCGGGAAACTTATAACATAGTCAACTCCCAAAAAGGGCGCGTATAAAGGAGTCATCCAAAGTTAATGACGCACAGTTCAATACTAATTACTATTAAGCTTGTCTTTTTCCTGAAAGCTCAATCTGTGGGCTCAGTCCTGAATCAAAGGTTGCTCCAAACGCAAAACAACGTTTAATTTAATCAATTTTAATTACGAAAATATAGCAATGTCAAAATTATGTAATCAAACATTATAGACAAGAGTACATATCACAAGGCTATTATATAATATCACAAATAATTAAAAGAGGATTTTTTTAAGTCGAAAAGAATTTTATTCAATTTTATCTCAAATTTTTTGATAGATCTAAAGACTAACTTTTCCAAATTTGAAAAAAATTCGATACCGAGTTCGATCTTCCGTTTTTGAGAGGTTAACAGCTTGGATTTCTCCATTGAAATTTTGCCAGGGTTGCCATTTAGAAACAAAGTTTCAAAAAGTTAGTACATGCTCTTATTTCTCAGTAAGTGTTTTGCAGCATACGAGTAGTTGGTGTCTCAACAAAGTAAAGAATCAGAATTGTAAATTAGCTGCTTTTCAAGCAAAGGTAAGCCAGATTTCTAAAAGTTAATCTTCTGTCACAACACTAACAAAATGGCAACACTGAAAGTATAAGTGAAAACTTATTAATTTTGAAATGTATCGTGAAAACGAGAAGAGGTAGAAAGTTTAAAATTAAATTGGAGAGAACGTATTTTAGGCTTTTCCCTACATTATGGTTAACAATGAAAAACATGACGTAAATGCCCCTTGAAACTGAACTAAATAGATACAATAACGTTAGAGCAGTTGGTTGAAACAGTGATGAAATAGGCCAATAACGTATAGTAGGTGCAGTAGAAGAAATTTACAGTATTTAGGCAAATTTTTTAAAGCACACAGCGTAAATAATAACGAAGCATAAAAAACTTAAAAACAGAACAGCCCATAAAAGGAGGTGTTCCAGTGGCGATTTGCTTGCAACAAAATTCAATAAGTAACCTGCGATAATCTACACTTTCGCCTGTTTGTTTTTTATTAAATTTTCAAGTGTTACTATCACACTAATAAAAGTCGTACCTAGGCTCAGACAGTGAAAGATAGTCTCAGATTGCTTTTTTCCTAGAAAAATGGTTTTGGTTTTTTTCAAATTTCAAATTTTGAAAAATTCAAAACCAACATATAATAGCATCTTTGAGCTAGCTTGATAATAAACAATCAAGAAAAAGGAAAAAAAAGAAGTATCTTTCATCTCGTAACTGCATTTTGTTGGCACAGGTGGCATCTTTCAATATAATTGTCTGGCAATTTAATTGTGAATTAAATTTTTTTCACTTTACCACCAACGTCGATTTTCAGTGGTCTTGTTTTTGTATTTTTATAACCAAACTGGTGAAAGAATTATAATAATTTTTAGGCTAAATTTTACCCTATTACGCTAAACACTAAACATTATTTACGGTCTTTTTTAACATTGCAAAAACACTCAAAAACCGCAATAACTTTCGAAAAGGTTGTAACAATTTCAGACTGCCTAAGGCTATGCTTATCCATGCTTAATGCTTAGACTATGAGCAAGCCCAACAATGTACTACAAAAAATCGTTAATTGTTGCAAGCAAAAAATCGCCAGTGGGACAACGCCATAATTTCAAACACAAACAAAAAATCAGCAAAGTTTTGTCAACAAGAAGCTGCAAAGACACCATTAATTTTTCAGTCAAGCAGCAACGATACGGTAATTAATGAAAATACAAGCATTGCTGTAAAATTTGATTAAACAGTTATACGCCTACGGAAACAAATTTGCGAAAGTGATGAAACACATACAAGAAACTTTAATCAACATAATTTTTCTAGAAAACAAAACTTTTTTAGAAAGTGGGTTTTTGTTGATGACGCCATCATTGTGACGTCATGCTTGCGATAACGTCACAAGGGTTTAATTTTGGTATATAGGTTTGTTTTTTGATGCTGAATCACCAAATGCCCAAGTCAAGTTGGTTACGTCACAAAAACGTCTCATGGCATCATTTAAGTTAAATATTGATAAATAAATGCTCAGATTTCGGAAAGTGACTTTGGCAAACTTCAAAATTGGAAAATTATCCGTATACTTTCTCTGCAAAATAAGCTGTGAATTATGAAAAGTCGTGGAACATTACTGACCAGCAGTCCAGCACTGGTTTGTAAGTGCTACAAGCAAAATGGAATGCATAATCACATCATTACAGAATGATACAACTGCTTTCGCTTTTCTTCGGCGCTGGAGCAGCAGGCTTTGTAGATAACATGGAGCTCGAGTTTCTACTGCTGTAAAGATCTCTGTAGTAACTGCTAGTTGTCGAAAAACTAGCATGGCTGCATCCGTAGTCTAATGTCGATCGGTGCAGCGTTGAGTAATTACGAGAAGAGTTACTTGAATTGCCATCCGCTCCACCTGAATAACTTGAAGATTTTGAAGTTTGGGCTGCAGACGACGAAGAATTGCGAAGGATAGTTGAAGGATATCTTGAGGTTGTTGCAGTTGTGCGATTGCTGGTTAAGTTGGAGGCATAGCTTGGTTTAACTGAGGCAGTTGAGGGTTTCAAACCTTGGGTTGCAGACGACCAACTTGAAGGATATCTTGAGGTTGTTGCAGTTGTTCGATTACTGGTTGAGCTGGAGGCATAGGTTGGTTTAACTCCGATAGTTGAGGGTTTCGAACCTTGGGTTGTAGACAACCAACTTGAAGGGTATTTTGAGTTTGTCGCAGTTGTGCGATTACTGGCTGAGTTACTAGAAGGAGAATGGTAGAAGTTGGTGGAATGGCTTTGTTTAACTCTGGCAGCTGAAAGTTTTTTTGACTCTTCCAATCTTTTCAAGTAATTTTTATACCAATCCGTTGAGCGGTAAGATCCGGGAAGCTGAGAAGTAGTGCGAACGCGAGCTGCAGCAGTGCTACTTGATCTCAATGTAGCTGGCCTAAAAAGAGAGTCGTCATCATCATCATTCAAACGCGAGGTAGTTTCAGCTTCAATGCGATACCATGCGGATGTTGTTTTTGCAGTTGAGTGTGTAGTAGAAGGCCGTTGATATTGGTAAGCACTTTTGGCTCCATAAGCTGTGTTACTACTGTCTTCGTCGTCACTGCTAGAATCACCATAGTAAGCGGCTTTCGGTGTTCTGGTGGAAGATACGTACATTGAAGCAGGCCTTGTAGAAATTCTATTACTTGGTCTTCGATTACTGGGAAAGCGAAGGCTATATTCTTCGTAGCTGCTATCGGATTCATCATCCTCATCTTGAAGCACTGATCCCGCAGTAAAGTCAGTAAGTTCTTTGTATCTGAAAAAAAATCAAAACAGTAGTAAAAATGAAAAATACCGATTGGTTATCCAGTGACTATCTATCGCCACTACTGATATAGACTTGGACAAGAATCTTGGTCGAGACAAGCCAAATACTATAAAAACTGGTATTCATAGCAGCTTCCCTGTTTGACATTTCGCAATTTATTCAGGGACAGTGTAAAGATGAAGCCCCCCTTTGTGTTAGGTAAATAGGTGGCAGCTTGACTCGAAGACCGAAAGCTTCCAACGCGCTCTCTCCTGGTCAAAACAACTTCAAATCAAATCTTTGATTATGCTCGGTGTATTACGCCACAGCGTGCAACGAGGGGGGGACCCACCACAGCGCGCGGACAACACAAACCTTTTTGAAGAAATGTCGTAGTTGTGGTGAGCCGTTGGCAAAACACTGCGTCCAATTTGACGGGCCAAAATTTGAACCTCATCAGACCTACCGCTTCGTATATGAAAGCGTCATCGCTCGACTAACTCGTTGGTTAATGAAATGCATTTATACCATTATAATAACAGCAGTTACCAGCTGTTTGCAAGCGCAAAATTTATTCGTTTAGTTGTCGGAGCAAATTGAAAACATGAAAGAAAATATAAAAATATTTTTGTTACGTTTGGCCGTAATTGGTACGGTCAGATAGGCAACTATCGAATCGACGCAAACAATATCCTCTCATGCCAGCGTTTTGCGCTGAGCAGCAGAAATGGAACCGGTCAGGATTTCCTCGACTCGACCGGTAAATTTCAAAATCTATGCCGGTTGACCGGCCGGTCGACCGGTTTTTTTTAGAGAATATTTTTGTTCACTGTCCAATGCATCTAATGAAAACTTTTCAAAACGGGGGGGAACCATGGGTGAGGTGTTAAAATTTGTGACTCCGCACGGGGGTCTCAGAAAAAAAACGCTAAACAAGTTATTGCGTTTTTTTGCAAAAATAGTTCACTTTAAAGACCTTTTTAGGTTAGATTTTGGTTTGAAAGACCTGTTTCGAGCAGCAAAAAACGTGCACAAATTAAGCATAAAAAGAACTGGAGGGCACAAGCTAAATTATCAAACGTTCTTTTTAATGATATTATGTGTAAGGCCAAGAAAAGCAGTTAAAATTTTTTAGCTATTGGTGACAGATTATTTGTAATTTGCTCACAAGCAAACACTTAACTGTTATGACATTGGCTAGAAAATATTCAAAATATAATGTGCCCCAGTAGTTTGCAGAAATGCAACTTTAGAACAAGCCATGGCTAGTTAGATATAAAAAAATAAGAGTTATGTCTTTCTTGCCCAGTGAAGAGTGTGATAAATTTCTGTTGAAAAAAGCTTTTCAAAGCGGCAAGATTTTAGCATGTATTAAAAAATCTGAAATCTGCGCCACTTCTACTCTCACGCTGATTAAAATGATGCTAAAATGCCAGGTAGCGTAAGCCTTTTCCACATGCATGTTTTATTACAATCTGATTAAGCGATTTTAACGTATATTTTGCACTTTTTTGCTTTGTGCCGTGGCCCAAAAGGTGCATATTAGTCATGGCACAGTGGCCCCCTAAATGCGCCCCTGAATATGCATGTATTAATGGTCACAGCATATTAGTCACATCTTGAAACCATTCAACAAGTGTTTTCAAAAAGTGTGGTTTGTTAATACTGTTTTTTCATGAAAATTTTCATTTATAATAAAATATATATGTATATTTCAGTTGGTGCTTAGATATCTTTTTGTTGCAAGAAAGGAGAATTTGACCGGTGTTTCAACCGGCTTGACCGGCCGGTCGAAGAATCTCGACCCGACCGGTGCCCGTCGACCCGACCCGGTTTCCATCTCTGCTGTGCAGATCGAGTCCAAAAATTTCAAAATTAAAGTCGTTCACGGGTGACGGCCCAGGTGATCATAACGACAAGTCGACAACCACTGCTGCGCCATATGGCAGCAAGCCGTCAGCGTGGCCAAGATGGTAAAGGTCCTGAAATCCAAATAGCAATACTTACGTCTTCACTCTCAGGTTTTCTAATAAATCTTCAAGGTGATTCGATTTAGTCGTATCCGAATCAGAATTCCTGCGCAACAAACAAGATTCAGACACTGCTCGTCATGCACGAAAAAGTGTCAGAGTGAAGAGCGCAGAAAAAAAGATTTATTGATAAAGTTGAGCCGCGATTGGCTGAAATGAAGTACTAAAAAGACCAATAAAAAAGTAAGACAAAATATCAACCACCAAACACAGCAGTTCCAGCGTGTGTTGAAACCGCACGTCATTTATTTACTTACGCGTATGAACCAAGCAGTCGAGCACTCAGCGTTTTAGCCACAGTAAGCTAAGGGCCCATTTATGGGCAAGTTTTTTGTGAGGCTGGACCATCCCAATTGGTAGAATACTTTTTGGCTCCCACGGAAAATAAGCATAAAGTGTCTTTTCCAAGGAAACCACTAGTTAAGGAAGTCAGTCCGTTGAGCCCTATTCAATTAAACAAAGTGCATTCACACCACGACCCTATACAACTGTCATCAACTAAGCTCCGATGCAAGACCAGCACGTTTTCTTGAGAACACGTGCTATGTCGGTTGAAGTCCAACATTCTAAGCGCAAAAATTTGGATAACGTCCTCGCTAACTCGTAACACTCTTGCCCTCCCCCCTGAAATTTAATATGTCGAGTATTTTTTACGTTTAAATTTTGCAATATAAGTCTGAACATCTAAACTAAAAACAACCCTTTGCGGAACTTTTTGACCGTTTTTACCTTGGTGCAGAGGGTTGGAGCAGGACGAACAGGACTGCGTTTTACGTGAATTATCACACATTCTTTTATTAAGCGAGCGTAAGTACTAGCAGCACCACAAGATTTAACCTTGAATTGTTTATTAATTAAATAATTTTTATTATCAAGCGTTTCGGGTTCTGTTATTGAGCTCTTATTAGGATCTAACTGCAATATAGTGTTTAAAACTTTAAACGTATACGCTTTGAAAATAATAATGACACAGCACTAAATTACTTTCGCTCAGAAACCGAAAGTAAAACCAAATTTGTAATCAGTAGCAAAACCAGAGGGTGTATAGCCCTCCATTGGCCTGTGGACCAAAATGCACATTAAGGAAAATGCCACGTTTTTTTCCCTTCTGAGGCAGTCTTTTGCAGTGATATTGACTCCAAAGTGGTTTGAAACCACTTTAAAATATTTACATTTGGAAGGGCACTTAGGGCCGGCCCTTTTTTAAATTTTTCCCCCTCCCCCCCTTAAATCTTACTATATTAGACAGAGGTGGAGTACAGGCTAAGGCCAAAAGCTGATTTTGTGTAGTGTGTTATAATAGCTTGTTTAGTGGTATGTAATATACTTACAAGGTTGAAGTTTTATCGCAAGAAAAAAGCCACGCTTTTTTATCTTTCTGAGACAATCTTTTGCAGTAATATGGACTCGAAAGTGGTTTAAAGCCACTTCTGGAACATTTATTTATTTATTTATTTTAAGGGGCTAATAACTTATTTGTCAAAACTATGGCTTACGAGTGAATTAAAACTTTCAAAAATGGCTAAAAATAAGCAATTAAAAATCAGCAAATTTGATTGCTAATGGAAAATGGCGGATGGATTTATCCCCTTCCCCCAATTATCTTTCTCTAACTTAATACAAACGTTAATACTTGTTTTTTCGAGTCGTGTTTTTTCGAATTATAGGATATTATGATTTACCACTAGTAATAAAAGGACTGTGAACATAAAAACAGGCCGCAGTCAGTGGCACAACCAAGGGGAAAACTAAAAGAGCTTCAGCTCTTTTGGTTAAGTCACTTAAAAAAATTAACCCAAAATTTCCAGCGTTTAATTCAATCTGGTACAACTTGTACAGCTACAAATTACGCACACTTTTCAAAATTCTGATTCACATCTAAAAAAAGAGACATTTAAGGCCGGCACTCCGGCAGCGTTTCTTAGCTCTTTTCATCGGCCGCCCATAAGCGCTTGAAAAATCTATCTGCAGCAGTGACTAGGACCTAAACAATCCTGATTGTAATCCAAGAAATAACAGCTGGTCTTTTAACAAAAATGTTTTCACGTATTGTTTCAGTCCATAAACTAATCACTAAGAAAGTAACGCCATCAATTCGTCCGAAAAAATATCTGATTTTCTGGCGAAGACTATTTTTGGTCTTCGCCATTGATTCGTCCTAAAAAAGGCCTGAATTTCTGGCGAAGACCTTTCTTTTGTGGTTCGCTGAAATGGTGGCTGCCCGCTGGAACCTTTTTAGGACTGAATGTGGCCCACTAGTTCAAAAAGTGGCCGACCCCTGACTTGAAGGGTTTAAAGGTATCAACTTTCGATGTTAATATAGTTTGAAATTCAAACCACTAAGTTTTTGGCATTAAAAAACTTCTGTACAGGATGCTGCTAACGCAGGTAACGTTATCACGTAGGTAGGCGTTATCAAACAATTTTTTAAACTCAATGAATACCGAATAAGTAAAAATGAAACTTGAGCAACCGTGTTTGGCATCTAAATTAGATGAATTATTGTGTCATAATTATGTTGCCGCAGTTGGTTGCCAGCAATTGCGTAACAAACCGAGAAAACGTCAAACAAGAATTATGCTTGAACTTAAAACGTAACGATCTAATCTTTCATTATATTCACAGTAAGTTATTACGTCGAAGCGAGTAACGAGTTGGCAGGACCTATCTCCACGTCACTGCGCCCGGGCAACACGTAGCTCCTTTTGAAGAAAATGTTGCAGCAGTGGCGAGCCATTGGCAACTCTGCGTCTGATTTGACCTGCCCGAGATTTGAACCTCAGACCTCCCGTTCCAGAGACGAACGCGCTACCGCTCGACCATTTGATTTGAACGTAAGGATTGAAAGTAATTATTTCTTTTCGCGTTATTGTCTGTTGTCTTGTCGCTACGTGATGTTCCAAAAAAGTATTTCAAGAAACCGAAATTGAGGGCACAAGCTGTCGTTAGAAAGGGGCAGGGCCCCCTGTCCCCCTACGTAGCGACGGCACTGGTCCTCAGAAAGCCGATTTGTTTGCAAATATCAACCTTTCAGTCAGTTTGGTTGTGCGGAGAGTGAAAAGACGTTCTAAATATACTTCTTTATCTGTTCGCAATTCGCACCCGGCCCGCAGCCGTTAATCTCGCCGCAATTCGGCCCTCAGAGGAAAAGCTTGGTGACCCCAATGCTAGAACAACAATTAGAAAAAGTACCAGAAAGTGCACATAAAAAGAGTGCTAAAACTCGACTCTAAAATTACAAACTCACCTATGAGCGGAGTTCCTTGTTTCGTCTCCAGGCACTGAGTGTTTGTAAGTTACACATTTTCTAACTCTCACTGACGTACCGTTGTTTTTAGTGGAGAATCTTCCTTGCTGGAAGTGACGAATTGGGGCCAATTTAACTTTGATTTTGTCCAATTTTCCACGATAATGCAAGACTCGATAGACGTAGAGTCTGCGATTGTCAAAAGCGTAATAAGAGTTGTTCATTTGCACCACTCTAATCCGGGGCAAATCTTCAACTCTCATTTCACCGCGACATATCTTATCGATAGTTTCATTGACAGAATTTCCATTCCCAAATTTGCAGTTGATGTGCTGCTGTATAAACCGAATATCGCAAGGTGACAATTCGATTAACATTGCTACCAAAATAAAAGTTTGCTTTTTGCTCGTGTCACTAAATCAGAACCGTACTGTACTAACTAACTGATTCAAAACAATTTCAAATTCGACTATTTCAACAATAAAAGAATAATATTCTTGGCAGGATAGACAGGCTGGTTGCAATTAATGACTGCTTTTTGATTTACTTGCACAACCACTCGCTAATTTGTACCTTTGAGAGCTGTTCAGCGTCGTTGAGCTAACAAAACGTTTATTGAAGTCACGAGGTTCGTAAAAATTGGCTTCATCTCCTGCTTATGGGAAATCCCCAGTTTCAAAAGTATTCGAGATGCTGCAATCATGCTGCAATGTCGCAGTGGTTGTATGACCTCAGCTTTGTTATTCTGATGTTTTGCTGGTAAGGCCAAAAGAATTAAAATGTGGATTAATCTGATGTTTTGCTGGTAAGGCCAAAAGAATTAAAATGTGGATTAATTTTTACCCCACTAAAGTAGAAGAGTTATTTGGAAAAAAACTACATTGCGTTTTCAAAAAGAAAATCGAAAAAATTAAGAACATTTATGCAGGCTATAGGTCTATACGGATTAACTGACATCAACCAAAAGTAAAATACGACACGATTTTGATCGTAAATCGTAATCATTGTTCATGAAAAATCAACAACGGATATGTAGACGAGTCCAAGAAAATCTGCTGTTTATCAACAAACACAGGGTGTTCAGAAAGTTACTGTGCAGTATGGGTTATTATTTATTTCTACTGCCCAGCAACTTTTCGGAAACCCTCTATATTGCATTATTCCGTGTTCTTGATCACTTTTTCCATGCTGAGGTTGGCTTTGTTCAACATTTGTTCACAAATTTTGAGCAAAAATGCTCGTGAGCTTGTAAAATTTTTTTCATAAAACAAAAGCGTAATCCGATTATCCGAGCACAAACTTTTCTTTTGTGAATTAATAAACTGTGACCGTTTTGTTTCATTGTCCGTTAGCAATGTTGGCGAAAACCAGGCGAGCAAAAAGGATTTGCTAAAGAGGGTTAGGCTTTTGCTAAAAAATCCGATTAGTTTTTGGCCTGATTTTAAGTGAAGACAAAAAAAAAGAAAACACGGGTCTTCGCCGGATTTTGGCTAGGTTTTGGCCTGAATGCAGCGATTTGGGTTAAATTTTCTACGTAACTTTGCTTAAAATGGGCTAAAGCCCCCATAGCCCCCCCTGTTGCGCCACTGGTGAAAACAAACAATTAAGAAGCATTACTGAAATTCGAATATTTATTGTACTATTGTTGGATGTATTTTAGGCAGTTCAGCAACTAAAACGATGTTCTAGAGGAAGCAAAATTTCTTTCTATGGGAGCCAAAATTTTGGGGCTGGTCTACTTTCCGACGAGTTCTCTGTTGATCTCAAAAAAAAGGTCATCGCGCCAAATAGGTCTACTTTTTTCCGAGTTTTCTGTTGATCTTCAAAAAAAAAAGGTTATCGCGCCAAATTAGTTTACTTATTTCCGAGTTTTTTGTTGATCTCAAAAAAAAACAACACCACTTTGAAACTGCCGCAAGGGCAAGGGGAGTTTGGGTAGGCATGCTGGGCAGTTTGGGGGGGCGCCGCTCCCTTTTTCCTCCCTAGTTGCGGCCCTGATTTTAGTCTATTTGATATTTATTTGTAATATTTTCCCATAAAGCGTTAGTTCAATACGGCGATTGCTGTCTATTGCCCAACCCAATATGTTTACCAATGATTCGATTGTTTGCTTTTGGTCGTATGACGATTGCGTAGGTGGATTCGGTTTTTCTTGAAGTAGAGAAACGAGTTTCTCCAAGAGCGAGATTGTTTTGTGAAAGGGGTCACATTCAAACATCAAGGTTTTTTTTTCAAAGATCAGAGAATTGTGGCTATTTTAGTTTAAAATTAGTTTGTTTGAATGGGGCAGCTACATAGGGGTTCAAAAAGTAGTAAATTCAACCGAATAATTCTCAAAATATTATGCTAAATCAGTTGCATTGCAAATAAGGGGCAACCTCACCATTTCAGAGCCACCTGAGCTTCTCTTCTATAACGATAAGCGCGATTTTTAAAACGGTGAGGCCTATTTTGGTCATCCTCTATACCTCAAAAAATAGGCTCTTATTTCGCCAAGTACCTTTGCTCTTCAGTCACATCAGTTTCACCCTTTCCTATATGCTAAATCTTCTTGTCTGCGCCTTTAAAATGATCATAAACCGTTATTGTCGCAAAACAGTTAAGTGCCTGTTTTTACATGTTCATTTTTTTAATAGACTTTTTCGGCTTTCGTTTTCTCAAGAAAGTATTCCACTAATTTACTGTCTTTTAATGCAAAAAAATATAATGAAGTTGATTTATCGTTCTGGTCTTTTCCAAAAGTAAAAGGATCTACACATCTCATTGCCTGCGATGATACGATTTAACGGCATTTTAAAAAGATCTTTAACCACTGAACACCTCTTGAAATGCTCCCTTCTCCAGGTCTCTTGTTTCCAGCACAATCTGGCATACTATATAACTACACGGCTCGAGATTGTATCAGAATAAAGTGAGAAAACAAAATTTAATAAAATTACAGCAAAGCTACGATTTATTCAACATGCAATGAAATAAAGTTACTTACTGCGTAAAACTAATATCTATATAATCGATATTTTGCAAACTTGAAATTTTATTAAAATAACTATGCCTGCTAGGAAGTGCGAAAAAACACGAAACACTAACCCAGGTACCTGTTTGCTTTATATAAATTACCGCATAAAAAAATCAACGCTAGATTATCTACTATTTGTAGCATTGTTAAACACCTAGCAAATATTTCAAAATATTTTACTGCACTTTTTTAATGCCTCCTCTCCTTCCTGCAATAGTCCTCTAAATGTATGTATCAATTATCAGTTTTGCAACCAGATGAGATAAGGAAGCTGACCGTTCCTCCCCTTGCCAAATCTTATAGAAAATTAAGCCCAAATATTCAAGCTTTTAAACATGTTTTGGACTTGACCAGCAAGCAAAAGGAGACTGATGGGGCCAAGAAATTCAATTCTTTCAAACAACTTCCAGATCTCAACATTTTATTTCTTTTAAATGACCCTTTATAAACGTGCGAAATATCATCCTAATATGGTGGTAACATCACAAAAAATCGCCTTCGCCCCCAGATCTCTTTCTCTCTACAATACACTGCAGGAGGTGCAGCAGTTTGCTCAACAAGCCGCCCACTGAAAACATTCCTGAAGTCTCCCCCCCTTTCTTTTAGCAAAATCCTGCTGGTAGCGTTCTTGCCAATTATGTACATGAAACGGATGTAGCGTAACAAGTTTATAGTAGCAAAATATTTTCTGTCTTATTCAACGGACGAGTAGTTTTAGATCAAACGCAAAAGAAATTGGTACATTACTGTAAACGCAAGGTGAAAAAGTTTGATAGCAAAGTTATTGGTTACAGCAAGCTAATAAATCAAAAAAAGTGAAAGTAAAAAAAAACGCCTAAAGAAAGATTGCAAGTCCTATCGAGGCCCAAAATTGCATAAAATTTGAGGCCCAAGCTCAATGTCGAACAAGCAGTTCTACAAAGTACAGTCCTATAATTGTCGACAGCATAGCCGAAAGGGTAAACGCGCCGTTAATTACGACGACTCTGATCGCATGATTTGGGTTCAACCCGCACCCTGGTCATGTTGTTGCGTCCTTGGATAAGACGCTCTACGATGATTATCTCTGCTCGGTGGCTTCGAACAAGCAGCAAATTCAGTGGACAAGAATTTGAAAAAATCTACAGGAACATTGGATCACTGGAAACTCCTAAGCAGATGCGGATTCCTCCAAACACAAAGTAGTCATTGCAATGAAAAGTGCGCGTATCGTCCAATAGTTAGCATATGATTCTGTCCGGTGACAGGAGTATAAGTATGAATTACAACAACAATAACAACGAACTTTTTGGACTGATAACTCTGACATCTATAATGTAGAACAGGGCCGTATAGCGTGTCCCGTTGATCAGGTGAGGCTCAATATTGTAGTGTTTCGCCCCGGGTTTCCCCGAGCCCGAAAACCAGGGTACTGGGGTAATTTTCGAAACCGAAATTTGAATATTTTTGGTTCGAAACCCGGGTTTTATTACGTCGTATTTTTGCACGAATTTAGCGTGTTCTTAAACGAAAATTCTTTCAATGTTGAAGAAATCAACTGAAAAACATTTTGGTGAAAAACAGGAAAGTTTGAAAAAGATTTGATTAAAAAATACGCAAGACTATCTCCAAAACAGTTGCGTGAAATAATCAGTGATGTGCCAATCAGAATGTGGGCAGTAATCAAACACTATGGAGCACTTTTAAGTAATTAAAAGCAACAATTTCAGGAACAGATTCAAATCGGGTTTTCAGAATGCAAAACCCAGCAAAGTTGTAAGTGGGCCAACTACACGCTTTCAGAAACAAAGATTCCGATGATTCCCTTCAGAAACGAGCTGTTTACGTGAAATCAACTCATGCTTGAATTGATTTTATCCACGACTAATCTCGTAATTTTTGAAATTGAGGAAAGGGAAAGTTTTCAAGTTTTAAGGCTTGCCAAAATCACTTTTTTCCTAAATCTGCGTACTTTTTAGCTTTTAATTACCTTAAATGACGTCATAAAACGTTTTTATGGCGTAACCACTTTAACTTGGGCTTTTTATGATTTAGTTTTAAAAAACAAGCCTATGTGCAAAATTTGATCCGTTTAAAACAGGGGCGTCCTGCGGCCCGCCGTAAGGTTTCTCCGGTGGTTGGGTAATTGTCATTGATCCTTGCGCGCTGACATTGTGAGTAACAGAAGCGAGTCCTTTAATTTGTTATGTGTTTGCGCTTTGGAGAACACCACAACATCCATCGGAATTGGCGGACTGAACATCTTTTTTTTTGTTGGTCTTCCCTCTAGTTTTTGGCACAAGAAACCGTTCCTATCTGAGTGAAGACCTTTTTTTTGGTCTTCACCTAATTTTAGGCACTTTTTTTTGTTTTTTGGTCTTCACCTGGCTTTTGGCAAAACTAAGAATAGATTTTTTGTTCGCGAAATATTTGGAGCAGCAGATTTGACCTGTGACTGAAAAAACTTGGACACCCTTGTATTAAAACGTCATTCTTTGAAAATGTGGTAGTGATGTCACCATAAAAAACACAATGACGTCACCACTATCGAACGAAAACCAGTTTTGCTAAAAAATTTAGTAAACTATCAACAACATGCCAAATTTGGTGATATCATGATTTCCGGCTAAAGAGTTAGATCGGCGGACATTTTTGCTCCCCCTCCCCGTGTAAAATGCTTAAAAAGGTGAAATATACCGTGTAAAATAGGGTTAAAAGAATAAAAAAACTAAAGTTATTAATGAAAATAAAAGCAATGTTGTAAATTCTGATTAAACAGTATAGGTCTAAAGTAACAAATTTGCGAAACAAATAACACATACTTTTTGTTGTAACGTAAGCCAAGTACTGTTGTACTGTACCAATCAGATAAACATAAGCACTTCATTGCTATGTACAACAAAAAAATGCAGATTTATAAAAGAAAATTTATTAATTTCTTAACTGCGACAAAAACAAAATAAAAAACAGAACAAAGAAACTTGAATGCATAAAAATAACTTATAAATTTGATCGATGCTTAAACTGCACTTAAATTCTTTTTCTTCGAAGTAGGCTGTTATTGTGGACCGTACGTTGAACATTATTCACTGACCAATGACCAGCAGCACTGGATTGCAAGCAAGGGCTACATGCAAAATGGAATGCGTAATCAGTTCATTACAAAATAATACAGCTACTTTCACTTTTCTTCGGCGCTGGAGCAGCAGGCATTGATACAACAGATCTCGTGTTTACACTGCTATAAGGATCCCTGTGGTAACTGCTTGTAGTGGATGAAGCAGCGTGGTCGTAACCGTGGCTCGATGTCGACCGATCAGGGATGCTTGAGGAAGTCGCAGGTGTGCGATTGCTGGCTGAGTTGCTAGAAAAACATTACGAGTTGGAGTATAGATTGATTTAACTGTGGTAGTTGGGACGTTTAAGGTTTCGAACCTTGGGTCGCAGAGAAACTAATATGAAGAATATCTCATAGGGTAAAGCTTTTGAAACGGTAGACTTGCGTTCAATTTTCAGTCGAGTCAAAACCAATATCTTTAAAAATTGATTTATCACAATTTCGCTGCTTGTTGTTCAGCAGTTATGAAAGAGGCAGTGTAAAGCCTTTGCCGTGTGTGGCAGACAGGTGGGCAATTGGCAGCTTGACTCCATGGCCCAAAGTCGCTTTGCGTGTGTAATAGCAAGACAGCTTGATAAATAAAACGCAATAGCAGTTATAGTAATATTAAATATTAAAAACTTGAAATTTTTAAGCGATGAATTTCTTCCTTTAGGTCTGGTGAGCGTATTTTTAGTGCATTTTAAACAAAACTTCGGTACGACCGGCACCGAAGCACCGCCTTACCTGCATACAAGTAGCCAATTAGTTAAGTTAAAACAAATCCTCTCAATTTTACGCCCAGTAGTAGATTGGGCTGTGGTTGTCGATTCTAATATACCACCTCATACTGTCGTTTCCAAATAAAAATATTTTCAATGGGGTATGTTCAGTAGGGTATGAACGAACACATCGACTTCAACAACTTTTCTACGTGCTAGCGATTTTGCTACGTTTAATTAAATTCAATCAAACCTATTGTTACCATATGTAGTCGCTACTCGCTAGGATAGTACAAGGAAGCGTGTGACGAGTTTACGGGGTCCATCTTTCCGTCATTGCGCCGGCGTGCGACACAACTTTTTTCGAAGAAAAGTCGCAGAGGTGGCAAGCTGGTGGCAACACTGAGTCCGATTTGACTGGCTTGAGAATCAAACCTCCGCCCTTCTGCTTCAGAGGCGAATGCGTTACCGCTCGACCTTTTGGTTTTGCTATGTTTGATCGAGTTTGTTATTTGCGTACAGTACATGTTAAAACATAGTCAAGACTATCCAGCTGGACCGGTACTTACTTTATTCTCAAGTTTTGAAATAAATCTTCTAGGTTATCCGAGTTCGTCGAGTCTGAATCCGAAATTCTGCGCAACAAACAAGATTCAATAGCATTAATACACGCATAAATGCGATGCACTACTGGTTTGGACTTCCAAAGTCCTTTCTCAGCATCTTCTTCCCAGCTGGAAACTACTAAAATTGAAACCCAAGTCAAACAAGGGGCAAACACAATTTATTCCTTGCTGGTTTAAGGTTTATAAAATTGTAGACCAACGGTTTTTAACCCAAAATGCGAAATGTACCGGTAGTGAAGTAGCAGAATTCGCAGGTAGAAATCCTGACAAAGACCGCGACGATAATACTCCTTCGTTATCTCTTTTAAAAAACTGATAGGCCTACGGATTGCAATTATGGAGAAGAGCAGACGGTGAACCACGCACGTGCTGATCGGCCCTCATCTCTCCGAAATATACTGCAAAGAAAATTTGCTAAGCTCTAAAGCTGCAAGTGCGGAATTGCGTAAAACGTTGGAGGGATGAAATTTAGTGACAGAAGATCATAGACCATAATTTTGTTTTTCCTTTTTTTTTTATATATGAAAATCCGCTGGATTCCTACTCTAGATAGTAGAGACTGCATATCAGCCTCTCTACATAACAGCCTCTAAGGACGAGACCAAACGCGTTATTCAACAGAGGTCAAAATTCGGGCTAGATTCAACATATCTGTAGCGTAACCGACGAGGGGAGAAATGCCCCCTGACTCATCAGGTGTGGGCTCCTACTCAAAATGATCCCAATAAGGTTTTGTTTGACCTTTTAAACCTTGTCCCCTTCCCCTACAGGCACAAATTCTTGCAAAAACTTGGGAGTTTCTAAGTTTTGCCAAAACTTGGATATGCAAAAGATCAGCCAAGAGTAGCAAAAGATAAACTAGATTCAAAGGTAATATAAACTAACCCGAAATCGGAGTTCCTTATTTCGTCTCCAGGCACTGAGTGTTTGTAAGTAAGGCCTTTTCTAAGTCTCACTGACGTGCCATTGTTTTTAGTGGAGTATCTTTCTGGCTGAAATTGATGATATGGAGCCAATTGAACTGTGACTTTGTCCAATATTCCTCGATAATGCAAGACTCGATAGACATAGAGTCTGCGATTGTCAAAAGCGTAATAAGAGTTGTTCATTTGCACCACACGAATCCGAGGCAAATCTTCAACTCTCATTTCTCCGCGACATATCATATCAATTGTTTCATTGACAGAGTTTCCATCCCCAAATTTGCTATTTATGTACTCGTGCATAAATCGAATATCGCAAGGGGACAGTTCGATCAACTTTCCCATCGAAATGTATTGATATGGACATAAACTTCTCCTTTACTTCTAATTATAATCACCTAAATCAGCAGAAGTATCGTACATTAATTTGGCACTCAAGACAATTTCAGATATGATAATTTTTGTTCAGCAAAACGTACAATAATTTCTGGCCACGAAAAGCTGGCTGCTTGACTGCAACTAGTCAACTACTACTTTTTGATTCACCAACACAACTAAATGCGTAGATATAATCAACCAGAATAACAAGCTGTAGCTGATTTCAACAATGCGCTTTCTATTGACATCACAAAACATCAGCAGATCCTAAAATAGAGAGGTCATCTCCTGCTTTCGGGAAATCCCCAGTTTCAAACGTAGGTAAATATATTGCGACGTCGCAGCTGTTACATGACGTCAGAGTTTTTACTGTGCTGCTTTGCTGATGTGGCCAAAGGAACTAAAATATGGATTAGTTTTTTCCCAATTCCAACAAAGTAGAATTGGTGTCTAAAACAACTAAATGCTTTTTCAAAAAGAAAATCGAAAAAATTAAGAACATAATGCAGGCTATACTGAATAATTATATGAAACAAAAGTAAAATACAACTCGGCATTTATCGATCGTAATCTTTATTCACGATTACTCAACCAGTAGCGTAGCCAAAGACAATACCACGTTTTTTGCACTTCTGAGACTCAAAAATGATTTAAAGTATCTTTTGAAACACACATTTAGGGGAATAATTTGTCCACAAAATAACTCACAAATTAGTAAAAACGTGAAAAATGGCCAACAGTAAGCAATTAAGTTTATTCGCTTGTTAAAAAATACTGAGTATAGTTTTTATACAAAAAATATGTATGAGCTCAGGAATAGGGGGAGGGGCTATTTAGTATTAGTTAATTACCAATCACCTCTCTCAAATCTTGTTCCATTAGCCCTTCTCCCATCCGGGCCATCCCCACAATAATCCTTCTCTAAGAAAGATATACGAAGTTGATTACTTCGTGGGAGTTGTTTTGAACTAAAGGATTTTATGATTTACCACCTTGTAAATAAGAGAACTGAAATTTTACCATTAGCTACCTCCCTCAGAACCCATTCATGCAACCATTTTAATCATGTTGTTGCACTGTTAATCTCTAGGCCACGTTTTAGAAGCAGTAATTTTTTTCAAAATAGGCCTAAAATTATGTGATTTTTGCAAAAAAAGTTACAAAATTTTCGAGTGCCGGAGGCGGAACCTCAAACCTCGTGCCTACGGCGGCTGGGGGCTCCTGCCCCCCAAAACCAAAACCGCCCCCCAAAACCAAAACCGCCCCCCGATGGAAATTTCTGCCTTCGCACCTGTAATCTACAACGGCAATGTAAAACAGGCCAAAAAAATCTGCTGTTTATCAACAAATACATTGCATTGGCTTGGCCCGTGTTCTTAGTTATGTTTTTCATGCCAAGGCTGGCTTGCCCTTAAATTTTGAGCAAAAATGAAAATTTGTGTTCTTGTAAAATTTTACTTAGAAATACAAGTGTAATCCGAGCTCGCATTTTTCTTTTGTATTTGTACCATTGACCATTAGCAATATTGGTAAGAACAAGCAATAAGCAAGAACAACTGAAGACAATGTCGAATATTTGTTGTACTATTCTTGGATGTGTTTTAGTCTATTTGGTTTTTAAAATATTTGCCTTATAAGCGTTAGTTCCATACGATGATTGTTGCGTGCTGTCTAGCCCAGCAATGTTTACCGATGATACCGATTTGTTTGCTTGAGGTCGTATGACAATTGCGTGGACAGAATCTACCGGTTTTTCTTGAAATCGAGAAACGAGTTTTTCCCAAGGTCGAAGCTGTTTTGTGAAAGGGGTCATTTTTTCCAAAAATCAAAGAATTGAGGCTATTTTTGTCAAAAATTAGTTTTTTCGGAAGGGGTGGCTATATAGGGCTCTCGAAAAGTAGTAAAATTCAACCAAATACACTCTATTTTTTTATTGAAGAACCAGCAAATTTCGAGTTGAATCTGGTTATTCTTAATTTTTTGCCAACTTTCAGCCTCATTTGTTCGTAATTTGTTCTTATTTTGCCAATTTTCAACCTCGGTTGCTCTTAAATTAAAGTTCTTAATTGTTTTACATTGTTTTAAATTCTTAAATTTTGAGAGCATCGATGTCAATTTCAGCGACTACGAATGCTCTGTCAGCTGCTGAGAAAACGCGTTTTTACTGCTTTTACAGCGTCGTAAAGTTGCGAAAGTGAAAAAACGAGTTTTTTTGATTTGAACGACAACCAAAATTTTTCTCAGTTGCCTGCGCAATGCGCAACAACATTTTACAGTCTCGGAGTTATATCAATTTTGCTTGCAAATACTCGAAACTCAGTAGAATTTCATCGTTTTGAATGAGTACAAAGTTTAATTTTTTTTTAGATTTAAAATTGTTTTGTTTCTCGTTTGTTTTTGATTTCTTTACTGCTGAGGCTGCCATTGTTCCTAAATTTTGAGAAAAAACGAGCTTGGTGTTCTTATAAAATTGTTCTTCTTTCTAAAAAAAAGAGTGTAATGCTCAAAATATTATGATGAATCAGTAGCGTTGCGAATAAGGGGCAACCCCATTATTTCAGAGCCGCCTGAGCTTCTCTACTGTAATGATGAGCGCGATTTTTAGAACGTTGAGTCATTTTTTGGTCATTCTCTGTAACTCGAAAAATGGGCTCGTGTTTCGCCAAGTATCTTTTTTTTGTTCTTCAGTCACATTAGTTTTACTCTTTTCTATATGCTAAGTCTTATTTGCGCCACTAAAACGATCATAAATCGTTATTGTCGCACAACAGTTAAGCGTACTTTTTTCACATGTTCATTTTTCTAATACGCTCTTTCGGCTTTCGTTTTCTCAAAAAAACTTTCCCACTCATTTACTGTCGTTAAATGCAAAAAAAATATGATAAAGTTGATTTATCGTTCTGGTCTCTTCCAAAAGCAAGAAAGTCTATAATTCTCATTGCCTATAATACGATTTACCGGTATTTTAAAAAGATCTCAAATCACTGAACATCTCTTGAAATGCCCCCTTCTCCAGGACTCTTATTCCCAGCACAATCTGGCATACTATACAACTACACGACTCGAGATTGTATCAAAATAAAGTGAGAAAACAAAATTTAATGGAATTATACAGAAACAGCTACGATTTATTCAAAATGCAATGAAACAAGGTTACTAATTGAATAAAATAATTGATATTTTGCTCACTTGAAATATTATTAAAATAACTATGCGTCTGCTAGGAAGTTTAAAAAAATACGAAAGACTGACCCAGGTACCTGTTTGCTTCGTATAAATTACTGCATAAAAAGTTCAACAATAGATTATCCAGTATTTGTAACATTGTTAAACACACAGCAAATATTTCGAAATATTTAACTGCACTTTTTAATGCCTCCTCTCCTTCCTGCAATAGTCCTTCAAATCTATATATTAATAATCAGTTTTGCAACCAGACGGGATAAGGAAGCTGACCCCTTCTCCCCCTTGCCGAGTCTTTTAAAAAGTTAAGCCCAAATATTCAAGCTTTTAAACGTGTTTTGGACTTGACCAGTACGAGAAGGAGACTGATGGGGCAAAGAAACTCAATTCTTTTAAACGACTTCCAAATCTCAGCATTTTAGTTCTTGCAAATGGCTTTATAAACGTGCAAAATATCAACCTAATATGGTGCTAACTTCACAAAAAAGTCGCGCTTCGCCCCTAGAACTCTCTCTCTCTCTATATGATAAACTGAAGGTGCAGGAGTTTGCTCAACAAGCCGCCCGCTGAAAACATTCCTGAAGCCCTGAATTCCCCCTTTTCTTTAGCAACATCCTGCTGGTTGCGTTCTTGCCAATTATGCACATGAAACGGATACAGAGTAACAAGTTGTATAGCAGAAAAATATTTTATATCTTAGTCAATGCACGAGTAATTTTAGGTCAAACGTAAAAAAATGGTATATTGATCTGAATGCAAGCTGAAAAACTTTGATAACAACGTTAATGGTTACAGTAAGCATTTAATACACCAAAAAAAGGAAAGTTTAAAAAGAACCGCTTAAATAAGATTACATATTCTAATCGGCCCCCAAAATTGTATCAAATTGGAGCTCCCATAGTCGATGTCGATCAGCAGTCCTACAAAGTACAAATCCTTCCAGAATGATAGCTCTGACGTCTATTGGGTAAAACAGGGCCGTAGCCAGTACCGCTGATTAGGTGGGGCTAAATATTTTTGTGTGTCGCTCTGGGTTTCCCCGAGACCAAAAGTCAGGATATTGTGGTAATTTTCAAAACCCGAAACACGGATATTTTTGGTGCGAAACCCGGGTTTCATTACATTGTATTTTGGACTAATTCCGCATATTCTTACACGAAAATTCTTACAATGCAGAAAAATCAGCGGAAAAACATTTCAGTGGTAAAGGGAAAAGTTCAGAAGAGATTTGATTAAAACATAAGTAAGATTATCCCAAAACGAGCTGCGTGAAATAATCAGTGACGTGCCAATGAGAATGCGAGCAGTAATCAAACTCTATGGAGCACATTTAAGTAACTAAAAGCACCAATTTCGGAAGCAGATAAAACCCAGAAAAAAACAGATTTCCAGAATGCAAAAAAAAGTAAACTCGAGTTTAGAAAAGCAGACCCGTAAACTCGGGTTTCGAAAAAATTTCAAATGGGGTTGAAGAGTTTTGGGTGGAGCTGAGCCCCCTCCACATGGCTCCTCTTTGGCTACGGCCCTGCTGCATAACACAAAATAAAGTAAGTGAGTGGAAAAGAAAATCGCCTGCGATTATATAGTAATTAACAAACATACACAAAATATACACAACACAGTTTACAGTAAATTTTGGGTTCCTTTTCGTAGCTAAACTCTCAGTGCTGCTGTCTGTCTGCTTGTGTTGTCTTCCAGTAATTGTTTTGGTCTAATCATTGACCGATCGCTTGTCGAGGCGTAGCTTAGTTTGTTGAACATCAAAAAGTCAATCGAAGATCGTCATTTACATCACAAGCTAAAAGAACAATAATGTATTTCAAAGTAATCCTCATTAAAAAAATGTTTTAATTAAATAAATTGTATTTTATTTTTGTTGCACAAGGGACCAGAACATTCAATTTTTTTAATGGTTGCTTTGCCAATCTGGATTAGCCTACGCCCTACAGCAAGAGTTGTCTATAAGCTAACACTGCGATAGGTTATTGCTTTGGCATCGGCAATCTTAAGATCAAATTTTTTTCTTTCTGAATTTATTTTGAATGTCAAATTGCAACACTCCACCTCCCAGTTGGTCGAACAGTAATGCGTTTACCTCTATAGCGGAAGTCTGAGGTTCAAATCTCGGTCCCGTCAAATTGAATACAGGGTTGCCAACGGCTCGCCACCGCTGCAATATTTCTTCGCAAGTAGCTGTGTTGCCGGCAGGCGCAACTACACGGAGTTGAACGTCGCCAGCTCGTTACACGCCTCGGTGTAATACAGCAAGTATACGGAAAGATTTGATTGAAATAGCAATATTGACACCAAATAAGAAAACTCATCTCCATTGTTGAATGAAAAGATGACATTAATTTTCCAATAGCATTGATCATGGAATTTTTATCCATTTTTTTGCAGACTGAAAAATAACTTTTGTTTATAAGCAAGAAAACATTTCATACTTACTGTAAGCTTAGTAGGTGATCTCCCAAACTAGCAGTCTCATCGTCGGAGCTAAAAAAAAAAGCAAAAAACAATTGTGACCAGAGGCGAGTAGCGAGGATGTTTAAATTATCTCAATTGAAATAAACCAGTAAATCACGAAACAACTTCTGCTGTATTTTCAAGAAAGCGACTATTTCAGCGGAAAATTTTTAGTTTGGAGTTAGGATTTGGTTTAGATTTGACTTAGAATTAGTAAAAAAAGTTAACAAAAATTTTTGATGAAATGTAGCCTTCTTAGTTTGAACCCAAAACTGCTAAACCGTGTCATTGGCGACTGTTTAAAGCTAATAAAACTTACGCTTCAGGAGAAGCTGGATCTGTTGTAAGGTCCTTTATGTAGCGCGACTGGTGAACGCCAGACCAAACACTAGGGAATTTGATTCGAAACGCACACCTATTGGTTGAGTATAGAACTCGCAGGCTGTGGTTTTCTGGAATAGAAAAACACAGCGTCAGTTAACCAAAAACAAAGCAAAAGCTAGCATTCGGCAAACTAAAACGTACAAAGAAGCATGCAAGACTACTGAAAGCCGTAACACATTACGCAATTAACATTCACAAAAATGTACGTTAGCTAACTATAGCAAAATACGCATCAATTAGCATGAAAATCAAATATCAAATATTAACAAATCTTACCGAATATTTTAGCACCAGTTCTTGAATTAAAGTACAAATAATTCGTGAGTCTTCAACATTGCAGCTCAAAAATTTACAAACAGTAAAATCAAATTAACGTATCTTATTCAAATAGAAACAAAAGGAATATTAATACACTAATTAGTAATTACTAAAGGTCAGTGGTGAAAGTAGAAAATTTTTCTTACCGGTACTGTGCCAGAAGCCCAGAAGAAGCAAATAATTTTTTCGCAGTTGCTGATCAAAAGAGGCAAATGAGTCTTAGGTATCTACTTATCCACTCACAAAATCCTAAACGCCTTAATTATACGTAACACTCTAAATTTTAACGGACTATAAAATATTAGATAATCCGAGAATGACTAAAACGCAAATGACTAATTTGTCTCTGAATTAGAATGAATTGCTAATCTGAGACTTGAAACAATGTCCTGTAGTACTGCTTCCTGCAAATTGGAGAGTAAAAGGTTTGCCACAGAACTGTATAGACACGAAATTTGAAAAAGCAATTTGGGAGATAAGTACAAAAGATCCCCAAAATCTACTTTTGGCTTATTATTGTAAGTTTGTAACCACAAACATAACGACACATTTTCAACCAAACACATAACCCAAATCAAACACTCAATTATTCAAAAACCTTCCATAAAGGTTCATAGTGGTTATCCTTTTTCAAGCTTTGTTGAGCCATGCCACTTGTTGAATGAGCTGCTCTTCTTCCCTTTCCAAGCCAAGTTCTTACGTATGGCTCTGGATTCCATTTCTCGCACGGTGGTCCCACAGTACTGACAAAGAGCTGCTTCTCGGCATTGCTTGTTGTGATTGCATTTCTGCTATCAGTGATAATGTTGTTCATAGCGCTGAACCCGCGCTCACACTCGGCGTTACTTGGTGAAAGGGTGTCAATGGTCACCATCAACTTATTTAGTTGGTCAGGAATGCTTCTTCCTCCACTCGCCTTAAATTCAATATACGCAAGATAAGCTTGTTGCTTGTTAAGACGAAGGGTGCCACATAAACTTTTCACTTCATCTTCTCCAAAACGAGGATTTTCAAAATCAATCTTTTCTGGATCTAACACGTCAATTTGACCAACAAGGGTTTTGTAGTTCTCTCTTCGAGTTGCATGAACGCTACGCTGTGCTCTGCTTGATGCCGTCGTGAAAAGCCTTTCTTCCATATTGTCAGCTACAGCCCAAATAAACTGAGCCTGATTTATTGTTGGGCTTCTTCCTTCTCTCAGTTCTACTTGTTGGAATGACATTGCTTTTTCTGCTTGTTGAGCCAAGATGGAATGTTTCCCCAGGAAAGCAATCAGGCTTTTTATACGTTTTGTATACGCATTGAGTAAAGCGTGAGCTTTTGGTAGAGTGGTATTTCGGTTTTGCAGTGTTTCTGATAAATTTGTTAATTCGTTCAAGACATCTGTCATCAGCGCTAAATTTTTAACAAAATTTATTGTACAAAATTTCGATAATATTCCTTGAAATCTGGCCTTTTCTGTACTTTGTCTCGTTTCGTCATTTGAAGCTTTGTGAAAATGTTGCCCCAAAGCTGGGAAAGAATGCCAGACTGCTGATACTGCCCCGAAGGATGAAGCGACCCAGCGAATAGTAAACACCTTTCCGATTCGTTTGAGGGTCGTTTGCAAATCATGGGAACATTGGTCAAGTTCACGCTTGTTCTTTGGTGACTGGCTGTACAGCGAATATAAATGTTCAAGAAATGACTGAAAGTCATTTGTACCACTGATACTTTTTAGTGCATTTCCTACAGCAAGCTCAAGTCTGTGATTAAGACAATGCCGCAATAGTATATCAGGAAATTTGTCTTTAAGCAACTTCCGACTCCTGACTTTGTCCCCAGCATCACGCTAGCTCCATCACTGCAAAATCCAATGAATAATTCTCGGAGTAACTAGATGGTGTAGCCATTTTTGAGCAAACAATTCACAATTTTGTCAGCAATATGAGAAGCGGACAGACTTTCCAATTCTACTAACTCTAGCGGAAAGTTAATAGGCGCCGCTTTGCCATCAACACTAGCTCTTAGAAACACGATTAAAGTTGATTTGTCACCCACGCGAGTTGATTCATCCGCTAGAACATTTATCTTACTTCTGCTTTCTATAATTTTGGTTAAAGCTTTTTCTTCATATGTGAAGATATATGTTCAATTAGATCAACAACTAAAGTTTTACTGTGTAAAACACGTCCCATGTCTATCGAATTAGCTTGCTGAAAGCTAATCAATTTTTCAAAGTCTGTAAAAGGTTTGCTATTTTTTGCCACATAATAAGCTGTCCTGAACACTCGAGCTGTGGATTGAAACGCAGTTTGCTCACTCTGCGCATTTAAATAAAGGAGTACATCTTTCTTTGCCGTCTCAAGAATATTAATAGCTTCTTGGTGCGCTTTTGAGTTTCTGTGCTCACGGATCTTTTTTCGAAGTGATGAAAGTTGAGCCGTTCTTGTGCCACCATAGGAAGTAACATTGCCATCTGCCCATTGAGTGGAAATATTAACACCACGAGATGCTCTTACTCCCAAATTATTGACTTCACGACACGGAGTACATCCTACTTTACCATCACTAGCGTACATCCAACTGTTTTTTGCCCAAATTCCTCATATTGTTGTCCACTCCATATTAACGGATAAACAGTGGAACATTTTTCCTTAACTTGATCTTGATTCACAGGTAGAGGATTGCTGATTGCACTACTTTGGGCACTAACATTGCTCTACGTTCTTTGAACTTTAGTTGCTGCTGAACTCAAAGTCTCATCACTGGTCTCTTTTCTCTTCCAATAATGATTAATTTTTCTTTGCATTTTATAAACGTATATTATTTACGCTAGAAATATTCCTAAAAATCAAACTTAAATTGTAATACTCGCTACTTTTTCTTGGTTACTTTATATTCGTTTAACAAGAATCGATAACTTGAAATCCAAAAAATCTAAAACAACCTCTGTTAGAAGAATCCTCACTATTAAACTGTTGTCTCCACAACACTGCTTTCTATTTAGTCGAGTCTGAGCTGGTCCAAGTAGTGCGTATGCATTGAAACTCGTCTTTCGGCTTTCACTTTTCGCTGTCGAAATATGTTGCAGGCCCCATTCACATTGGCATCGTGATCGCGTCACAGACGTGTTCGCTCAGCGCTTCGCGATTTTGGAATGTCAGCATGACGCGACGAGCTTTTAGCTTGCAAAGCACGCCAAGCGCAATACGTCGGTGCTATTGGAAACGCCAAACATTGTTTAGCGGAGGTGCGAGACTGAGGTGATGGCTTTAAGCTTGTTCTTTTTTTTACATCCTTCGTGTGGAATGGTCTGACGTTAAGCACAAAGAATGCAAAAGTCTAAATTCGCTGTGGTTGAAATTTTAAATCAAATTCCGATTAAAAGTTTCAAAACGTTTGGAAATCTCTTTCTAGTTAAGACTGCTTGTTTTGAATAGGGTGTCTGGTTCGTGTATGCTTTTCTAAATTAGGGTTTCGGGTTTTTATTCTAAAAATCTTAGTTTTCGGGATTAATCTGCTTTCAAAAATTGAAGTGAACAAAACTGAAATTTATTTCGTTAACTGTTATAGATAAACAGCTCAAAGTAATGCAAAATGAAAATAAATTAAACACATTCAGCATAAATCAATGCAAGGTAAAAATTATAACAAAACAGTCAAAAGGAGACTGCGAAGAGACTGTTTTGTCTTCGTGTCTGCAGCCCCTTTTTGTTAGTTAAGCTTTACTTTTTTTCGTTCAGTAATATCTAATCTTTTCTTTCTTTTTTTTTTTTTTTTTGAGAACGCGCTAACAAACAAACAATAGCAGCAAAGAAAAGGAGGGAAGAAAGAGGGTAAAGGACAGAAGCAGGAACCTCGTATTGTTAAAAAAAATAAATAAATAAATAAATACTATATTGGTTATATTTAGCAATAATAAAAACATATAAGTTTATATTTCTTGATCATATTTTTGCAAGAGAAAGTTTTTAAGCTTTGCTTTGAAAGATTGGTGCTTTTGTTACGTGAATATCGAAAAAAAATACTACATTTTTAAGTTTATACTTTTACTTTGCTTAGCGTATTATGAAAAACTAAAACAAAACAAAAAAAATACGCGACGAGAAAGTCGTTCGTCCTATTATACAATAATTGAATATTTGTAGCAAAGGAGAAAATCATAGGCTGACTGCATGAATTTTTTTTTATTAAAAAAATGACAAAAAACACCATATTCAAAATGTGCATCTTGCGGTACATTACCGCCAGCATTTTCCTTGGCATGTAATTGCATAAGGCACGCAACTGTTTCCTGGTACTCTTGCCTACGTTTTAATCAAATTTTTTGTTAACTTTTCACCTTTTTCTCCAAAATTTTTTTCGGCTAAATTTTTGAGCATTGTAAAAGTTTTTGTGCAATAGAGCACTAAACTGAATTAATCTATACGATTCGTTCTACAAAAAAGTTCTGATTTTCATTTTGCAGAAACAACGCTCTCACGACGAACGATAAAGTAGAATTTATTCATTTCTACTTCGGTGCGCGGTCGCTCAACCGCGAGTTTTTGTGTTAGCGCATCATGGCAAACCCCTCGTTATAGCGAAAAATCCGTTCAGTGTGAATTGGTCGTTAGGCTACTCCTTTTAGACAGGCTAGCAGGCTACTGGTTACGTCGTCATTAAAATGAGGCTATCATTTGCGCGAGAGAAAATTTTAGATTGTGATGTCACAGTCTGTGCTGCTTTGCTCTAACGACTGAGTACATTTTGCCATCTCTGCTGCCATAATCCAAATAAGCTTAATTCCTCTCATAAAAGTACCAATTTCAACGTCAATGTGGCCAAACTTTTGTAAAAAATGCCTGGGCTAGGCTGGTCCTACAAAACTTTGGGAATTTTTTGGGCTGCAGGCGAGACCCTCAAACAAACTCGGTG
Source organism: Trididemnum nubilum (assembly GCA_963965965.1). Taxonomy (NCBI): domain Eukaryota; kingdom Metazoa; phylum Chordata; class Ascidiacea; order Aplousobranchia; family Didemnidae; genus Trididemnum; species Trididemnum nubilum. The sequence continues at coordinate 11,812,323 of OZ014474.1, read as the reverse complement.
CTCCGAAACCCCATTCCCTCTCTCACAGCCTTGATTTAGCTTACGGGCTCTTTGAGCAAAAGGCTGTTCGCATTAAAGAATTTTGATTTTGATAAAAAGTTTTCAAATTAATTTTATACAAAAATAAATTTTATTTAATAAAAGTGAGCCCATTCTTGAATTTTTTTGATGATTTGACTAGCAGAATGTGCTACAGGCTAGATTTAGATTTAAAATCTTTTACCGGTACGGCGTTCCGGTAGCAAATCTTTTACCGGAACGGCGTACCGGACCGTTCCGGCTTACTTTCACCACTGCTAAAGGTACAGTAAACTGCCAAAACTTATTTCTCATTACGGCAACTTAACTCACAAATTGACACAAAGCAAAATCGGCCGCTTCTCTTACTGAGAAATCTTATCTGAGGCTCGTAAAGAAATATAACCTTGAAAGCACGGGACTCTTATCAGTGAGTCATAGAGAAAGTTATCTTGTCAAAACAATACGCCAAAAGAAGAAGTAATGAATTCTCCGACTTGATAAGAACGAAAGACGAAAGGTTTCCAAAATTCAACACAGTTGTTTATCACTCAACATACCTTAAAACAATAAAATGCGATGTAACATCTGTCGCTTTAGCATGTGGAAGTGTTGTTTCACCGTATTTGAGAATGACCGACTCTTCGTTGTTCAAGGTTGAAAACCTGTGAGGTTGAAATTGGCTCAGGGGGGCCAAAATTACTCTTATTCTGTTTAACTTTCCTCGGTATTCCAACACTCGATAAACGTACAATCTTCGGTTATCAAAAGCATAGTAGAAGCCATCTTTGCGCACAACGCGAATTGTCGGTAGGTCATAGACGCTCATATGCCCTTGCTGAATTTTGTTGATTGTATCTTCCAAACTTCTACCATTTCTAAACTTTGGATTAATACTATAGTGCATAAATCTAATCTTAGAAGGCCGTAATTCTATTTCTCTTGACATTATTTATTGTCTTAATGAAAGCACTGACAGTCAAAGTTTTTGTTCAACTTGTATCTTAACCTTGCTGGTATACAAAACGGTTACAATCTACTTCTCTTTCGTCAAATGATCTTGTAACATCAAATCAGTGTTTCCAAATTGTGTTTTTGAATTTTGATATTAAAAAGCTAAATTATTAGAGTTTTATTTCGTAAAAAAAATCAAACAGTAAATTCTTTATTGCTTTTTTAAAAATAAGGTGCGGTTTCAGCCAAAAAGCCTGCATAAATTTCATAAAATAAGAAAAAACTAATAAAAAATAAAGTAGTGGAAGCTTGTTTTTGAAATCGGGCTCTCCGTTTAGGTGCTTTTGTTGTAGCAATCTTTTTGTTTGTACGTGCGTACAAAGCACAATCATTTATTACGTAGGTTACGCCATGCGTGTCACACATGTAATACGCAGAAAGTGTGTCACACATGTGTGTCACACATGTATTACACAGAAAGTTTGAAAGAGGGAAAGTTAAATGGCTAAATGGGGGCGTAGAAAAACATGCAAGAGGTTAATTTTGCTGAATAGCTTTTCGTATCAACACTTTTTATAAATACTGATTTAATAAAGTTGCAAAAAAAGTTGTCTCACACCAAAGAAACCAGCTTCAATTATTACTGCTGTTGTGCACAGCGCTAAATACTGTCACATTGATACAACATAGACCAATGGAAGACATTGGAATATTATTTATTTTTCTGGAGTTTTTACCGTCAAATTCAGATCAGTTATTTAAATTCTCTTTTTCGCTGATAAATGATTTCTGCTTACTTTCTATCTATTTCACTCTCTGCCAAAACCCACGCGTTTCAAACTACCGTATAAGTATATTGCTAGAGCAACGTTAGCTACATCATACATTTTGTAGCTACCCGCATATTTTGTCTAACAACTATTTCAAGCTGCTGCAATTCGAGGGAGCTACGAATATTGTATGCAATTTTTGAGAAATCAGTCACTTTGATTTCAATTCACTTTTTCTGCATGTGTAGAGACACGTGCTCAACCAGGATTTTGCTAAGGGGGAAGGGTGTTAAATCAAAAGTTCATTTTTTTGTTTAAAGAAACAATCTCGTAATTGGACGATGTGCTGAGCTAGCTGGTGCAACTCAAGCGTATTGTAGGCAGAGCCCCCAAGCCCCAATCGCTGGGCGATTTTTGTGATTTTTTTCAGAAAAATAGCCATTTTAACGCCATCTAGATCAGGCTTGGAAAAATTATAATTGTAATTGACAAAATTGCAATTAATTACACGATTTTGCTGTAATTGTAATTGAAGATTTTCAAAAGTCGATAATCGTAATTGTAATTGAAAATTTTTTTGCCTGTTTTCAATTACAATTACTCTATTGTTCACTGAGATAGATGATAACAAAATGTGTTTGAACAATATCAATTTTCTTCCGGTTGCAAATCGATATTGATATTTTCTACCGGTTACAATCACATCTGAAGTCACAAACCGAACATCAAAGTAGGTTTGGGATAGTTAGAGTTAGTTGTAGAGATGTGGTTAATCATATTCATAATCTAAACTTAGCATCTACTCTAATCATAACTAGCACTAACTCTAAGCCAAAAAATAGCCTAACATAGAATTTGCTTATGACGTCAGATGTGAATGTAACCCGTGGTAAGTAACCATTGTAACTTCAATGCTATTTGTGATATTAATATTTTGTGTGGTTTCTTGCTTGTTTGCCTTTGTGTGCATGTCAAAGCGACCCTGATGGTTCTACTTTGTATGATCATGCTACATATGTGACATTATTGGTAAAAGTTAAAATAGTGCTAAATACAGAGGTGGAGTCCTCGATGACGTCCTTGGCGTCGAGGTCACATTTCGAAGTCCTTAGCCTTGGCCTCGAAGCCTACAAGTACTCGAAAACGTCCTGTCCTCGGCTCGAGGACAGCATTATTTCTTGATTGGATAAAACGGAAAATAACCAAACAAAAAATAATTTAAACTTCTAGCCTGTCAATTCGTTTCATGTCTTTATTGATTTAAAAAATAATATAATGTAATAGCCAAGTTATAATAAATTTTTATTTTAAATGGCCTTGGGTGAAAGCTCAAATTACGATTAAATCAAGCTGTAATTTAACAAAGCTTGATGGAAGAACAAGGATAGAAAGAAATGGGGCTTTGATAGGTCTGGTATAAAAATACAAAACGAATCCACAGTGTTGACAAAAGCAAAACTCGAGGCTTCGTATGTAAGTGAATTGATTGTAATGTTTTGAGAATCTTTTCATTGTAATTGAATTACAGTTACTTGAACTTGGATACTTGTAATTAAAACAAAACCAAGTAATTTTTCAAACCCTGATCTAGATTGAATCACTCATTTAGCACGTTTTTAAACCCGTTTGAAACAACTAAATTGCTAACATTTGAAAGTCAATTACCTAGCCTCCCCCCATATTACAGGTCAAGTCCAAAGTACGTTTAAACGCTTGCATTTTGCGGATAAATGTTGTAAGTAATTTGGCTAAAGTTTTGAACTTCTAATCAAATCAAACCTTTCGTTATACTTGCTCTTTTACGATGAAGCGTGTATCAAGTTTGCGGGGCCTACCTCTGCGCCATTGCACCCGGGAAACACTGCTTCTTTCTGAGAAATGTTGCAGCGGTGGCAAGCTGTAAGCAACACTGAGTCCAAATTGACCAGTCCGAGATTCGAACCTCAGACCTCCTGCTCTAGAGAAGAACGCGTTACCGCTCGACCAACAAGCCGGTTGAACTTCATCTCTATTATTCAAATTCTCTTTTTCGCTGACAAATGATTAAAAGGCTGAAGCAGCCTTATCCATTCCCTGGTTGTGCAAATCGAACTACAGTATAGGAGTATACGAGCATATCGTACTATAGCAGCTGGTGCAAATCAAAAAAGCGCTGTTTTTATTACTAGCAACTGAACATTTCTAAAGTACGCAAAGGTCTAAGGTTCCATTCTTACATCATTCATGGCGACCTTTGATTTTTTTTTTCTGCTTAATTTCTTACAATATTAATTGTTCTTCATATTCCCTAAATTTTCCACCAAATTTCCTGAGAACAACATTCTATTTTGATTCTCGGATACCTTATCCATTATCAGAAAAACTAAAGAAAAAACTATTAAAGCAAAGACTAGATTTAAACCCAGTCTTGTTATCAGTAACTTTCAGTAAAAGAAGTTCATCAATCACGTGATCTCTGCAACCTACTTTATTGGAGACCTATAATAGCGCACCGTTAGCCACGAATCACAATTTATTAGAAATAGTAGAACAATAATGCAAAAAGAATGCAAATGCATCACAACAGCCCAGCTATTTGAAAACATGGAAATAAAGCACTAAAGCAAAAGCAAGGAAACAAAGCAAAAAAAAAAAAAGAATTGAAGATTAAAATATATTCAAAGCGTAAATATCGGACACAATGTTCCCCATGGCTCATCACTGCTACGACACTTTCTATGAACATTTCGCGGATGTTGCTTCGGGCAATGAAACAGAGATGAGCCCCCGCCAATTCGTTACATCTTGATTTGGATGAATGACGATTTCTCTCGTTTGATTTCACCGATTGTCCAAAATTGAGCAAATATTATCAAATTAACAACGAAGCAAAATTCATTTCTTCTCGCGATTAATCGAAACCAAAATTTTGGTTAGGGGTCGAGAAGCGGCTTAAACCCAAAGTTTTTTTTGTTTTTTTCGCAGAATGTCTTAACTGGGGAGCACAAGGCGCTAAAGCCACTTTAGCCCCATCTGGCTGCTCCACAGCTTGAAAAATTATTTCGCTAGCATTGCAGACTCCAATGGCCCGATCTACCACTGGGAGTAGAGTCGTGAGCGTACGAGCGTATTCTTAGTTTATTTTAACCAACTAGCAGCTTGTTATGCGTTGCTTAGGTAAGACAGTAAACTACGCGTTTAGAATTTCTGTTGAAATAAACTAAAAATACATTCGAACTCTCACAATTTGACGCTCAGCAGTGTACACACTACACAAGGCTTATGTGATATACACTGAACGTGTTAACAATATAATGGATACCGATCAGTAGTCGAGTGGATGTAGAGCGTCTGCTGCTAAAACGGAAGACTTAGGTTCGATTCCGAAGACTATAAAAATTGGTATTCACAGCTTCCCTGCTTAACGTTCAGCACTTAAAGGGACAGTGTGAAGCCGCCCACGTCAACGAGTGCAGTAGACTAGTGGGCACTGGGCAGGTGGTAGCTTAGCTCGAAGACCGAAAGGTCCCTTTGATGTATCCTGACCAAGGAAACTTGTTGATTTACATGTGACCAAAATTGCACCAGTCATCATTACGAAAAGTGTTGTAAGGGTAAATTAGCTGTCTTCAGTAAAAATGTCAAGAGGATTCTACAAGAAACAATAACAAACATTTACAACTCATGTTACATTGAGCAAAATTTTTGCTTCATAGCAATCGGCAAAAATTAAAAATAGCATTATATAGTGCAAAACATGAGTCACTAAAAGTAACCACAAAAAACTGAATGGGAAAATATCGCCATTCTTTATCCATCATCAGGCAGGCAACTTTTTTTGCTAAGGGGGAAACTCGAACCATTAGTTAAAATTTTCTGTTTGAAAAATTTTGCAATTTTGGTAGCGCGTTGAGCACACCGGTGCTACTCAAGCCTATAATAGACGGGAGTGTGGGGGGGTGGGCGAAGCCCAAGCTTCAACGCAATTTTTGTAATTTTTGGAATAGAATAGCCATTTTAATGCCATTTGGATCACATTTCGCACGTTTGTAAAGCCACTGAGAAAAAATAAATAGCGAAGATTTGAAAGGCAACCAAAAGAATTAAATTGCCTAGCCCCTTACACTCCCTTTTGCTTAAAAGTCAAGTCCAAAAGTCGTTGTTGAAGTTGAAATGATCTGTTTACCTCTCAATACCGAGCGAGTAGTTGAATAAACATGTACCGTAATCCTGTTAATACGTAGTTATGTTCATTTTACAATTCACATCATATTCACGATATTGATCTTCGCCTTGTCTGGTTTTACTAGATGTGTTTTTGTAAAAAATGCTACAACGCTGTACCTAATATAGCTTTTTTATTTATTTATTTTTTTACTTTTAAACACATTAAACTTCTTTTTATAGTTATATAAGAACCATTTTATGAGACTACGAGGCTTATTTTGCCCAAAATTTAGATCTGATCAAAAAAAAGTCATCCTCTGCATGAACAAAATAATTAACGGGTCAAATTTAAAAATCAAGATAGTAATTTTTGTTATACAGTGCCATATTGTGATATGAAATAACCAGATTTTGCAGTCGTGGCCAGTGGAATGTTTGCTCTTGCAACTTTGATATTTGACAAACTTGTATACAACGCAGCTTTTTACCGATCAAACAACGATTTCAGAATTTGTGTTACTTTATTCTATTATAAAATTAAAAAATAAATGAGGCTGAAAATTTGTGAAGAACAGCAAGCCTCACCCAAATATACTAGTTATAATAAAAAACTAAAGTGTACTACTGTACAGTATACGCGTTACTACATAATACATTCAAGATTTTGCATTGAAATCTAAGCGCATGACGAAATATATCTCCAACAGACGAAGTTTTCCATTAAATAAAAGGCTTACCTCCAAAAAAATTATACAATCAACCTTTTTTTCGTCAAGTATGACACTTACCGCTAATACTAATAGTAATATGGATCATAATTATATGGATCATCATAGTCATCATAATCATCATCATTTTCATTATATTCATCATAATCGTCATAATCATCATAATCATCACTGTCACCATACTCATCATAATCATCATATTGATTCCTAAAAAAATAATTGGTGTAAGAAAATGCTTCTGATATGACACTGCTCATTCCAGGAGCAGCAAATAAAGTATTAGATCGCGTACACTCCTGGTTAACATTCCACAAGCTTTCTTGTAATATTTCGAAAACAAACGATGAGTTTAGTGTCGAAACCTTACAGAATAAAAGATTACGTTGGCATGCAAACAAAAATTAGCGATTTCTTAAGAGATATATACAACAATTAATAATTGTTCGGGAATTTACATTAAAACATATTTAGACTGGAAAACCCAAATGGAAGGAATTATCTCACACGTTGAACGAGTTCAAATACCATGTACCTGGCCGAAAGCCACTGTTAGCTTCACAAAGGGTCCTATATAGGCAAAGGAGCTTTTCAGCCGGTTCGCTCGAACCAATACTAAATTTAGAGATCAGTTGTTAAAAATTGCTTGCGCAAATAACCGGCACCTTTGATCAGGACAAGCCGGTTCCTAAACAAACTCATAACACATTCATAAACCTTACATTCATAAGCACACTGTTAAAAATCGGACAAACTCAGAACCGGTTCGAGATCCCGTTCCTGTTCAATTTTAATTGCACCATTGGTTCCAGATGAAATTTATAATGGCTAATTTATTTTGCTGTATTTTCTACAGCTTTATGTTTCTTTTATTTCAACATTGATTGCACCCAAATAAAATAAAATTTATAAGAATTGTTGATTAACTTTGCGGTACTGAAAACTTTCTTACTCCAAAATATCAATAACTCGCTCCATCAAGTCACGGAAGTCAAATCCATGATTGTAATCCTCATCTTCGTCTGCGCTCATTCTGTAAGCACACTGATTTAATCCTGCTCCTTGAAAAAAACGATATTCGCCAATGACGTTAGAAAAAATAGTGACATTCAACGACGTAAGCAAAATTCGTTCAAAAGGAAGTGTAAACTCCAGGCCAAGAAGTTTGGTGTTGTAGTTATTGTTGTTGCATATTTATCCTCTTGTCACCGTAGTGCAGCGTTAAGCCCAATTCACAATGGCGTCGCGATCGCGTCAGATGACGCGTTTTCAACGATCCTGACACGTAAGCGCGACGACCAATTCACACTGAACGATTTCTCGCGATAGCGACGGGTTTGCCATGACGCGCTGACGCAAAAACTCGTGTTTAGCGACGGCGCGACGAAGTAGAAATGAGTTCTACTTTGTCGTTCGTCGTGAGAGCGTTGTTTCAGCAAAACGGAAACCAGAACCTTTTTTGTTGAGCAATTCGTATAGATCAGGGCTTCCCAAACTGGGGGTCCCGACCCCCAAAGGGGTCGCGTAACGACCTTCAGGGGTCGCAGAGAATTACAAGTGTTACCAGGAAGTGTTAAAATTGGTATAGTCTTGGCGACTCATGACTGTCATAAAAACGTTTCCTCATTCGTATCATATAGCACAGCTGGATGCCTAATTTGTTTTGTTTTGTCACTTTGGTTTACACATTATCGAACCAGGTGTGCAAATCTTTATTGAGCATTGGGTGGAATAATTTGCAATTTTACCCCAATTTTGCCCTATTTTCAACATTGGGGGGATGAACCTCGACCACGATTTTTTCAGGTGAGCAAATTAAGTGAAGACCAAAAAAAAAACGGGTCTTCACCAAAAATGGAAACCTTTTTTTCCCCGAATTGAAGTAGAGACCTGCGCTCAGATGCACACCAGAGTCAAATTATTGGAGGGGATGCAGATAAAGACCATACTCAAATTATTGGGGGGGATACAGTCAAATTATTGGAAGGGATACCGTCAAATTATTGGGGGAAATATATCTCCCCCGATTTTCGGCACCCCTGAATCGAACTATGCAGACCAAATTCAATGCTTGTGAAGTGCTGTAGTCAGAAGTGTAACCACCCCATTGGCCTGCCAAAAAAAATGCAGGATACAGAAAATAGCATATTTTAGCACTTTTAAGACTGTCTTTTGCATTGGAATAGACTCAAAAATGATTTAAAGCATATTTTTGAAACGTTTATTTAAGAGAGGGACTAATTTGTAAAAAATAAAACTCATAAACCAGAAAAAAACTTTGAAACATAGCTAAAAATTGGTATCCAAATTTGATCGCTTATTGAAAATGCTTCAGATTGGTTTTATCAAAAATTATGTAAGTTCAGGAATAAGGGGAGAAGGGGGCTATTCAGCATTAGTAAATTACCAATCACTTCTCTCAAACGTCCTTCTATTAGCCCCCTAATTATATCTTTCTCTATAAAACATAGGCGAAATAGATTACTTCTTGTGAGTTTTATTGAACTACCGGTGTAGGATTTTATGATTTACGATCTGGTAAGTAAGAGAACTGAAATCCTAGCTAGAGCTACCTCTCCCATAGGCCATTTATGCAACAAGTATACTCATGCTTTGCACTGCACGTTTTGATAGAAATAATTTTTATCAAAATAGGCCTAAAATTAAGTTATTTTTGCCAAAAAAATCAAAATTTTTGGAGCGCTGGGGGCTCCGCCCCCAGACCCTCGTAACAGCCCCCATTGCAAAACTCTGCCTATGAGCCTGGCCGTAGTACCGACAGTTTGGTAGAAAAATAGGAGCGTAATATAAATATAGTCAAGTAGAGGTATAACTATCATACTACTACTGCTGGTTAGATTCTAATCAATGGATCGCTGGTTAAAAAGTCGCACGATAACGATTCTAAGCGTAGTGCAGATGATGTTGAAGTAGCGGTAAACACAAATGCAAACAGGATATTTGCAAATGTGTTTGCGTTTTGTACGCATTGGGGACCAGTGCCTTGTTGTTATTTTTTTTGATTGAATATTACCACAAATACACAACTCATAGTGTTTATTATTTTAACCGTGAGGGGTCGCGAAAATTTTTAGAAGATTAAAAGGGATCGCGGGCAAAAAAGTTTGGGAAGCCCTGGTATAGATTAATTCAGTTTATTGCTGTATTGCACAAAAACTCTTACAATGCTCAAAAATTTAGCTGAAAAACATTTTGGAGCAAAAGGTGAAAAGTTAACAAAAAATTTGATTAAAACGTAGGCAAGGGTACCCAAGAAACAGTTGCGTGCCATATTCAATGACATGCCAAGGAAAATGCTGGCAGTAATCTAGCACAAGATGCACTTTTTGAATATGTTGTTTTCTGTCATTTTTTTAACAAAAAAAAAATTCATGCAATCAGGTTATGATTTTCTTCTTTGCCACAAATATTCGATTATTGTATAACAGGCCGACCGACTTTCTCGTCGCGCATTTTTTTTTTTTTTTGCTTTAGTTCTTTTAATACTCTAAGAAAAGTAAAAGTATAAACTTAAAATGTAGTATTTTTTTTCGATATTCACGTTACAAAAGCACCTATCTTTCAAAGCAAAATTTAAAAACTTATTTTTACAAAAATATGATCAAGAAACATAAACTTATATTTTTTATTATTGATAAATATAACCACTGCAGTTTTTGTTTGTTTGTTTTTTAACAATATGAGGTTCCTGCTTCTCCCCTTCTTCCTCTTTCTTCCCTTCTTCTCTTTGCTGCTATTGTTTGTTTGTTTGTTAGCGCGTTCTCAAAAAAAAAGAAAAGATTAGACATTACTGAACAAAAAGTAAAGCTTTAATAACAGTAGGTGGCTGAAGACACGAAGACAAAACCAGTCCTTTCGCAGTTTCCTTGTGTCTGTTTTGCTATAATTTTTTACCTTGTACAGTATTGGTTTATGCTGAATGTTTTTAAGTTATTTTCATTTTGCATTACTTTGTGCTGTTTATGGATAACAGTTAACAAAATAAATTTCAGTTTTGTTCAGTTCAACTAGTGAAAGCAGATAAATCCCGAAAACTAAGATTTTCAGAATAAAAACCCAAAACCCGGGTTTAGAAAAGCATACCCGAACGAGACATCCTATTCAAAACAAGCAGTCTTAACTAGGAAGAGATTTCCAAATGTTTTGAAACTTTTATTCGGAATTTGATTTAAAATTTCAACCACAGCGAATTTAGACTTTTACATCCTTGGTGTTTAACGTTAGACCATTTAACACCAAGGATGTAAAAAAAGAACAAGCTCAAAACCATCATCTCAGTTTCGCACCTTCACTAAACAAGGTTTGGCGTTTCCAAAAGCAACTGACGTATCGCGCTTGGTGTGCATTGCAAGCAAAAAGCTCGTCGCTTCATCGCGTCATGGTGACATTTCAAAATCGCGAGGCGCTAAGCGATGACGTCATGTGACGCGATCACGGTGCCAGTGTGAATGGGCCTTTAGACGTTAATTATATTGGATGATCCGCACACTTTTCAATGCGATAAGAATTACGTGTTTTGAGGAATTTTTAACTGCTTAAGTGTTCTCCATGATCCAATATTCTGTGAATTTCTTCGTATTTTTGTCCACTGAATTTGTGCTTTTCCGACACCGCCGAGCACAGATAAGTATCGTAAAGCGTCTCATCCGCGGACGCTACAACGTGACCAGGACGTGGGTTGAATCCAAATCATGCAATCAGGATCGTCGTAAAAACGACGCCTTTATCCTCGTGGCCACGCTTCCGACAAGATGAAAAACATCAAACGAAAAAACAGGACATCATTGTTCCGAAAGTCATTTTCCGGCCAATTTTTGGTGAAAACCAAAAAAAGATCTTAGATCCAAGAAAATGTCTTAATTTCAAGCTGAGACTATAACCCAAACATTTATGACAAAAAAGAATTCTCACAATGCGCGCAGCAACCAGAGCTCCAAACTCGATTGATTTTGTATTCGAGTTTAGCTAATTTTTTCAAGTCCAAGTTCGAGTTCTCTTATTTAATTTTTTCGAGTTCAAGTTCGGTAAAATCATCAACTTTTTTGAGTACGAGTTTAGGCTGACAAATATACTCAGCCTACTTTTTGACTTAATAGCTCTGCTTTTATATACATGCTGTTTTTCCATTGGTCGCCACGACATAAACAAATGAACAACAATTTTAATATTTCTCTTTATAATCAACTGTCAGCGCAGTTTCGAACTCGGGATTTCAGTTCTTTGTCGGTTTCAGATTTCTGCCTGATTATTCAGTCTTGCATTTTTTCTCGACGTCTTTTGCGTTTCTGATCGAATTACGTAATAAGCCGACGCTTGACCTTTTTTATTCTAATTATTTTTTGACTTCCGCTGTTTGGAACAACTGTTTCGGAAAGACCTTGCGTATGACTACTGTTTTGAAATTGGCAACTGTTTCGAAAGCCAATTATTTTTGGGACTCAAAATGGTTGGTAAGTGTGTCTTTTTCGTGTGTTTTTTTTGTGTTAGGCGTAGGCTCATCTAGTATTATGTATTGGATCTTTTTATTTCTATCTGCAGAAAACCGCCACATCGCCAAGTAGCACAGCCAGTTCGCCAGTTGGAACGCCAGCTTGTTTGCCAAATCACCTGCTTGTCGGTCTATTCATCTGCCCACCCACTTGTCCGCTTGACTCATCGCACTCAAACAAGGATTTTTGTTTCATCGTTGGACCTGACTTTATAATTTTATGAACTTTATTTTTTACGTCTCGGAACCGGACCACTCGTTATTTAATTCGATAAAAGCTTTATTTCTATTCAATTAAATTCAATCCATCTTTACTGTTTTTCTGGTTTTAACTGAAGGCGAGTTTTCAACTGTTACATCAACCAAATATATTTCTTTCTGACAATCTTTTTTTATTTCTTTCTGATGAACTTGATCAGTTTTATTTGAGTTCAAGTTCGAGTTTAGAAAAATCATTTTTTCGAGTTCAAGTTCGAGTTCGGCAAAACGATCGAGTTTTTACGAGTTCAAATTTGCAGCCATGGTACGTTTCTCAGTCTTATAACAGGTTAATAGTGCCGTCAGAAAGTTTGAGGAGTGAGAAACCTGCTTTAGTTCGGGGGTCTTGGATTCAAGGCATATCAAATCCAGCCCGGTGCAAATGAGCTCCCTGTTACCGCAATCATATTTTGAAAGAAGTTACAAAGCCTCTATAGTCCATAAATTGCAGAAACGCGAAGATAAGCCCTGACAATTGCTATATTTTTTGGAAGGCTCTATTAACACTAGAAATTTCTACAGTAAGTACTTTTATTAATTCTGACCCAAATCCTTACTCTAAAATTGATCCCAAATTTAACCTTAACCCAAACCCTAATCGTGACTCTTAAAAAAGCTTTGATTGTGCTTAACTTATAGTTTTGGTCAAAATTATATTGGGCAAACCAAACAAAATTCCTGGCTTGCCTCAATTCAATGGACATTATTAACCTGTGAAAAGTTTGAAGTTAGCAAACATTTGCTAAACTAGATGGGAGTTTGCCAGCAAACCCAGTGAACGACCGACGCATAGCTAATGCTGTGACGCTCAAAAGTACTTTTTGTCTACCGTAACATCAGCAATATTATTATTCAAAAATATCTGATTATGGAACCTCCAGAAAAGTAGAGTCAAAATATTTGTCAGTTAAATATCTCCTAATATCATAAAACACTGGCACCCTAGCTTGAGCCGTTCAAAAATTAATTTTTAGGGGTTCATTTGGGGGGGATTCCCAGGGGATGGCACCCCCACACTATGTCAAAATACTTGTTTGTTAAATTTCTGCTGATATCATAAAACACTGCCACCCAAGTTGAGCTATTCAAAAAATTGATTTTTAAGGGGTCCATTTGGGGGGTCCCTTGGGGGGGGTGGCACCCCCAAACTATGTCAAAATGATTGTCTGTTCAATATCTACTGATATCAAAAAAAAGGTAGAACTCTAGCTTGAGCCGTTCAAAAAATTGATTTTTGGGGGTCCATTCGGGGGGATTCCCTGGGGGTGGCACCCCCACACTATGTCAAAATATTTGTCTGGTAAATATCTCCAGATATCATAAAACACTGGCACTCTAAGTTAAGCCGTTCAAAAAATTGATTTTTGGGGGGTCCATTTGGGGGGTTCCCCGGGTGGGTGGCACCCCCAAACTATGTCAAAATAATTCTCTGTTAAATATCTACTGATATCAAAAAACACTGGCACCCTAGCTTGATCCGTTCAAAAAATTGATTTTTGGGGGTCCATTTGGGGGGATTCCCGGGGGGTGGCACCCCCAAACTATGTCAAAATATTTGTCTGTTAAATATCTGCTGATATCATAAAACACTGGCACTCTAAGTTAGACCGTTCAAAACATTGATTTTTGGGGGGTCCATTTGGGGAGGTCCCCGGGTGGGTGACACCCCCAAATTATGTCAAAATAATTCTCTGTTAAATATCTACTGATATCAACAAAAAAAATAGAACTCTAGCTTGAGCCGTTCAAAAAATTGATTTTTGGGAGCCCCATTTTGGGGGGGTTCCCGGTGAAGTTGCCCCAAGCAATTTCAGGAAAAAAATTGTATTTGCAGTTCAACAACTTTACACAAAAATTAGATTTCCATGTTTTGTGGTTTAGGAGAAGAAGAGCGTACTTTTGTACGAAAGAAAAAAAAAAGAAAAAGGAAAAAAAAAAAAAAGAAATAAACCTCATCGCGGCCAAAAGTGGGTTGGTTGGGATGAAAGGGTATCTTGAGACATACAACCCTATGAAATATTTTTTGCCGTACTTAAGCCGTTTTTGACTGAAACCGCTTTTTACGCCAAACTTGCGGGGCGGTTTTCGGGTTCTAAAACCGAAGTCACGTGACCTATTGCCTCGAAATTTGGTACAAACATACAACTCATTAATCTCAAACTGCTGTCCAAATTTCATGTTGCTAGACCCAACCGTTCTTGAGTTATAAGCAAAAGTCTGAAATTTCACACTCGTTAGTTGGAAAATGGCCGAGAAAAACAAAGGAACACGCGACGCGAGCGTCGGTCGTTCCAATAATCCTGACCACAAAATGAATTTTGACTCATCTATTATATTGAACAGAAGTAATCAAGTTACTAAATTAAGCATCAAAGGAACTCTACATACTTCCAAAACTGAACCGCAACTGAATGCCGGCAATCAATCTTTGCCCTTATATCGTTTCAATGCTTAAATGTTTTAAACTGAATCGAGAACTTTGTTTCCTCTTCTGTCTTTTTATTGCACATAACCTAATCACCTATCGATTTTTGATTCGGTAATGTGACAAATCTTAATTCAAGCCGTGGCAACCCTGGTCTCAATGGGTGGCAATTGTGTATATATAGTCGGCTATAATTGTCTACGTCAATTCATTCTACAGATGATGCTTTAAGTTATATGGAAACGCTTTTAATAAATTGCTGTGCTTATGGATATATTTTGGCAATCGTTTTTGTTCTTAAATTAATACAATTGTTAGCACACAGTTATTATTATTGCTCCACAATTGATCAGCAATAACTAGTTTTATCTCAGGTTTTTTATCACATAAGAGCAATAACCGAACAACTTTTCTAATATAACTTTCGGGCTTTTTCGGACCAGGTTTTGGCTTAAAATCACTTTTCGGATCGGGTCTCGTTCGGATCTGAACTAGTTAGCCCGTTGCCAAGTGTGGTTGGCCACATAATGAATAGTGGGCTGCTCTATAAGCAAGTTTTTGGAAGTCTCATCTTAGAGGTGAAAAAATGCATTCAAGAAACTTTCCGTAGTTTTGTATGATTTTGTCAAATCAATCAAATCTTTGTTATAATATCTATGCACGTCGGTGGGGACCATCTCCGCGTTATTGCGCCCGGGCAACATTACTCGTTTTGAAAAAATGTTGCAGAGGTTGCGAGCAGTTGGCGACACTGCGCACGATTTGAACGGCCCAAGATTTGAACCTCAGACCTCCAGCTCCACAAAACGCGTTACCGCTCGACGAACTAGCCGGGGTATAATGTTGTCACATTATGTTTTGATAATACTTTTGTATAAGTTATATATAATTATGTTAGTTGAAAGCCAAATGAATGAATCCCCAAGGCAAGTAACCCGCTTTAACTGCTATACAGTTGGAAGTATCGAAAAACAACAACAACAAAAACAACTTACGTTTCGGGAGATGAAGGTGGAGAAGTCGCATGTGAATGTGTTAGGGTGACTCCTCTCGTTAATCTGATGGATTGCCCGTTGTTTTTGGTTGTAAAATGACTTGGTTTAAACTTGCTCAGCGGTGCCAATTTTACTTTGACTTTGTCAAGCATTCCTCGATGTTCCAGCACTCGGTAAACGTACAATGTTCGGTTATCAAAAGCATAGTAAAAACCGTTTATCCGCACCACCCGAATTTTAGGAAGATCGTACACATTCATCGACCCCGATTCTATTCTGTTAATCGTGTCATTCAGCGTGGCCCCATTCGAAAACTTATTTTTGATACGGTCATGCATAAATCTTATCTTAGATGGAGCTAATTTGATTACTATTACCATGTTTTGTAAATTTCTGAAACGGTTTCGATAAAATTCTCGCAGGTCTAGCTCAATGTGATTACTTTTTTCTCTTCTTACAGCAAGCAAAACCAGCTAGGCAGCAGGTATTTCCTAAAACGTTACGCTGAAATAGAAAGAAGCTGTCGTCAGTGTCGTGTAATTTAAAAAGTGTTTTAATCTTTTGCATGGTAATCGAATAAGATTACACACCAACTTCACATCTCCTCAACACCTAAGCCTTAAAATGACTATAATTGCGAATTACGACAAATTTTCAGAATGGGTTGACGCGATAATATGATCTGAGATGTGCGCAAATTCAAAAAATTTCAAACTGGAAAAATAAATGATTTTGACAGGAAATACTGTGAGCATATTTTTATCATTCGAAGTTGCTGAATCTTACCCACATCTGAAATAAATCCCTATGTCACAATATACATAGAGCTAGGCACCCGCTACTTGAAAAGTAGCGCCGCTGCCGCTATTTGGCAAAAAAAAGCAGCGGGGCTGCCGCTACTTGCATACAAAACAACGGCCGCTGCCGCTTGTCGCTACTTAAAAAAGAAATAAATAGTAAAAACAACGATGGCATTCAAATACGGTACCAAATGGTGAAATTTATTAACGAAAATTATTTATTCAAGCTTTTAAAATATCGGTACAGGTTACAATCGGCATCAGCAGGCTTAAATGGTAGAGTAGAAAGCAAATCACGATTCCATTGGTTGATGGCATGCTCCTTTCAAAAAACACAAGCATTTTAAAATGCTGGTTGGTCAAACCAGCGCTTTGGAAGTTAGTTAGGAAGCTATCCTTGAAAATTACTCAAGGAAGTTAAATTTCTTATCGCGTTTTCTATCCAAGCAAAAGGCAATAAGAAATAGTTTAAATCTCTATCGACTTAAACATGCTAACGTTTTAACATTTAAAGCACGATGGCATACAGTATTCAGCTTCTGTACAGTTCTGTCCCGACTCTTAGCTCTGAAGTAGTTATTCTATTCACCACATGCTCGGTCCTCAACCACTAAAATATTTCCTCGCGTAGAAAACCTACAGGAAAATTTATCAGTCGACCGAGTTACAAAACATTTCGAATTTCGTAGAAATGATAGGTGTGATTCACGCCCCTGCGATGATTTCATCCAATTTTGATGCTAAAGTAGATCGAGCGATTAAAAACCGGTGTTTACGAACAAGGAGATGAGGAATGACGTATTCTGGTGCGGGCAACAAGCTATACGCCGCTATATAGACACATGTCAAGCAAATGATGTACAATGCGATTCACGTTACATTAAGTATTTTTTCTACGAGTATAACTCCATAACTAAATAAATTAGAATATGATATCGCTAGCGATATCAAGGGACTTCGCGAAAATATCTAACTTTACTGAACTACAGAATTTCACAATTGCGTTAAGAGTGTTTATGGTTGATTGGTTGTTGATAGTCAAATCTGAAACGCATCGCTTTCAAATTATTTCATAATGTTCCATTGACCTGATTAGGTTTGTGGTTAACAGCTTTCAAAATTTAAATGTCTTGAAAAGGTATCTATCAATATCTATTAGTTCTCGCTTCAGCTTTTAAGGATAAGGACTCCGTTGAATTTTCACTTAGCAGCGCAGCGCAATTGTTAAAATGCGGTTACAAACAAAACCCTCGTTAAAACAAATATTTCGACAGCATGACCTTTTGCTCCAACAGGAACAAAACTTTTTGATCTGAAAATGCCAATACGATGTATGGGTTTTGTAACTTACATTATCTTGACCAGAAATTTGACACACTATCCTAAATATCAATTCAACACCCTCAACTATTTTTATATCACCGCATGTATGAACTGTTCCATTAATTTTTCTCAAAATTTAAGAACTAAATCAAACAATGCCTGCCTTAGCAATTAGCATGGAAAAAGATACGTACACTAACAAAATTTAGAAACAAAAAATCAAATTCTTAAATTTATAAGTGATATTGCAGAGTCTAACTTTACGATGACTTCACACTGAAAATTTACCATAATTTATTCAACTCAATGCTTTCCAGATCCCTAGGTGTAATGTTTAAAGATCAAGTGCCAAGGGAAATTTGCTATTTTGGTTTTAATTGCTACGTCAAAAAAAGTTCTTCAGCAACATATTTCGAGTTTTATAGTTGTTAAAAAGTCGTTTTGATTTAGAAATAGCTCAAAGCAGCGATTTGGATCTATAAAGTGAATGACGTCATGTGCGAACTATAGCCTTCTCGTAGGTTTACCATCATCAACGTGGATGGGCTTTCATATTCCTCAGTAGTCAGCTATTCGCTTTTTAGCTGTTATCTGTGATAGATGTAAGGAAATGTCATTGTGTGCGTTTATATGCTGATGATGTGCAGTGGTATTTTTCTTTTGATAGAGATTCTTCTTAAGACAAATTAAAAACAAAATTCTAGCACACAAGTGCCTGCATGCTTATGCTCCAACATATTTGAAAAATTTAATCAAATCTCATTCTGTTTCGGCAAGATATACCTTGCGTGCTAATGATGATAATTGGCTGCATCAAATGATAACTAGCTTAAATCTCGTTAGATCCCAGTTTATGTTTTTGTATGCATCACCCAAGGAATGGAATTCGTTGCCACGATTATTGCATGAAATTGAAACTTCGTACCTTTTCAAGAAACGTCTATAAGCATATTATTTGAATTTAACCTTTGAGGATATTACCACTGTGTGTAATGCCGGCGAATAGCCACAAATTCGCAATGGGGGGCTGTTTTGAGGGTCTGGGGGCTGAGCCCCCTGCCGCCGGAGACACGGGGGTCTGAGCCCCCAGCGCTTGAAAATTTTGCATTTTTTTGCAAAAATAACTTAACTTTAGGGATATTTCGATATAAAATAGTGTTTTTAAAACGTGGCATAGAAATTGGCAGTGAAAACCTGATTAAACTGTTTGAATAAATGGGCTATGTGGGAGGTGCTTTAACGGTAAAATTTCAGCTCTTTTGTTTATGTGCTGGTAAAACATAAAACCTTATAGTTCAAGAAAACTCACACGAAGTAACCTATTTCATCTACATTTTATAGAGAAAAATAATAGGGAAGGGACTGATGAAAAAAATTTTGAGGCAAGTGATTGGTAACTAAGTAATACTGAATAGCCCCCCCCCCCCTATTCCTACGTTTATAATATGTTTGTTGATGAAACCTATGTTTAGCATTTTTACTATAGCAATCACATCTGATTGCTTATTTTTGGCCACGTTCCAAAGCTTCTATTGATTTGTGAGTTATATTTTTGACAAACTACCCCCCCTAAATTTATGCTTCAAAAGATGCTTTAAATCCTTTTTTAGTCCATTCCAGAGCAAAAAACAGTCTCAGAAGTGCTAAAAACGTGGTATTTTCCTTATTCTGCATTTTGGTCGACAGGCCAATGGGAGGGGCTAGAGCCCCGACCCCACCCACCAGCTGGCTACGCTACTGGTTTCATGCCAGTATTTTGCTGTTTATTGCTGTACAATTAGTACATCTGTGGTGTATTAACGTTATTTCTGTAAAGGTATTTGAATGTTACTATGGCCCCATAGGCAGATGCATTGACACTTGTTGGTGTTATCTCAACGGGGATATAAATTGCAATTATTGTTATTATTACTATAGCAGTTCAGCTCAAAGGGAGCAACAGTACTAAACTGCAAAAGCACAGACTAGGTTTTTGAAACTTATAAAGTATTTCTTTGCCTTAGTCCTATTTGTTCAGAGCTCATCATGGTTTACAAAACATTTAGTATTTTAGGCTAAAAGCTAACCACTGACCTAGTGACCAGTATTAGTAACTGACAGAGCAGGCCAAATACTCAAGTTGGTCCCTAATCAGTAACCGCAACCAGTTCAGGTAATCCACGAACCTACTCGGCAGAAATAGCAGATGCAGTAACCGCTACCTTAAATTTACTGTATGAACTTGCACAACAAACAGTTTTGATTAATAAAACTGAGCAAGAAATACGATTTCTTGCATATCACTGCTACTAACTAAACTTATTAATTCAAAAACAACTGCAACCATAAATTTACTGTATTGACTCGCACAACCAACAGTTCTGATTAATAAATTTGGCAAGGAATTCGTTTTCTCGAATAACAACTGCTACTAAACTTATTACCTGTATAGTGAATACGTAATTTCTATAGCGCGAAAACACACTCCCACTTTCACTTAGAATAAAAGAGCCAAAGCTGTCGTAAACATTTTATTTAAAAAGAGACGTTTCGACTAATTACTTAAGTCATTGTCAATCTGTAAATAATGCGCAAGAAAAATTAGAGCAATAGGTAACCTGCAAATTTAAAATGAACAAAACTCGCAAAAAATACCGAAATTAACGCAATGTAGTTCTACAGTGTGAAGACATCATTGCTTTCAAGAATGTGCCCAAACCAAGGTAGTAAGTATTCAATTTATAAGGGCAATGAATCTAACCAAGCGACACTCATCCGCTCAACCGCCAAAGCACATCCAGAAACCAACCCACAATTTACTTTTACAATTTCAGTCACTGGCTTGCTTGATAACGTAAATGTTGGATATGCCTGAATTACTACGGGGATTTATGTGGATAGAATAGTGTGTCTGAAAGTGAGGGTGCACTGGCTAATTACAAGCATTACCACATATAGTCAGTAGCTAGGTATATAGTGATGATTTGAAAAAAACTGCTAACTGGTATCTTTCAATTTGTGGGTGACTGCTCGGGTTCTATAATTTTCGTTTGACTTTATACTGTCTTCAGTAGAATTGGGCTGTGTGGGTTGGTTTCTGGATGTGCTTTGGCGGTTGAGCGGATGAGTGTCGCTTGGTTAGATTCATTGCCCTTATAAATTGAATACTTACTACCTTGGTTTGGGCACATTCTTGAAAGCAATGATGTCTTCACACTGTAGAAATACATTGCGTTAATTTCGGTATTTTTTGCGAGTTTTGTTCATTTTAAATTTGCAGGTTACCTATTGCTCTAATTTTTCTTGCGCATTATTTACAGATTGACAATGACTTAAGTAATTAGTCGAAACGTCTCTTTTTAAATAAAATGTTTACGACAGCTTTGGCTCTTTTATTCTCAGTGAAACTGTTTCTCAAGCAAGACCAATTTTTATGCTCCACACTCCCACTGTTTACACAGAATGTGGTTTTGACTGTTAGTTCGTGGATGACGTCATTCGACAGCTAGACAAGTTTTGCGCATTGCACTTTTCAAAGCTTAATATCTCCGCCAATCTTGCTTAAATTTTTGCGAAATTTTCAAAACTTGTTAGTTTACGCGTATACTATGTAACAATAACCAGAGAATTTGTGAAGCATTTTTCCTGTAGCTTGATCTTTAAAGTCAAACAACTATTTACCAAACTTATCGACTTCTTTTGCTCATTACGCTCTTTTTAGTTCATTTTACAGCTTTGAGGTTATTCGCTCTCAAAGTTTAAAGGCCTCAAAAAGGGTATCCGCATAGGAGTCCTAAAAACACGAGTCTTAAAAACACAATCCCTAATGAACATGAGTCCTAAAGAACACAAGTCTTAACAGACACGAGTTCTAAACTACACGAGTCCTAATGGACACAAGCCCTAACGGACATGAGTTCTAAAAAACGCGAGTCCTAAAGACACAAAGGCTAACAGACACCAGTCCTAACGTATACGAGTCCTAACGGACACGATTCCTAAACGACACGAGTTCTAAAGGACACGAGTCCTAAAAGACACGAGTTCTAAAGGACACCAGTTCTAATAAAGTACACCAGTCCTAAAGGACACAAGCCCTAACCAATACCAGTCCTAACGAATACGAGTCCTAAACGACACCATTCCTAAAGGACACGAGTTCTAAAGTACACCAGTTCTAATGGACACGAATTCTAAAAGACACCAGTCCTAAAGGACACGAGTTCTAAAGGACACCAGTTCTAAAGGACACGAGCCCTAAAAGACATGAGCCCTAAAAGACACCAGTCCTAACGACACGAGGACTGGTGTCTTTTAGACATGAGTCCTAAAGACACGAGTCCTAAAACACACCAGTCCTAAAGGACACGAGCTCTAAACAACACGAGTCCTAAAGGACATCAATACAAAAGTTTTGTTAGTTGTTACATTTTTTTAACAAAATGACGATCACGAAGAAAACACAGTGTTACAATTTCATGAAGAAAAACTATTAAACTCCCAAAAAATGTTTGTTAAAGCCTATTGCAAATAAAAATTAAAATCCGAATTCTTCCGAAACACAAATATTTGTGTTTTTCCAAAAAACATCTAGTTATGTGGCCCCAGCTCACTTGCTGATCAAACCAAGCTGGGAAGCGAATTTCTCGCTTCTTGACTGCAATTTTATTAAAGAGATATTGCTCAAAATCGATGTAATTAAAGAAATTAATTTCAAACGCTGGTTAATATTTGAAAGTGTTTGGAAAAAAATTATATACTATTTTAATGCCGTTTAGATCACTTTTCAGAAATTTTTAACGTCTTTTAAAAAAACTAAATTGGTAAGATTCGGAACCCATTTGAAGAAAATTAAATAGCCTGAGCCTCAAAGCTCTATGATTTTTTAGATATTTTAACAAAAATACAGGAACTCAGTACTGAGAATATTTTTGTACAGTTTTTATAAGACGTGGGCTGTTTAGCAGGGCATATAAACCAATGAAGTATAAAAACTGCCATAGGGCTCAAGTTATTGCAATAGCGTGGGGCAGATTTTTTTTAGGTTTTTATGACATGGACAAAATGGAATAGGTTGGTAAAAAATGACACCCCTATAATCGTTATGGGATATGAAATGTTGCTAGCTTTTTCTGTTATTTAGAATTGGTGATCTTGAGTTCGACGATTTCAAGGCAACGAAAATTTCGTCTTGCTGGGCTGAAAATAGTATGAAATCTGCCCCGATTACACGGATTTTTTGCGTGTTTTTTCTATATTGTGCCGCGGCCGGAAAGGAAGAAGGCACGAGATAATGGTTCGCTCCTAAATATGTTGTCGTATACGTCTCTTTGTTCAATAAGCATTTTCCTAGCTAATTTTTTTACAGTATTTTTTCGCGTAAAATCTAAGAAAGTTGGATTGTGCTTTAGAGTTTATAAAAAGGTTAAATAATGACTTGAGGTTGCAACTTTTTGGACAAAATCCGTGAATTTCTCATGGGTTATGCATTTAAATTGGTTAGGTTGGTAAAATTTTGAATTGGTAGTGTCTGGGTCACCTAGTCGCCATTATTAATATTATTTTTAATTAGTGTTATACACGTAAACGCTAAACGAAACTGAAGAAAACATACGCTATGTGGTCATCATTTTTGTCATTGGAAGCATTTCTATTGGGGAAGCTAAGCCTATGCTGGTGTGGGGTTATTGAGGTCGCTCACAATTCAACATGGTAAATGGGAAAATAGTCCATTTCTTTTGCCATGCGATTTTGACTATCCACGTGATTAAACTCGGTTAAAATTATTCACTTTCTTGCCAGTCCAGGCAAAAAACGACCTCGTACGAGGAATCTCTCTTCTATTCATACTACCACAAAAAAGGGTCAAATAACATCATTGTCTTGTTCTCCAAAATAACGTGGCCACAAAAACGGAGTGGAAAAAACGCTTCGGAGAGCTGCAGAAACCGCTTAGAAAACTAGAGAAAAAAGGGTGTGAAGGAACACACCACTATCAAAATTACAGCAATCTTTACACGAATCTCAATATTGGTGGTTAGCCTTATTTGCTTTGATATTCAAGTGTTTACCGAAACTATACCACCATACAAGCTTGTTCAAGTGCGCGACTGCAGCAGCATTAATCAAGATGAATCTTCCATATGATTTGTATCAACAGTTTTGCTTAAGCGATTTTTCAACTACAATGGAAACAGCTATTGACCGATACCACAATTCTATCCAATCTGTAATTGACGAACACGCAGCTAGTTACAAAGCTAAAGAGAATCATAAACGTTCAATCTTGCGTTTGGTTTGACCAAGAATATCCGCAACTACGTAGAAAAAGGAAGAAAAGCCGAACACTGTTCAAAAAATCAAAATTTTTACTCACAAGCTTGCATGTTACGATCTACAGAAACAATGTATCGATGGAGCTAAACAAAAGAAATTAACAAACATCCGAATTAAAATTGAAAATTCGTTCAGACACAAGAAAACCTCATTCAGTACTGTAAAATTATTGTGTGATGTTGAACCAATCAAGAAATATCCTAATGGCTTACCAAATAACAATGAACTCGCCAACAAATTTGCAGAGTTTTTTTTATAACTAAAATTGAAAAGATCCACAAATCGTTCGTAAGCGGCCCTCATAAAGCACCAAAAATTAACTTCTGAACATTTCTACGCTATATTTGACTTAACTGTATTTTCGCAAGAGTTGATTTATGGATGAATAAATTTTTTCTCAAGTTGAATCCACTAGCAAGCCAAATTATTGTATTTTGCAATGATGTCCTTGAGCGACAGCTAAATGTTAATGGCTTTTGTGTAGGTAATTCCTGTAAACGTTTTAGTGATACTGTGACAAATTTGGGTATTACCCTTGATTCTCATTTAACATTAGAATAACAACTCAATTGTTGCTACCAGGAATATAACTTAAATCAAGTTTATAATAAGCTCAACTGGTGGGGAAGAAAACTTTTTTTTTGTCAACGTTTCGATAGTCTATGCTTATGGCATGTACTACCTATATATTCGTCCTACCTAAATGAAATTGCTCAGCCTCCTTACTTACACCAAAAGGCAATTACACGCAGGCATTCTTAGGTTACTTTCTAAAGGACTTGGATATGGGGAGCTGAAGCCACCATGGTTATACAACTCTGTAATACTCTTGCTTTCTACGTCTGTTCCAGTAGACTACTATACCCGAGCTTTAGACATCCTGCATAATATAAGCAAGAAATCGCAAAAACAAAAATTGGAAATATCACCGACGTCATATACACTCTTTTACTTTTTAATATTTTGCAAAAACACGAGGCTCGTTTTTTCTCAAAGTTTGAAAACAAGTTAAGAACAATCCAGCCTCAACTCAAAAACTAAGAAACAAACGAAAAAATCTCCAATGAAATACAGACAAAACATACGTGAAGTTTGTACTAATTCAAAACCGATGAATTCTTAACAATCTATTATGCATTTTAAACTTCTAGAACAGTGCTTTTCAACCTTTTTTCATGTGGTACACGTTTTTTGATTTTGCAAGAATTTTGTATATCTTTCAAATAGCAATGTGTTATGATTTAATTATGCAATAAAAAACGTTGCAAACAGCTATGCAGTGCTTCTGCCTTCTGTTTCTGGTTCAATTCACCTACTACTTATCGCTGCCATCTGCAACAAAACTTTGTAGTTAATCAACCTCCCTAAATTGTTTGATACGCAGTCTGCAGATGTAAGCTTGCATATTACTTCTAAAGAAGTTGCATAGCAGACTTTGAATACAAATTCTTCTAGAGTACAACTGTTATGTAGCGCAATGGCGTCGCTATGGGAGGACGGCCCGCCCCGGGTGTCACCATTTTGGAATGACACCATTTTATGATACCAATCGAACAAAAAGAAAACAACAAAACATTTTATTATTAGAAACGTTTAGACACTGGCGCGGACTAAAAACGATTTAAAACATTTATTTAGAGGGAGGGGCGCTAATTTGTCAAAAATATAACTCACAAATCGGTAAAAACTAAGAAAAGAAATTTGATCGCTTGTTGAAACACGTTGAATATAGATTTTAAAAACAACTCAAAAAAACGGTAGGGGCTGGTTATTCAGTATTAGTTAATTACCAATCACTTAGACTACAATATCGTTCCATTAGCCCCCCCCACCAATTATTTTCTCTATTAAATATAGACGAAATGGATTACTTCTCGTGAATTTCATTGAACTAATAAGATTTTATGATTTGCGGTATCAGCTTGTAATTGAAAGAACTGAAATTTTACCATTAGCCGTCTTCCATATATTGCATAGCCCTTGCCCATTTATGCAACCAGTTTAATCATGTTTTTGCACTGCTAATTTCTATGCCAAATTTCAAAACCATTATTGTTTATCAAAATTGACCCAAAACTAACTCACTCTTCCAAACAATTTTTTTTTCGAGCGCTGGGGGCGTTCTACCCAGACCCCAAAACAGTCTCCTCATGCAGATTTCTGGCTGCACTGCAGAGTTTAATCATATTTTTCAACTACTAATTCAATGCCACCTGAGTTCTACGTGATGCCACGTTTTAAAGTAATAATTTTATCAAAATAAGCCTAAAATAAGTTATTTTTGCAAAAAAATGATTTTTTAAAAAATATAACCTTTTGCAGCCTACCACTGCATACCAGAGTTGTAAACGAGCCGACTAGTTCAGGCCCGAACCCGAAAATATAAGCCCGAACCCGGCCCAAACCAGAAAACTAATTTGAAGCCCAAATCATGCCCGAAACAAACCGAAAGTTAAGTTAGGTCTGAAAAATTTAGCAATGTTGCCAAGTTATTTGAACTATATTTTTGTGCTCTTAAGTCAGTGGTTCCCTACGTTTTTCTAACCGTGGCCCATTATGATTTTGAAAATTTTCCATGGCCCCACTCTTAAAGTATTGCTCAAGAACTTGACCCAAATTTTACTGCCAAACCAGTCTTGAATTAGATTGAAGCGGTTTTTCCGGCCGAAAACAGGTGATCTCCGAAAAAAAGATCTTCACCAAAATTCAAACGGTTTTTGCGGCCGAGAACAGGTAATCTCCGAAAAAAAAAAGGTCTTCACCAAAATTCAAACGGTTTTTCCGGCCGAAAACAGATGATCTCCTGAAAAAAAAAAACGCAAATACGACTTTTTCAAACCAAAATGCTCTGTGGCCCATGGCCCACAGGTTGAAAAGCACTGACCTAAGTCAAAAAGTACGTCTCAGGCCCGATCTAAGCCCGAAATTTTAGTTAACTTCAGGTCCGAACCCGGCCCGATTTACAACTTTGCTGCATATATTATAGAGGGTGACACTACGAAACTCCGCCCCGAGTGTTACCATTTTTGGCGGCGCGACTGAGGTAGCACTTCACTCACTTATCTGCTTTTCCATCAGGCTAATGTTTCATCAGCATCTGAATTCATACATAGTCTTTCCTGGCAGCCCACCCGAACCTTCAAACCACACACAAGGGCAATTTCTGCGCTGCGCTTGCTATCGCACCCTCTTCTAAAATTACTCTGATCAAAGTTTGACAAGGTCACCAAAAAGACCTATCACACTAGCACTGCACTTCGTTTAACCGCATTGCGCTGGCATCACTAAGCAGTTCTAAAGACTTCTAAACTCAACGTTTTTCATCGAATTCCAATACGTCATAAACATACAACAAGCAATTCTTGCTTTTTGTGATGAGCAATGTCACGCAATTGCTATATAACGCTTGTAGAAGTAGCTAGCTTTACAATTTCGAAGTTTGCTTGTTGGTTTTGTACTGAGCAATATTGTCAAGTTAATTTGCCATGGAAACCATGATAAAAAATATGTAGAATCAGTTTTTTTCGCAATCATGTTTTATAGAGTTAAAGAACGAGCCCAAATCGAAGTGGTATACACGTCGTATATTCATAGATGGGCAAGTTAATGCAAAACGTTAGCTTCGTTAACCACTAGTCCGTTAACAAACTTCACACCTTCGTTAACGCTAATGCGTTATTTTCAGCTTTAATTAACGGAAGTTAATAAAGTCCGTTATTTCGTTAACATTTTGAGTGTAATTTATATTTCTTTTTATTCACTCGCATCTAGAACACGTATTGACGCTGTTGAGCTGATTGTAAGGAAATATTTTTTTGCTCTGGTGGTCTTTTTGTGTTTTGGAAGTTACATTTTACAGTCTAATTTAATTTCAAGATAAAGAGCGAAGTTGTGATCGCAAAATCTTGGAAAATAGCTAACAGCGATTTAACTACATTGGAGTTTGCCAGCAAACCCAGTGAACGACCGACGCATAGCTAATGCTGTGACGCTCAAAAGTACTTTTTGTCTACCGTAACATCAGCAATATTATTATTCAAAAATATCTGATTATGGAACCTCCAGAAAAGTAGGGTCAAAATATTTGTCAGTTAAATATCTCCTGATATCATAAAACACTGGCACCCAAGTTGAGCCGTTCAAAAAATTGATTTTTGGGGAGTGCATTTGGGGAGATTCCCGGGGGGTGGCACCCCCAAACTATGTCAAAATGATTTTCTGTTAAATATCTACTGATATCAAAAAACACTGGCACCCTAGCTTGAGCCGTTCAAAAAATTGATTTTTGGGGGTCCATTTGGGGGGGATTCCCGGGGGGGTGGCACCCCCAAACCATGTCAAAATATTTGTCTGGTAAATATCTGCTGATATCATAAAACACTGGCACTCTAAGTTGAGCCATTCAAAAAATTGATTTTTGGGGGGTCCATTTGGGGGGTCCCCGGGGGGGTGGCACCCCCAAACTATGTCAAAATGATTTTCTGTTAAATATCTACTGATATCAAAAAAAAGTAGAACTCTAGCTTGAGCCGTTCCAAAAATTGATTTTGGGGGGTTTATTTGGGGAGATTCCCGGAGGGGTGGCACCCCCAAGCTACACCAAAATATTTGTCTGGTAAATATCTACCGATATCAAAAAAAAGTAGAACTCTACCTTGAGCCGTTCAAAAAATTGATTTTTGGGGGGTGCATTTGGGGGGTCCCCAATGGGGTGGCACCCCCAAACTATGTCAAAATAATTCTCTGTTAAATATCTACTGATATCAAAAAGAACTAGCACCCTAGCTTGAGCCGTTCAAAAAATTGATTTTTGGGAGCCCCATTTTGGGGGGGTTCACGGTTGAGTTACTCCAAAAAATTTCGGGAGAAAAAATTGCATTTGCAGCTCAACAACTTTACACAAAAATTAGATTTCCATGTTTTGTGGTTTAGAAGAAGAGCGTACAAAAATTAGGAAGAAAAAAAAGGAAAAAAAAAAGAAATAAACCTCATCGCGGCCAAAAGTGGGTTGGTTGGGATGAAAGGGTATCTTGAGACATACAACCCTATGAAATATTTTTTGCCGTACTTAAGCCGTTTTTGACTGAAACCGCTTTTTACGCCAAACTTGCGGGGCGGTTTTCGGGTTCTAAAACCAAAGTCACATGATCTATTGCCTCGAAATTTGGTACAAACGTACAACTCATTAATCTCAAACTGCTGTCCAAATTTCATGTTGCTAGACCCAACCGTTCTGGAGTTATAAGCAAAAGTCTGAAATTTCACACTCGTTAGTTGGAAAATGGCCGAGTAAAAACAGGGAAACACGCGACGCGAGCGTCGGTCGTTCCAATTAATAGACCTTTGAGGCTGCAGCTTATTTGCCACAAAAAAGAGCTCCTTTCTTCGCTTTCTTTTATAAAACTCGTGTAGGAAAAGGCACCCTGACGCATACCATCACTTTATCCAACGCGTCCATTGACGACTTTCGATACGTAAGGAAAAAAGGCAAGATTTATCGGAGCGCCTTAAATAGCGCTGCACGCACTAATTTGGATTATGCTATGTTATGCTATGCTATGCTATTCTATTTGATTCTAAAATTCTTAATTTAAAATTCTTGGTTCTGAAATTTGTTGATTCTGGATGCTTAATTATTGAGTCTGATTGTTGATTCGGGATTATTCTGAATTTCGTAGTTCTGAATTTCTGTATTTTTAAATTCTAAGATGCTCTTCCGAATTCCAATTTATTCTGATTCTTTTCTCTAAATCGCATCAATATAGTTCCGTCAGTAGAAGATTGGTCTGGTTTTGCGCTGAACAAGAAAGACAAGAAAGTTAATTGCAAGCCCAAAGTTCAATAGAAGGCAAGAAACAAACAGACTCTACGGTAGAAAAGTTGTTGGGACAGTTAGTAACTCACTTTACGGCGAGGAGTTACAAACAAAATCCCACACATGGTGACCCCGACAAGGAGAAATACGCAGCATTAATATATTTCCTTCCCGCCTTTCAAAAGTCAAGTATTCCTACACTCTACAGTTGCATTTTGGATTACGGACTATTACTGGTTGAAGAAAATCGTCGGCAAACATCTTCACTAAAATGACTCCCAGCTAAGTGTTTTTATTTATTTATGTGTGACATTTTAACAATATTTTCAGCTTAATTATTTGTCGTTTTTTTTAAAGAATTCATTGTTGCCTGGCCTTAATTTTTAGTGGTTGAACTTATCCTTCTATAAATTTATCCATATTTTCCGCTGTTTACCCACCACCACAGTACCTCTTAATTTTTAGCTTAGGCGTTAACATTCCTTCAAGTTTCAACACCGGTGTTCCACTATTTAAACGCATGGATTCCTCACAAACTATTCAGCACGAGGTAGGTGATTTGATCGATTTTAGGGAGTTCGACCCTCTTTTCACCAGCGATTCAACCGCTATTACCCTCATCAATTCACCTTCAAAAGCGCAAGCCACACCCCGAACCGAGTCCCCTATAACATGTTCGTCCCCTGAGCAACCCCAAACTAAAATTTTGCCTAAACCAAATCCGATTTCAGCTCCGCCGGAACCTTACTAGAATTCTTTTCTGCCCAAGTTCTCCCCAGTGTGTATGTTTTCTCAGTTAATCAATTAACTGAATAAGATGTTAAGCTGCATCACATTTTTATGATTTACTGCCTTTATCTTGTTTCTTTTTAGATTTGTGTTCGCGGTGCAGTCAGCGATTCGGGAGTGGTGCATAGGGGCGACACCATGGATCCTTGGACATGAACGAACTGCACACCACTGTGGAGGAAAAGAAGAAATGCACAATGTTCCAAAATAACGGCTTCGTGATCAAAGTGGCAACTGGACACTCAATATGTGCCAAACGTTACACCACAACAGACTGCATTAACAGCCGCCGGAATCTGAGACTCATCGCTAAATGCCGTGTTCAAAGCTGTTAAAAATTTCTTTCCTCCAAACTCTATGCTGCGCAGTGGCTTCGCTACTAGAGGCTCCGCATTGCCCTCTAGCGGTTGCCAGCTTGAATGACTTTCAACACCACATGTCCTCAGTCATCCATGAACGCTGATAGACACTGATAGACACTCGCTCCGGTCGCTTGACTGCATGTTAAAAAAAAAAAAAAAAAAAACCTCTAAGTCCAAAATCCAAGATAAAATCATTCGTTTGTTGTTGCATTGTTTTTGTTTGCATATTGTTGTGTTTTGTTTTGCTTGTATGCAATTTGTTGTCTTGACACCTGCCACACTTCATTTGCAAATTTGCTCCTCGAGACCCCGTTCCTGGGATCCCTAGAATCAAATTTCAAAAAAAGGAGGGGAAGTGTGTAGGAAAAGGCACCCTGACGCATACCATCACTTTATCCAACGCGTCCATTGACGACTTTCGATACGTAAGGAAAAAAGGCAAGATTTATCGGAGCGCCTTAAATAGCGCTGCACGCACTAATTTGGATTATGCTATGTTATGCTATGCTATGCTATTCTATTTGATTCTAAAATTCTTAATTTAAAATTCTTGGTTCTGAAATTTGTTGATTCTGGATGCTTAATTATTGAGTCTGATTGTTGATTCGGGATTATTCTGAATTTCGTAGTTCTGAATTTCTGTATTTTTAAATTCTAAGATGCTCTTCCGAATTCCAATTTATTCTGATTCTTTTCTCTAAATCGCATCAATATAGTTCCGTCAGTAGAAGATTGGTCTGGTTTTGCGCTGAACAAGAAAGACAAGAAAGTTAATTGCAAGCCCAAAGTTCAACAGAAGGCAAGAAACAAACAGACTCTACGGTAGAAAAGTTGTTGGGACAGTTAGTAACTCACTTTACGGCGAGGAGTTACAAACAAAATCCCACACTCGTGCTAATACGCAACAAGTGTTACCGGTGCAAACTGGTTTGTACCAGTATCATGAATGAATGGTGCAAGATATTAACGATAAAAACTTTAACGGAAGTACACAGAACTTGACGGAAGTTAATTTAGTCCGTTAACATGAAAAAACTTTTTAACGGATTAACGAGTTTATGAAAAAGCTAGCTTCGTTATTAACGGATTAACGATTAACGGACTTGTGCCCACCCATGCGTATACCCTTTTCCAGTTGTACACCTTGATTTTGATTTGATATACACTTGGGTATATGCTATACACGGTTGAGAAGCACTGTTCTAGAATGTATTATATTCTTAGAGCGTATTTTATAATTAGACCCGTGTCCCGAAGCTTAGCACTCGTGTCTTTAAGGACTCTCGCCTTTTGGGACTCGAGTTCTTTAGGACAGGTGTCCTTTAGAACTCGTCTCTTTTAGGATTCATGTCTTTTAGAATTGGTGTCTTTTAGGACTCGTGTTTTTTAGAACTCGTGTCTTGTAGGACTCGTATACGTTAGGACTGGTGTCCTTTAGGACTGGTGTCTTTTAGGACTCGTGTCCATTAGGACTCGTGTCGTTTAGGACTGGTGTCCTTTAGGACTCGTGTCTTTTAGGAATCATGTCCTTTAGGACTGGTGTCTTTCAGGACTCAAGTCCTTTAGGACTCGCGTCTTTTAGGAATCGTGTCCTTCAGGACTCGTTCCATTAGGACTCGCATATTTTAGGACTCGTGTTCATTGGGACTCATGTCTTTTAGGATTCGTGCCTTTTAGGACTAATGTCCATAAGGACTCGTGTCTTTTACGACTCGCGCCATTAGGGCTCGTGTCCTTTAGGACTGCTGTCCGTTAAAATTCGTGTCCGTTAGGACTCGTGTATTTTAGGACTGGTATCGTTTAAGACTCGTGCCCTTTAGGACTCGTGTCCTTTAAGACTCGCGTATTTTAGGACTCGTGTTCATCAGCACTCGCGTATTTTAGGACTCGTGTTCATTGGGACTCGTGTCTTTTAGGGCTCATGTCTTTAGGACTCGTGTTTTTAGGACTCGTGTACGGGATCCCTCAAAAAAGTTATCAAAATAATCAAACAACGTCAATGAAAAAGCTAGTAAGAGCTCTTAACAGTTTTTCATTTTATTATGAAATTACGTAGAGCGATCTTTACAATTCCAACAACTTAATTGCATCAGCCAAACTTAACATTAACCGCGGCTCAGGGCCGCAACTAGGGGAAGAAAAGGGGGCGGCGGCCCCCAAACAAAAATTCTGCC
Source organism: Trididemnum nubilum (assembly GCA_963965965.1). Lineage (NCBI taxonomy): Eukaryota > Metazoa > Chordata > Ascidiacea > Aplousobranchia > Didemnidae > Trididemnum > Trididemnum nubilum. The sequence continues at coordinate 11,778,945 of OZ014474.1, read as the reverse complement.
ACCCCAAACTGCCAGGCATGCCCACCCAAACTCCCCTTTCCCTTGCGGCAGTTTCAAGATGGTGGCTTTTTTCGGAAACCAACAGAGAACTCGGAGAAAAGAAGATCAATTTGGCGCGATGACCTTTTTTTTGGTTGGAGATCAACAGAGAACTTGGAGAAAAGTGGACCAATTTGCGCGATGATCTTTTTCTCTCTTTCGTTAGCTCTTTTTAAAAACTGATAGGCCTAGGGATTGCAATTATGGAGAAGAGCAGACAGTGAACCATACACCTGCTGATTGGCCCCCATCTCTCTGAAATATTCAGCAAAGAAGATTTGCAAAGCTCTAAACCTACAAGGGCGGGATTGCGTAGAACATTGGAGGGATGAAATTTAGTGACAGAAGATCATAGACCATATTTTTTTTTTCTGTTTTTTTTTTTCATATATAAAAATCCGCTGAATTCCTACTCTAGAGAGTAGAGACTGCAAATCAGCCTCTGTGCATTACAGCCTCTAAGGACGGAGCCAAACGCGTTATTCAACAGAGGTCAAAATTCGGGCAAGAATCGACGTATCTAAAACGTAACCGACGAGATAAGAAATGCCCCCAGGCTCATCAGGTGTGGGCTCCTACTCAAAATGATCCCAATAAGGTTTTGTTTGACTTTTTAAACCTTGTCCCCTTTTCCAACCGGCACAAACCTTTAGTTTTGCCACTGCTAAAGTCTTGCGAAAACTTGGAGTTTCTAAGTTTAGCCAAAACTTGAACATGCAAAAAGACACTTAGAAAACATGCAAAAGAGTGGCAAAGGTAAACTAAACCTCAAAGGTAATATAAACTAACCCGAAATCGGAGTTCCTCATTTCATCTCCAGGCACTGAGTGTTTGTAAGTAAGGGCTTTTCTAAGTGTCACTGGCGTGCCATTGATTTTAGTGGAGTATCTTTCTGGCTGAAATTGATGATATGGAGCCAATTGAACTGTGATTTTGTCCAATTTTCCTCGGATATGCAAGACTCGATAGACATAGAGTCTGCGATTGTCAAAAGCGTAATAAGAGTTGTTCATTTGCACCTCACGAATCCGAGGCAAATCTTCAACTCTCATTTAACCGCGACATATCATATCAATTATTTCATTGACAGAGTTTCCATCCCAAATTTGCTATTTATGTACTCGTGCATAAATCGAATATCGCAAGGGGACAGTTCGATCAACCTTCCCATCGAAATGTATTGATATGGATATAAACTTCTCCTTTACTTCTAATTATAATCACCTAAATCAGCAGAAGTACCGCACATTAATTTGGCACTCAAGACAATTTCAGACATAATAATTTTTGTTCAGCAAAACGTGCAATAATTTCTGGCCACGAAAAGCTGGCTGCTTGACTGCAACTACTACTTTTTGACTTACCAACACAACTGAATGCGTAGATATAATCAACCAGAATAACAAGCTGTAACTGATTTCAACAATGCGCTTTCTATTGACATCACAAAACATCAGCAGATCCTAAAATAGAGAGGTCATCTCCTGCTTTCGGGAAATCCCCAGTTTCAAACGTAGGTAAATATATTGCGACGTCGCAGCTGTTATGTGACGTCAGCGTTTTTGCTGTGCTGCTTTGCTGATGTGACCAAGGGAATCAAAATGCAAAGCCGTTTCGTGTGGGCGTTGGACTCCGGCAAGGGTGCGTTTTGTCACCTCTCCTTTTCATTGTTTATATGAATTGGCAGAGGTGGAGTCGAGGACACAAGGCTCGAGGCCAAGGCCAAGGCCAAGGACACAAAAAAAATCCGAGGCCAAGGCCAAGGCCAAGGACAGCCTTTCCGAGGACAGACACTCTCGAGGCCAAGGACAGTAATGCTCGAGGCCAAGGCCAAGGACCAAGGACACAAAGCGCAAGTGCTCTCCAAAAAAAAAACAAAAAAACAGGTCTTTACAAAAATTTTTCAAGCGATCTCCACTAAAAAACGTTTTCCAAAAAATTTTTCAAGCGCTCCACAAAATTTTAACATTCCAAAAAATAGTGCTGTCCTCGAGCCGAGGACAGGCCAATTTTCGAGGACTTGAGGCCTCGAGGCCAAGGCCAAGGACTTGACCTTCGAGGCCAAGGCCAAGGACTCCAAAATCTGTCCTCGAGGACGTCCTCGAGGCCAAGGACGTCCTCGAGGACTCCACCTCTGTGAATTGGATCGACAACTGCAGCCAAGCTGATGAGTGTGCCACGATTGGAAATTACAAAATTAGTCGTCTGCTATTCGCAGATGATTTGGTTCTGCTTTCTTCCACAGAATCTGGCCTCTAGCACGCATTAAATAGCTTTGCAGATGCATGCAACACCGTCGGAATGAAAATAAGCACGGCTAAAACTGAGGTACTTCATCTTTCAAGAAACCCTGATCAGTGCGTATTACAAGCGAATGGAGCGACACCGAAGCAGGTAGAGAAGTTCAAGTATCTTGGGGTTGCATTTACGAGTGACGGAAGACAAGACGAAGAACTCGATACCCGAATTGGCAAGGCTAGTGCAGTAATGCGAGCTTTGTACTACTCGGTTGTCATGAAACGAGAGTTGTCGAAAAAGGCGAAGCTCTCAATTTTCAAAGCAGTTTTTGTCTTCATTCTCACTTATGGTCATGAATCTTGGGTTATGACCGAAAGAATGCGATCACAAGTGCAAGCGTCCGAAATAAGGTTTTTACGAAGAATTGAAGGAGTTGCACTGTTTAACAAGGTGCGTAGCTCTGAGATTCGAAAATCTCTTAACATCGAGCCGTTACTTCTCCGAATTGAAAGATCTCAGCTTAGATGGTTTGGCCATGTAAGCAGAATGCCTCAGGAAAGACTCCCCAAACAAGCTTTACATGCCAAAGCAAATGGGAGAAGACCAGTCGGACGACCTAGAACTAGATGGACCGATTACATTGAGGATCTTGGATGGAATCGCTTGGGACTTCGCCCAAGCGAAATGATGGAGGTGATGGAAGACCGTGAGGTGTGGCGGCTTAATCTTGAGCAACTGCCCCCACAACCCTCACGGAAAAGCGGGCAATGAAGAAAGAAGAAGAAGATTAATTTTTTCCCAATCCCAATACAGCAAAATAGTTATTTAAAAAAACAAATTGCTTTTTCAAAAAGAAAATCGAAAAAATTAAGAACATTACGCAAGCTATGCTGAATAATCAATATGAAACGAAAGTAAAATACGACACGGCATTTATTGATCCGTAGTTATTGTTCACGATAACTCAACCAGTAGCTCAGCCAAAGACAATATTACGTGTTTTGCACTTCTAAGACTCAAAAATGATTTAAAACATCTTGCGAAACACATATTTCGAGGAATAATTTGTCGAAAAAATAACTCGCAAATCAATAAAAACGTGAAAAATGGCCAACAGTAAGCAATCAAGTTTAATTGCTTGTTAAAAAATGCTGAGCGTAGGTTTCATACAAAAAATATTATATAAGCTCAGGAATAGGTTGAGGGGCTATTTAGTTTTAGGTAATTATCAATCACTTCTCTCAAACTTCGTTCCATTAGCCCCCCCCCCTCAATCATCTTTCTTTATGAAAGATAGACAAAGTAGATTACTTCTTGCGAGTTGTTTTGAACTATAAGATTTTATGATTTACCAGCTTGTAAATAACAGAACTGAAATTTAACCAATAGCTACCTACCTCAGAACCCATTCATGCAACCATTTTAATCATGTTTTTGCAGTGCTAATATCTAGGCCACTTTCTAGAAGGAGTAATTTTTTTCAAAATAAGCCTAAAATTATGTGATTTTTGCAAAAAAAGTTACAAAATTTTCGAGCTCTGAAGGCGGAACCCTCGAACCCCCGTGCCTCCGGCGGTTGAGGGCTCTTGCTGCCAAAAACCCAAAACCGCCCCCCAATGGAAATTTTTGTCTACGCACCTGTGATCTACAACGACAATGTAGAAGAGACCAAGAAAATCTGCTGTTTATTAATAAATACATTTCATTGGCTCTTAGTCATTTTTTTCATGCCAATGCTGGCTTTATCCTTAAATTTTGATCCAAAATGAGCTTCGTGTTCTAGTAAAATTGTACTTGAAAAAACAAGTGTAATCCGAGCTCGCATTTTTTGTTTGTATTTGTGCCATAGACCAAGTGTGGGCAAACTTGTTCAAAGAAAGAGCCGCTTGCCAGGCGCGTAGCTAGGATTTGGAAAAGGGGGGGGGGGGCTATTTTGAAAGATTGAGAATTGTGCAAACGACCTTGACCCGAATTTTCATTGCTCTTGAATCAGTTTCACACGGTTTGTCCGAAAATTGAGACGAAATTTCTCGGAAAGCTCGGAAATTCAAACGTTTTTTCCGCCCAAAATCAGGTGGTCTCCAAAAAATAAAAGGTCTTCACCGAAATTGAGACTGATTTTTTGGCCGAAATCGGAAATCCAAACGTTTCAGGAGGGGCTGTTTTCCTATGGGGGGGCTATTTTCAATTTTTCACAATAAATCGCGCTCAAAACCACCAAAAACGTGCAATTTTGCATACTTCACAAGCCAATGAGGGAGATCGAGCCCCCTCCGCCCCCCCTGGCTACGCTACTGCCGCTTGCGGAAAACCATAAACACCAGCTAGCCGCAAAATCAGGTTATACAAAATAACATAACAGCAATAAAAACACCAGGCGCGTAGCCAGCAACTCGCAATGGGGTAGATGTTTTGGGGGCCTGGGGGCGAAAACCGCAGTCGCCGCTGGAGGCACTGGGGGTTTTGCCAAAAAAATGCATTTTTTTGCAAAAACGCACAAAAAAATTTGCCCTTTTTTGCAAAAATAACTTAATTTAAGGATTTTGATAAAAATTAATGCTTTTAAACCCTGGCATAGAAATTGGCAGTGCAAACATGATTGAAGTGGTTGCATAAATGGGGTATGTGTGAGATGGCTAATGGTAAAATTTTAGTTCTCTTGTTTACATGCTGGTAAATCATAAAATTTAATAGTTCAATAAAAGTCACACGGAGTAGTCTATATTTTATAAAGAATAATAATTGGGGGAGTCTAAAGGAAAAATATTTGAGTGAAGAAATTGGTAATTAACTAATGCTTAATAGCCCCCTCCTTCCTGAGTTTAAAATATATTTATTGACGAAACCTATGTTCAACATTTTTACACTAACGATCGATTTTGATTGCTTATTTTTGGCCATTTTTAAAAATTTTTATTAATTTGTGAGTTTTATTTTTGACAAATTAGCTCTCCTCCCCCCCGATTGTATGTTTCAAAAGATGCTTTAAATCACTTTTTAGTCCATTTCAGTGCAAAAAAAAAACAGTTTCAGAAGTGCTAAAAAACGTGGTCTTTTTCTTATTCTACATTTTGGTCCACAGGCCAATTGGGGGGGGGGGCTACAGCCTCCCTCCCAGGCTACGCTGCTGAAAAACACAATGATTGTGCCCTATAACGCACTACTCACATTTCATTGCGCTCTTTGAAGTGCACTGTTTTACAGCCCCGGGAAAATTATTCTACCTTGATTCTTCGAAGTGTTTATACTGCAATTCGTCATCACAGCAATTGGTACAACCTTGGTTGACAGCGCTGCGAAAACATATACTTGTTTTATCACTCTTTAGTACATCAATAAATCAAAACAATTTCAAACACGAGGTAACATATTTATAAAGTATGATCTTAATTTTTTGTGTGATATTACGATTCAATACAAGAGCCACAAAATTTACGTCCGAGAGCCGCATGCGGTTTGCGAGCTGCAGGTTGCACACCGTTTGCATAGACCACTAGCAACATTGGTTAGAACAAGCAAATAGCTAAAACAATTGAAAACAATGTCGACTATTTGTTGTGCTGTTTTTGGATGTGTTTTAGTCTATTTGGTTTTTAGAATATTTGCCTTTTTAGCGTTAGTTCCATACGATGATTGTCGCGTATTGTCCAGCCTAGCAATGTTTACCTATGATATCAATTTGTTTGCTTGTGGTCGTATGACGATTGCGTGGACGGAATCCACCGGTTTTTTGTGAAATCAAGAAACGAGTTTTTGTTTTGTGAAGCTGCTTTGTGAAAGGGTTCATTTTTTTTCAAAAATCAAAGAATTGAGCCAATTTTAGTCAAAATTAGTTCATTCAGATGGGGTGGCTACATAGGGCTTTCAAAAAGTAGTAAAAGTCAACCAAACACACTCTTTTTTTATTTAAGAACCAGTTTATTTCGAGTTGAGTCTGGCTGTTCTTATTTTTTTTGCCAACTTTATGCCTCATTTATCCGTAATTTGTTTTTAAATGTTACCAATTTTTAGCCTCAGTTGTTCTTAAATTAAAGTTCTTAATTGCTGTCAATTGTTTTTTAATTTTTAAATTTTGAGAGCATCGATGTTAATTTCAGCAACTACAAATGCTCTGTCAGCTGCAGAGTATACGTGTTTTTGCTGCTATTGCAGCATTGTGAAGTTGCAAAAGTGAAAAAGCGATTTTTTTTAAATTTTAACAACAAAAATGTTTCTTGGTTGCCAGCGCAATGCGCAACAACATTTTATAGTCTCGGAATCTATGCAATTTTGCTTGCAAATACTGGAAAATTACTAAAATATCGTTTTGAACGAGTACAAAATTTAGTTTCTTTTTAGATTTGAAATTGTTTCTTTTTGTTTGTTCTTGATTTTTGTACTGCTTCGGCTGCCATTATTCTTAATTTGTTCTTAAAGTTTGAGAAAAAACGAGCTTCGTGTTCTTATAAAATTGTTCTTCCTTCAAAAAAAAAAAGTGTTAAAATGCTCAAAATAATATTTTACGCTGAATCAGTAGCGTTGCGTATAAGGGGCAACCCCATCATTTCAGAGCCGCCTGAGCTTCTCTACTGTAACAATGAGCGCGATTTTTAAAACGATGAGCCCTTTTTGGTCACCTCTACAACTCGAAAAATAGGCTCTGGTTTCGCCAAGTGCCTTTTTCTTGCTCTTCAGTCAACATTAGTTTCACTCTATTCTGCACGCTAAGTCTTGTTTGCACCTTTAAAATGATCATAAATCGTTATTGTTGCAAAACAGTTAAGTGCCCTTATTTTACATGTTCCTTTTTTCTAATACACTTTTTCGGCATTCGTTTTCTCAAAAAATTTTTTCACTATTTCACAGTCTTTAAATGCAAAAAGAATACACATAGTTGATTTATCGTTCTGGTCTCTTCCAACAGCAAGAAAATCGACAAATCTTGATCATTGCCTATAATACGATTTACCGGCATTTTAAAAAAGATCTTTAACCACTGAACATCTCTTGAAATGCCCCCTTCTCCAGGTCTTTTGTTTCCAGCACAATCTGGCACACTATACAACTACACGGCTCGAAATTGTATCAGAATAAAGTGAGAAAACAAAATTTAATGGAATTGCAGAAAAAGAAACGATTTATTCAAAATACAAAGAAACAAGGTTACTAATAAAATAAAACTAATATCTACCGTATATAATCGACATTTTGCAAACTTGAAATTGTATTAAAATAACTACGTCCGCTTGGAAGTGCAAAAAAATACGAAACACTGACCCAGGAAGTGTGCTTCGTATAAATTACTGCATAAAAAAAATCAACGCTAGATTATCCACTATTTGTAACATCGTTAAACACACAGCAAATATTTCGAAATGTTTTACTGCACTTTTTAATGCCTCCTCTCCTTCCTTCTACAGTCCTCTAAATTTATAATATCAATCATCAGTTTCGCAATCAGGCGGGATAAGGAAGCTGACCCCATCTCCCCTTGGCAAGTCTTTTAGAAAATTAAGCCCAAATATTCAAGCTTTTAAACATGTTTTGGATTTGACCAGTACGAGAAGAAGACTGATGGGGCCAAGAAATTCAATTCTTTCAAACTACTTCCAAATCTCAGCATTTTAGTTCTTTGAAATGGCCCTTTATAAACGTGCGAAATATCATCCTAATATGGTGTTAACATCACAAAAAAGTCGCGTTTTGCCCCTAAATCTCTCTCTCTCTCTATATGAACTGGAGGTGCTGGAGTTCGCTCAACAAGCCGCCCACTGAAAACATTCCTGAAGTCCTCCCACCCCCTTTCTTTTAGCAAAATCCTGCTGGTTGCGTTCTTGCCAATTATGCATATGAAACGGATACAGTGTAACAAGTTGCATAGTAGCAAAATATTTTCTGTCTTAGTCAATGGACGAGTAACTTTAGGTCAGACGCAAACAAAATTGTTATTTAAATCTAAATGAAGCTGAAAAAGATTTGATCGCAATGCTACAGTATGCTGAGTAAACCAAACAAAGTGAAAGTTTAAAAAGAACCGTTGAAATAGGATTACAAATTCTCACCGGGCCCCAAAATTGTATCAAATTGAAGCCCTAAAGTCAATGTCGAACCAGCAGTCCTGCAAAGTGCAAATCCTTCCGTACTGATAACTCTGACATTTGTATTGTAGAACAGGGCCGTAGCCAGTACCGTTGTTTAGGTGGGGCTCAATATTACAGTGCTGTGTCGTCCCGGGTTTCCCCGAGACCGAAATTCAGGGTATTGGGGTAATTTTCAAAACCCGAAACTCGGATAGTTTTGGTGCGAAACCCGGGTTTCATTACATGGTATTTTGGACTAATTCCCCGTATTCTTGCACGAAAATTCTTATAAAGCTGAAGAAATCAGAAAAACATTTCAGCGAAAAAGGGGAAAAGGTTTAAGAAGATTTGATTATGACGTAGGTAAGACTATCCCAAAAAGAGCTGCGTGAAATAATCAGTGACGTGCCAATGAGAATGCGGGCAGTAATCAAGCACTAAGGAGCACATTTAGGAAAATAAGAGCACAGATTTCAGAAGCAGATCAAACCCGGAAAAAAAAACGGTAACCTCGGATTTACAAAAACAGACCCGTAAGCTCGGGTTTAGAAAAAATTTCAAACGGGGTTGAAAGGTTTTAGGTGGAGCTGAGTCCTGTCCGCATGACTCCTTTTTGGCTACGGCCCTGCTGCTTTGCTGCATAACACAAAATAAAGCAAGTAAGTGGAGAAGAAACTCGCCTGCGATTATATAGTAATTAATAAATATACTCAACACAGTTTACAGCAAATTCAACTTTAATTAGCTCTAATAATTTTGGGTTCCTTTTCGTAGCTAAACTTTCAGTGCTGCTGTCTGCTTGCTTGTGTTGTCTTCCAGTAATTGTTTTGGTCTAATGATTAACCGATAGCTTGTCAAGGGGTAACTTTGTTAAACATCAAAAAGTCAATCGAAGATCGTCATTTGCGTCACAAGCTAAAACAACAATAATGTATTTAAATTAATCCTCATTAAAAAATGTTTTAATTATATTGTATTGTATTTTATCTTTGCTGCGCAAGGGGCCAGCATATTCCAAATTTTTTTTAATGGCGGTTTTGCCAATCCGGATTAGTCTACTCCCTACAGCAAGAGTTGCATATCAGCCAATACTATGTAACTTATAGACTATTTCTTTGGCATCGGCAATCTTAAGGTCAAATTTTTTTCTTTTGAATTTATTTTGAATGTCAAGTTGCAACATTCCACCGGCCAGCTGGTTGAACAATAACGCGTTTACCTCTGGAGCGGAGGTCTGTGATTCAAATAGGTCCGGTTAAACTGGACACAGTGTTGTCTACTGCTCGCCATCGCTGCAATATTTCTTCGAAAGGAGCTGTGTTGCCGGGAGGCGCAATGACATGGAGTTGGGCCCCGCCAGCTCGTTACACGCCTCGGTGTAATATAGCGAGTATAATAAAAGATTTCATTAAAATTGCAACATTGACACCTAAAAAGAAAACTCATCTCCATTATTAAATGAAAAGACGACATTAATTTTCCGATAGCACGGATCATGGAATTTTATGCATTTTATTGCAGACTGAAAAATAACTTTTGTTCATTAGCAAGACAGCGCTTTATACTTACCTTAAGTTTAACAGGCGGTCTTCCAAACTTGCAGTCTCATTATCGGAGCTAAAAAAAAAAACGATGGTGATGAGACGCGAGTAGCGACGATGTTCAAATTACTTCAATGGGAATAAATCCCAAAACAATTTCTGCTGTATTTTCTAGAAAGTGACTACTTCAGTGGAAAATTTTTAGCTTGAAGTTAAGATTTGGGTGAGATTTGACTCCGAATTAACAGACGTAGTAGACAAAAATTTTTGGTGAAATAGAGCATTCTTAGTTTCAATCTAAAACTGCTCAAGCGTGTCATTGGCAATAATTAAAAGCTAAAACTTACGCTTCAGGAGAAGCTGGATCTGTCGCTCGAGCATGTGGAAGTGTTGTTTCACCGTATTTGAGAATGACCGACTCCCCGTTGTTCACGGTTGAAAATCTGTGGGGCTGATATTCACTCAGGGGGGCCAATTTTACTCTTATTCTGTTTAACCTTCCTCGATGTTCCAACACTCGATAAACGTACAATCTTCGGTTATCAAAAGCATAGTAGAAGCCATCTTTGCGCACAACCCGAATTTTCGGTAGATCATACACACTCATATGCCCTTGCTGAATTCTGTTGATTGTATCTTCCAAACTTTGGCCACTTCTAAAGTTTGGATTAATTCTATCGTGCATAAATCTAATCTTAGAAGGCCGTAATTCTATTTCTCTTGACATTATTTATTGTCTTAATGAAAGCACTAATAGTCAAAGTTTTTGTTCGACTTGTATCTTAACCTTGCTGGTATACAAAATGGTAACTATCCACTTCTCTTTCTTCAAAGGGTCTTATAACATCAAATCAGTGTTTCCAAATTGTGTTTTTGAATTTTGATATTAAAAAGCTAAATTAGAGTTTTATTTTGTAAAAAAAAATCAAACAGTAAATTTTTTATTGCTTTTTAAAAATAAGAATATGCGGTTTCAGCCAAAAAGCCTGCATAAATTTCATAAAATAAGGAAAAACTAATAAAAAAAAAGTTGTGGAAGCTTGTTTTTGAAATCGGGCTCTCCGTTTAGGTGCTTTTGTTGTAGCAATCTCTTGGTTTGTAAGTGCGTACAAAGCACATTTATTGCGTAGATTACGCCATACGTGTCTCCCATGTATTACGCAGAAAGTGTGACACACACGTGTGTCACACATGTATTACACAGAAAGTTTAAAAGAGGGAAAGGTAAACGGCCAAATGGGGGCCTCGAAAAACATGCAAGAGCGTTAATTTTCCTAAATAGCTTTTCGTATCAACACTTTTTATAAATACTGATTTAATGAAGTTGCAAAAAAGTTGACTCAAACCAATGAAAACAACTTTAGTTACTGCTGTTGTGCACAGCGCTAAATACTGTCACATTGATACAATATAGACCAATGGAAGACATTGGAATATTATTTATTTTTCTGGAGTTTTTACCTTCAAATTTAGAGCAGTTATTCAAATTCTCTTTTTCGCTGACAAATGATTTTTGCTTACTGTCTATCTATTTCACTAACTGCCAAAACCCACGCGTTTCAAACTACCGTTTAAGTATATTACTAGAACAACGTTAGATACATCATACATTTTGTAGCTACCCGCATATTTTGTCTAACATCTGTTTCAAGCTGCTACAATTCAAGGGAGCTACGAATATTGCATGCAATTTTTGAGAAATCGATCACTCTGATTTCAATTAACTTTTTCTGCATGTGTAGACACGTGTTCAACCGGGATTTTGCTAAGGTTATTTTTTTAATGTCATTTTTTGTTCATTTTCTTTTAAATGTTGTAATTGGACGATGTGATGAGCAAGCTGGTGCAACTCTAGCGTATTGTAGGCAGGGCCCCCAAACTCCAATCGCTGGGAAGTTTTTGTGATTTTTTTTTCAGAAAAATAGCCATTTTAACGCCATCTAGATTAAATCACACAATTTGTCCGTTTTTAGAGCCATTTGAAACAACTAAATTGCTAAGATTTGGAAGCCATATTATAGGTCAAGTCCAAAGTACGTTTAAACGCTTGCGTTTTGCGTATAAATGTTTTAAGTAATTTGGCAAAAGTTTTGAACTTCAAATCAAATCAAATCTTTCTTAATACTTGCTTGCTCTATTACGCCGAAGCGTGTATTAAGTTAGCGGGGCTTATATCCGCGCCATTGCACTCGCGGAACACAGCTTCTTTCAAAGAAATGTTGCAGCGGCGGGAAGCCGTAAGCAACACTGAGTCCGATTTGAACGGTCCGAGATTCGAACCTCAGACCTCCTGCTCCAGAGAAGAACGCGTTACCGCTCAACCAACTGGCCGGTTGAACTTCATGTCTATTATTCAAATTCTCTTTTTCGACGACAAATGATTAAAAGGCTAAAGCAGCCTTATCCCCTCCCTGGTTGCGCCACGGCGTGTAAACTACAATAGAAGGTGCTTGTGCAAATCGAAAAAGCGCTGTTTCTATAACTAGCAACTGAAAATTCCTAAAGTATGCAAAGGTCTGAGGTTCCATTCTAACATCACTCATGGCGACCTTTGATTTTTTTTTCGGTTTAATTACTTACAATATTAATTGCTCTTCATATTATTCCCTATATTTGCTACCAAATTTTCTGAGAACAACATTTTATGTAATTCTCGGATACCTTATCCATTATTCAGAAAAACTAAAGAAAAAACGATTAAAGCAAAGACTAGATCTAAACCCAGTCTTGTTATCAGTAACTTTCAGTAAAAGAAGTTCATCAATCACTTGACCTCTGCGACCCGCCTTATTGGAGACCTACAATAGCACACCGTTAACTACGAATCACAATTTATTAGCAATAATAGAACAATAATGCAAAAAGAATGCAAATGCATCACAACCAGTGGCGGATTTAGGGGGGGGGATGCATCCCCCCACCAGCCTAAACATAACGTGCATATGCATAATATTAAACATTTAAAAAAAAGCAATCAGTGAATACTCGATAGGCCGGGTGACTGCGATATAATTTCTGAAGCCATTGGGGGGGTGGGGTAGGGCGGGGGGAGGAAAAAGATTTTTACAGCGAACTTTTTATAAAGCAGAAATTACTTTTACAGGTCCGATTGATTTGAAAGTGCCAAACTAGCAAAATTCACAACTCGCACTTTTCAACGATAAAGGCATAACACAACAGGAGTTCAATTATGGCGCATTTTCGCTCAAACCTCATGCAATACCAGTAGCGTAGCCACTAGCCAGGGGCGGGGGGGGGGGGGCTATAGCCCTCCTATTGATACGTCGACCAAAATGCAGAATGGGAAAAACACTACGTTTTTAGCGCTTTTGAGGCTGTTTTATGCACTGGAGTGGACTAAATAGTGATTTAAAACATCTTTTGAAACATATGTTCAGGGGGAAGATGGCTAATTTGTCGAAAATAAAATCAACAAATAAATGAAAACTTTGATAATTGGTAAAAAATACGCAATCAAATTTGATCGCAACTGTAAAAATGCTAAACATAGGTGTCATCAACAAATATACTATAAACTAAGGAATAGGGGGGGGGGGCTATTCAGTATTAGTTAATTACCAATTTCTCTCAAATTTCTTTTCATTAGCCCCCCCCCAATTATTTTTCTCTATAAACTGTATACGAAATAGATTACTCCGTGTGAGTTTGATTGAACTATTCTATTTTATAATTTACCAGCATCTAAACAAGAGAACTAACATTTTACCATTAGCCACCTCTTAAATAGCCCATTTATGCCACCAGTTTAATCTTGTTTGCACTGCCAATTTCTTAGCCACGTTTTAAAACCATTATTTTTTAATTAAAATAGCCCTAAAATGAAGTTATTTTTGCAAAAAAATGCAAAATTTTCGAGCGCTGAGGGCTCCGCCTCCAGACCCCCATTGGCCTCCGGCGGCTGGATGTTCCACCACCCTCCAACACAGCCCCCCAATTGCGAATTTCTGACTACGCGCCTGCGCAATACAGTAGTGCGGTTTCGCACAAAACGTGTGTCGATTTGATAGAACATCAAGTAAAATGTCTTCTGGAATGTAGTTTTATTACGTTGTTAGTTACGGTATGCTGAACGAACATTTGAACAAAATAGACTTTTGACAATAGAAATATCAAAGTCCGATGCAGGTAGTTTTTGCCCCCCCCCCCCCACCCATTGGCCTGTCGACCAAAATGCAGAATAAGAAAAATACCACGTTTTTAGCACTTCTGAGACTGGTTTTTGGACTAGAATGGAATAAAACGTGATTTAAAGCATCTTTTGAACCATATATTCAGGAGGGCTAATTTGTCAAAAATAAAACTCACAAAGCAATAAAAACTTTGAAAAATGGCCAAAAATAAGCAATCAAATTTAATATAGCTCATTGCAAATTCTTAACATAGTTTTTATCAACAAAAATATTATAAACTCACGAACAGGGGGGATCTATTCAGTATAGGTTAATTACTTATCACCGCTCTCAAATATCTTTCCATGAGCCCCCCTCCAATTATTTTTCTCTATAAAATATAGTCGAAATAGATTACTACGTGTGAGTTTTATTAAACTATAGGATTTTATGATCTACTAGCATGCAAACAAGAAAAAATTCTACCACAAGCCACTTTTCACATAGCCCATTGATGCAACCGGTTTAATCATGTATGCACTGCCAATTGCTATGCCACGTTTTAAAAGCATTATTTTTTATCAAAATTGCCCTAAAATTTAGTTATTTTTGCAAAAACTTGCAAAATTTTTGATCGCTGGGGGCTCCGCCCCCAGACCCCCAAAGCAGCTCCCTCATTGCGAATTTCTGGCAACGCGCCTGTTCTGTGTAGATGCAGACGGTTATGCCGGCGAAAGTTTAATAAATACGATTTTTGACGCAGGAAAGACGAAAAGAGCGTTTTATGTTATTAATTTGAATTGAATTGGTTAAATCAATGACATGAAACTAGTTTTATGTCATTGGTTAAATTTTTTTAAATATTTTATACACTGGTTACGTTTTTGGGATGGGACGGATCAAAAATATCCCCAACAAGTTTGCGAGAGGTCAAGAACATTAATCATAAACATGCTAAATTTTGAGATTATACACAATTTGTGCTCATACATTTTATCATCCCACCCCACCAAAATTTTCTAGATCCGCCACTGATCACAACAGCCCAGCTATTTAAAAACATGGAAATAAAGCACTAAAGCAAAAGCAAGGAAACAAAGCAAAAAAAAAAAGAATTGAAGATTAAAATATATTTAAAGCGTAAATATCGGACACAATGTTCCCCACGGCTCATCACTGCTGCAACACTTTCTATGAACATTTCGCGGATGTTGCTTCGGGCAATGAAACAGAGATGAGCCCTCGACAATTCGTTACATCTTGATTTGGATGAATGACGATTTCTCTCGTTTGATTTCATCGATTATCCAAAATTGAGCAAGTATTATCAAATTAACAACGAAGCAAAATTCATTTCTTCTCGCGATTAATCGAAACCAAAATTTTGATAAGGAGTCGAGAAGCGGCTTAAACCCAAAGTTGTTTTTTTTTTGCAAAATGTCTCAACTGGGGAGCACGAGCCGCTAAAGCCACTTTAGCCCCATCTGGCTGCTCCACTGCTTGAAACATTATTTTACTTGCATTGCAGACTACTATGGCCCGATCTACACTGGGCGAATAGTCGTGAGCGCACGAGCGTATTCTTAGTTTATTTTAAACAACTAGCACTTGTTATGCGCTGCTTAGGTAAGACAGTAAATTACGCGTTTAGAATTTCTGTTGAAATAAACTAAAAATACCGTCAAACAATTTGACGCCCAGCACAGCACACACTACACAAGGCTTATGTGATATACACTGAATGTGTAAACAATATAATGGATACCGATCAGTAGTCGAGTGGATGTAGAGCGTCTGCTGCTAAAACGGTAGACTCAGGTTCGATTTCCGGTCGGGTGAAACCAAAGACTATAAAAATTGGTATTCACAGCTTCCCTGCTTAACGTTCAGCAATTAAAGGGATAGTGTGAAGCCTCCCACATCAACGAGTGCAGTAGACTAGTGGACACTGGGCAGGTGGTAGCTTAGCTCGAAGACCGAAAAGTCCCTTTGATGTATCCTAACCAAGGAAACTTGTTGATTTGTATGTGACCAAAATTGCACCAGCTATCATTACGAAAAGTGTTATAAGGGTAAATTAGCTGTCTTCAATAAAAATGTCAAGAGGATTCTACAAGAAACAATAACAAATATTTACAACTCATGTTACATTGAGCAAAACCTTTGCTTCATAGTAATCTGCAAAAATTAAAAATAACATTATATTCTGCAAAACATGAATCACTAAAAGTAACCACAAAAAACTGAATGGGAAAATATCGTCATTCTTTATATATCATCAGGCAGGCAACTTTTTTTGCTAAGGGGGAAACTCACACCAAAAGTTAAAATTTTCTGTGCAAAAAATTTTGCAATTTTGGTAGCGCGTTGAGCATACTGGTCCTACTCAAGCTTATAATAGACAGAAGTGTGTGTGAGTGGGGGGTGGGCGAAGCCCAAGCTTCAACGCAATTTTGTAACTTTCGGAATAGAATAGCCATTTTAATGCCATTTTGATCACATTTCGCACGTTTGTAAAGCCACTGAAAAGAAATAAATCGCGAAGATTTGGAAGGCAACCAAAAGAATTGAGTTGCCCAGCCCCTTATACTCCCTATTGCTTAAAAGTCAGGTCCAAAACACGTTCTTGAAGTTGAAATGATCTGTTTACCACCTAATGCCGAGCGAGTAGTTGAATAAACATGTATCTTAATCCTATTAATCCGTAGTTATATTCATTTCACATCATATTCACGATATTGATCTTCGCCATGTTCTAGTTATACTAGATGTGTTTTTGTAAAAAATGCTACAACACTGCACCTAACAAAGCTTTTTTATTTTCAAATTTTGTTTACTTTTAGCACATTACTCTTCTTTTTGTAATCATATAAAAACAACTTTATAAGACTACTAGGCTCATTTTGCTCCAAATTTAAGAACTAATTAAGAAAAAGCCAACCTCGGCATGAACAAAATAATTACGGGTCAAATTTAAAAATCAAGATAGTAATTTTTGTTACACAGTGCCATATTGTAATGAAAAAACCAGATTTTGCAGTCGTGGCCAGTGGAATGTTTGCTCTTGCAACTTTGATATTTGACAAACTTGTATACAGCGCAGCTTTTTACCAATCAAACAACAATTTCAGAATTTGTGTTACTTTATTCTTCTATAAAATTAAAAAACAAATGAGGCTGAAAATTTGTGAAGAACAGCCAGCCTCCTCCGAAGTATACTAGATATAATAAAAAACTAAAGTGTACTACTGTACAGTATACGCGTTACTACATAATACATTCAAGATTTTGCATTGAAATCTAAGTGTATGACGAAATATATCTCCAACAGCGGAAGTTTTCCATTAAATAAAGGGCTTACCTCCAAAAAAATTATACAATCAACCTTTTTTTCGTCAAGTATGACACTTACCGCTAATACTAATAGTAATATGGATCGTAATCATATAGATCATCATAGTCATCATAATCATCATCATTTTCATTATATTCATCATAATCGTCATACTCATCATAATCATCTTATTGATTCCTAAAAAAATAATTGGCGTTAGAAAATGCTTCTGATATGATACTGCTCATTCCAGGAGCAGCAAATAAAGTATTAGATCGCGTACACTCCTGGTTAACATTCCACAAGCTTACTTGTAATATTTCGAAAACAAACTATGAGTTTAGTGTCGAAACCTCATAAAATAAAAGATAACGTTGGCATGCCAACAAAAATTAGCGATTCCTTAAAAGATATATACAACAATTAATAATTGTTCGGGAATTTACATTAAAACATATTTAGACTGGAAAACCCAAATGGAAGGAATTATCTCATACGTTGAACGAGTTCAAATACCATGTACCTGGCCGAAAGCCACTGTTAGCTTCACAAAGGGTCCTATATAGGCAATGGAGCTTTTCAACCAGTTTGCTCGAACCAGTGCTAAATTTAGAGATCAGTTGTTAAAAATTGCTTGCGTAGATAACTGGCACCTTTGATTAGAACAAACCGGTTCCTAAACAAACTGATAAAACATTCATAAGCCTTACATACCTACAGTAAACATTTATAAACAAACTGTTAAAAATCGGACAAACTCAGAACCGGTTCGAGATCCCGTTCCTGTTCAATTTTAATAGCACCATTGGTTCTAGATGAAATTTATAATGGGTAATTTATTTTGCTGTATTTTCTACAGCTTTATATTTCTTTTATTTCAACATTGATTGCGCCAAAATACAAAAAAAATTTACAAGAATTGTTGATTAACTTTGCGGTACTGAAAACTTTCTTACTCCAAAATATCAATAACTCGCTCCATCAAGTCACGGAAGTCAAATCCATGATTGTAATCCTCATCTTCGTCTGCGCTCATTCTGTAAGCAAACTGATTTAATCCTGCTCCTTGTAAAAAACGATATTTCGCCAATGACGTTAGAAAAAATAGTGACATTCAACGACGTAAGCAAAATTCGTTCAAAAGGATGCATTAACTCCAGGTCAAGAAGTTTGGTGTTGTTGTTATTGTTGTTGCATATTTATCCTCTTGTCACTGAAGTACAGCGTTAGACGTTAATTATATTGGATGATCCGCACACTTTTCATTGCGATAAGAATTACGTGTTTGAGGAATTTGCAACTGCTTAAGAGTTCTCCATGATCCAATATTCTGTGGATTTCTTCATATTTTTGTCCACTGAATTTGTGCTTGTCCGACACCGCCAAGCACAGATAAGTATCGTAAAGCGTCTCATCCAAGGACGCTACAACGTGAGCAGGACGTGGGTTGAATCCAAATCATGCAATCAGGATCGTCGTAAAAACGATGCCTTTATCCTCGTGGCCACGCTTCCGACAACATGAAAAACATCAAACGAAAAAACAGGACATCATTGTTCTGAAAGTCATTTTCCGGCCAATTTTTGGTGAAAACCAAAAAAAGATCTTTGATCCAAGAAAATGTCTTAATTTCAAACTGAGACTATAACCCAAAGATTTAAGACAAAAAAGAATTCTCACAATGCGCGCAGCAACCAGAGCTCCAAACTCGATTGATTTTGTATTCGAGTTCAGCTAATTTTTTCAAGTCCAAGTTCGAGTTCTCTTATTTAACTTTTTCGAGTTCAAGTTCGGTAAAATCATCAACTTTTTCGAGTTCGAGTTTAGGCTGACAAATATACTCAGCCTACTTTTTGACTTAATAGCTCTGCTTTTATATACATGCTGTTTTTCCATTGGTTGCCACGACATAAGCAAATGAACTATTTTAATTTCTCTTCATAATCAACCAAATATATTTCTTTCTGACGATATTTTTTTGTTATTTCTTTCTAATGAAGTTGATCAGGTTTATTTGAGTTCAAGTTCGAGTTCAGAAAAATCATTTTTTCGAGTTCAAGTTCGAGTTTGGCAAAACGATCGAGTTTTTACGAGTTCAAATTTGCAGCCATGGTAGTTTAATACGTTTCTCACTCTTATTAACAGGTTAATAGTGCCGTCAGAAAGTTTGAGGAGTGAGAAACCTGCTTTAGTTTGGGGGACTTGGGTTCAAGGCATATCAGGTCCAGCCCGGTGCAAATGAGCTCCCTGTTACCGCAATCGTATTTCGAAAGAAGTTACAAAGCCTCTATAGTCCATAAATTGCAGAAACACGAAGATAAGCCCTGACAATTGCTATATTTTTTGGAAGGCTCTACTAACACCGGAAATTTCTACAATGAGTACTTTTTATTAATTCTGACCCAAATCCTTACTCTAAAATTGATCCCAAATTTAACCTTAACCCAAACCCTAATCGTGACTCTTAAAAAAGCTGTGGTTGTGCTCAACTTGTAGTTTTGGTCAAAATTATATTGGGCAAACCAAACAAAACTCATGGCTTGCCTCAATTCAATGGACATTAACCTGTGAAAAGTTTGAAGTTTGCAAACATTTGCCAAATAATCCTGACCACAAAATGAATTTTGACTCATCTATTATATTGAACAGAAGTAATCAAGTTACCAAATTAAGCATCAAAGGAACTCTACATACTTCCAAAACTGAACCGCAACTGAATGCCGGCAATCAATCTTTGCCCTTATATCGTTTCAATGCTTAAATGTTTTAAACTGAATCAATAACTATTGTTTTCTCTTCTGTCTTTTTATTGCACATAACCTAATCACCTATCGATCTCTGATTCGGTAATGTAACAAATCTTAATTCAAGCCGTGGCAACCCTGGTCTCAATGGGTGGCAATTGTGTATATATAGTCGGCTATAATTGTCTACGTCAATTCATTCTACAGATGATGCTTTAAGTTATATGGAAACGCTTTTAATAAATTGCTGTGCTTATGGATATATTTTGGCAATCGTTTTTGTTCTTAAATTAATACAATTGTTAGCACACAGTTATTATTATTGCTCCACAATTGATCAGCAATAACTAGTTTTATCTCAGGTTTTTTATCACATAAGAGCAATAACCGAACAACTTTTCTAATATAACTTTCGGGCTTTTTCGGACCAGGTTTTGGCTTAAAATCACTTTTCGGATCGGGTCTCGTTCGGATCTGAACTAGTTAGCCCGTTGCCAAGTGTGGTTGGCCACATAATGAATAGTGGGCTGCTCTATAAGCAAGTTTTTGGAAGTCTCATCTTAGAGGTGAAAAAATGCATTCAAGAAACTTTCCGTAGTTTTGTATGATTTTGTCAAATCAATCAAATCTTTGTTATAATATCTATGCACGTCGGTGGGGACCATCTCCGCGTTATTGCGCCCGGGCAACATTACTCGTTTTGAAAAAATGTTGCAGAGGTTGCGAGCAGTTGGCGACACTGCGCACGATTTGAACGGCCCAAGATTTGAACCTCAGACCTCCAGCTCCACAAAACGCGTTACCGCTCGACGAACTAGCCGGGGTATAATGTTGTCACATTATGTTTTGATAATACTTTTGTATAAGTTATATATAATTATGTTAGTTGAAAGCCAAATGAATGAATCCCCAAGGCAAGTAACCCGCTTTAACTGCTATACAGTTGGAAGTATCGAAAAACAACAACAACAAAAACAACTTACGTTTCGGGAGATGAAGGTGGAGAAGTCGCATGTGAATGTGTTAGGGTGACTCCTCTCGTTAATCTGATGGATTGCCCGTTGTTTTTGGTTGTAAAATGACTTGGTTTAAACTTGCTCAGCGGTGCCAATTTTACTTTGACTTTGTCAAGCATTCCTCGATGTTCCAGCACTCGGTAAACGTACAATGTTCGGTTATCAAAAGCATAGTAAAAACCGTTTATCCGCACTACTCGAATTTTAGGAAGATCGTACACATTCATCGACCCCGATTCTATTCTGTTAATCGTGTCATTTAGCGTGGCCCCATTCGAAAACTTATTTGTGATACGGTCATGCATAAATCTTATCTTAGATGGAGCTAATTTGATTACTATTACCATGTTTTGTAAATTTCTGAAATGGTTTCGATAAAATTCTCGCAGGTCCAGCTCAATTTCAATTTTTTTCTCTTTTATAGCAAACAAAACTACCAGCGGTTCTTCCTAAAACGTTACGCTGAAATAGAAAGGAGCTGTCATGTGATTTAAAAAGTGTTTCAATCATTTGCATGGTAATCGAATGAGACTAAACACCAACTTCACATCCAATCAACTCGTAAGTTCTAAAATACAGTAACTATAATTGCGAATCGCGACAAATTTTCGGAGTTGGTTGACACGATAGTATGATCTGAGAAGTGAGCAAATCCAAAAAAATCACAAACTGGAAAACAAAAGATTTTGACTGGAAATACTATGGGCATATTTTTATCATTCAAAGTTGGTGAACCTTAGCCACATCTGAAGAAACGATAATATTTGGTTAAGGAACTTTAAATCCCTGCGTCACAATACATACATTCTACAATAGCTATATTGCCCATGGCTATCTTTGTAATATGCTTTTGTTTGACAACGCGCGCAGTTGGGTTTACGTGGGCTGGAAGCGGATGCAAAAATGCGGCTATTGAAGAAAATCGACAAAAATTTTTGCATTTGCGCACATTAAACCTTCATTTCATGAATTTCGAGATTGTAGTTTAATTTTAAAGGCTAGACAAAGAAACTGAAGTTTGGGTTCAATTCGATGCAACGTTATGTCAGTTAGACAAAGACAACAATTACCATGGATTTTGTTTGTAACCTTACAAGTACATTATTTTCACAATTTCTTGATTACCATTGTTTGAAACTCTCGATATCAGATGTTCAATGGCTTTAGTAACATTTAGTTTTAGGGCCTTGGTCAAACACATTTACGAAATTCTCATAACAATTGATTATAGTATCATGATAAAAACTGCAGAGCTTCTTGTTTTAGCACATTTTTATCAACTAAGATTGCTGGCGATGTGTAAAAATTAAACATGCTAAAAGCTCATAGGGCAATACATTTTTTGCCTTTTTAGCATTTTTTCAACAAGTAAACATTTCTGGAAACGCAATAATTATTAACTGAATGTGTATAATGTTTTCATTTCAAAATTTACCGATAGCATTGTCACCCTTCACACTCTTTGTTGGCATCTGTATTTGAACTGAAGAATCCATACCTCTGTTTTGGTACTGCTGTTAAGACCAGGGTGTTGAAGCCGGAGCTGGAGCCCCGGAGCAGTCCATTGTCGGCCGAGCTGGAGCTCACATTTAAATTCAGGTGGAGCTGGAGCTGGAACCGGAGCAACCTTGCTGCAGGATAGCTCCCAGCTCCAGATCTTCTTAGTTGCCTTTCGCTTTTCTTGATCACAGTTTTTAGTTTGAGTGTAACTACAAAGTGTGTGGTCATGACACGGCGTTGCAAAAAGCTTAAAAGGAGCTTTTGTTAGATAAAACTAAAATTAACTGTTCTAATTGTAACCATTTGTGCTACATCTAATAAGATTAATTTTTGTTTTCTAATCAAACACCTATTGCGATCAAAAGATTTGTTTGTCCCAAATGGATAGGTCATGTGTAAAAACAAAACTTTGTCTTTATGTTTAAAATTGCTGCATTTAACTCTCGTATTATTTAATTACAGTTCCTACATGTCATTGAACTGTGTTAAGCATTTTGGTTGTAGTGTTTTTGAGCAAAGTTTATTTTAGAATTTATTTTAAGTAAGAAAACTTAGGTGGGCTGTAATGACAACGTAAAACTAAAACTCTGTACCAGGCTGAATAATCCCGGAGCCATTCGCGTATCCAAGGGGGCCAGAGAAGCCCGGTCCCCCTCATTTGAAATGCCACCAATGGTAAAAATGCGATGAAAAAGCCTACCGATATTTATTTCTTCAGTTTCAATTACTTTTAGCATTTTTTGCGTACAGCAATAATAAGACGTAAATAAAATTGACAACCAGGGGGCCCGGGCCCCCTTGATTCAATTTTTTCCAAACAATTTAAATGTATAGCATAGGTAAAGTTAAAGGTTTTTGTCCTAAAAGTTGCTACTCAAGCTCTCATCTAACCTTTTTATGAATGTAAGGCAATAACCAGGGCCGAATTTACCATGGCACAGTGTCTGGGGCCCCGCGTTCAGATTATAAGACTTTTTTGGTCTTCGCGTATAATTAGCAGGAAGATGTTGTGAAAATCTACAAAGTGCCTGGGGCCCCGCGCAATGTAAATCCGGCCAGAGCAATATGTTTGGTATAGGCGCAACCCCTTTGGCGGGACATGTATTCCACTAGCTGGTTATTTTCATGACAAAACAAAAATCTCTTAGGAAAATCTTCGACTGGTAAATTTACTGCTAAAATAGTGCAGGGGGGAAAGCATATCTTACTTTCCACTACAAGGGCGAAATCAGTAACAAAATTTAACCACAAAATGCAAGATTTTAAACGTGTTTGAGTTTAAATTGTAAGAAAAACGAGAATGGAACAATTTATTTTTTCAATTGGTTATTAAATGTTTAAAAGTTTGGTCTTTCAAATGGCTCTGAGCACGTGCGAAATGTGATTCAATGGCATTAAAATAGTTTTTTCAAAAAATTACAAAAAATTGCCCAGCGGCTGTAAGTTTTGCCCCCAGACCCACGTTATTGATACGTTTGAGTCACAGTAGTTTTGCTCGCACTCCTCTTTTAATTTAGGCATTTTCACTTTTTAGCTTATGGTTTAAGCCCTCTCCTTTCAGAAAAATCCTGGGTAGTTGCCAAACTAGGTCGCGACTTTTGATCTTTCATTCTACGTTATCTTTGTGCCACAAAAAGTTTCTCTTTTCAAAAATTATGATAACGTCATTGTATGTAATTTGTGATTTGGGCCTCCAATCAAAAATCCTGACTACGCCTATGCCCGGAGCTGGATCTGGAGCGGGCCAGCTCTCTTTAATCAGCTCCAAAGCTGGAGCCAGAGCAATGACAGAATAGCGAAGAGCTTTGGAGCAGGAGCTGGAGCACCTTCAAAATTTGCCCTGCTTCAACACCCTGGATAAGACATAGAAGAATTTGTTTAACCAATATAGTTGAACCATAGTACCACACCTATCTCACAGTTCTCAGCAATGCTCTCTCTATAGTTTCACTGCAGTTCTTACAAAAAGGAAGTGGCTAGTGTTACGTTACGTAACGCCATTCAAAAAATAAGAGAGCAAAAAGTGAGCGCTCATTTGCTTATTTACTCCTTTTTATTTTTTAAATTATCGCTAGGATTTGGGTTAGATTTTGAGTTTGGGTTAGGATTAACGTTAGGCTTAGATCTAGGATTAGAGTTTGGGTTAGATTTAGGGTTGGGATTAGGGCTAGGATAGCAATTTTCTTATTCTTTAATCTTACGTAACGTAGCACTAGCAGCAGCTTCGGCCTAAAAAAAAACTTCCGCAGTGCTACGCCATTCGGTTAGATTCTAGTTAGTACAGAACAAGAAGTAATACTAATCGGTTTTAAGTTAAAAATATTGAACTCTAAATTAAACGACTCTTCTGACTAGAACTATTATAAACTCTATATTGATATTTTATTGATACAAACTATATAAACCTTATACTGATATTTATACTAAATTGCAGAACAAACAGCAAGCATGCCTGCTACTACCCATGCACTACCACAAAAAGTATAACTAGAGTGAGTACAGTCAGTACCAGTTGCTTGCTCGAGGTAAGTAGAGTGAACGCAGCGGGATGCCACAGACCAGGCAAATAGGTCGGCCGCTTGTCAAAAAAATCGGCTGCACGTTGTCATGGCCTGCGTATTAAAGGGGCATTCGAGTCGGAGCTTTTTTGCTCGGTTTTTCTCTCAAAAAAATGACAGATACAGATCTTAAGACTAATTTTACCAAATTTGAGATTTGCACCAATTTCCGTTCCCGATATATAATAGCTTAGATTTCCTCTTGGAAAGGTTTTTTTTTCCTTCGGAACTTTAACAGGGTTGTTAATTCGAAACAAAATTTCAAAAATTTACTGCATGTTCTCAATTCTCAATATGTCTTTTGCGGCAGAATTGTCAAGACAAAAGTAGAGGGTCAGATTTTAAAATCATCTACTTTTCATGAAAAAAACGTAAGCCAGCTTTCCGAAAATCAATATTTTGTCACAAACTCACAGCAATATAACTTGGAAGGAGAGGTTGACTTACTAACCATAAGCAAATTGCTGCCAAGACTGACACGCAACTAATCATTTAAATCACTTTAATTATAATGAACTTTATTTATTGTACATTGCAAAAACTTCGCTGAATGTTTTCGCCAAAAATACTATGCCCTTTTTAAAGCAGCTCAAGAAACATAACAAATTACTGTAGCTTCCACAAAAAATTAAATAAATTTATCCTTTCGCTAACTTTTGCTGTCGCAAATTTTGAATTGAAACCAACTAATTTTGTCAACGCAATATTCGATCAAACGAATCAAATAGTGAGGTTAAACGCTAAATAAACAGGCGAAAAAGTTTTCTAAAGTTGTCACTATAAGTATTTTAAGTCTGAAAAGAAGCTGTTGCGGGTGATTTTGAAATTACAG
The DNA here is from genome assembly GCA_963965965.1 of Trididemnum nubilum. Taxonomy (NCBI): domain Eukaryota; kingdom Metazoa; phylum Chordata; class Ascidiacea; order Aplousobranchia; family Didemnidae; genus Trididemnum; species Trididemnum nubilum. The sequence goes on along the minus strand of OZ014474.1, from coordinate 11,752,954 downwards.
TCAAGGCAAAATGACGAAAGAACGATTAGTAGCAAGCCAGTGTTGGCAATAAACTCTCAATACTGACAAGATGCAGCACTCAAGTAAAGGAGATATTGTTAGTTTTGAATTGCAATATCTTGAAAACCGAATAAGGTAGAAAGTTCAAATTTGGTGAAAATGCATGTTATGCTTTTCGCAACATTTTGGTCTACGGTAAAAAATTTGACTTGAATGCACCTTTAAGAATGCCACGTTATTGACTAACTTATTTGTAGTGTTGTATAATGAATTCGGTGAATAGGCCCCTGTGATTTTTTTTTGATTGGTTTTCCTGCATATTTATCCGAACAGCTTAGGGGAACGTATGCGGTACATTACAAAAGGTCGAATCATAATTGCTTTTAATCACCACAACTAACATTACGAATATTGCTCTGTTGAGGTTTTAGATATGCCTGTGACTGCTGTCAACATGTTCTCATGCTTTTATTCGGAAGTTGCAATTAGGTTTGGATCCATTCATTTTGTTTTAATTTTCAAATTCAAATTCATTGACTTTAAAAAAACTAAATACAAATTCAAATTCATTGACTTTGCAAAAACTGACTTCAAAATCAAATTCATTGGCTTTGCAAAAGTCGAATTCAAATTCATCAATAACAAGTGAGCGGATTCAAATCCAAAATTCAAATTCAATCCCAACCTACGAGCGCAGTCACGGATGCGAGTTAGCGCATCAGAGGTGCGCAATAAACTAACAACTAAAGGTGCTTGAATTTTCCGCAATATATAGTTGTGTTCTGATCTGATTCTGAGTCTTTTTGACCAGTTTATAAATCGCTACTTTAGTTCTTTCACAGTGTAAGTTTTGATTTGAGAAAATCAAGTTCATTGATTGTTTAAGTAAGACATTCAAATTTAAATTCATTGACTTTGCAAAAGTTGAATTCAAATTCATCAATAACTTGTAAGCGGACTCAAATTCATAGTTCAAAATTCAAATTTAATCTAACGCTAGTTGCAACTATCGTGGCATTAAATCAGCGGGACAGATAGAGGCAAAGAAAATTTTTCTGGAAAAATGGCCGTAATAGAACGGTACATTTTAGTTTTCTATTATTATTGGAAACTTAGAAAAACATTTCAAAATTTTTTGTATCTGAATATTGTTAAAGACTAATATTTAATGCTAACTAATACCAAAATATGATATTATCTTTTTCTGCACTTCCGGCATTTATGCCTAAATGTACTGGAACATATGTGTACCAATGGGCAGTTATAAGTAGATTTTTTTGTACTTTTTTAGATACATGTGCCTCCAAAGAGTATTTATTCTTGACAATGAGGACTCATCAGCAGCAATTTTTATAGAACCGAATGATGACTGTGCTTCAAATGAAGATTCTGCTGTCGAAGATGATGGAGGTTTATTTGACATTTTGTCCCGAAGTCAACTCAATGCACCAGCTGAAGATTTGCTCTCAAACGGACGTCGAATAACAACGGTTCGTCAAACAGAGGCAAGCAATAAAGCTATCGATGCGGAGCAAATTCACGAAAAACCAGACTGGAAACATGACATTTTACTTCGAAATTAAATCCAGTATATTTTGAGGACTATAACAAGCATATGGAGGAGCTGATCGCCAAGACCATAACATGAACAAAACAGAATAGCATTTTGAGGAAAAATGGCGATTGGTGTATTTTTACATGGATGATTGATGTCGCTAAACAAAATGCTTGGATATTTCACAAAAAATCTGCAGGAAAACTAATTCACAAAGATTTTAAAGAGGACATTGCTCAGACATACTTTGCACGCAGTGGCGGATTTAGGGGGGGAGATGGGGGGGATGCATCCCCCCCACCAGCCTAAAAGTAACGATTTTGGCCGAAAAATCAGCCTCTGTTTCGAATAATTCGGCTCCATTTCGGGATGCATCCCCCCCCACCGACCTAAACGTAACTAATCCGGCGAAAAATCAGTCTCAATTTTGATGAAGACCTTTTTTTTTTTTTTCCTTTGGAGACCACCTGAATTTGGGCGAAAAAAACGTTTGAATTTCCGATTTCGGCCGAAAAATCACTCTCAATTTTGGTGAAGCCCTTTTTTTTTTTTTTTTGGAGACCACCTGAATTTGGGCGAAAAAAACGTTTGAATTTCCGATTTCGGCCGAAAAATCACTCTCAATTTTGGTGAAGACATCCGAATTTTTGAGGTTTTGTGCTTCAAATCCCCCCCCACCAAAATTTTCTGGATCCGCCACTGTTTGCACGCTACGGTGTTCGGCCGAAAAGGGCCATGCCATTGTCGTTGTCTCATAGCGGAGAAAGAAAACGAGGTGTGGATCAACTGCAATACGATGGCATTGATCACTATCTACTTGACAGAAGTGGGCAAAAATAATATTATATCAAAAGCGCAGCGCAACAAAGCGCAACGATCTTTTGAACTAGTAAAAGCGCAGCGCAAAATGCGCACTTTAATTTTTTTACTTCTGAACCGCAGCGTAATTTCCGTAATGAACTTTTTGATTCAGTTGAAGCGCAACGCAATTCCGCAATTGCAGAACGGCATTTTCGTACCAAGTTAAAGCGCAACCTAACTTCCGCAATTGGAATTTCACAACACAATGCAAATGCCGTATTTTTTGCGATTTTAGACAGAAAAGAATAAATAATTTGCTGAAGAAGGCAGACATTTATCAATATTACGATGGAAATGGAACAACATTAAGTTCAATCGATAGAATTGCGCTATTAACCAAAAAAAAATTTGAAAGCGCAGCGTAATTAAATCGCAACAATTTTTAAAGATTTTAGTGCGCAACGCAACTTTCGCAATAATTCAAAATAAAAAATCAATAATTCAAAATAAAAAATTACTTCCGCAATTGCGGAGGTTGCGGAAGTTGCGCTTTGCGCTTCTAATTGCGCTTTGCCCACCTCTGCTACTTGAGACTACCGCAGAATCGCGCAGAAAATGTGCAGGGTTTAATTGCACAAAACGTATTTGTAGCCAGTGGTCTAAACGCGATGTTGGTCTATGCTTACTTGCGTAGGCTGTAATTTGTCCTGTCATAAAACCTCAAAGCTGTACGAATTGGAGTGAGTTCGTACGCTATGAGTCTCAGTATTCTTTTTTTATAAACAGCAATTACAATGATGATTAATAATAATATATTTATTAATATAAGCAAAGCAGCGCGAGAACGAAGATAATATTAATTAAATTGATTTGGTCTCGCAATATCCGTTCATTACACAATACCACCCAGGCGTGTAGCCAGAAATTCGCAATGGAGGGGGGCTGTTTTGGGGGTCTGGGGGCGGAGCCCCCAGCCGCCGGAGGCCAATGGAGGTCTGGGGGCGAACCCCCCAGCCGCCGGAGGCACGGGGGTCTGGGAGAGGAGCCCCCAGCGCTCGAAAATTTTGCATTTTTTTGCAAAAATAACTTCATTTTAGGGCTATTTTGATTAAAAAATAATGCTTTTAAAACGTGGCTTAGAAATTGGCAGTGCACACATGATTAAACTAGTGGCATAAATGGGCTATTTAGGAGGTGGCAAATGGTAAAATGTTAGTTCTCCAGTTTAGATGCTGGTAAATTATAAAATCAATAAAACTCACACGGAGTAATCTATTTCGTTTACAGTTTAAAGAGAAAAATAATTGGGCGGGGGGGGGGGGGGGCTAATGAAAAGAGATTTGCGAGAAATGGTTGGTAATTAACTAATACTAAATAGCCCCTCCCTCCCATTTCTTAGTTTATAGTATATTTGTTGATGACGCTTATGTTTAGCATTTTTACACTTGCGATCAAATTTGATTGCTTAATTTTGACCATTTTTCAAAGTTTTCATTTATTTGTAGGTTTTATTTTTGACAAATTAGCCCCCCCCCCCCCTGAACATATGTTTCAAAAGATGTTTTAAATCACTATTTAATACACTCCAGTGCATAAAACAGTCTCAAAAGTGCTAAAAACATGGTGTTTTTCCCATTCAGCATTTTGGTCGACATGCCAATGAGGGGGGGGCTATAGCCCACCCCGCCCCCCTCCCCCTAGCTACGCTACTGATACCACCCATAGCAATGAGCGATATTTGCCAATAACCGGATACTGCAGACAATTACACAAGCACAAATATTAAATTTACTCAGTCACTGCAGAATAATAGCAAACCATATTGTAATGATCACAATTTGAAATACGTATGAACAACTGTTTAAATTTTCTACTATTTTGCAGCACTGTATGTGCATGTAGCACCATCTTGTACATAATTCAATACTGCGTAGTTTGTTTTGCAAAAAGGTTAAATAAATGTGAACAAAAAAACAAATTATTTTAATGTGACCAAGGATGGCAGTACGGTTCGGTACGTTCAGAATTTGCGTACTACGTACCTCGCACTTTGAACGGTACACTGTTAAAATTTTTCCGGTTAAATATCACAAAAATTTTGGCAGCAGTTTGAAGGTCGACCCGTACGTTGGAAAACGTTTTTTTAACAGTAACTTTTTAACCTAACAATAGCTAGCAAAATTTACTCCATGACTTGGGAGCAATTTGAAGGGACACCGGTGTTTTAAAAAACGGATTTTTACCAGTAACTTTTTAACGTAAAACAGTTTGGTTAATTTACTGTGTGGTTTGGAAGCAATTTGAAGCGACACCCGTTTTTAGAAACGGGGTTTACCAGTAACTTTGTAACCAAAAAAAGTTTAGTTAAATTTACCATATGGCTTGGCAGCAATTCGAAGAGGCACCCGTATTTTATAAAAACAGGGTTTTACCACTAACTACAGTATTTGATCTAAAAATGTTCAGTTTAATTTACTATATTGCTTGTCTGTAAGTTAAAGCTAGACTCGTATTTCAAAACACTAGAATTTATCAGTAGTTTTCACACACCAGTAACAACTAACATTTAAGCAATTGCATTTACAATATCTCCAAATTTATATTTACTACCAGCATGGAGAAATATGAAAATACAGTTTGAACTATTGAACAACCTTCACTCTGGACTCGATCAGTTTATCACAGTTATAACTTTCTTTTAGTACTAACTTTCACGGAGTCCCGAAAGATATGGTGGACTTCTTAAGCAAAGTTACAGTCTATTTGGTTTAATTATAAGCGGCAAACCTAAGAAGCAACTTTAATGTCGTTCAGGAAGTCCACAACAACCTACCGAACTCCGCGAAAGCTCGTGCCAAATAAAAGTTGTCATTGTGATGAACTGATCGAGTCCCAAGTAAAGAGGACAGATTCAACCAAAAGCAAACAGATTAACTAAAGTATAACTTATGCCAATATTTTCCTGTGAATGCTAGGAGTAAAATAATTGGTAAAACACAACAACATGCACAGTGATAAATAAAGAAAAAAAAAAATTCAATAAAAACAAACCCAAAACAAAGCCAGCGCTGACTCAAGACTTAAAAAAACGTATTCAAGTCGAGTTTTTCACTCTTGACCAAAATGTTGGAAAATGCCTATACGCATTTTTACCAAGCTTGAACTTTCAACGTCTTGCCGTTTACAAAATATTGGTGTTCAAAGTAAACAATTTTCCACTAATTTCAGTGTTGCCATTTTGTCAGTATTGAGACAGAAGATTAACTTTTGGAAAGTTGGCCTGAGTTTACTTGAAAATCAGCTAATTTACAGTTCTGACTGTTTACTTTGTTTTGACAGCACTGCGGAAAACACATTGAGATTTACGAATATGCAGTAAGTTTTTGAAATTTTGTTTATACCATTGCAAGTGGCAACCCTGAAAAAAATTTTAAGAGGAAAAGCGATCGAAAACCCTGAAAAAAAAATTAATAGTGGAACTCTAAACTGTTACAGCTTGAGAACGCAAGGGCGTAGAAAGCTCAAATTTGGTAAAGTTAGTCTTTAGATCTGCTAAAATTTTTAGAGGAAACGGAGCTAAAAAATTTTCGACTTGATTGCTCTTTTGACATTTTTATGTATACCACCGTTGGTTTTTTCTAGCATACACAGAGAGCAACTCTTTTCTTCTATTGTTCCTCAACATAAAGCATTTAAACACACAAGAATGACATGAACGAAAGGGAACCTGAAGTTTAAATGGGTCTAAAAACTCTAAAAGTCAGCAAGGTCTGAGGTTGATCTAAAAAATCTTAAAATCTAAAACAAATTATCGCCATATGATTCCACTCCCGCAGCTAAGCTCAATAGCAGAGATGAAACATACGATGTAACGTTTGTGACCCTATGGCGAAAATCAGTTTTTGTTTAAGAATTTTTTGAAAGAAATACAATACTTGACTGCGGACTAGTTCATAATCATTTCTTATTCTTTCGCTAAAGCTGCTTCAGTTGAAGCCCTAGTTTTTCGATTAAGGTTGTATGCACGGAACTCCTTCCGACTTCTAATCTACAGTAGTTTCAGTTGGTAAAGATCTCAGTTTGTTTGGCATCCTGAGACCTAGAGTTTCGTTCGGTAACGATTTCAGTTATAAAGAATTAATTAATTAGCATAATTTATTGGGTAAAGATTGCATTGGGGCAGAATTTTATCTGCAAGTATTTAATCATTTTCTTGGTGAAGTTTGTTTTTTTTTCGGAAGTTTTATCACTGTAATATTTGTCATTTTGGCCCTGCTAAGCCTACCTGATGAGCCTTAAAATTAGGCGAAACAGCTATCTTTGGCATGAAACTGGTAATTTTTTTTGGTCTGATTTTAGTAATGTCTTATATGTGAATTTTGATGTTTGTTCGACTGCTTTTGTTTTGCACCTTTTAAATGGTGTTCCCTTTTCAAATTTTGTTTTTATAGGTGATTACTGCACCCCACTCAGCTTGGATGGATTTCCTAATGCTACATCTTTGTTGTCCCTTTCTTTTTGCACTGCAAAACTGAAAATGAAACTGGATACTATAAATACAGTTATGAAACTCTATGGAAAACATATGTTAATTTTACGAAATAATAAATTTAAACCAACAAAGAAAACCGGAAAAGTAGTTATTGATTAAGCTGTAGTCAAATTTTACTAAAATTTTTACTCCAAAATGTACTAGAACACCTGTATTAAAAAACCGTAAATTTATTTACGCTTCTTTTAAAAGTAAATGTTACGAAAAGTTTTTAACAGTGTACCGTACCAGCGCACCGTACTTCAGTTCAATTTTTGAAGCGTACCGTACCTACGTACCGTACCTTGCTACCATACCAGCGTACCGTACTTTAGCTCAATTTTTGAAGCGTACAGTACCTACGTACCGTATCTTGTTTTTTTTGGGGTACCGTACCTTCAATTAATCTATAGTTAAACAACGATCCGTTAAAGAATGCAGGTATTTCGGATAAACTTTCCAAGTAACTTTGCTAAAAAGGGGCTAAAGCCCCTTTATCCCCCTTTTGTTGCGCCGCTGGTGAGAACAAACAATTAAAAAGCACTACTGAACTTCGAATATTTATTGTTACTATTATTCGATGTATTTTGGTCTGTTTGATTTTCGTAATATTCCCCTATAAAGCGTTAGATCAACACGATGATTGCTGCGTACTGCCCAACCCAATATGTTTACCAATGATCCAATTCTTTGCTTTTAGTCCTATGACGATAGCGTAGTGGAAAGTAGCCTACCGGTTTTTCTTAAAACAGAGAAACAAGTTTCATCAAGGGCGAGATTTGTTTGTGAAAAGGAGTCACATTCAAACATCGAGATTTTTTTCAAAGATCAAAGAACTTCGGCTGTTTTTCAAATGAGGCAGCTATATAGGGCTTCAAAGAGTAGTAAAATTCAACCGAATAATTCTCAAAATATTATGCTAAATCAGTAGCGTTGCGAATAAGGGGCAACCCCAACATTTCAGAGCCGCCTGAGCTCCTCTTCTATAACGATGAGCGCGATTTTTAAAACGGAGAGGCCCTTTTTGGTCATCCTCTTATAACTCAAAAAATGGGCTCGTGCTTCGCGAAGTACCTTTTTTTTGCTCTTTAGTCACGTCAGTTTCACTCTTTTCTGTTATGTTAAGTCTTGTTTGAGCCTTTAAGATGATCATAAATCGTTATTGTCGCAAAACAGTTAAGTGCCTTTTTTTACATGATCATTTTTCTACTATATACACTTTTTCGGCATCCGTTTTCTCGAAAAAGTTTTCCACTTGTTTACTGTCTTTAAATGCAAAAAGAATACAATATAGTTAATTTACAGTACGTTCTAAACACAGTAGCGTAGCCAGGGGGGGGGGGGGCGGGGTGGGCTATAGCCCCCCCCTCATTGGCATGTCGACCAAAATGCTGAATGGGAAAAACACCATGTTTTTAGCACTTTTGAGACTGTTTTATGCACTGGAGTGGACTAAATAGTGATTTAAAACATCTTTTGAAACATATGTTCAGGGGGGGGGGGGCTAATTTGTCAAAAGTAAAACCTACAAATAAATGAAAACTTTGAAAAATGGTCAAAATTAAGCAATCAAATTTGATCGCAAGTGTCAAAATGCTAAACATAAGTGTCATCAACAAATATACTATAAACTGAGGAATAGGGAGGGGGGCTATTCAGTATTAGTTAATTACCAACCATTTCTCGCAAATCTCTTTTCATTAGCCCCCCTCCCCCCCCCCGCCCAATTATTTTTCTCTATAAACTGTATAAAAAATAGATTACATCGTGTGAGTTTATTGAACTATTCGATTTTATGATTTACCAGCATCTAAACAAGAGAACTAACATTTTACCATTAGCCACCTCCCAAATAGCCCATTTATGCCACCAGTTTAATCTTGTTTGCACTGCCAATTTCTAAGCCACGTTTTAAAATCATTATTTTTTAATCAAAATAGCCCTAAAATGAAGTTATTTTTGCAAAAAAATGCAAAATTTTCGAGCGCTGGGGGCTCCTCTCCCAGACCCCTCAAACAGCCCCCCCATTGCGAATTTCTGGCTACGCGCCTGAGCAGATTACTTTTTGAGAGTTTTATTGAACTATAGGATTTTATGATTTACCAGCTTGTAAATAACAGAACTAAAATTTTACCAATAGCTACCTCCCTCAGAAACCGTTCATGCAACTAATTTAATCATGTTTTTGCACTGCTAATCTCTAGGCCACGTTTTAAAAGCAGTATTTTTTTCAAAATAGACCTAAAATTATATGATTTTTGCAAAAAAAAGTTACAAAATTTTCGAGCGCTGCTGGCAGAACCCTCAAACCCCCCTGCCACCGGCGCTTGGGAGCTCTTGCCCCCAAAACCCGAAACAGTCCCCCTCCCTCCCCCCCCCATTCGAAATTTCTGTCTCTGCACCTGTAATCTCCAACGGCAATGTAGAAGAGGCCACGAAAATTTGCTGTTTATTAACAAATGCATTACATTGGCCCTTAGTTATTTTTTTCATGCCAAGACTGAGTTTTGTCCTTAAATTTTGCGCAAAAAGAAGCTTCGTGTTCTTATAAAATTGTACTTAAAAAAAACAAGTGCAATTCGAGCTCGCATTTTTCTTTAGTATTTTTATCATTGACCATTAGCACTATTAATAAGAACAACCAATTAGCAAGAACAACTGAAAGCAATTTTGAATATTGGTAGTACTATTCTTGTACGTGTTTTAGTCTTTTTGGTATTTGCAGGCGCGTTGCCATAAATTCGCAATGGGGGGAGGGGAACTGTTTCGGACGTAAAAACCAAACTAAGATAAAAACCAAACTTAGAATAAAAACGATTTTTGTGCGCGCAATTAGGTGAAGACCAAACAAAAGGTCTTCGTTTAGATTTGGTTGGTTTTCTGCCCAAATTTAGGTGGAAACCAAAAAAAAGGTCTTAGCACAGGCTGAGAGCCGGCTTTTGCAGACGAACTCACTTCAAATCCAAAGTCAAAGCAGACCATTTCTCATCGTTAATGCCAATGGGGGGGGGGCTATTTTTCGCTTTTTGTGTAAAGATTGGCCTCAAAAGTACTAAACACGTGGTATTTTGCATACTCTGCAGGCCATTGAGGGGGGCTGCAGCCTCCTCCGGCCCCTCTGGCTACGCTACTGTGTATTTAGAATACTTGCCTTTTTGGCGTTAGTTCTATACGATGATTGTTGTGTACTATCCAGCCCAGCAATGTTTACCGATGATACCGATTTGTTTGCTTGTGGTCGTATGACGATTGCATGGACAAAATCCACTGGTTTTTCTTGAAATCGAGAAACGAGTTTTTGTTTTGTGAAGCTGCTTTGTGAAAGATTTCATTTTTTCCAAAGATCAAAGAATTGTGACTATTTTTGGTCAAAAACTAGTTTATGCGGATGCGGTGGCTATAATTCTTAAATTTTGAGAAAAAATGAGCTTCGCGTTCTTATAAAATTGTTCTTCCTAAAAAAAAGAGTGTAATGCTCAAAATATTATTTTGAGTCGGTAGCGTTGCGAATAAGGGGCAGCCCCACCATTTCATAGCCACCTGAGCTTCTTTACTGTAACGATGAGCGCGAATTTTGAAACGGTGAGGCCCTTTTTGGTCATCCTCTAAAACTCGACAAATGGGCTTTTGTTTCGCCAAGTACCTTTTTTTTGCTCTTCAGTCACATTAATTTCACTCTTTTCTATGAGCTAAATCTTGTCTGCGCCCTTAAAATGATCATTAATCGTAATTGTCGCAAAACAGCTAAGTGTGCTTTTTTTACTTATTCATTTTTCTAATACGCTCTTTCGGCTTTCGTTTTCTCATTAAAGTTTTCCACTTATTTACTGTCTTTAAATGCAAAAAAAAATTAATAAAATTGATTTATTTCTCTGATCTCTTCCAACAGCAAGAAAGTCTACAAATCTCATTGCCTATGATACAATTTACCGGTATTTTAAAAAGATCTCAAACCACTGAACATCCATCCCGTGAAATGCCCTCTTCTCCAGGTCTCTTGTTCCAAACACAATCCATCTGGCATACTGTACAACTACACGGTTCGAGATTGTATCAGAATAAAGTGAGAAAACAAAATTTATTGGAATAACAAAAAAAAGCTACGATTTAACTAAAATGCAATGAAACAATGTTACTAATTAAATAAAGCTAATGTCTACATAATCGATATTTTGCTAACTTGAAATTTAACTAAAATAACTATACGTTTATGTTTGGGAGCGCAAAAAATACAAAACACTAACCGGGATACCTGTGTGCTTCGTATTAATTACTGCATAAAAAGTTCAGCATTAGCTTATCCACTATTTGTAACATCGTTAAATACACAGCAAATATTTGGAAATGTTGTACAGCACTTTTTAATGCCTCCTCTCCTTCCTGCAATAGTTCCCTAAATCAGAGTTGTAAGTCGGGCAGGGCTTTTCAAATCGGGTTCGGGCCGGGTTCTGGCCCAAAGTCGACAAAAATTTCGGACTTAATTCGGGCCTGAGATGTACGCTTTGTCGCAGGTGCACAAAATATAATCAAAATAACTTGGCAACATTGCTAAATTTTTCAGACCTAACTTAACTTTCGGATTTTTTTCCCGCCTGATTTGTGATTCAAAATAGTTTTCGGGTTTGGGCTTATATTTTCGGGTTCGGGCCCGAACTAGTCGGCCTGTTTACTACTCTGATCTAAATGTATATATCAATTATCAGTTTCGCAACCAGGAGGAATAAGGAAAGCTGACCCCTCCTCTCCTTGCCAAGTCTTTTAGAAAATTAAGCCAAATATTCAATCTTTTAAACGTGTTTTGGACTTTACCAGTACGTGAAGGAGACTGATGAGACCAAGAAACTCAATTCTTTCAAACGGCTTCCAAATCTCAGTATTTTAGTTCTTTTAAAGGGCTATGTAAAACGTGCACAATATTACCTTAATATGGTGTTAACATCACAAAAAAGTCGCGCTTTGCCCCTTGACATCTCTCTCTATGCTGTGATAAACTGGAGGTGCAAGAGTTCGCTCAACAAGCCGCCCACTGAAAACATTCCTCAAACCCTGAATTCCCACTTTTCTTCAGCAAAATCCTGCTGGTTGCGTTCCTGCCTATGCATATGAAACGGATACAGTATTATAACAAATAATATGGCAGCAAAATATCTTATATCTTTATCAACGGACGAGTAACTTTAGGTCAGACGCAAACAAAATTGTTATTTAAATCTAAATGCAAGCTGAAAAGATTTGATCGCAATGCAACAGTATGCTGAGTAAACCAAACAAAGTGAAAGTTTAAAAAGAACCGTTGAAATAGGATTACAAATTCCAGCCGGCCCCAAAATTGTATCAAATTGAAGCCCCAAAGTCAATGTCGAACCAGCAGTCCTACTAAGTACAAATCTTTCCAGACTGATAATTCTTTCATCTATACTGTAGAACAGAGCCGTAGTCAGTACTGTTCATCAGATGAGGCTAAATATTATAGTGTATCGTCCTGGGTTTCCGCGAGACCGAAAATCAGGGTATTGGGGTAATTTTTAAGACCCAAAACTCGGATAGTTCTGGTGCGAAACCCGGGTTTCATTCAGTGTTGTCGCTACCGGGGGGCCGTGCCCCCCCTAACGACTGATTGTGCCCCTCCATTTCGGTTTACTCAAACTCCTGTTTTTGGAACACGTAACGACAAGACAACAGACAAAAGGAAAAAAGAATAGCGTTCAAACATAATACTTTTTTAACGTTTTCTTGATTCTGCAAAATTGCTGGCAACCAACTGCTGTACATAAATCTGACGCAATATTTCGTATTATTAACACGCAGTTACGGATGTGTCGCGGAAGAGACATGTAAGCCTGCAGAATCGTTACCGGTACTTCGTTAGTGATTACAACATGAAACAATACGTGAAAACATTTTTCTATCAAAAACCAGCTGTTATGATTTTTAGAGCTCAATCAACATTTTGAGGTCGCAGGCAGTGACGCAACCAGGGTGAAGGGGCTTAAGCCCTCTCAGCAAAGTCAATTAAAAAAATGTACCTCAAAATACGAGCGTTTAAACGTATTTTAGACTTGACCTGAAGTAAGGGGGGATCTGAACGTGCTAAGCAATTTAATTGTTTGAAATGACTTCTGAATTTTAGCAATTTAGTTATTCTTATGGCTTCAAAAAGTGCAAAATGTGATTAAAATGGCGTTAAAATCGCTATTTTTTTTTGGCTGCAAAATCGCAAAAATCGCCCAGCGGCTGGGGGCTACCGAAATGAGCTAAGAAACGCTGCCGGCCTTATTTCAAAATTGCGCATAATTGTAGCCGCACAAGATCTGAAGATCAGTTTTAATATGCAAATTTTAGTGCCCCTCCGCTTTTGGCTAGTGCCTCCTTTCACTTCGTTTGCTCTGGCGACGGCCGTGGTTTCATTACATTGTATTTTGGACTAATTCCGCGTATTCTTGCACAAAGCTTCTTATACTGTAGAAAAATTTAATGCAGAAGGGGAAAAGTTAAAAAAAGATTTGATTAAAACATATACGCAAGACCATCCCAAAAAGAGCTGCGTGAAATAGTCAGTGACGTGCCAATGAGAATGCGGGCAGTAATCAAACACTATGGAGCACATTTAAGTAACTAAAAGCACCGATTTCAGAAGCAGATCTTATCCGGAAAAAAACGGATTTTCAGAATGCAAAAAAACAAAAAGCAAAAAGTTAAAACTTGAGTTTAGAAAAACAGACCCGTAAACCCGGGATTAGAAAAAATTCTAAACGGGTTTGAACGGTTTTAGGTGGAGCTGAGCCCCGTTCGCATGACTCCTCTTTGGCTACGGCCCTACGCTGCATAACACAAAATAAAGCAAGTGAGTGAAAAACAAAATCGCCTGCGATTATATAGAAATTACCAAACTTACACAACACAGTTTACAGCAAAATCAACTCCAATTAGAACAAATAATTTTGGATTCCTTTTCAAAGTTAAACTTCCAGTGATGTAGTTGTTTGTTGCTTGTATTGTCTTCCAGTCTAAATTGACCGATTGCTTGTCGAGGCGTTTGTTTGTTGAACATCAAAAAGTGAATCGAAGATCGTCATTTGCTTCACAAGCTCAAACAACTATAATGTATTTCATAGTAACTGTAGTAACCCGAAACATTTGCAAATTGTTGTAATCAAAGGCTTTACGCAACGTAAAAGTCAAAGTAGTTCTGGAAATAGAATTAACACAATAGTAAAATACTAACGATTTCAACTTCTTATTGATTGTAGTTAGAACAACTTAAATGTAACACTGCAACTGCTTACTAGATTAAGCGTTGCAAAAATGAAGCGTTACAACCGTAAAAATCAAACCATCATCAAGAACATAGCAATTTCTGCGCAAGCTACAACTAAGAATTAAATGAGAGTAGGAAATCTGGGTTCGAAACTACCACATTTTCTCATCCAAAAAAAAGAGTTTAGTTTTATACGGCGTATAGCTACTCATAAAACACAGTACACTAAATAAGGCAGTAGCGAAAAAGGCCGAATTACAAGTAATCTATAGACTCATATCGGTCAGGGGGGCGCCGCTGCCGTTGTGAGCGTCGTAGTGGTGGCGAAGAAGTTTCATTAAATGCTTGTGTCGATAGGGAAACCGTTTCATGAGACGATGGTGGTGGCATAGGATCTTTATAGTCAGGGTTCGCTTCGATCATTTCGACTTCGTCTAGCAAAGGATCAAGTACGGGTTCTGGAGTTGCCAGCGACGACGATATTAATGATTCAGTGGTTGACCTGCGTTAAAAATTAAACATCCGTTTATGTGGAGTCTCATTCGTCGCAGTGCATGACAAAGCACGAATAGAATGGTCTTCACCAGACAAGACCAAAAAAAAGGTCTTCACCAGAAATGGAACACTTTTTTTCCCCGAATTCAGATGAGGGCCAAAAAAGAACCGAAATAGAACACTTTTTTAAAGTACTAACCTGCACTCAGATGCACACCAGAGTCAAATTATTGGAGGGGACGCAGATGAAGACCAAACTAAAATTGTTGGGGAGAATACAGTCAAATTATTGAGGGGGATATATCCCCCCCATCCCCCCTGGTTTTGGCACCATTGGTTTTAGGGCAAGAATGATTGCTTGCCATATAGTGCCATTAAGTCTCTCTAACTGCCCATTAGGAGCAAGATTGTAGCTTGTTGTCCTGCTTGTAGCAATGAATGTCCTTCATTATGAAGAAAACCCTTAAAGTCTTGACTCATGAAAGCACTGCCCCGGTTAGAGTGTATACGATATGCAGGCATTACGAAAATCGATAAGAGATCTCGAAGATGCGTTATAACAGAGCTGGCGCTTACATCCCGGATCGGATAAGCGAAAGGAAATCTGGAATATTCGTCACAAATCGGCAAAATATAGCGATTTTGGTTAATTTTCGGAAGTGGACCTTTGAAATCACTATTCAGTCTTTCGAAGGGTTACGTGGCTTTTATCAAGTTTAATGGCTCTGACCAATAAAATTGAGGTTTGCATTCACTTCAGGCCAGACACGAACGAATTATTTGGCGAATTTGATCGATAGACAAAGGAAGATTTCTTACTTTTACAAGATGAGCCATTCGTGTCTCCCTCGGGTGACAAAGAGACTCATGTACATCACGGAGCTTATCAGTACTCATGCTTAAAGATTTAAGATAGGATAAAGCATTAGCGGTAATATTCTCTTCCCAACAACGATAAACAAAATCAAAATCAGAGGTGCTCAGTTCAATTCGCCATCTCAATATTTTCTCATTTTTGATTTTTTCATGGTGGTTGGCAGGCTTGGAAAAATTATAATTGTAATTGACAAAATTGTAATTAATCACACGATTTTGCAGTAATTGTGATTGTAATTGCAAATTTTCAAAAGTCGAGAGTTGTAATTGTAATTGTAATTGAAAAATTTTCTGCCTATTTACAATTACAATTACTCTATTATTCACTAAGATAGATGATAACAAAATATATTTGAACAATATCAATTTTCCCCTGGTTGCAAATCGATATCGATATTTTCTACAGGTTGCAATCACATCTGACGTCACAAACCGAACATCAAAGCAGGTTAGGGATAGTAAGAGGTAGTTGTAGAGATAGGGTTAATCATATTCATAACCTAAACTTAGCACCTACTTTAATCATAAATAGCACAAACTCGAAGCCAAAAAATAGCCTGACATAGAATTGGCCTACGACGTCAGATGTGACTGTAACCGGTGGTAAACAACCATTGTAACTTCAATGCTATTTGTGATATTAACATTTTTCGTGCTTTTTTACTTGTTTGCCCTTGTGTGCATATCAAAGCGACACTCAGACCCGGCGCCACCGGGGGCATTTCGGGCCGTGCCTTCCCAAATCATTGCTTGTGCCCTTCAAACGAGAATTGTGCCTCCAAAGCGAGGATTGCACTCCAAAGAAAGTAACAGACTGAGTGCCACTCGAGTGCAGTTCGAGGCCTGAGACCCCCAAAATACTGATCATCACTCCAGAATTCGTGGGTAAGAACCGTTTTTTCGCAGATATCGCGGTGAAGACCTTTTTTTATCTGTTTTTGTTGTTATTTTCACCCCAGAATCTGTGGAATTTTGCACATGTTTCGCGATGAAAACCTTTGTTTTTAGTCTTCACTCTCGATAAAGGTTTTGTGTCCCCCAAAAATTGTTTTTGCCCCCCCCCCCCCCCCCAGTCACGCTACTCTGGCGCCGGGCCTGGGGACACTAATGATTCTATTTTGTATGATCATGCTAAATATATGATATTACTGGTAAAAGTTAAAATAGTGTTAAATAGTAGTTGTAACTTGAGGTTGTAACGTATACAATTTCAACTTTTTTACAAATTTTTATCGTCTTAAAACTTATTTTTCTTTTGCACAAATAATTGCGGTATGATACCATGGTTTAGCTAAACCCATAAAGCTGCTGGAAGCGGTATGAATTCAATAACGTACTTGACAATTGCTTACCAGCGAAATTATGTATTGGAAAAATTAAACGTAAACAAAGATTGACGGAAGAACAAGGATAGAGTGAAATGGGGCTTTGATAGGTCTGGTATAGAAATACAAAACAAATCCACAGCTGTTGACATAAGCAAAACTCGAGGCCTCGTATGTAAATGAATTGGTTGCAATGTTTTGAGTGTCTTCTCATTGTAATTGAAATTGTAATTGAATTACAATTACTTGAACTTGAATATTTGTAGTTGTAATTGAAAATTTTAGGTTGTAATTGCATTTTTAATTGTAATTAAAGCAAAAACAAGTAATTTTTCCTACCCTGGTGCTTGGTAGGCTATAAAGCATTTTATACAACACAAATTTTTGATCAGTGTTCAACGTAAAATGGCGGCCTGCCAAATAATAATGCTTCCATTTACGAACAGCTTCAATAACTGCAGAGGCTTTCTTTTCTATAGAGGAATGCCTCAGTTCAGAGCCATTAAGCATGCGAGAGAAAAACGCAACAGGTCGATTATTTTGAGACAAAGTCGCAACTATTGCAAATTCAGATGCGTCCGTTTCTACTTGATAGGGTAGTGACTCGTCAATTGAACAAACAACAGAGTTCTCAATATCGCACTTCAGCAAATTAAAAGCTATTAATGCAACACCAGCAATAGGAAACCCAGTGTTATGCGTCAAAGATCAAAAATTTTTTTTTGAAAAATTCTTAATCCATTTACGATAGTATGCAAACAAAGCAAGTACATGTTTTTGGGTTTTAAATCATGGGGAGGAGGCATGTCTCGAAGAGGCTGGAACCTTTCAGGTTCAGGTTTTATCACACCATCGCAAATAGCACCTCCTAAGATATTTAGCTTGCGAGTAGAAAAGGTTTACTTTTACTCATTGTACAGGTGATTTTAACATTTTGCCGCATCGAGAAATCGGTGAAGGTTTTTGCCATGTTCGATTTGGTTTTTACCACAAATAATTACATCGCGTAGTGTCTGTGTTTTTGTTCGCGAATTTTGGCAGTTGAAGATTGATTTGCTCATAACTAGCAAACAGTAAAACCTAGAAAGTTGAAATTTAAACTCAACATAAGAATTATTGAAAGAGTCATGTGAGCCAATTTTGGGGATCATAGATCTCGTGATCGTGAATTGAAATTCAAAAAAGAAACACAAAAGCGGCGATTTTGGGCTTTAAAATTTTTTTAATTTGCCCATAACTTAAAAACTGCTTGGCGTGCAAAACTGAAATTTAGACACAATGTGGGTGCTTATAAATGATCCATGAAAACCGAGCTTGGGGGTCACGTGACCAAAATGCTAAAGGTCGAAAATGAGCAAAAAGTTGACGAGTTTGAACCGATTTATCTCGGTAAATACTGATTTTGATGGAAAATGGTTTATGATTTTTGAGCACATTCGCCTTTCGTTTGGTGATGTTCGTCTACCCCAACCTGAATACTATTTTTCTTCTTATTTGTCTTGGTATTTCTTTTTTTTTTTCGTATTCTTTTCATGCTATCGACTTTTAAACCACTAAACGCACTGTATTCAAAGTTTGAGCGATTGAAGGTATCAGAGAGGTCTAGTGTCCTAATGAATTTGAGGGTGCCAGGTCCAGGGGATCTCATTTAATTGGGTCCTCCAAAATTTTAAAATTTTAAACCGTTACAGCAAGATGGATCAAATTTTCGGAATAGTTAGATATTAAAAATAAACTAAACCTCGCAAAAATTTGTGGTGCCAGGATGGAGGTTTCCCCCCGAACAGCCCCCATCAAAATTTAAACTTTCACCCTTTTAAGCTATAGGCAACGAAATTTGTAAGGTAACTAAACATATAAGAAAGATAAAATTTGGAGTACCAAAGTGGGGATCTCTCCCACATGGGGCCGCCAAAATTCAAACTTTTTTACCTTTAGCGCTAGACACATGAAATTTTCAGGTTAGGCAAATATGGATAAAAGATAAAACTTGACAAAATTTGGGGGAACCAAATTGGGGGTACCCCTCAAACGAGTCCGCCAAAATTTTAAACTTTTACCGTTAGTGCTAGATAGATAACATTTTCGGAATGGGTAGATGTTAATAATAAACTAACCCTACCAAAAATTGAGGGTGCCACGATAGCGATTTCCCCCTAAACCGGGCCCTTTAAAATTCAAACTTTTTACCTTTTAAGCTGGACACATAAAATTTTTAAGGTAAGGATATTTAAAAAAGAAAGATGAAATTTAACAAAATGTGAGGGTACCAAAATGAGAGGTCCCCCCAAACGGGAGCGCCAAAATTAAAAATTTTTGACCATGCACGTTAGATACACAAATTTTTTGGGTTGTCAGTTATGAATATAAGATAATATTTGACCAAATTTGGGGGTACCAAAATAAAAGGATCTTCCTCAAACGGGGCCGCCAAAATTCAAACTTCTTACCTCTCACGCTAAATAGATGAAATTTTCGGAATAGATAAATATAAGTTAGAGATAAAATATGAAAAAAATTTAGGATACCACAATGAGTTGTCCCTCTCAAACGGGGCCAAAAAAATTAAAACTTTTTAACCACTCACGCTAGACGTATAAAATTTTCAGGATAGGCAAGTATGAAGAAAAGATAAAATTTGAAAAAAATCGGGGATATCAAAATGAAAGGATCCTTTTCAAACAAAGGCGCTAAAATTCAATTTTAACCACTTACACTAGATTGATGAAATTTTCAGAATAGGTAAATATGAAAAAAAGATAGAATTTAACAAATTTTAATTGGAAGTACCACAATGGGGGGTCCCGCTCAAACGAGGATGCCAAAACTCAAACTTTTTGATTGTTCAAGCTATAAGAAAAAGATAAAACATGCCAAACCTGGTAACGCCATGTTGGACAATAATTAGCCCTTAAATGGACTTTCAAACAATACCATGATTTCTCACAATGAATTGGTATTATAGAAAAGTAGAAAAGTCAAACTTATTGGATTATTCCAAATCTTAAGTCCTTGAAGTACTTGAGGGCTTTATTAGATTTAAGCTGGATGGCCGAGTTTGTTTACTAAACTGTCACCTGTGACGTTGAAAATTTTTTCTATTTGCTCTACAAAGTTTTTGATAAATTTTATTAAGAAGGCTGTCGTGCTGAATAATCGATTTAATACAAAATACTGTACAATATCCAATAGCCTACGTTGGCTGTTGGGTCGCACTGCTAAATAGGGTTTTTAGAACCGTAAAATGCGTGCAGAGTTTTCGCCGTGGTCATAACTGAATAAAAAGATGCCAACAATTTTTTCATAGCATAGATCATAAAATTTTTATCCAATTTTTTTTGCAGTTTGAAAGATAAGTAAGTAAGTAAGTTCATAAGCTAGTCAGCATCATACTTACTGTAAGCTTGATAGGCTGGAACTCAAACTTGTAGTCTCATCATCAGAGCTAAAAAAAAAAACGATTATGATGAGTGGCGAGTAGCGACGATATTCAAATTACTTCAGTTGGAACTATAAATGTTCATTTTCCGGACAAAAATAATACGGGACTCCCACCAGTTCCTTTTCACCAGCATTCTCCGCTTCATACATTTTAAGGTTACCGATATTTCTGTAAAACTCACTCGTATGCAATGCAAACAAAGTAATTTTGTCTGATGAAAAAAATTGTTGACTTTATATCATTTGTGGTTTGGGTTAAACGAATGTCCGACTAAGTACTTAAAACAAAGTAACTTTGTCTGAGGAAAAAAATGTTGATTTTAAATCATTTGTGATTTTCGTAAAATGGATGTCCGACAAAGTATTTGAACCCAGCTCTCTTCAACCACGACAATTTCAAACAATGGCGTCTTTAACCATTATGACAGGGCAGCACATGAACCTAGTTGAGTAAAAGCAATTGTTAAATTTAACTGTAAAAAAGTAACTTTTGGAGGGATTTTGTGGGGTTGGTACCCCCAGGCTATGTAAAAAATTGTCTCTTAGATATCTACTGATATCAATAAAAGCTGGAGCCTTAGCTCAAGCCATTCAAGACACTGATTTTTGGAGGGTTATTTGAGGGTTTCAGGGGGGAGATGGTTCTCCCAAACTATGTTCAAGTATTTGTCTGTCAAATACCTACTAATAGAAACAAACTAGCACTGTAACTTAAGCCGTTAAAAATTTGATTTTTGGGAGTCCATTTAGAGGTTCCGAGTGATTGGTACCCCCCAAACTCTGTCAAAATATTTTGAATTCAATATCTCTTCATATCAAAAAAAAACTAGTGCCATAGCTTAACTGCTCCAAAAGTAATTTTGGGGGTCCATTTGAGGGGTTTCCGGGTGGATGGTACCCCAAACCATGTCAAAATATTTGCTCGTTAACTGTAGCCTTAGCCTAAACCGTTCAAAAAAGTTGATTTTTGTTGGTTTCATGTGGGGATTTCTGGGGAGTGGTACCCCCAAACCATGAAAAAGTATTTGTCTGTTAACTACCTACTGATATCAAAAACTAACTAGCATTCTAGCTTAAGCCATTAAAAAAATTGATTTTTGGGAATCTCTCAGAGAATGAAACCTGATATCCTCGAATCATATTTAATATCAAAATAAAAATTTCAAAAAGGATTTTATCCCAATCAACAAAGAAATAAAATATGCTGGATTTAATATGATTTTGGAATGAGAAAACCGATGGCCAATTAGATGATCGACCCAGGTTTATTTGATGACAATGGTTTCATATGCTGGCGCCTTTAACCACTAGGCCACAGCACCACATATGTACATGTGACGAAAATTAATTATTAAAATCAAGTATTAAACTTTGTTGTCACAAGGTTTTGGCATGCCTGCCCCAAACCACATGACGAAGCCTCCAAAATGCAGGTGTACAACTTCATATCTGATGAAAAAATGTTGATTTTAAATCATTTGTGGTTTGGTTAAAACAGACGTACAACTAAGTATTTCAACCCAGCTCTGTTCAATCACAACAATTCCAAACACTGGCACCTTTAAGCATGATGCCAGCACAGCTCATGAACTCAATTGACTAAAATCAATATCGGTAAATTTAGCTTTCAAAAAGTGATTTTGAGAGGGTCCATTTGGGGGTTTTGGGTGGTTGGTACTCCCAAACTATGTCAAAATATTTGTCTTTTAAATTTCTACTGATAGCCAAAACAAAAATAAAACTAGAGCACTAGCTAAACATGTTAAAAAAATTGATTTCTGGGAGTCTTCACAGAGAGTGAAACCTGTTACTTTCTGATCATATCTAGGGTCAAAACAAACAATATTAAAAGCGATTTTGGTCTAATCAAAAAAAATTAAATACGCTAGATTCAATATAATGTTGGTTTGATAAAACAATGCCCAACTAAATATTTAAACCCACGCCTAGTCACTCATTTAGATTTCAAGCACTGACACCTTTTATCATTAGGCCACTGCAGCACGCGCGCGTAGGTGACTAAAATCACTTAATAAACTTTGCTATCACAAGTTTTGGGTGCATCTGCCCCAAACCACATGACGTACCACTCCAAAATTGAAGGTGCACAACTGCATGTATATTGCTTTTCACCTGTCCAAATTTCAAGCTTTTGGCTTTGGTGGTTTCAAAGTTTTTGTCTCCATAAAAAAGTGTTTAAATAAATGAATAATTAATGAAAAAAAATGTCGGAATCGTCATAATTTATTTTTGAGGTGCTGAAACTGCATGCCCAGGCGCTTCTAGATTCGAAACTTTTATTCTACTTCTGCGATTATTTTGACGATCTAAACTTTGGACAAACATTGACATTGTTTATAAAAACAAAGAATTTAGTACTACTACCTTCAAAAACTACTACAAAAATTTTCTTATTAGCAAATAATAAATTGACCTCTGCTACAAATTTACTTAATTTCTCATTACTAAATTGACCTCTGTAACAAAATTATTCATTTTCTCAATTTATTTGAAGCTTGATACGTATACTTTACTTTTTCATCTAAAGTTGTTGTTTGCTTTTCTCGCATATTGAAGATTTCTGGTTTACATTGCACTATGCACAGCCTATCATTTAATTAATTTATTGAGCGAATTTTATTCTATTTTCCTACTGTGAACTGAGCAAACTATAGGAAACATCTTGACTCGTAAACTTTCCAGTTTTTCGGTGTTTTCTAGCCAATACTCTATACTAAGATTAAGTTTTTTAAATTGATGAAGATAATTGTGTTTGTTTTTTTCTCTTTTTCTCGGTGTATTTGGCGAACAATAAACTCGATTTGATTAGATTAGTTTTCGAGCTAGAGGTATTTAAACCTTCGATTGGCATTTCAGTTTTTGGCTCGGAAACCCGTATCACAAGACTGATTGCCCCCAAAATTTGAACTAAAAATTATTCATATGTGCCCCATCTAAGGTCTAATTTTCAAGTTTTTACCTGCAACCGTTTTAAAGTTATAGCGTTTTTGATCTCTGGTTGCCGAATTCGTAATTTTGCGCCAAAAAGCATAGGGACTTCCGACCCGAAGCGTCGCGGAAGTCCTAACAAACCACAAAACAACTTCTGCTGAATTTTCAAGGATGTGACTATTTCTGCGAATAGTTTTTAATTTTAAGTTAGGGTTTGACTTAGATTTGCCTTAGAATTAGTTTAAAAAGTAGACAAAACTTTTTAACATGTAGCCTTCTTAGTTTCAACCTAAAACTGCTCAAACGTGTCACTGGCGACAATTACAAGCTGAAACCCACGTTTCAGGAGAAGCTGGATCTGTCGCTCGAGCATGTGGAAGTGTTGTTTCACCGTATTTGAGAATGACCGACTCTCCGTTGTTTTCGGTTGAAAATCTGTGGGGCTGATATTCACTCAGGGGGGCCAATTTTACTCTTATTCTGTTTAACCTTCCTCGATGTTCCAACACTCGATAAACGTACAATCTTCGGTTATCAAAAGCATAGTAGAAGCCATCTTTACGAACCACGCGAATTGTCGGTAACTCATTGACGCTCATAAGCCCTTGCTGAATTCTTCTGATTGTATCTTCCACGCTTTTACCATTTCTAAACTTTGGATTAATACTGTGGTGCATAAATCTAATCTTAGAAGGCCGTAATTCCATTTGGTTTGACATTATCTATTGTCTTAATAAAAAGCACTGACAGTCAAAAGTTTTTCACCTCTATCTCAATGTTGTAGACATACAAAATGCTAGTAGCAAGCTACTATTCCATCAGCAAATAATCTTATGACATCAAAAAGTGTTTCCAAATTTCTTTTTTGAATTTTGATGTTAGAAAAGCTGAATCAGAGTTTTACTTAAAAAAAATCAAACGTTTAATTTTTTTTTTTTTAAGTTAAGATGCGATTTCAGCAAAAAGCCTGCATAAATTTTATAGAGTAAGGAAAACTTAAATCAAAAAAAAAATTGTGGAAGCTTGTTTTTGAAATTAGGCTCTCCGTTTAGGTGCTTTTGCTGTAGCATTATTTTATTTGTTTTCTTGTGTGTTGTGTGTACAGCACATATTACCAAGGTTACACCAGGCCTGTCGGCGTCACTCACTAGTCACAAAGAAAGATTTGAAAGAAAAAAATTTTAATGACCGGACAAGCAGGCAAGAGGGTTACTTTTTCATAATAGCTTTTTGTATCAAGGATTTCATCATCATCATCATCATCATCATATTTATTTATTTACCAAGTGACATCATATCACAAGAAAAAAAAAACTGCAACTTCCTCTAGGTCTATCACCAAAGCATCGAAATATGCAATTCCTTTAAAACCAAACACACAAACTTGCAGAGTCAAAGCGATATTTAGTCACTTGGTGAGGAGACAGCGAAGGACCGAAAGGTCATCTAAGTCTACTGCCACCTCACCAAGTTAAGGTTAAAAAAAAAAAGCTTCTAGATTTTCTCAGTCTGCTACTTTCTATGATAAAAAATTTTACGCAAAATTAAAACAAAGTGTTGCAAAGATATGTACATTTTGTATAGTGTATACACAAAACTCACAGTCACCATGTAAAGAAAATGCAAGACAACATTAGAATTGTTATAACTCTAAGCATACTAAAAAATAAAAATGCTGTAAATACTGTAAATAATATATTTTTATAAATAGCGATTAAATGAAAGTACAAAAAAGTTGACGCACGCCAAAGAAAATAGTTTTTTACTGCTGTAGTGAACTGCACTAAATTTATTAATTATTCATTATTATCGTGAATATTGGTGCTTTATAACAGCGGTGGTTTATTAACAGCACAACAAAATTTAATGAAAACCACAAATATATACAGTATATGAAATGCTGTGGATTTTAAAATTTTGGTTGAAATTAAAAAAGAACCCGTACTTCTGAAGCGACAGCAGGCGCCTGGTATCAATACAAAAGCGCTCAAAAGGTAAACTGACAGAAACAAAAATAAAACTTTAGCATTTCGTATAACAGCACGTATCAACCAGAGTAATATCCTATAAAATACGAGACACTTTTACTATAGGAACGAAATAAACAAAATGAGTTTGTCAGGGACACATCCTCAGAGAAAAGTAGCGGTAATTGCAAAAATGTTTTTAGGATCAACTACAACTTTATTATTATGTACTACTAAATTACTGTATATATATTGCACCGAACAAGAAACACAATCAAAGAGGAGTTGCGTTGGAGAAAACCAAGCCCAAACGGTTAATAACAACGCTTTAAAATAATGGGCATTAATGCCCGCTTGGTTTTGCCCCACCAAAGCCAACTCATACTGAGAAAGAAAAAGCTTTTAAGAGTGTTTTTAAGTGATTACGTATCACACATTTCATTGTTACACACAATGGTAGTGAGTATAAGATTACACGATAGCCCAGCGGTTCCCAAACTTTTTTTGTTGGAGGCACCCTTTAAAAACGTTTCAATACTCGCGGCACCGTAATGAAGCCAACATTTGCAAATTTTATGTTTTACCAAAAACAATTGAATATGAATCCTATTTATTGTTCAAATGCAAAATACTGAAAAAAGTATGCACTTAATGTGAGGTGTGAGCTTGTTGCTCTATACACATTTTATCAAAGCGCGGTGCAATGTTGGATATTGCAACACGCATCTCGCGTTCAATGTCAATCTTATTGCGGTACTTCGACTTGATTACTGCTACAGCAGAAAAACCGGCCTCACACAAATATGACGTTGCAAACGGCACAAGAACACGAAGAGCTTTACAGCTTACAAGCGGAAATTCAAGTCGAACTTTAACCCAAAACGCAATGAGTGAATTAGGGTTGTAAATGCTTTTCAAAGTGAGATCCGAAGATAGATCGATAAATTGTTCAGCTTCCAGAGATGTAAAATCCCGAAGGGCAGTTGCATTGTCAACAAATGGATTTCTTATCCAATTGTGCTTCTCCATGTCTTCAGAAAAATATTTCTCAAAATGCAAGATTAGAGCATCCAAATGCGAACACATCACAGTCTTCATATCACACTCATTGGTATTTTGCAGCGACAGATTGCCAGATCGCGAGTTTAAATGAGATTTTAAAAGTGGAAAACTATCACATTGCTCGTTATTTTTCAACAGATCAGTTTTCCATAACTGTAGTTTTCTTTTAAAGGCTGTAATTTTGTCGTAAAGTTGCAGAAGATGAGTATCTTTTCCTTGAAGTGAGACGTTTAATTGATTTAATTTCGCAAAAATATCGCATAGATACGCCAACTGAGTCAGGAAAATTTCATCCTCAAAGGTAGTAGCAAGTGTATGGTTTTCTTCTTTTAAAAATATGAAGATTTCGTTTCTCAATTCGTAAACACGTGACAGAACTTTGCCTTTGGAAAGCCACCTTGCATTACAATAAAACAATAAATTGTTGTGGTCTGCTCCTAATTCATCGCAAAGACGCTGGAAAAGCCGAGCTTTAAGCGGCCGTGTTTTAATGAAGTTCACAGTTTTAACAACAACTTCGAGCACTTCGTTAAGATCACCACTGAGCTTTTGCGAAGCCAGCGCTTCACGATGTATTAAACAGTGAGTCCATTTTGCATTGACGGCAACGCCTTGCACTAATGCTCGCAGCCCGCCAAAACGACCAGACATAGCTCGGGCTCCATCAGTGCATAAACCAACGCAGTATTTCCACTCGAGGTTATTTTCCAGAAAAAAGTTGTTCAGAATTGCAAACAATTCATGTGCTCTACAATTTGTCAAAATGGGTTTACAAAACAGCAAATCTTCAATGATGTTGTTGTCATTGTCAATAAAGCGTACGTAACAAATTAAATAAGCATCTTTATTGCCGCTACTGGTTGTTGCCTCATCTAATTGTAAACTGAACTCATTTTCGCGCATTTTCGCTACCAGCTGATCATTGATATCATCCGCAATTTTATCAATCCTCCTGCAAATGGTATTGTTTGAGAGTGGAACAAGTTTTAGTTCTTGAGCAACTGATTCTCCAAGCATTGTTGAGACTAAATCAAGAGCAGCAGGAAGCACGAGTTCTTCTGCAATAGTATGGGTTTTTTTGCATTTCGCAATTCTGTACGCAACTTTAAAAGACGCAAGCTGTGCCTTGGCAGGTGTGTGCAAAAAATTTGAAACTAAGACCGCCTGCTTATTCATTTCTGATAACTTACGAGCGAAAAATTCGCGTGGTTTTCCATCTAAGTTGCTGTGGTTTGTAGTTAAGTGGCGTTTTAGTTTACTGGGTACCATACATTCCGTGGCTAAAACTTCGCAACAAATAACGCATTTCGGATGCTCAACGCCTTTCCTTTCTGTGACTGTAAAGCCAAAATTGAGATAACTGCTGTCGTATTTTCTAGTCTTTTTTGCTGCACTTTTTTCTTTGTTTACATTAACTTCCATCTGCCTCTTCTGAGGTAAAGTACTGGTAACAAATGCGTCCATTACGAATCCAATAAATTGTTAATGCTTTACTGCTGATATTGTTTGACACTATGGAATGTGTTATGTTCTACACTCGTGTGGTTGCTATAAAACCAAATACAGCAGAAGCTGTTAAATTGTAACAATAATTAATTGTAACCGGCAATTGTTACACAAGATACCACATGCGGAAGATTAATCTTCATAGTGACGTGTTATTACGTAATCGTTTTACAAGCAAATCTTCCAGACAGTATTTTTCCATTATAAAATTTCGAGGTATTGAGCAGACTCGACACCAAACACCACGTGCGCGGAGATCCACGACAAATGTAACAACTTTCGCGGCACCCCTGGAAAAGTCTCGCGGCACACCAGGGCGCCGCGGCACCCAGTTTGGGAACCGCTGCGATAGCCATTAACATTAATTTTAAATGAAGCGATTGAAGGAGCATGTATATAGAATAAGATGGGTATATACCACATTGCTTGATACGTAGGTTTCAAATCAAAGTTTAGGCCTAATCTTTCCACAGCACTTCTGTGAATATTACGACCAGTTGAATAATTTGGGCAAACAAAAATAAAATGTGGGACAGTTTTCGGAGCTTTGCATTTGAAACACATACCCGTGTCATGGCAATTTATTCTAAACAGATGCTAATTTACGCAGCATTGAGCAGTTTGAAGTCTAAAAAGTTCTTTTGATTGAAAGGAAGGTATACATTTTGGACATCTGGGAATAAAAATGTGTATTGGCCTCTGGCAGGATAAGCAATGTAATGATGATTCCATTTCTCATAAATATGATCCCGAATGAATGATTTGACTTCTGAATAAGATAATTTACTTTAGGCTCGTTTAATTTAACCGTCATTTGATTTGATGAGCATTGTACGACAGATCTGAAAACATGTTTGGTTAAGTTATCAGCATTTTCGTTACCAGAAATCTAGGAATGACTAGGAACTCAGAGAAAAGTAACTTGCAAATTAGAATTAGTTAGATAGTGATTCAATAACAAAATTTTATTTAACATATAATGCTTACCCCACTTCTTTGAATTTAAAGCCTGTAAAACAGAATAACAATCGGTTACAATGAAACTTTTCCAGGGTCTATTTATGGCTATCCAATGTAAAGCCGATAGAATAGCATAAAGTTCGGCAGAGAAAGCAGATCCAAGGCTAAGGTTAATAATCGCTATTGATTTTTCTGTATTTGTTTGTAGTACAAAGAAAGCAGAACTGGTGCAGTGCTGACTTTAGAAACCGTCAGTAAATAAAAGAGTGAAATCCGCATAATCAGTATTAATTACCTATGAAAAACAAGATCTAGTTAAATAATTATTATCATTTTTTCTGCAAAGTAAAACTATGTTTAGATCAATAACCGGCTGTCAATTTGCCAAGTAGGAATGTCGAGCAACACGATAGTACTTAAATTCAGATTAGGTTTACAAAGAAACCTTTTGTTCTCACATTCAAAGAACAGAAACCAGGATTATCTGAAACCTCTCCTGCCAACTGTCCTGAACGACAGATGAGCTAGGGTAATTGGTAAATGATCCCAAGTAAGCTCTGAAATTCAAACATAGCTGTTCAAATTTTAGTTTTAACGGCATCTCGTTGCAGTGAACTTGCAAACAATTTATAGGAGTGCTACGCATAGCGCAAGCACATATCCTCAAGCACTCGGTTTGAATTTTTTCAATTTGTTTTAAAGTTGAACCGTATTCAATGATTGGGCGAATTAATGCCCTGTAAATGCATAAAAAAGGGTCTTTTGACACTCCCCGATTTGTTCCTTTTAACATCCGAAGCAAATTAATGCGTTTGAGACATTTGTCATGCACATAACTAACATGTGCATTATACAAATCATTTTCCTGAAAAATAATGCCTAAGTATTTAAATTGATGTTTAACTTCAATTGTTTGATTGTTTAAGATCAAAGAGACTTGTTTGTTCTTACGCTTCTTTGTAAATAGAAGTGCTGCAGATTTGTTAATTGACATCTTAAAACCTTTGATATTGCACCATGCATTAATTTTGTTGAGTAAAGATTGAGCTAGTTTGTTCAAAATTTTAATATCAGTATCAGTTTCCCAAAAACACACATCATCTGCAAAAAATGCAACTTCAGATTTAAGCAGGTCAGTAAATTTGTAATCATGACAGCAAAAAACAAAGGGCTCAGCCATAGGCGTAGCCAGGGGGGGCCCGGGCCCCCCCCAATTAAAATACCCCAAATGATAAAAAATTATGAAAGCATAGCCTAGCGATGTTTAGTTGCAGTTGCGGACGACAAGGGAGCCCTGGGGCCCCTGACTAATGTCCAGTTCGGCCAAGAGTCTTGTCCAGGTGGGGAATACCTTTAATTAAAGAATAAAAAGATTAAAATTGATTAACATTGAAGACAATTGTGACATGTTGTGTTCTGTTTGTTTCTCGTTATTTTGTAATAAAAAAAAAACACAGCTGGGGGAAAAAAACAACCAGGGGGCTACAGGGCCCCTAACTAACAACCAGGGGGCTCCGGGATCCCTAACTGACAAACAGGGGGCCCCTAATGGACAACCAGGGCCCCCCAGGGCGCCTAACCGACAACCAGGGGGCTCCGGGGCCCCTAACTGATAATCAGGGGGCCCTGGGGCCCCTAACTGACAACCAGGGGGACCCAGGGACCCTAACTGGCAATCAAGGGGCCCTGGGGACCCTTACTGACGACCAGGGAGATCCAAGGCCCCTAACTAACAACTAGGGTACCCCGGAGCCCCTAACCGACAACTAGGGGGCCCCGGACCCCCTAACTGCCAACCAGGGGGCCCTGGGGCTCATAACTGATGACCAAGGGTTTCGGGCCAGGGGCCCCGTAATTCAAATTTTTAACAATTTATATGCAAAACCTGTGAAAAATCTAAGAGTTTTGTGCTAAAAGTTGCAATATGTTGTCCGTGTCCGGAATTGCAGTTTCTTGATTTTAGGATTTACGTGTACAAAAGTAAGTAATAATAATGACGGCCACCTGTTCACGTCATAATAATGTCATGTAATACCTGGAGGTTTCAAAAATCTGTCAAGTGACTTGACTCGAGTCCTCCTCGTTTTGGAAAAAAAGTTATTTTAATTTTGCTTTAAATATTTTTTTTATGAAAGAACTTTCAGGGCGCGGTCTTATCTCAAAATCATAGGCGTAGCCAGGGGGTGGCTCAGGGGGCCCGGGCCCCCTCAATTGAAATGTCACCAATGACAAAAATTTGGCAAAAAAAGCCTTGCTTCTTCATTTTCAGTTTCTTTTAGCATCTTTGTGTACAGCAGTACACGCGTACAACAGTAATTAACAATAAATAATATTGACGACCAGGGGGCCCGCGGCACACCCCCTTAATTCAATTTTATCCAACCAATTTCAACGAATAACCAGGGTGAAATCAAGGGTTTTTGTTCTAAAAGTTGCTACCGCAGGCCCTCATCTAAACTTTTTATAAACGTAATGCAATAACCAGCGCCGTATTTGCCATATGGCACAGTGCCAGGGTCCAGCCCTCAGATAGTAGTACCTTTTTGGTCTGCACTTATATTAGGCAGGAAGATGTTGCAAAAATCTCCAAAGTGCCAGGGGCCCCGCACATTGTAAACCCGGCCCGGGAATAACATGTTCAGTAAGCGTAACCATCTATTGTAC
Organism: Trididemnum nubilum; assembly: GCA_963965965.1. Classification (NCBI taxonomy): domain Eukaryota; kingdom Metazoa; phylum Chordata; class Ascidiacea; order Aplousobranchia; family Didemnidae; genus Trididemnum; species Trididemnum nubilum. Next base: position 11,721,561 of record OZ014474.1, on the reverse strand, counting down.
CATTTTTCAATAACGATTCAACTCCACCTCCCCAATTTTTACGCACAAAACACTTTTAAAAAAATTGCTAGGGAAAATGTCATTGAACAAATTATTGAATTTCAATTGAGGGAGCCTGGGCCCCTTGGCCGTACATGTACTCCTGTAAGTGGTTAACTTCATGACAAAACAAAAATCTTGAAGGAAAATCTTTGAGTGGATTACTATTTACTGCTAAAATATTGCAGGAGGCAATGTGCGTTACTCATCCCTACCTGGACCAAATCACTTACAATTAAAATTTTACACCATATGCAAGATTTTAAACGTGCTTTGGACTTTAATTGCAAGTAAAAGGAGGATTGAATAGTTAAATTTTTTCGATTGGCTTTCAAATGTTAAAAATCTAGTTCTTTCAAATGGTTTTGAACACGTGCGAAATGTGATCCAAAAACTTACAAAAATCGCAAAGCGGCTGGGGGCTTTGCCCCCAGACCCCGATAGCCACCGGTGGCTGGGGGCTCCGCCCCCAGACCCCCGTCCGTGATACGTTTGAGTGCAATTGCTTACTCAACACGTCTCCTAAGTAAGACATTTGCTCTTTCTAACTATTAGTTTTCGCCCTCTCCCTTTACCAAAATCCTGGTTCAGTGCCAACAGGGCTACAGCTTCAGATCTTCCATTCTACGATATCTTTGCCCCACAAAAAGTTCCTTTTTTGAAAAATTCTGATGACGTCATTGCATGTGATTCGTGGTTTGGGCCTCCCCCCCAATCAAAAATCCTGGCTACGCCTATGGGCTCAGCACACTTTCTTGCGGAATGCCATTGTGTAAGTTCTTAACCTGTGAATGAGCCGAAGAGATTCTGACTTGAAAAGATCTGTTGGTCAAAAAAGTAAATTGTAATGAAATTTAGCATAAACCCATTGACACTTAAATTTAATAATTATATTAATAAGATATCTTTATAAACTAAATCGCATGCTTTTTCGAAGTCAAGAAACACAGCTAAAACCGATCTTTGGTTGGCCAGGGTTGCTACAATTCGAGGGAGCTACAAATATTGCATGCAATTTTTGAGAAATCCATCGCTTTGATTTCGACTAACTTTTTCTGCATGTGTAGACAGGTGTGCAACCAGGATTTTGCAAAGAGGGAGTGTTTTGAATCAAAAGTTAATTTTTTTGTTTAAGTAAATGTCTCGATTGGGCAATGTGCAGAACAAACTGGTGCAACTTAACTGTATTATAGGCAAAGCCCACAACTGCTTTCGATTTTTTGATTTTTTAAGAAAAAAATAGCCCTTTTAACACCATTTAGATTAGATCGCATTTTGCACGTTTTTAGAGCCATTTGAAGCAATTAAATTGCAAAGATTTGGAAGCCAAATGCACACCCCCCTCCCCTCTTTATTATAGGTCAAGTCCAAAGCACGTTTAAACGCTTGCATTTTGGCTAAAGTTTTAAACTTTGGGTCAATTGTTGAAATTCTTTTTTTTGTTGACGAATGATTTAAAGGCTGAAGCCTCCCCTTCTCGCCCGTCCCTGGTTGGGCCACTGCGTGTAGACTGCAGACTACTATAAAAGATGTTGGTGTAAATCGAAAAAGGGCTGTTTTCATAACTAGCAACCACGAATTCGTAAAGTACGCAAGGTCTGACGTTCCTTTCCGTCATCATTCACGGCGGCCTTTGATATTCTGCCTAACCATTACGGTATTAATTGTTCTGCATATTCCCTATATTTGTTGTTGTTGTAGCGCATATTTATCCTCCTGTCACCGGACAGCGTCAGACGCTAACTTATTCGACGATCGGCACACTTTGCATTGCAATGACTACTTCGTGATTGGAGTAATCCGCACCAGCTTACGAGTTTCCGATGATCCAATGTTCCAGTAGATTTCTTCAAATTCTTGTTCACTGAATTTGCTGCTTGATCGAAGCCACCAAGCAGACATAATCATCGTAAAGCGCCTCATCCAAGGCCACAACAACGTGACGTGGGTGCGGGTTCAACCCAGATCATTCGATCAGTATCGTCGTAAAAACGACGCCTTTGCCCTTTCCGCCACGCTATTTGCCACGAAATTTTCATATAAAAACATTCTATTTTGATTCTCAAATACCGTATCCATTATGAAGAAAGACTAAACAGAAAACGATTAAAGCAAAGACTAGATTTAAACCCAGTCTTGTTATCAGTAAATTTCAGTAAAAGAAGTTCATCAATCACGTGACCTCTCCAACCCGCCTTATTGGAGGCCTATAGCATACCATTTGCTACGAATCGCAATTTATTATAAATAGTAGAACAATAATAAAAGAAAAATGCAAGCGCATCACAGCAGCCCAGCTATTTGAAAAAAATGAAAATAAAGCACTAAAGCAATAGCAAGGAAACAAAGCAAAAAAAAAAAACTCAAAATAACAGTACAGGGTTGGCCAAAAAAATTGCACCCTTAGACAAAGTGCCATAACTTTTTTTTGCATAGAGATAACAATTTAAAATTTTTACCATTTTTTTACAATAATATATTGCGTAGCTGTTTAAAATTTTACAATGAAATTCCAAGAAATTATAAAATGACGTCCATTTAAACATTGAAGACTGCAATCTCTTTTCACAAAGTGCGTTCAAAGTTTTTTTTTTGTAGGTAACGTAACTTTTTTTTTTAATTAGCCTTTCTATACTCATTGTGACGTACCAATGCCTGAATGCTTACAAATCTTTTTTCAATGATAATAACTTTGAAATACCAAGCTCCACGATGATAACGCCATCGATGGGTTTCGATCTCGTGTGCGGTTGGTGATTGCAGAAAACGGACAACACATCGAAAAATATTGAACAAATGAACAATCGCTTATTATTTGTGCCGAGTTAATTTTCATGCAATTGCAGTTTGTGATACTCACTATTTAAACACCTGTAATTTTGTTATTCTATGGAAATTTTTAATAAAATTTTACACAGCTACGCAATATATTGTCGTAAAGAAATGGTAAAAATTTTTAAATGTTATCTCATTCCAAAAAAAAGTTATGACACTTTGTCCAAGGGTGCAATTTTTTTTGGCCAACCTTGTATATTCAAAGTTTAAATATCGGACACAGTGTTGCCCACGGCTCATCACTGCTGCGACATTTTCTACGAACATTTTGCGTTGTTACTTCGCGCAATGGTACAGAGATATGCCCCGTCAACTCGTTACATCTCGATTAGGATGAATGACGATTTTTCTTGTTTGATTTCACCCATTATCCAAAATTCAGCAAATATTATCAAATTAACCACAAAGCAAAATTCATTTCTTCTTGCGATTGCTTGAAACCAAAATTTTGATTAGGGGTCGAGGTGCGGTTTAAACCCAAACTTTCTTTTTTGCAATATATCTCAACTAGGGAGCGCGAGAGGCTAAAGCCACTTTAGCCCCGCCTGGCTGTTGCACTGCTCGAAACATTGTTTTGCTTGCATTGCAGACCAAAGATGGAAACGGGTCGGGTTACCGGTCGAGTTGAGATTCTTCGATCGGCCGGTCAAGCCGGTTGAAACATCGGTCAAATTCTCCTTTCTTGCAACTAAAAGACAGTTAAACACCAACCGAAATATGCATATATGTTTTATTATAAATAAAGCTTTTTATAAAAAACAGTATTAACAAACCACACCTTTTGAAAACACTTGTTAAATGGTTTCAAGCTGTGATTAATATGCTGTGGCCGTTAAGACATGCACATCCAGGGGTGTATTTATGAGGGGGGGAGCATTGTGCCACGCCCTTCCTCCTTTGGGCCACGGCACTAAACAAAATAGTGCAAATATACGTTAAAATCGCATAATGAGATAATAATAAAGCATGCATGTGGATGAGGCTTACGCTACCTGGCATTTTAGCATCATTTTAATCAGCTTGAGAGTAGAAGTGGCGCAGATTTCAGATTTTTTAGTACATGCTAAAATCTTGCCGCCTTGAAAAACTTTTTTCAACTTACATTTACCACACTCTACTCTGGGCAAGAAAGACATAGCTTTTATTTTTTTATATCTAACTGGCCACGGCTTGTTCTGACGTAGCATTTCTACAAACTGCTGGGGAACATTATATTTCGAATGTTTTCCAGCCAATGTCATAACAGTTTAGTGTTTGCTGCTCGGCAAATTGCAAATAATCTGTCACCAACAGCTAAAAAACTTTAACTTCTTTTCTTGGCCTTACGCATAATATCATTAGAAAGAACGTCGAATAATTTAGCTTGTGCCCTCCAGTTCTTTTTATACTTATTTTGTGCACGTTGTGCGCTGCTCAAAACAGGTCTTTCAAACCGAAATTTAAGCTAAAAAGGTCTTAAAATTGAGTTATTTTTGCAAAAAGCATAAAAATTTTTTTTTCTTTTTTTTTTTCTGAGACCTCCATCCTGAGTCACAAATTTTAACACCTCATCCATTGCCCTCCCCTCCCCTTTTGAAGATTTTTCATTAGATGCATTGAACAATGAACAAAACCTTCTGTAAAAAAATGGTCGACCGGGCCAGTCAGAAACCCGTCGACCGGCCCGGTCAACCGGCGTAGATTTTGAAATTTACCGATCGGGTCGGGTCGAGAAAATCCTATTCGGTTCCATCTCTGTTGCAGACTACTACGGCCCGATCTACACTGGGCGTAAAATCGTGAGCGTACGAGCGTATCCTTTGTTTATTTTAAACAAGTAGCAGCTTGTTATGCGCTGGTTAGGTAAGACAGTAAATCAAGCGTTTAGAATTTCTGTTGAAACAAACTAAAAATACCCTCGAACTCTCACAATGTCACTCCCAAAACTGCACACTCTACACAATGCTATGTTGATGTACACTGAATGTGTTAACAACATAATGGATACCGATCAGTTGTCGAGTGGATAGAGCGTCTGCTACTACTGTAAAACGAAAGACTCAGGTTCGATTTCCGGTCTGGTGAAACTAAAGACTATAAAAATTGGTATTCACAGCTTCCCTGCTTAACGTTCAGCAATTAAAGGGACAGTGTGAAGCCTCCTACGTCAACGTGTGTAGTAAACTAGTGGGCACTGGGAAGATAGGCTCAGAGACCGAAACTTCCCTTCGCTGTATTCTGACCAAGACAACTTGGTGATTTACATGTGATCAAAAATGCATCGGCCATCATCAAGAAAATTATTACAAAGGTAAAGTAGTCTTCAACAAAAATGTCAAAAAGATTCTGCAAATAACAACAATAAACCTTTACAACTCATGTTACATTGAGTAAAATTTTTGCTTCATAGTAATCTGCAAAAATTAAAAATAGTATTATATAGAGCAAAACACGAATCACCAAAAGTAACTATAAAAAACTGAATGGGAAAATATCGTCATTCGTTACCCATCATCAGGTAGGCAACTTTTTTTGCTAAGGGGAAAACTCGAACCAAAAATTTTCTGTTCAAAAAACTTTTACGATTTTGGTGGTGCGTTGAGCATACTGGTGCTACTCAAGCTTATAATATACGGGAGTGGGGGGGGGGATTTTTGTAATTTTTGTAATTTTCGGAATGTAATTCTACGCAATTTTTGTAATTTTCGGAATAAAATAGCCATTTTAATGCCATGTGGATCTCATTTTGCACGTTTGTAAAGCCGCTGGAAAGAAATAAACCGCAAAGATTTGGAAGGCAACCAAAAGAATTAAATTGCCCTGTTCTTTATACTCTCTTTTGCTTAAAAGTCAAGTCCGAAACCCGTTGTTGAAGTTGAAATGATCTGTTTATTTCCTAATACCTAGCGAGTAGTTGAATAAACATGTACCGTAATCCTGTTTATCCGTACTTATGCTCATTTCACATCATATTCACAATATTGATCTTCATTATGCCCTGGTTATACTAGATGTGTTTTTGTAAAAAAAATGCTACAATACTATAGCTTTTTCATGTACTTATTTGTTCTACTTTTAAACACATTACACTTCTTTTTATAATTATATAAAAACGATTTTATAATATCACGAGGTTCATTTTTGCTCAAAATTTAAGAACTAATTAAAAACAAAAAGTCAGTCTTGGCATGAACAAATTAATTAACAAGTCAAATTTAAAAACTAAAAGTAACTTTTATTCAATCGTTTGCGTACTATCTGGCGTAAAGGCTACCAACGCGGAAGCGTAGGGAAGAGTTACCAGAACGGTGACTACTTAAAAACAAGCAATGCGAAAAGCTGTAATGCGAAAAAAGCAATGCGAAAAAGTTGAAAAACAAGCAATGCGTAGGCCAGATAGCACGCAAACGATTATATATTAAAAACTCTGCCCAGCAAACCAGTGGCGTCGCTAAGGATGGTGACACCCGAGGCGGAATTTCGTGGTGTCACCCTTTATAATGTATAGTAATTTGCAAAAGGTTATATTTGAAAGATAGAGGTACTATTTCATTACTGTAGATAGCTGAGTTGTAAGTCGGGGCGGGATTTTTGGGCCGGGTTCGGGCAAGGGGTTCGGGCCTCAAGTTGACAAAAATTTCGGGCTTAATTCGGGCATGAGACGTACTTTTTGTCGTATAGGTGCACCAAAATATAATCAAAATAACTTGGCAACATTGCTAAATTTTTCAGACCTAACTTAACTTTCGTGTTTTTGGGGCATGATTTGGGCTTCAAATTATTTTTTGGGTTTGGGCTTCAAATTATTTTCCGGGTTCGGGCCGGGTTCAGGCCTGAATTAGTCGACTCGTTTACAACTCTGGTAAATAGCGGTTGTTATTTGACTAGCTCAAAACTTCTCATTGTAAGATTCTAAAACTTGGAAGTATGAGCAGCATACGTCTCGTAACAGACACGTAACCAAAAACCTGCAATGGGGGAAAGGGGCGTTTCGGGGATCTGGGGGCGGAGCCCCCAGCACTCAAAAAATTTGTATTGTTTTGCAAAAATAACTTAATTTTTGGCTTATTTTGAAAAAAATTAATGCTTTCAAAACATGGCATAGAAATTAGAAGTGCAAAAACATGATTAGATTTAGACGCGGAGCCTTAAATGTACAATTGAGGGTGTTTCGGGGATCTGGGGCACATCCCCTATTTGCCGAAGGCTGGAGGTTGGAGAACAACGCCTATGGCCGTCGTAGGCACGGGGGTCTGTGGGCTGAGCCCCCAGCGCATAAAAATTTTGTATTTTTTTTGGCAAAAATAACTGAAGTTTAGGTCTGTATTTTGACAAAAATTATTCCTTCTAAAACGTGCCATAGAAATAAGCAATGTAAAAACATGAATAAATTGGGTTGCATATATGAACAATGTCTATGTGGTAGGTGGCTAATACTAAAATTTCAGTTCTCTTGTTTACAAGCTGTTAAATTATAAAATATTATAGTTCAATGAAACTCGCGCAAGGAGTGATCCATTTCGCCTATATTTAATTGAGAAAGATAATTTGGGGAAGGGCTAATGAAACTATATTTAGGTCGAAGGGATTGGTAATCCACTATCATTAAATAGCCACCCCCTATTCCTGAACTCTTTTTTTTTGATAAAATCTATATTCAGCATGTTTCAACAAGCAATCAAAATTGATTGCTTAGTTTTGACATTTTTCAATGTTTTTACTAATTTTTAGGTTATGTTTTTGGTAAATTAGCGTCGCCCTACCCCTCTAAATAAACGCTTCAAAAGATGCTTAAAATCATTCATTTGTCCATTCCGGTGTGCTAAACGTTTTCCGTGATATTAACAATATTCTGGTTTTCATGTTTGTTTAGTATCATAAAATGGTGCCTCACCAAGACGGTGACAACCGGGGCAGGCCGCCCCCCTTAGCGACGCCACTGCAGGAAACGTCAAAACATCACAACTAAATTATACTAACTTTTGTTATACAGTTCCGTATTGCAATGAAAAAACCAGGTTTTGCAGTCGTGGGCAGTGGAATGTTTGCTCTTGCAGCTTTGACATTTGACAAACTCGTACACAACGCAACGTTTTATCGATCAAGAAACAATTTCAGAATTTGTGTCTCCTTATTGTTCTTTAAATTTAAAAACAAATGAAGTTGAAAATTTGTAAAGAACATCCAGTCTCCATCCAAATATACTGGTTACAATAAAAAACTAAAGTGTACTACAGTACAGTATGCGCTTTAATGAGTACATAATACATTCAGGATTTTGTATTGAAGTCTAAGAGTTTGAACGAAATATACCCCAACAGCCGAAGTTTTTTATTACGTAAAGGCCTTACCCAACAAAAAATTATACAATCAACCTTTTTTCGTCAAGTATGACACTTACCGCTAATACTAATAGTAATATGGATTGTAATCACATGGACCATCGTAGTCATCATAATCATCATCATTTTCATTATATTCATCATAATCATCGTAGTCATAATCATCATATTGATTCCAAAAAATAATTAATGCTGTTAGAAAATCTTCTAATATGACACTGCTCATTCCAGGAGCAGCAAATAAGGTATTGGATCGCGTACACTCCTGCTTGTATAACATTCCACAAGCTTACTTGTAATATTTCGAAAACAAACTATGAGTTTAATGTCAAAACCTCATAAAATAAAAGATAACGTTGGCATACAAACAAAAATTAGCGATTCCTTAAGAGATATATACTGTACAACAATCAATAATTGTTTGGGAATTTACATTCAAAGTAATTTAGGCTGGAAAACCCAATCGGAAGCAATCATCTCATAGGTTGAACCAGTTCAAACACCATGTACCTAGCCAAAAGCCACTGTTAGCTTCACGAAGGGTCCTGTAAAGGCTGTAGAGCTTTTAGCCGGTTTGCTCGAACCAGTGCTAAATTTAGAGAACCAGGTGCTAAAGATTGCTTGCGTAGATTACCGGCACCTTTGATTCGGATAAACCGGTTCCCAAATTCTGAGAACCGTTTCGAGGTCTCGTTCCTGCAAAAGTTGAATAGCACCATTGGTTTTAGATGAAATGTATTACTAGTAATTTATTTTGAAGTATTTTCTACAGTTTTATGTTTTTTTCATTTCGACATTGATTGCGCCAAAATACAAAAAAAATTTTTAAGAAATGTTGATTAACTTAGCGGCACTGAAAACTTTCTTAATCCAAAATATCAATAACTTGCTCCATCAAGTCACGGAATTCAAATCCATAATTGTAATCCTCGTCTTCGTCCGCGCTCATTCTGTGAGCAAATTGATTTAATACTGCTCATTGAAAAAAAAACGATATTTCGCCAATGACGTTAGAAAAAATAGTGACATTCAACAACGCAGGCGAAATTTGTTCAAAAGGATGCGTTAACTTCAGGTCAATAGGTTTGGTGTTGTTGGTATTGTTGTAGCATATTTTTCCTCTTGTCACGGGAGTGCAGCGTTTAGCGGCTCTTACCGATCACGCGTATTTTTAAGCGGAAATACGCATAATATCTTTTTCAATGTAAATGCAAAACAAGAAAAAAGGCATAATGCATGCAGCCAAAATGATAACGTATTTCAGCAGCGCAAATACGCGTGATCGGTAAAAGCTGCCTTAGTCGTTAATTATTCAATGATCCGCACACTTGTCATTGCGATAAGAACTACGTGCTTTGAGGGATTCGCAACTACTTAAGAGTTCTCCGTGATCCAATATTCTGTCGATTTCTTCGTATGTTTGTCCATTGAATTTATGCTTGTCCGAGACTGCCGAGCACAGATAAGTGTCGTAAAGCGTCTTTTCCGAGGACACTACAACGTGACCAGGAAGCGCGTAGCCAGGCTTTGAAAAGGAGGGGGGGCTTTTTTGAAAAAGTGAGACAACTGAAAGCGACCTTGATCCGAATTTTCATTGCTTTCGAATCAGATTCAAATGGTTTGTCAAAAATGGAGGCGGAATTTTCGCCCAAAAACAGGTGATCTCAAAAAAAAAAGGTCTTCACCCAAATTGAGACGGATTTTCCGGCCGAAATCGAAAATTCAAACAATTTTTCCGCCCAAAAACAGGTGATCTTCAAAAAAAAAGCTCTTTACCGAAATTGAGACGGATTTTTCGGCTCATTTTAAACACTTCTTTTGCCCAAATCACGGCAATTCCTTCACAAATTTTTTGAGCAAAACGGGAATTTTTGAGCAAAAATCGGCCTCAAAAGCCTTAAAAAGTGCGATTTTGCATACTTTTCTGGCCAATGGGGGAATTGAGCACCCCCATCCCCCTGGCTATGCTACTGGACCAGGAAGCGGGTTAAATCCAAATCATGCAATCAAGGTTGTCGTAAAAACGACGCTTTTATCCTTGTGGCCACGCTCCCAACAAGATCAAAACATTAAACGAAAAAACAGGACATCATCGTCTCGAAAGTCATTTTCCGGCCAAGTTTTGGTGAAAACCATAAAATGATCTTTGATTCAAGAGGATGTCTAAATTTCAAGCAGAGACTAACCCAAAGATTTATGAAGATTTTATTACCGGAATTTTCCAGAACACTTGCTTAAAAATCACAGATTTGAGTTGATTGGTATATGCTTTCTACAGCTGTGCATGCCTAGTGGTTTTTGAGTTATTGGCAAATTAATAACTTTTCAAGCCAAAAGTTGCATTTTTCTACGTTTTTTTGTGTCTCAATTCACGATCACGTGACCTATGATCCCCAAAATTGGCACACTTGACGCTTTCATTAATTCCCTCCTTGAGTCCAAATTTCAACTTTCTAGGTTTTACCATTTACTAGTTATGAGCAAATCAATCCTCATCTGCCAAAATTCGCGAACAAAAACAAAGGTATACGCGCTCACGCGAAGTCCCAAATACAACACAGCATTTGTTGGTCGTAATCATTGTTAACGTTAATTTCGATGCAAGTGTATGACTTTTGATGCATTTTCCTCTTTTTTTAATCAAATCGGCCACTATTGGATGCCCTAAAAGCTGTGTTGCAAAAATAGCGACCAATTATCAATACTGAATAGGCTGACTGATATTTTTGCTGTAGGCAAGGTTGATTATGGTGCTTTGGTGCGCTACCAAAACTTAACGCGTAAACCTGAACTCTTCCGGGCCCCCTAGGCCCGGGCACGGGTTTGATGTACCCCTTGAACCCCCCTCTCGCAGGCCCTGCCAACAGTAAGCAATCAAATTTGATCGCCTGTTCAAAAATGCAAACCATAGGTTTCATACAAAAAATATATAAGCTCAGGAATAGGGGGAGGGGCTATTTAGTATTAGTTAATTACCAATCACGTCTCTCAAATCTCGTTCCATCATCCACCCCAACTATATGGTTTATCTATAAATATAAACGAAGCAGATTACTTCTTGTGAGTTGTTTTGAACTACAGGACTTTATGATTTACCAGCTTGTAAATAAAAGAACTGGAACTTTACCAATAGCTACCTCCCTCAGAACCCATTCATGCAACCATGTTAGTCATAATTTTGCGCTGTAAATCTCTAGGCCACGTTATAAAAGCAGTAATTTCTTTCAAAATAGGCCAAAATTCTAAGTCACAAAGTTTTCTAACGCCGGAGGCGGCACCCTCAAGCCCCCGTGCCTCCGGCGGTTGAAGGCTCTTTCCCCCTTAAAACCCGAAACATACCTCCCCCGATGGAAATTTCTGTCTCTGCACCTGTAATCTACAACGGCAATGTAGAACAGGCCAAAAATCTGCTGTTTATTAACTAATAGTTTGCATTGGCCTGTGTTCTTAGTTATGTTTTTATGCCAAGGCTAGCATTGTCCTTAAATTTGGAGCAAAAATGAGCTTCGTGTTTTTGTAGAATTGTACTTAAAAAAAAACAAGTGCAATCCGAGCTCGCATTTTTGTTTTGTATCTGCATCATTGACCATTTGCATTATTGGTAAGAACAAGCAATTAGCAAGAACAGCTGAAAACAATTTCGAATATTTGTAGAACTATTCTTGGATGTGTATTTAGTCTCTTTGGTGTTTTGAATTTTTGCGTTGTAAGTGTTAGTTTCATACGATAATTGTTGTGTACTGTCCAACCCAGCAATGTTTACCGATGATACCGATTTGTTTGCTTGTGGTCGCATGACGATTGAGTGGGCGGAATCTACTGGTTTTTCTTTAAATCGAGAAACGAGTTTTCCCCAAGGTCGAATCTGTTTTGTAAAAGAGGTCATTTTTTTCAAAGACCAAAGACTAATTGAGCTATTTTAGTCAAAAATTATTTTATTCGGATAGGGTGGCTAAATAGGGCTTTTAAAAAGTAGTAAAATTTAACGAAATACACTCATTTTTTATTGAAGAACCAGTAAATTTCGAGTTGAATCTGGCTGTTCTTAATTTTTTGCCAACTTTCAGGATCATTTGTTCGTAATTTGTTCTTAGATTTTGCCAATTTTCAGCCTCAGTTGTTCTTAAATTAGAGTTCCTAAATGTTTTAAACTGTTTTTTTTTAATTCTTAAATTTTGAGAGCATCGATGTCAATTTCAGCTACTACGAATGCTCTGTCAGTTGCTGAATAAACGCGTTTTTGCTGCTTTTACAGCATCGTAAAGTTGCAAAAGTGAAAAAGCGAGTTTTGTTAATTTGAACAACAACCAAAATTTATCTCAGTTGCCTGCGCAATGCGCAACAAGGTTTTATAGTCTCAGAGTTGCGGCAATTTTGCTTGCAAATACTGGAAAATTACCAAAGTTTCATCGTTTTGAATGAGCGCAAAATTTAGTTTCTTTTTAGATCTGAAGTTGTTTCTTTTTCGTTTGTTTTTGACTTTTTTACTACTGAGGTTGCCATTGTTCTTAATTTGTAGTCAAAATTTGAGAAAAAATGATCCTCGGGTTCTTATAAAATTGTTCAACCTAAAAAAAAGAGTGTAATGCTCAAAATATTATGTTGAGTCAGTAGCGTTGCGAATAAGGGCCAACCTCATTATTTCAGAGCCGCCTGAGTTCTCCACTGTAACAATGAGCGCAATTTTTAGAACTGTATGGCCCTTTTTGATCATTCTCTATAACTCGAAAAATGGGCCCTTGTTTCGCCAAGTATCTTTTTTTGCTCTTCAGTCATGTCAATTTCACTCTTTTCTATACGCTAAATCTTGTCTGCGTTTCTAAAATGATCATAAATCGTTATAGTCGCAACACAGTTAAGTGTGGTTTTTTTACATGTTCATTTTTCTAAAACACTTTTTTGGCTTTCGTTTTTTCGAAAAAAGTTTTCCACTTATTTACTACTGTCTTTAAATGCAAAATGATTATAATAAAGTTGATTTATCGTTTTGGTCTCTTTCAACGGCAGGAAAATCTACAAATTTCATTGTCTGTGATACGATTTACCGGCATTTTAAAAAGATCTCAAACCACTGAACATCTTTTGAAATGCCCCCTTTTTCTGGTCTCTTGTTCCCAGCACAATTTTGCATACTATACAACTACACGGCTCGAGATGCATCAGAATACAGTGAGAAAACAAAATTTAATGGAATCACAGAAAAAGCTACGATTTACTCAAAATGCTATAAAACAAGGTTACTAATTGAATAAAACTAATATCCACTGTGTATAATCGATATTTTGCTCACTTGAAATTTTATTAAAATCACTATACGTCTGCTTGGAAGTTCAAAAAAATACGATACACTAACCTAGGTACCTGTGTGCTTTGTATAAATTACTGCATAAAAAGTTCAACTCTAGATTATCCACTATTTGTAACATCGTTAAACACACAATAAATATTTCGAAATATTTTACTGCTCTTTTTAATGCCCCCTCTCCTTACTGCAATAGTCCTCTAAATGTACAATCAATCATCAGTTTTGCAACCAGAAGGGATTAGGAAGCTGACCGCTCCTTTTCTTGCCACGTCTTTTAGAAAATTAAGCCCAAATATTAGCTTTCAAACGTGTTTTGGACTTTACCAGTACGTGAAGGATACTAATAGGGCAAAGAAATTCAATTCTTTCAAACGACTTTCAAATCTCAGCATTTTAGTTCTTTCAAATGGCCCTTTATCAACGAGCAAGATATTACGCTAATATGGTGTTAACATCACAAAAAAGTCACACTTTGCCCTTTGACCTCTCTGTCTATTTATGATAAACTGGAGGTGCAAGAGTTCGCTCAACAAGCCGCCCACTGAAGGCATTCCTGAAGCTCTGAATTCCCCACTTTCTTTAGCAAAATCCAGCTGGTTGCGTTCTTGCCTTTGCATATGAAACGGATATAATGTAACAAGTTGTATAGCAGCAAAATATTTTATATCTTTATCAATGGACGAGTAGTTTTAGGTCAGACGCAAACAAAATTGTTATTTAAATCTAAATGCCAGCTGAAAAAGATTTGATCGCAATGCTACAGTATGCTGAGTAAACCAAACAAAGTGAAAGTTTAAAAAGAGCCGTTGAAATAGGATTACAAATTCCCACCTGCCCCAAAATTGTATCAAATTGGAGCCCTAAAGTCAATGTCGAACCAGCAGTCCTACAAAGTACAAATCCTTCCAGACTGATAACTCTGACATCTATACTGTAGAACAGGGCCGCAGCTAGTGCTGTTGATCAGGTGGGGCTCAATATTATAGTGAGTCGTCCTGGGTTTCCGCGAGACCAAAAATCAGGGTATTGGGGTAATTTTCGAAACCAAAACCTAGGATATTTTTGGTGCAAAACTCGGGTTTGATTATATTGTATTTTAGACTAATTCCGTAATCTTGCTCGAAAATTCTTATGATGCAGAAAAATTTAATGCAGAAAAAAGAGGAAAAGTTAAAAAAAGATTTGATTAAAACATAGGTAAGACTATCCCAAACAGAGCTGCGTGAAATAATCAGTGACGAGCCAATGAGAATGCGGGCAGTAATCAAACACTATGGAGCACATTTAAGTAACTAAAAGCACCGATTTCAGAAGCAAATAAAACTCGGAAAAAAACGGATTTTCAGATTGCAAAAAAACCAAAACGGTAAACTAGAGTTTAGAAAAATAGACCCGTAAACTCGGGTTTAGAAAAAATTCCAAAGGGATTATACGATTTTAGGTGGAGCTGAGCCCCGTCCGCATGGCTCCTCTTCGGCTACGGCCCAATGCTGCATAACGCAAAATAAAGCAAGTGAGTGAAAAAGAAAATCTCCTGCGATTATATAGTAATCAACAAATTTACACAACACAGTTTAAAGCAAAATCAACTCCTATTAGAACTAATAATTTTGGACTGCTTTTCGTAGCTAAACGTCTAGTGCTGTTCTCTGCTACTTGTATAGTCTTCCAGTAATTGTTTTGGTCTAAATTGAACGATCGCTAGTCGAGGCGTAACTCTGTTTCTTAAGCATCAAAAAGTGAATCGAAGATCGTCATTTGCGTCACAAGCCCAAACAATAATAATGTATTTCATAGTAATTGTAGTAACCCGAAACATTTGCAAATAGTTGTAATCAAAGGCTTTGCACAACATAAAAGTTAAGTACATCTGGAAATGGAATTAACACAATAGTAAAATACTAACAATCTTGAACTTCTCATCGACTTTACCGGTACTTAGATCAACTTAAATGTAACACTGCTACTGCTTACTAGATTGCGCGTTGCAAAAATGAAGCGTTACAACCGTAAAAATCAAACCATCATCAAGAACACAGCAATTTCCAAGAACAGAGGATTTGCGCAGCAAGCTACAACTAAGTATTAAATGAGAATAGGAAATCTGGGTTCAAAACTACACCACATTCTCCCCAGCCAAAAAAAAAAGAAGTTCAGTTTCATACGGCCTATAGCTACTTACAAAATGCAGTACACTAAATAACGCGGTTGCGAAAAATACCGAATCACAAGTATTCTATAGACTCATATCGGTCAGAAGGGCGCCGCTGCCGTTGTGAGCGTCATAGTGGTGGCGAAGAAGTTTCATTAGATGTTTGTGGTGATGAGAAAACCGTTTCATGAGACGATTGTTGTGGTGGCTTGGGATCTCCTAGATAGGGCACAGCGGTCGGTTGAGTAATTGACGAATCGTGTGGAGCATTTTCTCGAACCGACTCATTGTTTTCAATTTGCGGCTTTGCTGGTGAAACAGGTGGCTCGTTTGAATCAATCGAGAGTTGTTTTTGAGCTTGCATATCGCTTCTAGGATCCTGATCATTTTTCGAAACCAAATTCTTTAGTACCTCTATGTCCTCTCTTCCGTCAGGAAGACGAATCTGAGCATAGTCAGGACTCGCTTCGATCAATTTGACTTCGTCTACCAAAGGATCCAGTACGGGTTCCGATGTTGCCAGCCTCGATGCTATTGATGATCCAGTGGTTGACCTGCGTTGAAAATTAAACACACGTTTATGTGGAGTCTCATTCGTTGTAGTGCAGAGCAAGTACGAATAGAATGGAGTGCATCGGGTAAACCGTCTTGCCAGCAAATGATAAGCAGTTTATGAGTTTTAAGGGCAAGAATGATTGCTTGCCATATAATGCCATTAAGTGTTTCTGCCTGCCCATTACCAGCAGGATTGTAGCTTGTTGTCCTGCTTGTAGCAATACCTTTATTATGAAGAAAATCCTTAAATTTTTGACTCATGAAAGCAGTGCTCCGGTCAGAGTGTATAAATACAGGCATTCCGAAAATCGGAAAGAGTTCTCAAAGATGTGTTACAACAGTATTTGCGCTCACATTCCGTATGGGATAAGCGAAAGAAAATCTGGAATTTTCGTCACAAATCGGCGGATATAGCGATTTTGGTTAGCTGGCGGAAGTGGACTTTTGAAATCAATATTCAGTCCTTCAAATGGTTGCGTGACTTTTATCGAGTTCATTGGCGTTGACCAATAAAATTTAGGTTTGTATTCACCACAGGCCTGACGCAAGCGAATTATTAGGCGAATTATTTAAAAAGCCCTCTGCCTCCGCTTAAGAGTATTGGTAGGCTAATATTAGAAAAAGAGAAAACATGCCAACCTTGGTAATGCCGTTTTGGACAATAATTTGCCCTTAAGCGGACCTTCAAACAATAGCATGAATTTTCACTATGATATGGTATCATAGAAAAGTTGAAGAGTCAAACTTATTGGATTATACCTACATTTAAGACGTTGAAGTACTTGAACCTAATGGCTTTGTTAGATTTAAGCTGAATGGCCGAGTTTGTTTACTAAACTGTCACTAGTGACGTTGACAAAATCTACTTGCTTTTCAAAGTGTTTGAACCATTTTACTAAAGAAGCTTTCGTGCTGATTAATGGATATAATACAATATACTGCACAATATCCAATATGTTGGCTGTTGGGTCGCACTGCTAAATAACGTTTTTAGAACCGTAAAATGCGTGCATATTTCTGGCCGTGGTCATTATTGAATGAAAAAATGAGATCAATTTTTTTATAGTATGGATCATGGAATTTTTATCCAATTTTTTTTGCAGTTTGAAAGATAATTTTCGCTCAAAAGCAAGTCAGCGTCATACTTACTGTACGCTTAATAGGCCGGATCTCAAACTTGCACTCTCATCATCGGAGCTGAAAAAAAAACAAAAACGATTATGATGAGTGGCGAGTAGCGACGATGTTCAAATTACTTCTGTTAGAACTAGATGTTCATTTCCCGGAAGGAAAATAATTTGAGACTCCCGCTAGTTCCTTTTCACCAGCATTCTCCGCTTCATACATTTTAAGGTTACCGATATTTCTGTAAAACTCTCTCGTATGCAATGCAAGCAAAGTGATTTTGTCTGATGAAAAAATGTTGATTTTAAATCATTCGTGGTTTGGGAAAAATGGATATCCGATTAAGTATTTTAACCCAGCTCTATTCAATCGCAACAATTTTAAACACTGGCGTCTTTAACCATTACGCCAGCACAGCAATTGTTAAATTTACTTTCAAAAAAGATTTTTAGAGGGATTCTGGGGGATTGGTACCCCCAGACTATGTAAAAAAATTGATTCTTAAATATTTGCTGATATCCAAAAAACTAGCGCCCTAGTTTAAGCCATTCAAAAACTTGATTTTCGGGGGTCCGTTTTGGAAGGTTCCGCAGGGGTGGTACTCCAAATTATGTCAAAATTTTTCTCTCTTAAATATCTCCTAATATCAGTAAAAACTGGAGCCTTAGCTTAAGCTATTCAAAACAGTGATTTTGCGAGGGTTATTTGGGGGTTTTTAGGGGGAGGTGGCTCCCCCAAACTACGTCCAAGTATTTGTCTGTTAAATACCTATTGACAAAAAAAACTAGCACTCTAGCTTAAGCCATTAAAAAGTTAATTTTTGGGGGCCCATTTAGAGGTTCCGGGTGATTGATACCCCCAAGCTATGTCAAAATATTTTTTCAATTCAATATCTCTTCATATCAAACACAAAAAACTAGCGTCATAGCTTAACAGCTCAAAAAGTAATTTTGGGGGTTCCATTTGGGGGATTTCAGGGTGGATGGTAACCCAAATCATGTCAAAATATTTGCCTGTGAACTGGAACCTTAGCTTAAGCCGTTCAAAGAAGTTGATTTTTGTGGGGTTCATGTGGGAATTTCCGGGGTTGGTACCCCCAAACCATGAAAAAGTATTTGTCTGTTAACTATTTACACATATCAAAAATACTTGCACTCTAGATTAAGCAGTTAAAACAATTGATTTTTGGGAATCTCCGTAGAATGAAACCTGATACCCTGGGATCATATCTAATGTCAAAATAAAAATTTTAAAAAAGATTTCGTCTTAATCAACAAAGAAATAAAATATATAGCGTTGTATATAGCAATTTGCTTTACCTGTTACCGACAAGTAGCTTAATTTTGGCTTTTGGGGTTCAAAATTTTTAGTAGGCATTTACACAGTTATGTACGCCTGATGATAACAAACAAGTTTAAAATATGCATATAGCGTACTATTGTGGTAAATTGCTAATGTGATGTCATATATGGTGTCCATGCTTAGTGATGCTAGCGCAATGCGGTTGAGCTAAGTGAAGTGCCAGTGTGATACTGGTCGAGAATCCTCTTTCTGGTGACCTTGTTGTCAGACTTAGATCAGAGTAATCTGAGAAGAGGGTACGATGGCAAGTGTAGAAATTGCCCTCGTGTGTGGTTTGAAGGTTCGGGTGGGATGCCAGGATAGGCTACGTGTGAATTCAGATGCTGATGAAACACTAGCCTAATGGGACAGCAGACATGTGAGGTAAGTGCTACCTCACAGCCGTGAAAAAAAAACTTTATGTTTCAAGTCTGCTATGTAACTTCTGAAAGAAATAAAATATGCTGAATTCAATATGATTTTGGAATGAGAAAACCGATGGCCAACTAGATGATCGACCCAGGTTTATTTGATGACAATGATTTCATATGCTGGCGCCTTTAACCACTAGGCCACAGCACCACATATGTACACGTGACGAAAATTAATTATTAAAATCAAGTATTAAACTTCATTATTACAAGGTTTTGCCACGTCTGCCCCAAACCACGTAACAAAGCCTCCAAAATGCAGGCGCACAACTTCATATCTGATGAAAAAAATGTTCATTTTGAATCATTGTAGTTTGGTTAAAACAGACCTCCAACCAAGTATTTCAACCCAGCTCTGTTCAATCACAACAATTCCAAACACTAGCACCTTTAACCATTATGCCAGCACAGCTCATGAACCAATTGACTACAATCAATATCGTTAAATTTAGCTTTCAAAAAGTGATTTTTGGGGGTCGATTTGGGGGTTTCAAATGGTTGGTGCCCCCAAACTATGTCAAAATATTTGTCTTTTAAATTCCTACTGATAGCAAAAAAAATAACGCACTAGCTAAAGGTGTCAAAAAAATTGATTTTTGGGAGTCTTCACAGAAAATGTAACCTGACACCCTCTGCTCATATCTAGGGTCAAAACAACCAATATTAAAAGCGATTTTGTCCTAATCGAAAAATATTAAACATGCTAGATTTGATATAATCTTGGTTTGATAAAAACGATGGCCAACTAGATATTTGAATCCAGGTCTAGTCACTCACTCAGATTTCAAGCACTGACGCCTTTAACCATTAGGCCACGGCAGCAGGTGCGCGAAGGTGACTAAAATCTCTTAATAAACTTTGCTATCACAAGTTTTGGGTGCATCTGCCCCAAACCACATGACCTATAGAACCTCTAAAACTGAAGGTACACAACTTCATGTATAGACTTATCATCTGCCCAAATTTCAAGTTTTTAGCTTTGGTGGTTTCAAAGTTTTTGTCTCCATAAAAAAAGTGCTTAAATAAATAAACAGAGAAAAAAAGTGTCGGAATTGTCATAATTTATTTTCGGGAGCTGAAACTGCATGCCCAGGCGCTTCTAAATTTGAAACTTTTATTCTACTTCTATAATTTAGGCAAAGAGGTTGATTTGTAGAACCATATCAATGCAATAAGCAGCAACTTCGTTGGATTTAACATTTTTTTTTTTTTTATTGAAAGCAAAACATATCGAACGTTTTCGGCTTAAAACAATTAAGCCCTCCTCAGGATATTATAAACAATAATACATAAACATCTGTAAAGGAAATAGAAGCATTACGGCAACATAAATTACGTATACTTGACTAATAACGTACATTATATGAGGAAATACTTAAAATTATTATCTAACAAAATAAAAATGCCTTTCCAGTTTTGGAGCAAAGCAATCAGATTAAAATTACAGTCAAACAAGCAACAGCATAAAGTTTTTAGCGTGAAATAAACCAATTCAGTTAGAATAATTATTAATGTGATAGTAAAGGTGAATTGAATTAAAGAGAAAATCAAGTCAAATCAAGGTATGAACTAACTTATGATATTATGACGTAACAGAAAATTTGGGAAATTAGACAATACTTAGCAAGAAAGAGGCACCTTTAGCATAAAGTGCTTATTTAATTTAGGATTTAGTTTTTGATCAAAAGAGCTTCATGGATTTTAGTTTCATACTCAGTATGGCAACTTTTTAAAATCTGGAAAGAGTTTACGGTGTACTTTTCCTCACGGCAAATGGCACATGCGCGTATGTGTTCTTTTATAGCGCTTTTTTGCGGTCCAGCTAAAACCAAATGTTCGCAAGCTCTTGCAGCCAAATGCCGGGTAGTCATGCCTACGTAGGCAAGGTTCGTATCGTAGTCATGCCTACGTAGGCAAGGTAGTCATGCCTACGTAGGCAAGGCTCGTGGGCAAGGCAAGGTTCGTTTTCCATGAAGCTCTTTGCCGTGAGGAAAAGTACACCGTAAACTCTTTCCAGATTTTAAAAAGTTGCCATACTGAGTATGAAACTAAAATCCATGAAGCTCTTTTGATCAAAAAACTAAATCCTAAATTAAATAAGCAACTTTATGCTAAAGGTGCCTCTTTCTTGCTAAGTATTGTCTAATTTCCCAAATTTTCTGTTACGTCATAATATCATAAGTTAGTTCTTACCTTGATTTGACTTGATTTTCTCTTTAATTCAATTCACCTTTACTATCACATTAATAATTATTCTAACTGAATTGGTTTATTTCACGCTAAAAACTTTATGCTGTTGCTTGTTTGACTGTAATTTTAATCTGATTGCTTTGCTCCAAAACTGGAAAGGCATTTTTATTTTGTTAGATAATAATTTTAAGTATTTCCTCATATAATGTACGTTATTAGTCAAGTATACGTAATTTATGTTGCCGTAATGCTTCTATTTCCTTTACAGATGTTTATGTATTATTGTTTATAATATCCTGAGGAGGGCTTAATTGTTTTAAGCCGAAAACGTTCGATATGTTTTGCTTTTAATAAAAAAAAAAATGTTAAATCCAACAAAGTTGCTGCTTATTGCATTGATATACTTCTACAATTACTTTGGGGATCTAAACTTTGGACAAACATTGACGATGTTTATAAAAACAAAGAATTTAGTACTGTTACGTTCGAAAAACGATACAAAAACTTTCTTATTAGCAAATACTAAATTGGCCTCTGCTACAAAATTATTTAATTTCTCAATACTAAATTAATCTCTGTTACAAAATTATTTAATTTCTCAATTTATTTAAAGCTTGATACGTGCAGTATACTTTTTCAACTAAACTTGTTGTTTGCTTTTCTCGCACAGTGAAGATTACTGGTTTACATTGTACAATGCACAGCCTATCATTTAATTAATTTATTGAGCCCATTTTATTCTATTTTCCTACTGTGAACTGAGCACACTAGGAAGCATCTTCACTTGTAAACTTTCAAGGTTTTTGGTGTTTCCTAGCCAATACTCCATATTAATATTAACTTTTTTAAAGTGATGATTGTGTTTGTATTTTTCTCTTTTTCTCGGTGTATTTGGCGAACAACAAACTTGATTTGATTCGATTAGTTTTCGAGCTAAAGCTGTTTAAACCTCCGATTGGCATTTCAGTTTTTGCTCGGAAACCCGTATTACGTGACCGATTGACCCCAAAATTTGCACTAAAATGATTCATACGTGCCCCATTCCAGGTCTAAATTTCAAGTTTCTACCTTCAACCGTTTCAAAGTTATAGCGTTTTTGAGCTCTGGTTGCCAATAATTCGTAATTTTGCACGAAAAAAACTTAGGGTTTCCGACCCGAAGCGTCGCGGATGTCCCAATAAACCACAAAAACAACTTCTGGAGTATTTCCAAAGACGTGACTATTTCAGCGGAAAATTTTTAGTTTTAAGTTAGGGTTTGTCTTAGATTTGCCTTAGAACTAGTTAAAAATGTAGACAAAACTTTTTGACAAGTAGCCTTCTTAGTTTCAACCTAAAGCTGCTCAAGCGTGTCACTGGTGACAATTACAAGCTGAAACTCACGATTCAGGAGAAGCTGGATCTGTCGCTCGAGAATGTGGAAGTGTTGTTTCACCGTTTTTGAGAATGACTGACTCTCCGTTGTTCGAGGTTGAAAACCGGCGAGGTTGATATTGGCTTAGGGGGGCCAGATTTACTTTTATTCTGGTTAACCTTCCTCGGTATTCCAACACTCGATAAACATACAATCTTCGGTTATCAAAAGCATAGTAGAAGCCGTTTTTGCGCACAACGCGAATTGTCGGTAACTCGTTGACGCTCATAAGCCCTTTTTGAATTTTGTTGATTGTGTCTTCTAAACTTCTACCATTTCTAAACTTTGGATTAATACTGTGGTGCATAAATCTAATCTTAGAAGGCGGTAATTCTATTTGCTTTGACATTATCTATTGTCTTAATAAAAAGCACTGACAGTGAAATTTTTTTTCACCTCTATCTCGATCTTGTACACATACAAAATGCTAGTAACAAGCTACTTTTCCTTCAGCAAATAATCTTATGACATCAAAAAGTGTTTCCAAATCTTGTTTTTGAATTTTAATGTTAGAAAAGCTGAATCCGAGTTTTATTTGAAAACAAAATCAAACATTTAATTTTCTATTGTTTTTTTTTTTAAGTTAAGATGCGATTTCAGCCAAAGAGCCTGCATAAATTTTATAACGTAAGGAAAACTTAAATCAAAAAAAAATTGTGGAAGCTTGTTTTTGAAATCAGGCTCTCCGTTTAGGTGCTTTTGTTGTAGCATTATTTTATTTGTTTTTCTGTGTGTTCTGCCTTGGTTCTGCGTACAGCACATATTACCTAGGTTACACCAGGCATGTCGGTGTCATGCAGTCATCACCAGAAAGATTTGGAAGAAAATATAAATGACCGTACAAGAAGGCCAGAGCGTTATTTTTCACAAAAGCTCTTTTGCATCAACAATTTTTATAAATAACGATTTAAAGAAAGTACAAAAAAGTTGACGCACGCCAAAGAAACCAGTTTTTTTACTGCTGTAGTGAACTGCACTAAATTTATTTATTATTCATTATTATCGTGAATATTGGTGCATTATAACAGCGGTGGTTTACTAGCACCATAACAAAATTTAATGAAAAAACACAAATATATACAGTACATGAAATGCTGTGGATTTTAAAATTTTGGTTGAAATTAAAAAAGAACCCGCACTTGTGAAGCGACAGCAGGCGCTTGGTATCACTACAGAAACGCTCAAAAAGTAAACTGATAGAAAGAAAAACAAAATTTTAGCATTTCGTATAACAGCACGTATCAACCAGAGTAATTTACTTTAAAATATAAGACACTTTTACTGTAGGAACGAAATAAACAAAATGAGTTTGTCAGGGACACATCCTTAGAGAAAAGGTAATCACAAAAATGTTTTTAGGATCAACTATAACTTTATAATTATGTACTACCAAATTACTGTATTTACATATATTGCACTTTACAAGAAAGAAACATAATCAGAGAGTGGTTGCGGTGGAGAAAACTAACCCCAAACGGTAAATGACTACGTTTTAAAATAATGGGCATTAATGCCCGCTTAGTTTTGCCCCACCCAAGCCAACTCATGCTGAGAAAGAACAAATAAGCTTTTACGAGTATTTTTAAGTGATTACGTTTCACACATTTTCATCGATACACAAAATGGTAGTGAGTATAAGATTACACAATAGCCATTAACATTTTAAATGACCCGATTGAAGGAGCAAGTATATCGAATAAGATGGGAATACACCTCATTGTTCGATAATATAGATTTCAAATCCAAGTTTACGCCTAATCTTTTCACAGCACTTCTGAGAATATTACGACTAGTTGAATAATTTGGGCAAACAAAAATAAAATGTGGGACAGTTTCCGGAGCTTTGCATTTGGAACACAAATTAGTGTCATGGCGGTTTATTCTAAATAGATACTGATTTGAGCAGCATGAAGCAGTTTGAAGTCTGAGAAGTTGTTTTGATTGAAAGGAAGGTACATTTGGGACATTTGGAAATAAAAATTTGTATTAGCCACTGGTAGGATAAGCGATGTAATGACGATTCTATTTCTCATAAATATGATCTCGAATGAATGATTTGACTTCTGAATAAGATAATTTACTGTCGGCTCGTTTAATTTGAACGTCATTTGATGAGCATTGTACGACAGATCTGAAAACATGTTTGGTTAAGTTATCAGCAATTTCGTTGCCAGAAATCCCGAAATGACTAGGAACTCAGAGAAAATTAACTTGCAAATTAGAATTAGTTAGATAGTGATTCAATAACAAAATTTTATTCAAAATGTACTGCTTACCCCACTTCTTTGAATTCTAGGGCCTTGAAAACAGAATAACAATCGGTTACAATGAAGCTTTTCCAGGGTCTATTTGTGGCTATCCAACGTAAAGCCAATAGAATAGCATAAAGTTTGGCAGAGAAAGCAGATCCAAGGTGATTAATCGCTATTGATTTTTCTGTATTTGTTTGCTGTACAAAGAAAGCAGAACTGGTGCCATGCTGACTTTTGGAACCGTCGGTAAATAAAAGAGTGAAATCCGCATAATCACTATTAATTACATATGAAAAACAGGATATAATTAAATAATTATTACCATTTTTTTGCAAAAAAAATGTTTAGATCAACAACCGGCTACCAATTTGCCAAGTAGGAATGTCGGGCAACACGATAGTACTTAAATTCTTGCTAGGTTTATAAAAGAAACCTTTTGTTCTCACATTCAAAGAACAGAAACCAGGATTATCTGAAACCTCTCCTGCCAACTGCCCTGAACGACAAATGAGCTAGGGTGATTGGTAAATGATCCCAAGTAAGCTCTGAAATTCAAACATAGCTGTTCAAATTTTAGTTTTAACGGCATCTCGTTGCAGTGAACTTGCAAACAATTTATAGAAGTGCTACGCATAGCGTAAGCACATATCTTCAAGCACTCAGTTTGAATTTTTTCAATTTGTTTTTAAGTTGAACCGTATTCAACGATTGGGCGGATTAATGCTCTGTAAATGCATAAAAAAGGATCTTTTGACACTCCCCAATTTGTTCCTTTTGACATCCGAAGCAAATTAATGCGTTTGAGACATTTGTCATGCACATAACTAACATGTGCATTATACAGATCATTTTCCTGAAAAATAATGCCCAAGTATTTGAATTGATGTTTAACTTCAATTGTTTGATTGTTTAAGATCAAACAAACTTGTTTGTTCTTACGCTTCTTTGTAAATAGAAGTGCTGCTGATTTGTTAATTGACATCTTAAAACCATTCATATTGCACGATGCATTAATTTTGTTGAGTGAGGATTGATTTAGTTTGTTCAAAATTTTAATATCAGTATCAGTTTCCCAAAAACACATACAGTATCATGTGCAAAAAGTTCAACTTCGGAATTTAAGTAGGTCGGTAATTCGTCAATCATGACAGCAAAAAACAAAGGGCTTAGCACACTTCCTTGCGGAATGCCATTGTGCAAGTTCTAAACCTGTGAATGAACCGAGGAAATTCCAACTTGAAAAGATCTGCTGGTCTAAAAAAAGCTGTTATAAAATTTAGCATAAATCCATTGACACCTAAATTTAAAAGTTTTATTGATCTCTATAAACTAAATCGCATGCTTTTTCGAAGTCAAGAAACACAGCTAAAACCGATCTTTGGTGGCCAGGGTTGCTACAATTCTAGGAAGCTACAAATATTGCATGCAATTTTTGAGAAATCCATCGCTTTGATTTCGCCTAACTTTTTCTGCATGGGTAGATAGGTGTACAACTTGCATTTTGCAAAGGGGGAGGGTCTTAAACAAGAAGTTAGTTTTTTTTTTGTTTAAGCAAATGTCTCGATTGGGCAATGCACAAAGCAAACTGGTGCAACTTAACCGTATTATAGGCAGAGCCCACAACTGCTAGCGATTTTTGTGGATTTTTAAGAAAAAAATAGCATTTTTAGTGCAGTTTAGATTAGATCACATTTTCAACGTTTTTAGAGCCATTTGATACAATTAAATAGCTAAGATATGGAAACCAATCGCCCAGCCATAGGCGTAGCCAGGGGGGGCCCAGGGGGCCCGGCCCCCCCCCCCCAATTAAAATACCACCAATGATGAAAAATTATGACAACATGGCCCAGCGATGCTTAGTTGCAGTTTTTTTTCAGTAATTACGCACATAACAGTAATTAACAATAATGTTAATGAAGACAAGGGAGCCCCGGGCCCCTAACTAACAACCAAGGGGGCCCAGGGCCCCTAACTAACAACCAGGGGCCCCGGGGCTCCTGAGAACCAGGGGCCCATAGCCCTAACTTACGACCAGGGGGCCGCAGAGCCCCCAACCGACAACCAGGAGCCCCAGGGCCCCTACCTAACGAACAGGGGGCCCTGGGGCCTCTAACTGACGACTAGGAGCCCCCAAGGCCCTTAAGTAATAACTAGAGAGCCCCATGGCATCTAATCGACAACCAAGGGGCCCCAGGCCCCTTAGCTGACAACTAGGGGGCTCCAGGGCCCTCAACTGACAACCAGGGGGCCCCGAAGCCGCTAACTGACAACCAGGTGCTCCCAGGGCCTCAAACTAACAACCATGGGACTCTGGGGCCCCAAACCGACAACCATGAGGGCCCCTAACTGACGACCAAGGGCCCCTTAATTCAAATTTTAAACAATTCATATGCATAACCTGAGAGAAATCTAAGAGTTTTGTCCTAAAAGGTGCAACCCCACGCCCTCGTTTAACGTTATTATGAACTTAATGCTATAACACAGGCGGTAATGCAAACCCCCCAATGGAAATACTACCAATGATAAATATAATGAGAGCATAGCCAATACGTTGTCCTTGTCCGGAATTGCAGTTTCTTTGATTTAGGATTTACGCGAACAAAAGTAAGTAATAATAATGGCGATTACGTGTCCACGTCATAATAATGTCATGCAATTCCTGGAGGTTTCAAAAATCTGTCAAGTGACTTGACTTAAGTTCTCCACGTTTTGGAAAAAAGTTATTTTAATTTTGCTTTAAATGTTTTTTTTATGAAAGAACTTAAGGGCGCGATCTTATCTCAAAATCATAGGCGAAGCCAGGGGGGTGGCCCAGGGGGCCCGGGCCCCCTCAATCGAAATGCCACCAATGACAAAAATTTGACAAAAGAGCCTTGTTTCTTCATTTTCAGTTTCTTTTAGCATCTTTGCGTACAGCAGTACACGCGTACAATAACAATTAACAATAAATAATATTGACGACCAGGGGGCTCGGCGCACCTTCTTAATTCAATTTTTTCCTACCAATTTAGACGTATAACAAGGCTGAAATCAAGGGTTTTTGTTCTAAAAGTTGCTACCGCAGGCCCTCATCTAAACTTTTTATGAACGTAATGCAATAACCAGCGCCGTATTTGCCATATGGCACAGTGCCAGGGCCCCGCGCTCAGATAGTAGAACTTTTTTTGGTCTTCGCTTATATTTGGCAAGAAGATGTTGCAAAAATCCCCGAAGTGCCAGGGGCCCCGCGCAATGTAAATCCAGCCCGGGAGTAACATGTTTAGCAACCATTTATTGTACCATTTTTCAATAACGATTCACCTCCACCTTGCCAGTTTCTACGCACGAAATACTTTCAAAAAATAGCTAGGAAAATGCTCATTTAACAAATTATTGAATTTTAATTGAGGGGGCACATTTTAATAGAGTACTCCTATGACTGGTTTAACTTCATGATAAAACAAAAATCTCCAAGGAAAATCTTTGAGTGGATTATTATTTACTGCTAAAATATTGCTGGAGGCAATGTGCCTTATTTCCCCCTCCTTGGACCAAATCTCTTACAATTAAAATTTTACACCATAATGCAGAGTTTTAAGCATGTTTTGGACTTTAATTACAAGTAAAAGGAGGATTGAACAATTAAATTTTTTTGATTGGCTTTCAAATGTTAAAAATCTAGCTCTTTCAAATGGCTGTGAACACGTGCAAAATGTGATCCAATGGGATTAAAATAGCTTTTTTTTCCAAAAACTTACAAAAATCGTCCAGCGGCTGGGGGCTTCGCCCCCAAACCCCCGTCTGTGATACGTTTGAGTACACTAGCTTACTCAACACGTCTCCTACGTTAGACATTTGCACATTCTAACAATTAGTTTTCGCCCTCTCCCTTCACCAAAATTCTGGTTTAGTGCCAACAGGCTACGGCTTCAGATCTTTCATTGTGCGATGTCTTTGTCCTACAAAAAGTTCCTTTTTTGAAAATTTCTTATGACGTCATTGCATGTGGTTTGTGGTTTGGGCCCCTCCCAATCAAAAATCCTGGCTACGCCTATGCGCCCAGCCCCCCTTTAACATAGGTCAAGTCCAAAGCACGTTTAAACGCTTGCATTTTGGCTAAAGTTTTAAACTTTAGTTGAATTGTTCAAATTCTCTTTTTTGTTGACAAATGATTTAAAGCTGAAACCTCCCCTCCTCGCCCGTCCCTGGTTGGGCCACTGCGTGTAGACTGCAGACTACCATAAAAGATGTTGGTGTGAATCGAAAAAGGGCTGTTTTCATTACTAGCAACCACGAATTCGTAAAGTACTCAGGGTCTGACGTTCTATTTCGTCATCATTCACGGCGGCCTTTGATATTCTGCCTAACCATTACGGTATTAATTGTTCTGCATATTCCCTACATTTGTTGTTGTTGTAGCGCATATTTATCCTCCTGTCACCGGACAGGGTCAGACGCTAACTTATTCGACGATCCGCACACTTTTCATTGCAATGACTACTTCGTAATTGGAGTAATCTGCACCTGCTTTGGAGTTTTCGATGATCCAATGTTCCAGTGGATTTCTTCGTATTCTTGTCCACTGAATTTGCTGCATGTTCGAAGCCACCCAGTAGACATAATCATCGTAAAGCGTCTTATACAAGGACGCACCAACGTGACCAGGGTGCGGGTTGAACCCAGATCATTCGATCAGGGTCGTCGTAAAAACGACTCCTTTACCCTTTCCGCCGCGCTATTTGCCACTAAATTTTTATTCAACAACATTCTATTTTGATTCTCGAATATCATATCCATTATGAAGAAAAACTAAACAGAAAACGATTAAAGCAAAGACTAGATTTAAACCCAGTCTTGTTATCAGTAAATTTCAGTAAAAGAAGTTCATCAATCACGTGACCTCTCCAACCCGCCTTAGTGGAAGCCTATAGCATACCATTTGCTACGAGTCGCAATTTATTGAAAATAGTAGAACGATAATGAAAAAAAAATGCAAGCGCATCACAAAAGCCCAGCTATTTGAAAAAAATGGAAATAAAGCACTGAAGCAATAGCGAGGAATCAAAGCAAAAAAAAATCAAAATAAAAGTATATTCAAAGTGTAAATATTGGACACAGTGTAGCCCACGGCTCATCACTACTGCGGCACTTTCTATGAACATTTCGCGGATGTTGCTTCGCGTAATAGTAGAGATAGGCCCCCGTCAACTTGTTACATCTCGATTAGGATGAATGACGATTTTTCTCGTTTAGTTTCACCAATTATCCAAAATTGAGCAAATATTATCAAACTAACAACGAAGAATAATTCTTTTCGTATTGCGATTGCTCGAAACCAAATTTTTGATTAGGGGTCGAGGTGCGGTTTAAACCCAAACTTTCTTTTTCGCAATATATCTCAACTGGGGAGCGCGAGGGGCTAAAGCCACTTTAGCTCCGCCTGGCTGCTGCACTGCTCGAAACATTGTTTTGCTTGCATTGCAGACCAGAGATGAAAACCGATCGGGACCGGTCGGGTCGAGATTCTTCGATCGGCCGGTCAAGCCGGTTGAAACATCGGTCAAATTCTCCTTTCTTACAACTAAAAGACAGTTAAACACCAACCGAAGTATACATCTATGTTTTATTATAAATAAAACTTTTTGTGAAAAACAGTATTAACAAACCACACCTTTTGAAAACACTTGTTGAATGGTTTCAAGCTGTCATTAATATGCTGTGGCCATTAAGACATGCACATCCAGGGATGTATTTATGAGGGGGGCATTGTGCCACGCCCTTCCTCCTTTGGGCCACGGGACAAAGCAAAATAGTGCAAATATACGTTAAAATCGCGCAATCAGATAATAATAAAGCATGCATGTGGATGAGGCTTACGCTACCTGGCATTTTAGCATCATTTTAATCAGCTTGAGAGTAGAAGTTGCACAGATTTTAGATTTTTTAGTACATGCTAAAATCATGCCGCCTTGAAGAACTTTTTTCAACTTAAATTTACCACACTTTACACTGAGCAAGAAAGACATAGCTCTTAGTTTTTTATATCTAACTAACCATGGCCTGTTCTGACGTAGCATTTCTACAAACTGCTGGGGAACATTATATTTTGAATGTTTTCCAGCCAATGTCATAACATTTTAGTGTTTGCTGCTCGGCAAATTGCAAATAATCTGTCACCAACAGCTAAAAAACTTTAACTTCTTTTCTTGGCCTTACGCATAATATCATTAGAAAGAACGTCCAATAATTTAGCTTGTGCTCTCCAGTTCTTTTTATGCTAATTTTGTGCACGTTTTGCGCTATTCAAAACAGGTCTTTCAAACCGAAATTTAACCTGAAAAGATCTTAAACTTGAGTTATTTTTGCAAAAAGCATAAAAATTTTTTTCATTTTTTTTTCTGAGACCTCCATCCGGAGTCACAAATTTTAACACCTCACCCATTGCCCCCCTTCCCTTTTGAAGATTTTTCATCAGATGCATTGAACAGTGAACAAAAACCTTCGATAGAAAAA
Organism: Trididemnum nubilum; assembly: GCA_963965965.1. Lineage (NCBI taxonomy): Eukaryota > Metazoa > Chordata > Ascidiacea > Aplousobranchia > Didemnidae > Trididemnum > Trididemnum nubilum. The sequence goes on along the minus strand of OZ014474.1, from coordinate 11,690,110 downwards.
ACGGTTGACCGGGCCGGTCAGAAACCGGTCGACCCACCGGTCAACCGGCGTAGATTTTGAAATTTACCGATCGGGTCGGGTCGAGAAAATCCCATCCGGTTCCATCTCTGTTGCAGATTGCTATGGCCCGATCTACACCGGGCGTAAAATCGTGAGCGTACGAGCGTATCCTTAGTTTATTATAACAAAGTTGCAGCTTGTTATACGCTGGATAGGTAAGACAGTAAATCAAGCGTTTAGAATTTCTGTTGAAATAAACTAGAAATACCCTCGAACACTCAAAATTTCACTCCCAAAGCTGCACACTCTACACAATGCTATGTTGATGTACATTGAATGTGTTAACAACATAATGGATATCGATCAGTAGTCGAGTGGATAGAGCGTCTGCTACTACTGTAAAACGGTAGACTCAGGTTCGATTCCCAATCGGGTGAAACTAAAGACTATAAAAATTGGTATTCATAGCTTCCCTGCTTAACGTTCAGCAATTAAAGGGACAGTGTGAAGCCTCCAACGTCAACGTGTGTAGTAAACTAGTGGGCACTGGGCAGATGGCAGCTAGGCTCAGAGACCGAAACGTCTCTTCGCTGTATTCTGATTCAGACAACTTGGTGATTTGCATGTGGTCAAAATTGCATCGGCCATCATCAAGAAAATTATTACAAAGGTAAAGTAGTCTTCAACAAAAATGTCAAAAAGATTCTGCAAATAACAACAATGAACCTTTACAACTCATGTTACATTGAGTAAAATTTTTGCTTCATAGTAATCTGCAAAAATTAAAAATAGTATTATATAGAGCAAAACACGAATCACCAAAAGTAACCATAAAAAACTGAATGGGAAAATATCGCCATTCGTTACCCATCATCAGGTAGGCAACTTTTTTTGCTAAGGGGAAAACTCGAACCAAAAATTTTCTGTTCAAAAAACTTTGCAATTTTGGTGGTGCGGTGAGCATACTGGTGCTACTCAAGCTTATAATATACGGGAGTGGGGAAAGGCCAAGCCCCAGAATCTACGCAATTTTTGTAATTTTCGGAATAAAATAGCCATTTTAATGCCATGTGGATCTCATTTTGCACGTTTGTAAAGCCACTGTAAAGAAATAAACCGCAAAAATTTGGAAGGCAACCAAAAGAATTAAATTGCCCTGTTCTTTATACTCTCTTTTGCTTAAAAGTCAAATCCGAAACCCGTTGTTGAAGTTGAAATGATCTGTTTATCTCCTAATACCAAGCTAGTAGTTGAATAAACATGTACCGTAATCCTGTTAATCCGTAGTTATGTTTATTTTACATCATATTCACGATACTAATCTTTGCTATATTCTGATTATACTAGATGTGTTTTTGTAAAAAAATGCTACAATACTATAGCTTTTTTATTTAGTTATTTTTTCTACTTTAAACACATTACACTTCTTTTTATAATTATACAAGAACGATTTTTAAGACTACAAGGCGAATTTTTGCTTAAAAGTTAAGAACTAATTAAGAACAAAGTCAGCCTCATCATGAACAAAATAATTAACGGGTCAAATTTAAAAATCAAGATAGTAATTTTTGTTATGCAGTGCCGTATTGTAATGAAATAAACAGATTTGGCAATCGTGGCCAGTGGAATGTTTGCTCTTGCAGCTTTGATATTCGACGAATTTGTATACATAGCAGCTTTTTACCAATCAAGAAACATTTTCAGAATTAGTGTCACCGTATTCTTCAATAAATTTTAAAAACAAATGAGGCTGAAATTTTGTGAAGAACAGCCAGCCTTCTCCCAAGTATAGTAGTTATAATGAAAAACTAAAGTGTACGGTAAACGCGTTACTGCGCGTACATCCTACATTCAAGATTTTGCTTTGCAATTTAAGTGTTTGAACGAAATATATCTCCAACAGCCGAAGTTTTCCATTAAACATAGGGCTTATTTCCAAATAAAGGTTATATATTCATCCTTTTTTTTTTTGTCAAGTATGACACTTACCGCTAAAAGTGATACGGATCGTAATCACATGGATCATCATAGTCATCATATTCATCATCATAATCACCATATTTTTGATTCCTGAAAAAAATAATTGCGGTTAAAAAATGCTTCAGATGTGACGTTGCTCATTCCAGGAGCAGCAAATAAAGTAATGGATCGTGTGCACTACTGTGCTGGTTAACATTCCACAAGCTTACTCGTAATATTTCGAAAACAAATTATGAGTTTAATGTCAAAACCTCATGGAATAAAAGATAACATTGGCATGCAAACAAAAATTAGCAATTCCTTAAGAGCTATATACAACAATCAATAATTGTTCGGGAATTTACGTTCAAAGTAATTTAGGCTGGAAAACCCTAATGGAAGGAATCATCTTATAGGTTGAACCAGTTCAAATACCATGTACCTGTCCAAAAGCCACAATTAGCTTCACAAAGGGTTCTATATAGGCAATGGAGCTTTTAGCCGGTTCGCTCGAACCAGTGCTGAATTTAGAGAACCAGTTGTCAAAAATTGCTTGCGTGGATAACCGGCGCCTTTGATTAGGACAAACTGGTTCCCAAATTTTGAGAACCGGTTCGAGGTCTCGTTCCTGCTGAATATCAATAGCATCATTGGTTTTAGATGAAATTTATGATAGGTAATTTATTTTGATGTATTTTCTACAGTTTTATGTTTCTTTCATTTCAACATTGATTGCGCCGAAATAAAATAAAATTTTTAAGAATTGTTGATTAACTTAGCGGCACTGAAAACTTTCTTACTCCAAAATATCAACAACTCGCTCCACCAGGTCAAGGAAGTCAAATCCATGATTGTAATCCTCGTCTTCGTCTGCGCTCATTCTGTAAGTACGTTGATTTAATACATGAGGCCTACACAATGCGTAGGTGGACTTTACCTTACGGTAGCAGATTCGCTTGCACCGCTGCCCAACAATAACAATAATAATACCCTTGGAAATTACACAAGGAAGCTAAATTTCTTATCGCGTTTTCTACACAAACAAAAGGCAATAAAAAATAGTTTAAATCTCTTTCGACTCAATTAAGCTAAGGTTTTAACATTAAAGCACGATGGCATACACTATTCAGCTTCTGTACACTTATGTCCCGACTCTTGTAACGATGAAGAAGTCAATGTGTTCATCACATGCTCAGTCCTCAACCACTAAAATAATTCCTAGTGTAGAGATTCGACAGGAAAATTTATCAATCGACCGAGTTACAAAACATATAGAATTTCGAACAAATGATAGGTGTGATTCACGCCCCCGCGATGATTTCATCCAGCTTTGACACAAAAGTAGATCGAGCGTTTAAGAACTGGTGTTAACGAACTCGAAGGAGATACGTAGTAATGACGTATTCTGGCGCGGGCATCATGCTTTTCGCCGCTATATAAATACATGTTAAGCAAATGATGCACAATGCGATTCACGTTACATTAAGTATTTTTTTACGAGTATAACTCCATAACTAAACTACAGTAGAATATGATATCGCAAGCGATATCCGGGGACTTCGCTAAAGTATCTAACTTTACTGAACTAAAGAACTTCACAATTGCATTAAGCGTGTTTATGGTTGTTGATCTTCAAATCTGAAATACATCGCTTTCAAATTATTTCATAATGTTCCATTGACTTGATTAGGTTTGTGGTTAACAGCTTTCAAAATTTAAATGTCTAGAAAAGGAAGCTATAAATATCTATTAATTCTCTCTTCAACTTTTAAGGACTTTGTTGAATTTTCACTTAGCAGCGCAGCGCACTTGTTAAAATTGCGGTTACAAACAAAATCCTCGTTAAAACAAACAGAACTTTTTGATCTGAAAATGCCAATATGATTTATGGATTTTGAAACTTGACCTGAAATTTGACACACAATCCTAAATATCAAATCTACACCTCAACTAATTTTATATCAGCACATGTATGAACAGTTCTACTAATTTTTCTCAAAGTTTAAGAACTAAATCAAACAATGCCTGCTTAGCAATCAGCGTGGAAAACGATACCTACTCAAACAAAATTTAGAAACAAAAAATCAAATTCTTTAAATTTATAAGTGTAATTGGCTTGCGGAGTCTAACTTTACGATGACTTCACATCAAAAATGTATATCAATTTACTGAACTCGAATCTTTCCAGATCCCTTGGAATGGTGTAATGTTTATAGTCAAACAACTATTTACCAAAATTATCGACTTCTTTTGCACATTACGCCCTTTTTAGTTTATTGGGACTTCGCACGCGTACGCGTATGGCCTTTGTTTTTACTCGGCCATTTTGATAGATAAGCAGTGAAATTTATTGATTTGCTTATAAGTAAAAAATGATTCAACATAGAAAGTTGAATTTTGGATATAACACAACAATAATTAAAAGCATCGTGTATGTCGATTTTGAGGAACCTAGGTCACGTGATTGTGATTTAGGAACTCTAAATTTGTGAAAAAAATGCCATTTTTGCATTGAAAATTTATTAAATCGCTAATAACTATAAATTTGCAGAACGTGGAACACTGAAACTTGAACACCACTTGGGTATAGATAGAGGCTGTATGCGCACCAAGTGTGGAAGCGCCAAGTCACGTGATCGCGATTTCGTAGGCCGAAAATCGGCTAAAAGTGGACAATTTTTAGCCGGTGTATCTCGGTACCGACGGATATTAATGAAAAAAAGTTTTGTGTTTTTTAAACATACTACTTACGGCCTTTATCATGGTTATATTCATTTATTCTGCCTTGGATAAAATTTTTCCTTATTTTTTTCTTTTTCCATTTTTTCTTTTTTTTTCTTCTATCACTATCTGCTTTTAAACCACAAAACGCACATGGATCATACTGTGAACTATTATAGATATTCAAAAGTACTGGTGCCCACTTGAAATTGGTGTGCCACGATGGGGGTTCTCCCAAACGGGCCTTCCAAAATTCAAGCTTTTTTATCTTAAAAGCTAGCCCAATGAAATTTTGAAGGTAAGTAATTACAAGAGAAATATGAAATTTGACAAAATTTGGGGGTACCAAAATGAAGGGATCCCCCTCAAACAAGGTTGCCAAAACTTAAACTTTTTAACTTTTTAAGCTAGACACATGAAATTTTCAGGATAGGCAAACATAAACAAAAGATAAACTTTGACAAAATTTGGGAAAACAAAAATGAGAGAATCCCCCTCAAACGGGGCCACTAAAATTCAAACTTTTTAACCACTCATATTAGACTGATAAAATTTTCAAAATAGCTAAATATATGTGAAAGATATATCACATGCCAAAATTTGGAGCTACCACAACGAGACCTCCTCAAACGAGGATAGCAAAATTTTAAATTTTTAATTGTTTAAGCTAGACACATAAAATTTTCAGGATATACAAATATGAAGAAAAGATAGAATTTGACAAAACTTTGGAGTACCACAATGGGGAGGTTCTCCTCAAACAGCTCGATCAAAATTAATAGTTTTTATTCACTTAAGCTGGACGCGTGTAATTTTCAGGATAGGTAAATATAATAAAAAGTTATAATATGACAAAATTTGGGGGTACCAAAATGGGGGTCCCTCAATTAGGTCCTCAAAAATTTAAACTTTTCAACCATTTAAGCTTGGCATAAGAAAGATTCGGAGTAGAAAGGAAAGATAAAGTTATGACTAATTTCATTTGCCACAATTGGGTGGTCCTCCTCAAATATGTCTTTCCAAATTTGGAATCACTCAAGCTTAAAGAAAAATGAAATTTTTAACATAGGTAAAAAGATAACACGAAAAATTTGGGGGATGCCATACTACAGGGATCCTCCAATTATGTTAACACCTGCCCCCATTAACTACAAAAGTTATACAATTCAAATCTATTAAATAGATTAATATGAACCAAAAGATTAAAAGTAACAAAATTTGGTAGACCACATTGAGGAGACCATGCCAAATGGTCCCTGAAAGCTAATTGCATTCCAATTTTTCAGGGTATAACTTATGTAAGTATTATGGTTTCCCAAGAGTCATTCTTGTCTGAGAATTTACTAAATCAATCGTTTTATGCTGGAAGCCTTTTCTCTATGCCGTCATTTTGATATCCTCATCTGTCAACACGATTGTATACGGACAATAATTTCTAGCTTTTATGTGCACAAAGACACATTACCCATTGAAGTTCGAGCAGATAAGACACATTAGTTGACGGCATGGGTAGCTTCTTAGCGGTCGACAATATTTTTGTGTTAATTTGCTGGTATCCTATAGTTTTTAGTACTTTACTGATTAATTGTGTTTTTAATAAAACAAATTAGTTATGGGAATTTAACGCAAAATTTTGAAAACCGTTAACCACAAACCTGATCAAGTTAATGGAATATTATGAAATTCGAAAGCGATGTATTTCCGATATGACTATCAACAACCATAAATACGCTTAACGCAGTTGTAAAGTTCTTTAGTTCAGTAAATTTAGATACTTTTGCGAAGACCCCGGATATCGCTTGCGATGTCACGTTCTAGTTTTAACAGCTTTGATGTTATTCGCTCTCAAAGTTTAAAAATCTGAAAAAGTTATCAAAATAATCAAGCAACGTCATTTAAAAAGCTATAAGAGTTCTCAACAGTTTTTCATTTTATTATGAAATTACATAGAGCGAACTTTTAAATTTCAGTGACTTTATTACATCAGCCAAACTTGACGCTAACTACGACTAGAACTAGAACGTGACATCGCAAGCGATGTCTGGGGACTTCGCGACATTATTCGACTTTTACTGAACTTTATTAAGCTTTAAAATAGTGTCCTATTGCTTCGAATGAATTTGTAAAAAATGTGGTCGTTGATAGTCAAATCAATAATTTAAATGCGCCACTTTCAAATTTTGTGTTACTTACTGCATTCGCTTTGTGATTATTCGAGTTCAAAATTTAAATCAATCGAAGTTATCAAAAATAATCGAGTAACGTCATTTGAAACGCTCGCATAACAGTTTACAATACAACTTCAAATCTCAGCACTTTTGACGGGTTGTAAAACTGTTTTTACTCCATTTGAAATAACATAAAGCGGTCTTTACAATTCCAACGACTAACACTCAAATTTCTTTACATCAATCAAAGTTACAGCCAGATATGATTCTGAAAATGCTCTTTCGCATTGCAATTCAATATACGAGTATAGTATTTGGGTATACCGGTTGCTTCGAAATTAAAGCCCCAACAAAAATTCGAAAAATAATTCTCAATAGCATAAACTACAATAAAAAAGTGCTAAAATCATGCAAATTTACCACAGGCATTTATTAAAGTTTTTTTACCAAATCGTTCATGCTTTTGCCCCAAAGCCGTCATTCTCGAGTGGTGTAATTTGACGAATTGCAAAAAAAGCGGAGAATCAAAATTTATTTTCCCTAGTTTATGCTTCACTCACAAATTGTCACAAGTCAATGAGAATAACTTGGTAAACTATCCCAGTTTTCTATACGCCCTTTAATCCACGCGATCTTTCGAGATGACTACCCAGCATGTTTTTGTGAAGATTTGCTAAGAAGGAGAGAGGTGCTGAGAACTAAGCTACTCGACATGAAAGCGGAGAAAATTGGAAATCAAAAATAGCTTAGTAGAAACTTACGTTATTGAACTTCAAACCAGTATAATGAAGAAAACTTCATAAATTTTCATGTAAGCGATAAAGGGAGGGACCCTAATTTCAAAAAGCGCTATATACCTATCGAATCCATTATTTAGCACTAAAACTTCCTTGCTTAATTTCTTCAAAAACCTTGAGCCATACGAAAAAGGGATCCCGTACACGAGCCCTAAAAACACGAGTCCTAAAGACACGACTCCTAAAAGAAACGAGCCCTAAAGGACACAAGTCCTAAAGAACACGAGTCCTAAAGGCACGAGTCCCAAAAGACAAGAGTCCTAAAGGACATGAGTTCTAAATTACACGAGCCCTAAAGGACACGAGTCCTAAAAGATACGAGTCCTAAAGGACACGAGTCCTAAAGGACACGAACTCTAAAGGCACGAGTCCTAAACGACACGAGTCCTAAAAGACACGAGACCTAAAGTATGACTCATAAAACATATGAGTCATTACTTACACGAGTTGTAAAAAAAGTGATCCGTTTGGAGATGCGGCTAAGTATCAATTTCTTTTGACAACCAATTCAACTACGTTTCAAAATATTCGGATGGTTTTGGTGGTCAGAGTTCAGTTTTTCCTCTAGCAAAGCACGCTATAAGGACGTGAGAAAAAATTTTGCTATTTTTATTGAAAGTTTTATTGTGATTGGAGAGTGTCAGCCACTACAACGGTAGACTCGAGTTCGATTCCTAACAGCTGGACAAACCCAAAAACTTAAACATGGTGATCACTGTTTTCTACTTCTGACGTAAGACCGCGGTTTGTTGCTAACTGTTTAGTGTAGTAATCATCAATGTGGAAGTGAAATAATTGTTTAGGGCATGTTAATTATTTAGGGCAAGTGTGCCCCCAATAATTGACTTTTAAATGACTTAACCAAGATAGATATTTTTATAAGTTCGGTCACTATGAAGTTGTTAAATACATTTTAACGTCGTTTGCAATTCCAGTATTAGAAATGCATGGAAAAAATATTTTGACATAATTTAGGAATGCCATCCCACCAAATTATATCTGCCAATAGTCAATTTTTTGAATAACCTAATTGTTTTTAATATCAGCAGGTCTTTCAAAATACTTTGACGTGTTTTGGGGATGCTACCTCTTCGGTAACCCCTAAATAGATCCCCCGAATCTTTTATTTTTAATTTTGAGCTAAAATAACATTTTTTTGATATCAGTAGGTATTTAAAAGTAAAAAAAAATAGAAATATAATTAGACGTCTGTTCGAGATAAAAGTTTAAAATTGCTGTTATTAATGTAAAAAATAGATTCTTGGACCAACTTAGTTTCGAAATCGCCGTGCGTATATTAAAACAATGACTCGCACTCTCACAGTGTTATTATAACCGTGTACTTGCGACGTGGTTGTGGATGCATTGCGGAAAAACTACCCATTACATCGGCTACAATATTTTTACTCGCAATCATCATTGGGCGATTTGCTCTTGATCTGTTAATCAAACACTAACTTTTAGCGTCTGGTCGTGCTGTTGATGCAAACGAGTTTCCTCCTCACGTGAATTAAAGTTACAATCATTTCTCAGAGTTTTAAACCACCCATCATTGTTTTGAAATAGCGTATTTGAAAGTTTTTACTTGTTCCAATTTTAAAAATTCAACCGATCTGATGTTTTATCGGAGACAATTTATCACAACGGCTTTAAACGTTTTCGCTAATTAATGAGTTTTAAAACTGCAAGAAGAAAAAATATTTGCATTTTGTTGTTTTTCATTGAATGGCAGAAGATTTTACAACATTCATGTTCATTTTAAATAAAAAAGTAAAAGTTCATTCGTTTTAGAATTAATTTTTACGTTTAATTTTTGCGGAAGAACTTGCTTTTTAACAAACCTCAAATAATAGAAATTTAAAAATTATCAATAATTTCGTCAACTTGAACAGAAAAGTCAAACAACTTATATGAAAACGCAATAGAGTTCATATCCCTCATTCATGGATTAAACTCCTATTTCTTCAATGTTTTCAATACACACTGTGTTTTGATTGCAAAAATACTTTTTTCTTTGATCTTAATTTTCTGCACTACCTTTTTTGCGTATAAGATACTGCAAAACATTCAAAATATAACTTAAAACAATTGTTTTAGGACTATGTCATATTTTATGCTTCTGGCAAGATAAAGTAATAATTTCTGATAATGTAATTAAGTGGCGGCATGATTTTTCGAAGTACAAAAATGTTAGCACAGATCTAATCGTAGGATAACGTCTCTCTTTGTCCTTTTGTTTGCGCTCTTGCGCCGTAGGTCGTTTTCATGTAAGTTGGGGATTTCAAAAATATCTATTAATCTTTGTTAAAATGAAAGAAAGAGCAGAATGTTCTGCATAAAGTGTATTTAGTTACGTTAGGTTCGCATTTTTACAAATTTCTCAAGAAAAATTGTTTTGCGCTGATATTGAACTCTCTTTATTTGATTTTTTGTTTCTTACAATTAAAAAATTTTTCTTTCTATTTTTTACAATTAAATAATTTTAAAAATTTGATCACAATACTCCATTGAAGATTTTAAAATGCAGTTTTCTCAAGTTTACTGCGCTTTGGCAGTTTCAATTCTTCCAAACAAATTTCTTTAGTCACAATATTCTTTATTGGATTAATTGCAAATCAAGAAACTTTAGTTTTCTTTTATTATTGGATTTGTTGCAAACAACGTTCCCTCTCAGAGCTTGTTTGGTGTGCGCGGAATAAAATGCCGTGTGAGCTCCAAAAAAAGGTCTTCGCCGTAACCTGGTTGTCTTTCAGTTTGGAATTTCGGAGTTTTGGTCCCAAATTTAGGTAAAGTTCACAAATATTAGTCCGGAATTTCGGAATTTTGCCCCTCAAATTTAAGTAAAGACTGAAAAAAAAAAAAAGAAAAAGGTCTTCGCCGCATTCTGGTTCCATTTTAGTCCGGAATTTCGGATTTGTTGTTTAAATCATGCATTTGTAAAGTAATTTTATGAAACCTAAATAATGGTCTTGCTTCCGATTGAAAGCACGTATTACCCTTGTCTTATCAAGACTTACGCAGTGCGCGGCAGAACTGAATTACTGCGCTGGGGTTCAAGGAAATATAGACTGCAAACAAACTTTAATTTTCAGACAGTCTGTGCGCATTCAATTTTGACAAAAAGAACTCGGCTGGTTTGTAATTGATTCAATCATAAAATTAAAAATGATTTATGAAAAGTTGATACAAATTGTTACAATTTCTAACATCAGGGAAACATTGTACCCTATATTTAGTGCTTTGGTGTGCAGGTCAATCGGGCTGGCCTATTTTAAGAACTTTGGCATATTTTGGAATTGTTTCAAATTTAAGATTTGTCCAATTTGGAATTTTAAACAGGATCTGTATTTAACTAAATAATACGGGCAATCGCTAGCAAGTATTCTATGGTAGGGCGTGAGGACCAGCAGCTTGCTGCATTTCGGAGCCGTTGAGCTTTGATTTTATACGATCGTCTACGTTTGCTTGCTGGCTCGCCGTGATTTACTTTAATAAGTTCCACATGTCGTTGAGCTTCATCTTTTAACGAAAAGCCATGTCTTTTGATGTTCAAAGGCGTACAAAATCAATTAAACAATAAATTTATCGTTTTTAAAGCAGAAAAAATTTTAATGGCGTAATTTTTGATCGCAAAATTAAAATGTTTACTTACTAAAGGCGAATTTACACAAAATCCGTTTTTGTCCGGTTTCTTTTTGGTTTTTGCTTCTTCGTGAAAAAGTAGGCTCTTTTTCGTGCGCATTTTTATAAGTCTTTATGTGCATTATGTAGAGTGTTATTACTGTGCACATTGATAAAAATTTTGTTCAAAAATTTTGTGTATAAACAACATAGGCGTAGCCTGGGAGAGGAGGGCAGGGGGCCCGCCCCCCCCCCCCCAATGCCAGCAATGATAAATTTGTGACCAAAACGGCTATTCTTTCATCAGTTTCTTTTTCTTGGTTTGTGTTCACCTTGACACGAGACCATGAAGACCTTTTCGTTTTTTTTTGCTCTTCACCTTTTTTTCCGAAAAAATTCAGCTCTTCAGACCGTGAAACCTGTTCTTGTTTTTTTATTTTGGTCTTCACTATGTAAGTTGTGGTTTGGTCCTCCCCCAATCCTAAATTGGTCTCCAACAAAATTTCGCCCCCCTCCCCCCCAATCAAAGCTCTTAAGTCGGACTGTGAAGACTTTTTTTTTCTTGGTGTTCACCTATGTGATTTGTGGTTTGGGCCGCCCCCTATCAAAAATCCTGGCTACGCCTATGATAAACAATGAGAGAGATATTTCAAAATAGAGTTGTTTAACTCTTCGTAAAAAACGTTTTTTGAAAAAAGTTTTGTCCAGTACGTGACTGTCTGTTTAGTGTGGACAAGAACATACGTATAAAAATGCTTACCAAAAAGATCATTACTTTCTTATGAAGAAGAAAAGCGTAAAAAAAATGACAAAAGCGGATAAAAAACGGATACTGCATGAATCCAACTTAACTAGAATACTGGCCATGCACTGACCGATACGATTTTACTTTCCAGTCAAGTTCATATTGTACTGTTACTGAATAAAAAAATAGTCAAAGAAATTGTATATGCGGTGATTGCGAGTATGCTCTCTAAGGATAACTTTTTTGAGGGAGATCATCGAGAAATCAAGACAAAATGTTCATCAGTATTGCAAACGGCTTTGAATAAGAAATAAGTGTTTATCTACGTTAATCAGTAATACAGTGAGGTGTTGCGCAGTTAGAGAACTTTTCTGAATCTAACGTTTACCGCATTATTTATCAGATAAAACTTTGAGAATACGAAACAACTAAAACAATCTCAAGTTAATTGAAATTCTTGTTTTTTTAAGAAAAGAGAAATAGCTTTGCTATGGAATTTAAGATCGTTAACTAGTTGTTACCTATTTTGCAAGCTATCAACATCAATGACAATGAAAATGCCCTTAGAAAATTAAATTTGGCACATGACGCTGTAATAAATAACGTTCTTTTGCGAGTGCGACAAAGACTAAAATGACACAATAATTCAAAACATTATTATGAAAATTTTCCGAACATTTTCTTTGTAGAAAGAAAATTTTTATCAGCCCAATACGGTAAAGAGTTTATAAACGACATCCATAATGAACTGCCAAACTACAGCTACAGCTGATCTTTAATATTGCGATGAATCATCAAAAAGGAGAGAAGTTTTCGCGTTCTAAAACCGCAAAGAGCGCATTATGTCATCGTTTTAAGGAACATGGAGCATCAATTACCGTTTTTCAACAAGTTTATTAATCTGCGTTCAGATCAACCACAATTTGTTTGCAGTTGATACTGTACTTCCAATCACCAGTACCTTCTAATTTTTGTTGATGTATTGCAGCTACGTCATAGTTTTTCCGCGCCAAAACGATTGGACGTCAAAATGCCATTACAAAGCATCGAATCTCACCGTAAATCAATGTTTAATTCCTTCAGTGGGCGTATTTAAAGAATTTGAATGCAAGGTCAAAACTCTTGTAGATAGCCTATAGCGTAGTTAAAGTTACCAGGATCAATTTATAGCTTATATAACTCAGCGGGTCTAGAAAGTTACGCATTTTGTGAAATCTCATCGTCCACTGTGCCTGATATAGCTCACTTTGCCCGGTTTTTAACTTTGTTTCACACCGTAAATTCGGCCACATCCTAAAATACATAAAATTCTACGCCACAGCAATACCACATGGCAGATTAACGTTTAATTTAATCACTATTTATGAATAATAATTTACACCACTAGTTCAAGTCGAAATAGATGTAAATTAAGGCTCGATCAACATAACACTGAGGGCAGTTTAATCAATTTTTTTTAATTTAAATGTCACCTCTACAAAATAATTCAATAAAAACAACTGCATTTGCGTTTTAACTCCTAGCAACCGTAGCGGTAAGCCGCTAATGACAACATCAAATGCAAAATAAACCTATGAAATTACAAAAGTTTAAAAATGCGTTTATTTGTCACGAATGAAGGAGATGCAACTGTTCTATTTCAGGGCCGTCAATAGTAAACCTTGCATTTGATAACCGAAGCTAGCTACCACCTTGTATATTACAAGATTTTCATTGATTACTTGACGGCAAGCCGAATTTATGTCACTTAAAAAAGCAAACAAAAACCCAGAATTCTTACTAATCAAATCTTTTTCGGTATTTACCGACTTTTATGTAGCGTTTAACTTTAATGTTTTTTAGGACTTGTTTCTTTCAGGACTCGTGTCGTTTAGGACTCGTGTCTTTTAGGGCTCGTGTCCTATAAGACTCGCGTCTTTTAGAACTCGTTATTTTAGGGAGCGTGTCTTTTAGGATTCGTGTCTTTTAGGACTTGTGTCTTTTAGGGCTTGTGTCCTTTAGGACTCGTGTCTTTTAGGACTTGTGTATTTTAGGGCTCGTGTCCTTTAGGACTCATGTCCATTAGGACTTGTGTCTTTAGGATTCGTGTTTTTAGGGCTCGTGTCCGTTAGGGCTTGTGTACGTTAGAACTCGTGTTCTTTTGGACTGGTGTCCATTAGGACTCCTGTTCATTAGGACTGGTGTCCGTTAGAACTCGATCGTGTCTTTAGGACTCGTGTCCTTTAGGACTCGTGTCCGTTAGGGCTTGTGTACTTTAGGACTAATGTCCATTTGTTACACACGATAAAGTCTTTCTAACCCGGTCTTGCGATATGTGTCAGTTGGTCAAACCGTTTCTCGTTAAAGCTTAATTCTTGAATTTGAATGTCTGCCAAGACTTGCCAATCCGAACCGTTTTGTGTTTTCTGCTGGGCAACGATGCGTAGTATTATAGCCAACTTCAATTACGTGTAGGAGAGCTATGCCAAACTCTCCCAATCCCTTTTTCCTTTTCACAACTGAGCTCTTGATTTTCTTGATTTTTAATGGAATTTATTATTATATTGAATAAAGGAAAACACAGAAAAAATAATGAAGTAGTCTCAAAATACGATGCAAGGGCCAATTCAGGGCCTTTCTTCCAATCTACAAGACTGTCCCCTCACAGTCAATAGTCAAATCCATAACACAAAATGGAGATGAAGTAAGGCAAGGGTAAGGGATCGCAAAACGCAATTTACCCAAGCTAAGCAGCATTTGACACGTATCACCAAAAACTGACACTGTTCACTTCACTCATTTTTGTCACTACTGAGTTTTCAGGCTGCAAGCAGGTTTAAATAATTCCAAGTAGTAAAAAACACGTGGCATCGCCTACTGTCTAGCATCAAAGGCCAGAAATTAACAAACAAAGGCTTTCAGCTGCCAGTCTACACAAATAATGCACAAAAAGAACACAAAGATTCTAAATACAGTCTAATTAGCGTTTTGAAGGTTTTTGAAGATGCGCCTCTGAAGATGAGCTAATTAGCAGCTTGTTTTTAACAAAGGATAATAATTACTCATTAATTTAACTTAAACACCGATTAGACAATGACAAATAATCTTTTCGATTTAAGTCACAAGATTGCGAAATCCAATAATTAATCCGACACAAATGCACAAACAAAGATTTAAAATTGGGTCTTCAGTCATTAGTTGAAAGAGGGGCAGATTATTTTTAATGATTTTAACACCATTAGGGATTGTGTTTTTAGGACTGGTGTCTTTTAGGGCTCGTGTTTTTAGGACTCGTGTCCGGATACCACGAAAAAGTTGGCATTTTCAACTTCACAGGTGACAGTTTTGTTAAAAAAACTCAGCCATGTAGCTCAAATTTATCAAAGCCATTCAGCTCAACTTGAGTATGACATCGCAAGCGATATCTAGGGACCTCCAATTTGCATGTTTCGATGTCAGATTGTGTTTAAAAAAAAACTTTTTTTCCTGTTTTCAATCACAAATTTTTTGTTAATAATTATGTCTTTGATGCTGTTTTGAATATTTAGTCTATTATTCTGTTTAGTTGTTAAGTTTACTTTACTTTTTAATATCAACCCATTCCGAAACTTCGATCTATCAAGGTCTAACGGTTCAAAAGTTTAAAAATTTGGAGCTCCGTTTTAGAGGGGCCCCATTTTGGTACCCCCAAATTTTGTCAAATTTTATCTCTTCTTTGTATTCATCTGTCTTGTATGAGTGATTAAAAAGTTTGAATTTTGGCGTACCCGTTTCGGGGAGAAAACCCCTTTCTGGTACCCCAAACTTTGATCAAACTTTATCTTTCTTTTATATTTGCTTACCTTAAACACTTCATGTTTCGACCTTAAAAGGTTAAAAACTTTGAATTTTGGAAGGCCCTGTTTGGGGGAAGCCCCATTTTTAACCCCCCATTTTTTTTAGGTTTAGTTTGTTTCTAATATTTACCCATTCCGAAAATTCGATACATCTGCCTCTAATAGTTTAAAAGTTAAATTTTTGGTGGCCATGTTTCAGGGGAACCCTCCATTTCGGTAACCCCAAACTTTATCAAGTTTAGTCTTTTCTTCTTATTTATCTACACTGAAAATTTCGTGTGCCTAGCATGCGTGGTTAAAAAGTTTCAATTTTGAAAGCCCGGTTTGAGGGGTAAAACTCAAGTTTGGGACCCCCAAAATTTTTCAAAATTTATCTTTCACTTATATTTACTTTAGTTCAACAATTCATGTGTCTAGCTTTAAACGTTAAAAAGTTTAAATTTTGGATGGCCCGTTTGGCAAAACCCTCATTGAGGAACCCCCAGTTTTTGTTGTGTCTAGTTTATTTTTAATATCTACCAACTCCGAAAATTTCATCCAGCTAGTTGTAGCGGTTTAAAACTTTAAAATTTTGGAGGACCCGATTGAGGGGGATCCCCCGATTTCAGTCGGGCACTAGTCCTCCCTGATATATTCAATCGCTCAAACTTTCATTACATTGAGTTTAGCGGTTTAAAAGTAGAAAGCCGGAGTAGAATAAGAAAAAAAAAGTAAGAAAAAAGATCCAAAGCAAGACAAATAGTATCAAGTTGGGGTAAACGAACATAACCATGAGAAAGGCGGTTAATAGTATGCTCAAAAATCACATATCATGTTCCATCAAAACTGGTAATTACCAAAGGTGGAGTCGAGGACACAAGGATTGAGGCCAAGGACACAAAAAAATTTCGAGGCCAAGGCCAAGGACAGACCCTCTCGAGGCCAAGGACACAAACGCAAGTGTTCTCCCCAAAAAAAGTCTTCAAAAAATTTTTTTCAGGCGATCTCTATTTGAGGAAACCAAAAAAAAGGTCTTTGCAGATTTTCCGCAAGGTTTCTGGCGTTTTCCAACGAAATTTCAATGGTTCAAAAATAGTGCTGTCCTCGGGCCGAGGACAAGGCAATTTTCGACGACTTGAGGCTTCGAGGCCAAGGACTTCAAAATGTGTCCTCGAGGACTCCATCTCTGGTAATTATTACCAAGATATATTGGTTAAAACTCGTCAACTTTTTGCCCATTTTCAGCCTGTAGAATTTTGATCACGTGATTTAGCCCCACAAACTCGATTTGCATAAACCATTCATCATCACCCACATTGTGTCCAAATTTCAGCTATAGGCCTACATGCAAAGTGCTTTTTGAGTTTCAGGCAAATTAATAACTTTTCAAGCAAAAATTGCCGTGTTTTTATGTTTTTTTGTGTGTTTATTCACGATCACGTGACGTACAATCCCCAAAATTGGCGCACATGACGCTTTCATTAATTCTTATATTCAGTTCAAATTTCAGTTTTCTAGGTTTAACCGTTTGCTAGTTATGAGCAAATCAATCCTCATCTGCCAAAATTTTCGAACTAAAACAAAGGTAATACGCGCTCAGGCGAAGTCCTTAATGTGCACGTATTTTACAACTACAGTATATTCTTATTCTGAGAGCGCTATTTAGCAGAGTGGACTGCGGACCCAATGGCCAACATATTGGATTTTGTACAGCATATTGTATTACATCAACTTTCAGCACAATAGCTTTCTTAATAAAATTGTTCAAAAACTTAGTAGAGCAAGTAGATTTTTTCAACGTCACGAGGGACAGTTTAGAAAAAAAATTCGGCCATCCAGCTTAAATTTATCAAAGCCATTAAGCCAGTGGTTCTCAACCTTTTTCGTACCGCGTACCACCCAGTAATTTTACATTCTGCTGCGTACCACCAAGTGATCAAAAATTTTAACTCACTTACAATTTATTGCTGAATAAAAAATAGTAAATACACACAAAGAAGCAAAATTTAATGTGAAGGTTGCATTTGTTTCTTTGCAAGCAGCTTATCAATGCGGGGTTTGACCGAGCTCACAGCACATCGGAAGTCATGTCGAGGTGCATGAAGACGATTCCGACTCTTGGTTTTGATGCTCATCATGGCAGAGAAACCCTGCTCACACTCCCATGTACTGGGAAAACCAGCTAGTGTGGAATAGCGTTTTGAGCCAAGCTCTGGTATGTGGATGACATGCTCAACCAAAAATTTAAAGGATAGCATTCCTTGTGCTTTGTTCTTGCTGCTTCATCACATTGGATGTCAATGATATCCTCTTGTTCCCCAGTACCTACAGGTAGAAGAGAAGGATTGATGGCGAATGAATTGTTGAGGTACGCACAACGTTTCATGGCTGGAAAATAATGCATCAACTCGGCTTTAAGCTGGTTCAGGTGACATCTCATTTCTTCAAACATTTTTTCATTGGGTTGCCTTTGAAGAGAGGTTAAAAGCTTGAACATCCCAAACTGTTTGCTCCCCAAGTTGTTAATCCAGATTTCCAGCTTCCGAATAAATGCTTCCAATTTGGAAATAAAATCTGAAATGGAGCTGTTGGCCCTTGAAAAAATAAGTTCATGTTGGTAAGAGCTTCGAATATATCAGACAGGTAAGCCAACTTCAAAAGAAACTCGTCACTCTCCAAATTCTTTTCAAACTCGCTGTTTTTTTCTCTGAAAAACACAAGCAACTCCTCCTTCAATTCAAAAACTCGCCGTATCATAATTCCTCGTGAAAGCCAGCGCACGTCGGTGTGATAAAGAAGATATTTGTAGTCGGAACCAAGATCTTCGCAAAGCCTTGCAAACAATCGCGCATTCAGCGCTAACGCTTTTATGAAATTCACAATCTTGATGATTCGATTTAAGCATGACAATAATTCCGGTGGCATTACTTTGGCACAAAGAGCAAATCTGTGTACAAAACAGCAAACAAAAGTGGCTTTTGGTGACATAGCTTTTACATAAGCTTGAAACCCTGACTTTCGACCGAACATAGAAGGAGCACCATCGGTTGTAAATCCAACTAATTTTTCCCAATCCAAATGATTTTGCTTGAAAATTTTATCCAGCAGATTAAAAATATCTTTTCACTTTGTTGTTTCAGATCAAAAATATCTTTCCCTTCGCTCATCATTAATTCAGTTTTCACGTTATTCCCTTCTGTATATCGGGCATAGACGAGTAGTTGGCAACAGTTAATAACATCGGTCGATTCATCAACCTGAATGGCAAACCCAAATGTTGAAGCTCTAATTCCCGCAGTCACTTGATTAGAAATATCATCAGACATTTCTTTTATTCGGCGCCTTACAGTGTCATTAGAAAGAGACACACTATCCAACTTCGCAGCGTCTTTTTCCCCACTCAGGTTCCGGACAAGCATTTTTGCGGCTGGCAAGACATGCGACTCAGCCATGGTATGAGCCTTCTTATTTTGAGCCGCGAGGAGCGATACTTCATAAGATGCTTTTACAATTCCTGCCGTCTTAAGGTAGTTCTGACCTGTCTGATCTAAGCGTTGCTTCTTTACATTTTCACCAAATTGCTTGAAATAGCTCTCATTTTTATCCTTCTTTTCTGGGTGGTTTGAATCAAGGTGGTGTTTAAGCGAGCTTGGTTTCATGGCCCCGTTCGAAAGAGTTTTCATGCATACCACACACTGTTGTAGATCTTCTCCTCTGTGGTTGATATTCACAAACCCATACATAATATATTCAGAGTTATACTTCCGCTTTGACATTTTTGTGAAAGATAACACTTAACTGAAGACTGAGTAGATATTTAAAATTTAGAACAAAAGCGTGTAATAACAGTGAGCGGTAAGGCACTGATTGTGTTGTCATAAAGTACTTAACAATGCGGTTTTCTACCTGAAAAAAATTTGTGACGATTTAATTAGGAATTTCAACTAATTTCCACGTGAAACGCCAAAGTTTGTCGCGTACCACCTGAAAAAGCCTCGCGTACCACCAGTGGTACGCGTACCACAGGTTGAGAACCGCTGGCCTAGACGAAAAAGAGCAGCGGCGCTACCGCTATCAAAAAAGTAGCGCCGCTGTGCCCATCACTGATTATGCAATATCAATACCTATATATTGGCCATGGCGATCTTTATAGCACGCTTTTTGTTAGACAACGCGCTCAAACTTTGGGTTTACGTAGGCTGGAAGCCGATGCAAAAATGCGGCTTTGAAGAAAATCGACAAAAACTTTTGCATTTGGGCACATTAAACTTTCATTTCATGAACTTCGAGATCGTAGTTAATTTCATGTACAAAAAAACTGAAGCATGGTTTCAATTCGTTGTGTCAGCCCTAGGCAATAATCAAATCAAATCAAATCAAATCTTTCATTATACTCGCTGTAATACGCCGAAGCGTGTAACGAGTTGGCGGGGCCCATCTCCGCGTCATTGCGCCCGGGCAACACAGCTCCATTCGAAGAAATGTCGCAACGATGGCGAGCCGTTGGCAACACTGTGTCCGATTTGACCTGCCCGAGATTTGAACCCCAGACCTCCCGCTCCAGAGACGAACGCGTTACCGCTCGACCAACTGGCCGGTCCTAGGCAATAATAATAATTCAGTCTTTCCCTCCTTTTGGGTGGGATGCCACCCATACCACCATGTCGTGAAAAGTGACATGTGACGGAAAAACCCGTCACGTTAAAGTTAATTCATTTTGTCAATATGATACATTATAAAGCTACGAATAGTTTGCTGATGAATTTAATTTTGCAGCTATGACAATTGTTTACATTGTTAGGTTTTTATTTTTTCTTTTATCTTTTGAAGCTAGTCAGTTTTTCTTTGCGTTTCGTTTAGCTTTCCTTTCGGAATTAATTCATGCTGGTAGTTTTCAAATGGGAATAGAGGTCTGTAGAGTTCATACAAAATGTTGGTTTCCGGATGTCATTGTATTCATCTGAGTGAGAGATGGTTTTGTAATGGGTGCGATCCCACCCAAGTGGAGGGATCGCACACTTCTACGGACCAATTTGCCTTGAGCACAGAATTATCATGCGTTTGCCATGCTACGTCTGCGTGATTGTATTACCGTTACACGGCAAAGTCTTTCGATAGAGTTGATTG
The DNA here is from genome assembly GCA_963965965.1 of Trididemnum nubilum. Taxonomy (NCBI): domain Eukaryota; kingdom Metazoa; phylum Chordata; class Ascidiacea; order Aplousobranchia; family Didemnidae; genus Trididemnum; species Trididemnum nubilum. The sequence goes on along the minus strand of OZ014474.1, from coordinate 11,669,178 downwards.
TTAGGTCATAATTGCTGCCTGTACATATACTTTTGTTGCACTCCTACAGAAGTTAGTTACGAAGTTCAGTTGTGAGTAGTGTAGATTTACGATTTCGTTGGTTTCAGATAAGACATCATTGTCGAGCAATATTATGACATACGCGCTTTCGGTTACTTTAGTTTTGAAATACGTTATGACCTTATTACAGCTATAAGTTGTTGATATATTTATTTGATTTGCTTTCCTAAAATGTCACGGAAAACGAGAAGAAGAGAATTTTTGCTAAGTTCTGACGAAATAGTGCAGTTGTTGGATTTTGATGACAGTGATGAAGAAGCTTTATTTGAAATAGATGACGAAGATGAAGTAGTGCTAGCTGAATCTGTTCCTGATAAAGAAGATGGGATAAGAACCGTCGAAATTGTTGATCGTCAGGTGCCAGAAGAGGAACCTCCTGCCAACACTGATTCAGGAACAACAGTTGTTACCAATTTTTGCTGGTCAAGAAACTTTCCGCCAGTTATTCAGCCAGGAGATGACCCTCCAGATAACAGCGCTATTGAATGGGGTAAAGTTATGATTCCTTATGAGTCGATGGCTACTCCTGCTGCTGTTTTTGCAGATGTTTGCAAGTTAGATGAGTTGGTAAACGACATCTTGGTACCCCTGTCCACACTCTACATGCATCAAAACGGCAAAGCATTTGAAATTGAAAATGAAGAAATGAAAGCATTTTTGGGAATGAATGTTATGATGTCGTATCATGTCTTACCTGAAATTCATGACTATTTTTCCAATGAACCTGACTTACGAGTTCAACCCATTGCTGAAGCGATGGTGAGAGATAGGTTCTATTTCATTCGAAGATCACTACATTTTTCTAATAATGATGAAGCTCCTGATAAAAAGGACCCAACCCATGATAGAGCCTGGAAACTACGTCCCCTTATAAAACACTTCAATGCTGCTTTCCATAATGCTATGAGTCCAACGTTTGAACAAGCTATTGATGAAAGAATTACCAAATTTAAAGGACATCATATTATGAAACAGTACATGAAACAAAAACCCATTCAGAGAGGCTTTAAACATTGGTGTAGAAATGATTCAAGAACAGGATACCTCTACCAATTTGATATCTATGCTGGAAAGAAGACAGCATCACCAGAGTTTGGGTTAGCAGAGAACGTTGTGCTGGAACTGACAGATTCTCTAAAAGACTCATCCTGCAGAATGTTCTTCGACAATTTCTACACTTCTCCACAACTAGTTCACAGGTTGATGACTGAAAGAAAAATCTATTCTTGTGGAACAGTAAGAGAACATAGACGCGGGCTGCCAAAAGATATGAAGGCAACTAAAGATTTGAAAAAAGGAGAAATGGATTCAAGATACTACCATGGAATGTCAGTGGTGAAATGGATAGACACCAAACCAGTGATGATGATATCATCAATTGGCAATGGCGATCCAAAAAATAGAGTGAATGTCAAAAGAAGAAAAAAGGGCCATGAAGGAAAGGTTGATGTAAAAGTCCCTGCTATGGTCCAAAGGTACAATAAATGTATGAGGGGCACAGATCTTTTAGATCAGAAAACAACAGTGTATGCTTTTGACAGAAAGAGCCCAGGTAAATACTATTGCCGACCGTTTTGGGATTATATTGACATGGGTTTAGCAAATTCTTTCATAGTTTATGAACAAATTGCTGCCAAGTTTTCAAGTGGAAGCAGACAAAATGTTGCAAAAACACAAAAAGATTTCAGAAGAATGGTTGCTATTGAGCTGATTGGCGACTTCTCATCACGAAAAAAGGCACCTTTCAATATACAGATACAGAAGATACAGAAAGATACAGAATATACAGATACAGAAGATACAATAAAGATACAGAAGCCAACCGCGACACAGAATTGAGTATGCAGAAAGACATGGAAGGTGCAAAAGATGTTATCGAGAGGAGAAGAAAGACAGAAAAGGCTTCATTAGATGCGTTGACTGTGATGTGTACTTATGTCTCAACAAGAGCAGAAACTGCTGGGAGCAGTTCCACCAAGGGCAATAAGAACAAACGATTTAGTTGTACAGAAACATTTTTTGTATGAGAGTTTGAAAATTACGCTGTGTTCTTTCTTCGCTTTTTTGTATATCTGTGGTTGTAGTTTTTCTGTGTTTGCTGCTATTTTAACCAAACTTAAAAAAAAAAAGAACAAAAATGCTTCAAGATGTTGTGCAGGAAACAAGCTGAATAGGCAACCAAGTCGAAAGCGCAAAATGAAGTAGTTGAAAAAAGCTGTGTTGTTTGAGAAAGGTAACGCTTCCCTCCGCTTGGGTGGGATCCCACCCAAAACAACTTTGAAAGGGTACGCACCCCCCAAAACTTCAAAAACATCAAAAATGTTTCCAAACCATATTTTGCAATGCAAACTAACATGCCATGATGAAATTATGTAAAATTCACGAAAAAAAATTTTCCGGGAGGGAAGGACTTAAAATGGATTTTGTTTTCAACTTTACGAGTGCAATATTTTCATAATTTCTTCATTCTTGATTATCAATAAAACTCTCGATATCAGATATTAATTGGCTTTAGTAACAGTTTTGGGGCCTTGGTCAAACACATTAACGAAATCATAACAATCGATTACAGTATCATGATAAAAACTACAGAACTTCTTGCTCTAACACATTTTTATCAACTAAGAGAGGAGATATGTAAAAACTAAACATGATCAAATCTCATGGCAATAATTTTTTGTCTTTTTTAGCTTTTTTCCACGAAGTAAACAGTTCTGGAAACGCAGTAATTATTTACTCTATTAGTATAATGCTTGTATTTTAAAAATGCACCAAGCATTGTCACCCTACTCTTCGTTGGAGTCTGTATTTGAACTGAAGAATCCATACCTCTATTTTGATCCTGCTGCAAAGACAAGGCAGACTTCGTTTAACCATTATGATTTGACTATAACAACCTCACTGCTCCCAGAAGTGTTCTTTCTATAGTTTTGCAGCAGTTCTCAATAAAAAAAACTTCCGCAGTGCTACGCCATTCGGTTAGATTCTATTTAGTACAGCACAAGTAGTAATACTAATCAGTTTTAAGTTAAAAATATCAAACTCTAAATTAAACGACTCTTCTGTATATTTTTATAAACTTTGTATTGATATTTATGCTAAATTGCAGAACAAACAGCAAGCATGCCTGCTACTACCCATGCACTAGAATGTAAAGTATAAACTAAAGTGACTACAGTCAGTGTTAGTTGCTTAGCTCGTGGTAAGCAGCGTGAACGCAACGGGGTGTCACATACCTAGCAAATACGTCGGCCGCCAGTCAAAAGAATTGGTTACACCAGGCGTCGGCAACCTACGGCCCGCGGGCTGGATGCGGCCCGCCAAGGCATTTTACCCGGCCCGCGACCTTTCATTGCCATTCGACCCGCGACCTTTTTTCTTTTTCCAATGATAGATATTTAGCAATAAACCGCCGAAATGATTCTCATCTCTTGGTGAAAACCTTTTTTTGTGGTCTTCGCCACCGATTCGTCCGAAAAAAGGCCTGAATTTCTGGCGAAGACCTTTTTTTGGTCTTCGTCATCAATTCGGCCGAAAAAAGGCTTGAATTTCTGGAGAAGACATTTTTTTCGGGTTTTGCCATCGATTCGTTCGAAAACAGGCCTGAATTTCTGGCGAAGACCTTTTTCGTTTGGTCCGCTAGAATGGTGGCGGCCCGCTGGAATGTTGTTAGGACTGAACGTGGCCCACTAGTTCAAAAGGTTGCCAACCCCTGAGTTACCCGTTGTCAAGGCCTACGTAATAAACGGGCATTCAAATAGGAGTTTTTTGCTCGGTTTTTCTCTCAAAATAATGACAGATCTTAAGACCAACTTCACCAAATTTAAGATCTGTACCAATAATTTCCGTTCCCGATATGTAACAGCTTAGATTTCCTCTTAGAAAGGCTTTTTTTGCTTCGGAACTATAACAGGGTTGCCAATTCCAAACAAAATTTCAAAAACTCGCTGCAAGTTCTCTATTCTCAATAAGTGTTTTGCGGCAGAATTGTCAAGACAAAAGTAGAGGATCAGATTTTTAAATTAGCTACTTTTCATGAAAAAAACGTAAGCCAGCTTTCCAAAAATTGATATTTCGCCACAAACTCGCAGCAATATAACTTGGGAAGAGAAGTAGACTTGACTAACCATGAGCAAATTACTGCCAACACCGACCAGCAACTAATTATTTGCATCATTTTAATTATTACTTAATTTACTGTACATTATTTACAAAAAGTACGCTGAACGTTTTCGGAAAAAATACTGTACTATGCACTTTTTAAAGCATCTAAACCAGGAGTGTCCAACTTTTTTCAGTCATGGCCTAATTTGCTGTTCCAAGTGTTTCGCGGGCCAAAACTTAAGTCTTAGCTTGGCAATAGCCAGGTGAAAACCAAAAAAAAGGTCTTCACTCGAATAGGATCGGTATGTTGTCAGTGGCGGATCCAGAAAATTTTGGTGGGGGGGATGATAAAAATTTTAAGCACAAAACCTCAAAAATTCGGATGTGTTGCACCAGGCGCGTAGTCAGAAATTTGCAATGGAGGGGTTGTTTTAGGGGACTGGGGGTGGAACCCCCAGCGCTCAAAAATTTTGCATTTTTTTGCAAAAATAATTTAATGTTAGAGCTAGTTTGATAAAATAATGCTTTTAAAATGCTGCATAGAAGTTGGCAGTGCAAACATGATTGAATTGGTTGCGTAAATGACCTATGCGAGAGGTAGTTAATGGTAAAATTTTAGCTCTCTTATTTGGATGCTGGTAAGTCATAAGCATAAAACCTTATAGTTCAATAAAACTCACACGGAGCAGTGCCGTCGCCAGAGCAAACGTAGTAAGGGGGCACTAGCTGAAAGTGGGGGGGGGGCACTAAAATAAACTGAACTTTTGCATATAAAAACTGATCTTCAAATCTTGTACGGTTACCAAAATGCACAATTTTAATAATTCTGTATTCATGTCCAAAAAAAAGAGAGATCTATAAGGCCGGCAGCGTTTCTTAGCTTGTTTCGTCTGCGGCCCACAACCGCCTGAAAAATCTATCTACAGCAGTGAATGCAAAGAGACACGCAACCAGGATTTTGCTAAGAGGGTTGAACAAAAAGTAAATTTTTTGCACAAAAATTGTCTGATTTAGGCTTCGTGCTAAACAAACTGATGCAACTCAAACGTGTCACAAATGGGGACATAGTCATTAAATATAAAGTAACTATGGACGGGGGCCTGGGCGATTTTTGTGATTTTCCCGCTAAAAAAGAAGCAATTTTTACGTCATTTTAATCGCCCTTGGCACTTTTTAAAAGCCATACGAATCACTACATTGCAAAAATTCAGAAGTTATTTCAAAGAAGAATTAAATTTCTTCGCCCCTTTAGCTCCCGCTTACTTCAGATCAAGTCTAAAATACGTTTAAACGCTCATATTTTGAGGTTAAATTTCTACGTGACTTAGTTTAGGGAGCTTAAGCCCCTTCACCCTGGTTGCACCACAGACCGCGACCTCCAAATCTTGAGTGTACTTTAAAAATCAAAACAGCTGGTCTTTGAAAAAAATGTTTTCACGTAGGCTATATTGTTTTATGTCATGATCACTAACGAAGTACCGGTAACGACTCTGCAGGATTACAAATACTTCTCTCTTCTGCGACACATCCGTGAAAGTTTGTTAATGAGATGAATTATTACGTCAGATTTATGTACAGCAGTTGGTTGCCAGCAATTTTGTAACGAATCAAGAAAACTTCAAAAGAGAATTATGTTTGAACGTAATTACTCCTTTTACCATCAATGTTGTTGTCTTGCAGTTTCGTGGCGTGTCCCACCCCTCCCCCCCGTAGCGACGGCACTGACACGGAGTAATTTGTTTTATCTGTATATTTATAAAGAAAAATAATTGGAGAGGGGCTAATGGAAAGAGAATTGAGACAAGGGATTGGTAATTAACCAATATTGAATAGCCTCTCCAGCCCATTTCTGAGTTTAGGCCTACAATATATTTGTTGATGAAACCCGTGTTCAAGTTTTTTACACTAGCGATCAAATTTTATTGCTTATTTTTGGTCATTTTTTAAAGTTTTTTTTTTGATTTGTGTGTTTTATTTTTGACTAATTAACCCCCCTTAAGCATATGTTTCAAAAAAATGCTTTAAATTACTTTTTGGTCTATTTCAGTGCGAAAAACAGTCTCAAAAGTGCTAAAAATGTGATATTTTTTTATTTTGCATTTTGGTTGACAGGCCAATGGAGGGGCTACAGCCCTTCCACCCGCCCCCCTGGCTACACCACTGCTTAGGATTAATCTTCTTACTGTATGTTCTTGACCTCGCTTAGTGCTCACTTTTTATAAGCTTAATATGTCACTTAAGAAATGATTTGCATTATGTAGGCTTTATCACTGAAAAGTGCAAGTTGTAAATTTTGCTAATTCGGCGCTTTCAAATCAATCGGACCCGTAAAAGACTAATTTCTGTTTTGTAAAAACTTCGCTGTAAAAATTACATTTTTCGGTCCCTCCCCTCACAGGGCTTTAGAAATTATATCACAGTCACACGGCCTATCGAAAATTCACTGATTGCTTTTTTTCAAATAAGTTAAATATTCATATGCACGTTATGTTTACGCTGGTGGGAGATGTATCCCCCATCCGCCCCCATAACTCCGCCACTGGTTGTGCTCCTATGCCTTTTTCGCTGAAAAGTGCACGTTGCGAGTTTTGCTGGTTTGGCACCTTCAAATCAATCGGACCTGTAAAAGACTAATTTCTGTTTGGGAAAAACTTTGCTGCACAAATACTATTTCCTTGCACCCCCCCTCCCCTTGGCTTTTGAAATTATATCACAGTCACACGGGCTAACGGCTATTCACTATTAGCTTTTTTAAATAAGTTAAGTGTTATTCATATGCACGTTATGTTTAGACTGGTGGAGGGGAATGCATCCCCCCCATCCCCCCCCCTAAATCCGCCACTGTATGTTGTGCCAAAAACTAGGTGAAGACCAAAAAAAAGGTTTTCAGTCCGCCAAATCCGATGGATGTTGTGGTGTTCTCCAAAGTGCAAACACAAAACGAATTAAAGGACTCGCTTCTGTAACTCACAATGTCAGCGCGCAAGGATTAATCAACCAACCACTGGAGAAACCTTTGGCGGGCCTCAAATGGCCTGCAAGCCGCGTGTTGGGCGCCCCTGATCTAAACAAACATTACAAATTATTATAGTTTCCACATATATTAAAATAAATTCACGCTTTCGCTAACTTTTGCTGTCGCTAATTTTGAATTGAAACCAACTATTTTCGTCAATACAATATACGATCAAAAGAATCAAACAGTGCGGTTAAACGTTCAATAAACAGGCGAAAAAGTTTCCTAAAGTTGTCACAATAAAGTATTTTAAGTCTAAAGAGAAGCTGTTGTGGGTGATTTTCAAATTACTGTCAAGCCAAAACGACGAAAGAACGATTAGTAACGTGCAGGCGCGTAGCCAGGAATTCACAATGGGGGGGCTGTTTGGGGGGCCTGTGGGCGGAGCCCCCAGCCGCTGGAGGCCAATGGGGGTCTGGGGGCGAAGCTCCCAGCCGCCAGAGGCACGGGGGTCTGGGGGCGGAGCCCCCAGCGCTAGAAATTTTTGCATTTTTTTGCAAAAATAACATCATTTTAAGGCTATTTTGATTAAAAAACAATGCTTTTAAAACGTGGCTTAGAAATTGGCAGTGCAAACAAGATTAAACTGGTGGCATAAATGGGCTATTTGGGTGGTGGCTAATGGTAAAACGTTAGTTCTCCTGTTTAGATGCTGGTAAATTATAAAATCGAATAATTCAACAAAACTCACACGGAGTAATTTATTTCGTAAACAGTTTATAGAGAAAAATAATTGGTGGGGGGCTAATGAAAAGAGATTTGAGAGAAATGATTAATAATTAACTAATACTGAATAGCCCCCCCCCCCCCCCTATTCCTTAGTTTATAGTAGATTTGTTGATGACACTTATGTTTAGCATTTTTACGCTTGCGATCAATTTTGATTGCTTATTTTTTACCATTTTTCAAAGTTTTCATTTATTTGTTGATTTTATTTTTGACAAATTAGCCCCCTCCTGAACAAATGTTTCAAAAGATGTTTAAAATCACTATTTAGTCCACTCCAGTGCATAAAACAGTCTCAAAAGTGCTAAAAACGTAGTGTTTTTTCCCATTCTGCATTTTGGTCGACATGCCAATCGGGGGGGCTATAGCCCCCCCCCCGCCCCCGCATCCCCCCCCTGGCTTCGCTACTGGTAACGTGTCAGTGTTGGCAATAAACTCTCAATACAGACAAGATACAACACTCAAGTAAAAGAAATATTGTTAGTTTTTAACTGTAATATCTTGAAAACCGAAAATGTAGAAAGCTCAAATTTGGTGAGAATGTTAATATAAAGCAAAGAGCCAAAACGTGAGCGAACATTTTTTACTGAACGTTTCAAGACATTACTAGTCTCATCATTAGCAGATAAATGATATAGGCAACAGCAACTTGTCACGAGCAAAGCACAGGAAAAAAAAAGGCAAAGCAATGACGCATAAAAAAGAAAAAAAAGGAAGCGAGCGTAAAATTAAAAGCAATTATTGTTTTCACACGTTGAATAAATATAATGGAATTGAAGCTTTGTCGGAGTTTAGATCTGGATTTCTTTGTTGAATCATTAAGGTTTCTTTGATTAATAATTTTCGCCAATGGTCAGATCTAGCCAGGATGATGGGGTTATTAAAACAAACTGCGTGATTAGGGTTATCGGTCAAATGCCGAGTGACGTCCGTATCCTGTGGTGTTTTAGAAGAAGGATCGTGGTTATTGATACGGGTAATTAGATTCCGTGACGTTTGGCTCGTGACAAGTTGCTGTTGCCATATCATTTATCTGCTGATGATGAGACTAGTAATGTCTTGAAACGTTCAGTAAAAAAATGTTCGCTCACGTTTTGGCTCTTTGCTTTATATTAAGATTATTTAAACGTTCCAATCATTATGCTCTGGTGAAAATACATTTTATGCCTTTTGCAACATTTTGGTCTACAGTGAAAAACTTGACTTGAATGCCCCGTCAAGAATGCCATGTTATTGACCTACCTATTTTTAGTATTGGACAAAGATTTCGGTAAATAGGCCCTTGTGATTTTTTTCATTGGTTTTCCTGCATATTAACTCGTAGTAACCCAGTGGAACAGATACGGTGCATTAGGAACGGTCGAATTAAACTGCTTTTGATTTGCTCAATTAACATTACAAAAACTGTTCTACTGAGATTCTGAAATGTCTGTTACTGCTGTCAACAAGTTCTTATGGCTTTATTCGGTAGTTGCAACTAGTAGTGTGAAATCAGCCTGACAGATAGAGGCGAAGCAAATTTTTCAGGAAAAATGGCAATACATGGAAAGTTACGTTTTAGTTTTCTATTATTATTGGAAACTTAGAATAACATTTTGAAGTTTTTTGCATCTGAATATTGTTAAAGACTAATATCTAATGCTAACTAATACCAAAATTTGATATTTATTTTTTCTGCACTTCCGGCATTTACGCTTAAACGTACTGGAACATATACCAACGCGCAGATATGAGTAGAGTTTTCTCTACTTTTTATATACGTGCGCAACGAAATTGTATCTATTCTTGAAGATGAGGACGCATTAGCAGCAATTTTTATAGACCCGAATGATGGCTATGCTTCAAATAAAGATTCTGCTGTCGAAGATGATGAAGGTTTGTTTTTCACGGAAGCCAGCTCAATGCACCAGCTGAAGCTTTGCTCTCAAATGGAAGTCGAATAACGGTTCGTCAAACAGAGGCAAGCAATAAAGCTATCGATGCGGAGCAAATTCACGAAGAACCAGACTAGAAACAGGACATTTTACTTCCGAAATGAAATCCAGAATACTTGAAGACTATAACAAGCATATGGACAAGGTGATCGCCAAGACCATAACATGAACAAAACAAAACAGCATTTCGAGGGAAAAATGGCGATTGCTTTATTTTTACTTGAATGATTGATGCCACCGAACAAAATGCTGGGATATTTCAAAAAAATCTGCAGAAAAACTAACTCACAGAGATTTTAAACAGGAGATTGCTTAGACATACTCGGCACACTACGGCGTTCGGCTGAAAAGGACCATGCCATTGTCGTTGTCTCATAGCGGAGAAAGAAAACGAGGTGTGGATCAACTGCAATACGATGGCATTGATCTCAATCCACTTGAGACTACCGCAGAATCGCGCAGAAGATGTGCAGGGTTTAATTGTACAAAACATGCTTGTAGCCAGTGCTCTAAATACGATGTTGGTATATGCTTACTTGCTTAGGCTGTAATTTGCCCTGTCATAAAAAGTCAAAGCTGTACGAATAATTGCGAACTATATTGTTTTGATCATTTTTTGAAAAACGTACAAACAACTCTACGTTTTCCACTGTGTTGCAGCGCTGTGTCTGTGTGTAACACCTTCTTGTACGTAACAATAGCGTTCTGTTTGTTTGTTTTGCAAAAAGGCTAAATAAATGTGAACAAAAAACAAATTATTGTAATGTGACTGCGTAAATAGAGTCGATTGTGCGATTGAAATGCGGACTATTGGCTCACTAAAGTGAAATGGGAAACGTGTACGCGTTAATGCCCAGTAGAACACATACAGCCTGGGTCATATCTCGTCAACTTAACTTGACGCGAAATTTTTTTCAACACTTAATGACTCAGCATTTGATATTCATTGTAGATATATAAAAAAAAATCAAAAAATAAAGCATTTTTTTCTTAGGGTTGATGGGTTAATGCTTGCCGCGGACGATTTGTTTTCAAATTATTCATTAGTATAAAACAAGAGAATATTTTTCGCAAACGCTTTGACAATCTAAAAATGGTGCTCAGTTTCATCATTATTCATAAAATTGTTCCATTTTTTCTTCGCAGATTTTCTTCACTTTTTGTTTCCAATGTTTGCAAGGTTAAAAGGAAAACGGTTACTGGCTCCAAACCTAGTCTTGCTATCAACAAATTTCAATGAAAAAAGTTCATCAATCACCTTATCTATGAACCCTGCCTTGACGGCCTGTAGCACACCCTTTTCTACGAATCAGAATTTATTAGAAATAGTACAGTAGAACAAAAGTGCAAAAAGAATGCAAAACATAATTATTTAATAGCTCTGCTATTTGAAAAATGGAGAGGAAGAAGGAAGTAAAGAAAACAATATCGATAAAAAATATTCAAAGTTAAATGCAGCAGTTTCATTCTTATCGAGCAGTTAAAGTATTATCGTAATTTTACTTTCTAATAATAATAGGTCAAGGTTTTGACTCAGATGCTAATAATTCATAAAAATAAATACCACTATACCAAGTAGTTAGTTGGCCCAACTTTCGAAATATGTATCTGGGTTTAATTCTGCAGTCGGTCATGTTGGATACAGGAACTTTGCCAAATAATGGCTCGCTACTGCTGAGATAATTTCTACAAACGCTTCACGTATGTCACTCTGGCACAATAACTTAGAGATGTGCCCCGTCAACTCGTTACACGTCGCAATGAAACAAAGATTTTTGTTGTGTGATTTGATGGATAAACCAATTAAAATTGAGCTAATATTAGAAGATTAACGATAAAGCACAGTAATTCATTACTTGTGATTGTTCAAAACATTAATTTGATTGCATTACACATTTCTCAATCTCGGTCTACAGTGTGCTTAAAATCCTGAGTGTACAAGCGTATCCTCAGATCAATTTAATCAACTAGCAGCTTGTACGCCGGTAAGACAGAAAGTCAGGCGTATACATTTTTTGATAAAATAAACTACTACCTTCATACTCTCACGATTTTAGGCGCAGTGTTATACACACAACTACTGTGATGTACACTGGATGCCTTAATAGCACACTGAATACTGTTGCATTATGAAACCAGCTGGAAATAAATTGCGTTCATATGGAAATAGATAGAGCGTCTGTTAGTAAATTGTTAGAATCGGACTTGATATCCGGTCGGGTCAAACCAAAGACCATAAAAATTGATATTCAGAGCTGCCCTACTTGACATTCATCATTACAAGGGACAGTGTGAAGCCTCCACGGTTTGTGGTAGACAGATGGGCATTGGCAGGTGGCAACCTGACTCAAAGACCGAAAAGTCCCTTTGCCGTACCCTGAACAAGTGAATAAAAAAGATAGAAATTACAGCTGCATTCGCCATTAACACGTAAAACATCTTCAGGATAAACTAGTATTAAAATACAGAACTGAAAAAAAAATTACTGTGCAGGATTCTGCTTAAATATACACTATACAGTATGTAACATATCATCATCTATTCGCATTACATTGAGTAAAACCTTTGCTTCGTATAGTAATCTGAAAAAATCAAAAATAGTATTTCGTAGTGCGAAACATAAACGCTAGAAGTAACATAGTGCAAAACATAAACCGCTAAGAGTAATTGTGAAAAACGGAACGAAAAAACATTGGCATTTCTCATCTACTAATTTTATGATATTTCACTAAATTTAGGCAAAAACTGCTTAACGCATTGATATGTTAGGTTAGTACTGCAATATTTTGATGTTCTGTTTATCTCCTAATATTGATAACGCGGTTGAACAAACATATCCCGTTTATTCGTAGTTCAGTTTATACCAAATAGTATACACAATATTGATCTTCCCTGTAGGGTATTATAATATACTCCAGTTATACTCAATGTGCTTTTGTTAAAAGATCCATAAAATGGCACAAAACTGTAGTTTTTGGCTCTTTGTTTTATTTACTTTTTTTTTTCGACTTTTGAACATAATTATTCCTTTATATACGAACAATTTTATAAGAGCATGAGGCTAACTTTTTTGCTCAAGATTTAAGCACAAAGCCAGCCTCGGCATAAACAAAACATTACTAATGGGCCAAATTAAAAAATCAAAACATTAATTTTTATTATGCAATGCTGCATATCGTAACAAACTAGCCAGATTTTTTCAATCGTGAGCCATGGACTGTTTGTTTTTGAAGTTGTGACAGTTGACAAAACTTTTACACAACCCAACTTTTGACCTAGCAAGAATGAATATGTTGTGCTTTGTTTAGGGCTTTGCCTTGAAATCATCTAGTTTCTAAACAAAATTTTTCCAACAGCTAGAAATTTTTCTTAAAGTGAAAGGATGAAAGTGCTTAAACCCAATCAAAGATTACATGTATGACTTACCGCTAATAGTCGGAGTCGTATGAATCGTAATCATAAAGACCTTCGTAATCATCATAATCATCTGACTCAACCCCATAAACATCATCATATAGATCATCATCGTCTTCAATGCTAAAAAATAATTGCTAATAGAAAATGCTTCTAATACAACACTGCTCATTTCTGGAGCTAACAAAATGGAAGTAACTCAAGCTGCAAATAAAGTGTTTGAGTGCGTACACTGCTAGTTAATATTAATCAAAAAATCAACGATTCTTTAATTAGATGAAACAACAATTATTAAATGGTAATTCACATTCAAAGTAGTTTAGGCAGGTGAACCCAAATGCAAACAATATCTCAAAATTACTAGACTCAAAAACTCAAATACAAACAATCATCCCAAAGGTTGAACCAACGTTAATACCATTACAGTGTTTTGTATCTGGCCAAAAGCCACCGTTCAGCGTCACAAACAATCCTAAGCGGCACAATTTATAATTTCATTATCTGCAGTATAATATTCTACGGTATATGTTGCTTTCACTGCTATACTTGTTCGTATGAACCAGGCACTCTGCGTCAGTCTAACCTAGTAGTTCTCAATTTATGATACGCGTACCACTGGTAGTACTCAAAGGCTTTTTTGGTGGTACGCGAGTTACTTCCATTATTTTTATAAAAAAGCCAGGATTTACAACTTTCTGGTAAGGGCTTTGTTTCTAAGTAAATCAATTTTCCGAAAGCCTGCGATTGTTATTGTTTCGTATTGTTGCGATCTTCATGCACGTAAAGCAGCGTAAAATTATGTGTCTTAAACAAAACTATGCCTTTTGCAAGAAGCAATTATTTCGAAAATGTAATTAATTTTAGTTAAACTTCTTAACCAACCCTATATCATGCGTAAGCGAAAGCGTGATTGGCGTGTGTTAAAAATGGTTTCATCGCAGTTGATCGCTATGGCGAAGTTTTTCCACATTGCACGGGTTGGAAAACACTCTTTAAAGCTTTTATGAAGCCCAGATGCCGGCTTGAATGCCATGTAGAACAAACCATGTTGATAAAGCGAACCAAGATTAGAGCTAATTCTAGCGACTGTGCGGGAGCGCCAAGCAGCAAAGCATGGAAAACTTGCTAAATCCAGCAAAAGGGTGCAGATCGTATGAAGTCACTACCTATTGGCAAAAATATGTAAGCCCCTACAATAGCAAAGTTCAGGGGTGCTCTCCCCCTATTTGAAGTTTATGTTTAACGAAACTGTGACCAGAAGTGGGCACTTGCGCCGAAATTATTTCACTTGCAATAGCGCTTGCGTAGCAACTATTTTTAAAGCTTGCGCTGACGCTTGCGAAACAAGTATTTTAGCAATTTTGAGCGCAATCGCGCAAGTGCAATTTAAATAAGCTTGCGATTAAGAATAATTGTTTTCCAACAACTGTGATTAAAGTTTAGAAAAAACATTGACGAGAAAGATTTATAAAAGCCTCGTCATGGGAAATCGCATTCGTTTACTCCTTGCAAAACTCGTTATACGGTAGGATTCACCGCAGAAGTTTTTCGCTAAAACTTTTTCTGTGAAATATTTTGCCGATTTTTCAAATATATAACTTTTTCAATTGCGTATTTCAAAAAATAGTAGCAAAATCAAATTTTAAAGAGAAAAGCACAATTTTTATAATTTCTTTCCAAATATACGCAACTCGTTCCTAAAAAATCTTAAAATATTACTTGGGGAAGGAATTTAATGCGTTACTTGCAAACTGTCTTACGTCTTACCGTAATCCTAAATCAAGAAACACCAAAAACTATCAATTGCTATTTTTGCTGCTAGTCTGGAAAATTTGAAAGAAATTGCTAACCGAAGGGACAGCATCGGTATAGCTCTTAATTGATATCCGTACATAGTTCAATTTCTTTAAATAAAAACATGACGATTTTTGTAGCATGCTCCTGTCGTCAGAGAGTGATGCTAATTGCTTCAAAAGCACAAATGCATGCGGAGCTCTTAAGAAAATAGAAGACATAAAGTCGCATTCTGGATCAGCTTCTGGTTGTCAGAAAAAATGACTACGGACAAGATTCGAACCCATGCCCACAACAACCAGAAACATACACTGGTTTTGAATTCGCGGCAGTCCTTCAACGCAGGACAGGCGTTAGACCACTCTGCCACTATGTAGCTATGTGTTAAAATGAGCATGTTAACATGGACTGCGTGCACTGAGATTTGAACGGTTACACTTGGGTTCCGATGCTCGCGCTGTGCGGGTGACGAGCTCGTAGGACTCTTGATCAACATTCCACTCATCGGTATAGCTCTTAGTTGATTTAATTCCTTTATTTTAATCACATGACGATTTTTTTAGCATGCTCCATTCGTCAGAGCAAAGTGATGCCAGTTGTTCCATGAGCACTAATCGCATCGAAGCTAGTAATAGATTTCTTTGACGAGCCATAAGAAAAAAGCAGTGACTCCGAAGTCGTTTGTTTGCCACGACCAGAAAACTTTTTTGGAGGAAATTAACACCCCCGATTCCTTTGAGTGTGGTTGTTGAGCGTCATTTTTCATTGTTCTTTGTGGAGTGGAGTTAAGCGATGTGCATTTTCAAATGCTTATATTTTTGAAAGGAGATCAATCATTTTTTTTGTTTGCTAGTTGGTAGTGTCAGTGCCGTCGCCAGAGCAAATGAAGTGAGAGAGTACAAGTCGAAAATGGAGGGGGGGCAATAAAATACGCTATTCTTTTGCTCATAAAAACTGATATTTTACGGCTACAAATCATGCGCTATTTTAAAAATTTTGTATTTATGTCTAAAAAAAGAAACGGTCAAGTTAAAACCGACAGCGTTTCTTAACTTGTTTCGTATGCGGCCCATATAATCGCTTGAAAAATCTGTCTGCAGCAGTAAATGCGACCAGAAGCACAACCAGGATTTTGCTAAAAGGGAGGGAGCTTGAACCAAAGGTAAGTGATTTTTCCACAAAAATTGCCCAATTTATGCCCCGTGCAGAACAAGCTGATGTAGCCCAAGTGTTTTGCAGAGGGAGCCTGGGGGACAGAGCCCCCAGCCACTGGGTGATTTTTGTGGTTTAGTGGCAAAAAATAACAATTTTAACGTCATTTCCGTCACTTTTCGCACGTTTTTGAAGCTATATGAGTAACTACAGTAGGCTAAACTGCTAAAATTCAGAAGTCATTGACAGAATTAAATTGCCTTGCCTCTTCACTCTTCAGCCCCCCTTATACTTAAGGCCAAGTCTAAAATACGTTTAAACGCTTGTATTTTGAGGTTAAGTTTTTAAGTGAGTTGGCTAAAGGAGGTTGAAACCCCCTTAGTCCCTTTTCCTGGTTGCGCGATTGACTGGGACCTTAAAAAGATTTTGAGTGTGCTTTAAAAAAAATAACAAAAAAACAGCTGGTCTTTTTAAAAACTGTTTTCACGTATTGTTTCAGTTCATAATCACTAACAAAGTACAGGTAACAATTTTATAGTTTTACTTCCATATTCCGCGACACATCCGTAAAGGCGTGTCAATAAGATGGATTATTGCGTCACATTTATGTCCAGCAGTTGGTGGCCAGCAATTTCGCAAAGAATTGAGAAAACTTCGAACGAGAATAATATGTTTCAAACGTTATAATTCATTTTTTCATTATTGTCTGTTGTCTTGTCGTTTTATGATGTTTCAAAAACGTATTCTGAGTAAACCGAAATGTGGGGGGCACAAGCACTCGTTGGGAGGGCACGGCCCTTTTGGCCCCCCGTAGTGTGCATAATTTTTTTAATATTCGTTTCGTACCGTAACCTATAGCGCAGTTTGAGCAGTGAGTCAATCAGATTTATGCTTTTTGAAACGTCACATTTGCGCTTGCGGCACAATTTTTTTTTGGAGGCTTTCGGAAACGCTTGCGCCGCAAGAATTTTATAGTAGTTGCGCGTGCGCTTGCGGCGCAACTTTTGTGACTTGGGCTGCCCACCTCTAACTGTGACGCACAGCATCGCAATAAAGTAATTGCAGAACTAAAAGTTCAAAGTTTGGATTCGGCAAGTAACTTCCAAGTTGTAGAATTTGATGTCACTGCTCACCAGCTACTAGAACAATAAGATGTTCTACTAGAAGTGGTACGCGTTGGCAATTTGGGGTGCCCAAGTGATACGAGGTCGTAAAAAGGTTGAGAACCACTGATCTAACCACACCAACGCAGATCACTTTTTTGGATTCTGTTTGCAAGTCTTTTGTCGGGCTGCAGTAGCGTACGCGGGATTTTGAAAAGGGGGGGGGGGGGGGGCAAGAACTTCAGAAAATTTGAGAAGAATAAACATCAGAATCAGAAATTGTCCCACCCAAAATCAGTCCGATTTTTTGCCCAAAATTAGGTGAAAAGCAAAAAAAAATTTTCACTCAAATTTAGTCCCTTTATTTGCCCAAAGTTGGGTGCAGGCCTAAAACAAACGTATAAAACATACCCTTTGTGTGATCAAAGCTTCTGCCCAACTTGCAAAGGGGGGCGGAGCCTGCCGCAATTTTGCATACTATTCTATGCTAAGTATTCCATCCTGGTGACCCAAAGGGGGGAAGGGGGCATGGCCCAATGCCCCCCTCTAAATACGCCCCTGTCAGGCTGGGCCTCCGTAACGGTGGACTGCTTGGCTCCTATAGAAAATAAGCG
The DNA here is from genome assembly GCA_963965965.1 of Trididemnum nubilum. Lineage (NCBI taxonomy): Eukaryota > Metazoa > Chordata > Ascidiacea > Aplousobranchia > Didemnidae > Trididemnum > Trididemnum nubilum. The sequence goes on along the minus strand of OZ014474.1, from coordinate 11,651,261 downwards.
TAAAGTGTCTTTTCCAAGGACACAACGACGCATTGCCAAGTCGAGAATCGAAGTGGGAGTCACCAACCTTTCGATCATTAGCCAGACGCTCTGCCACTGGCCTGTAGCTCTTGCACTGCTACCTTAATTGCGCCAAAATATAATAAATTTAAATAAATCAATGATTAACTTAGCTGCAATAAAAACTTTCTTACCCCAAAATATCAAAAGCTAGCTCCAAGTCATAGCCATTTCCATAATCATAATCTTCGTCTGCACTCATTCTGTAAGCAAATTAATCCAATATTGTTCATGGAAAAAATACATTTTGGTCCAATGACGTAAGAAAAGAAAGCGACATGCTTCAAAGTAGCCAAAATTTGTTAAAAAGACCAATGAAAAAAAAGGTTATCATGGTTTCAAATTCTTTTTCCGGACAAATTTTGGTAAGAACCAAAAAAGATCTTCAATGATCCAAAACCAAAAATCAAATCAAGTTATACCTTTCACTATACTCGCTGTATTACGACGAAGCGTGTAACGAATTGACGAGCTGCTTCTCCACGTCATTGCGCCTGCACCTGCAGGCAACAGAGCTTTTTTCGTTGAAATGTTGTAGCGGTGGCAAACCGTTGGCAACCCCCCTCTGTCCGGTTTGACCGGCCCGAGATTTGAACCTCAGACCTCCTGAACTGATCAAAGTTGATGTATGAATTTCGAGCTGAGATAAACGCAAAGATTTACGACACAAAAGGATTCTCAGCTTTTACACTGCACGTAGCAACATTGACGTCATAGCCTTATACGAGGTCATACTTATCTAGGTCTAACCACAGTATAAATATCATACAGAAGGTTCACTCAATTGTGACGTGTGTCCGCATTTTTTAAGAGCCAAGCAAAACTTTGGAGTCAAATTGACATCATAATAGTGACATCTTGAGCGGATTCGAATTATGCCAAATGATAGCAATTGTTCTAAAATTTTATGAATTTTGTCTCCACCTTGCCAAATTAAGTCCTTCCCCTTTTTTTATGGCCCTAAATGTTGAAGGGCACCATTTTTCACAGCTGTCATACTCCTGACGTAACTTGACGTAGCTTTCGTTGTGCTTTTCGGATCGAAATAAATTTGGTACCAATAAATCCGTTTAAGCTCGGGCTTTGATTCGCTCCATTGGTTACGTCACTTGTGTATGACGTCACAAAGTTACAAGCGTAAATATAACCTAAAATTGGAACTTTTCGTTCTTTTCGTAACTTTAGTTGTGGGGGGTTTTGTTCGCGTTTGACACCCAACAGTTTTGTTTTGCCCGAAACTTGCTCTGCATCGTCAACTAGCTTTCCTGCAATTTTCGGTTCAATTGCTGAAGGATTTAAGAAAATATCGTCGTTGGTTTGGAAGACATGGTCAAGCTATAACGATAAATGCAGCATTTAATAACCTTTGTGCTTTGAGTGATACAACTTAATTGTTACATCAATGCTTTTAAGTTGAAGCTGGTTGTTCTTAAATTTTCTCTAATTTTCAGCCTCATTTGTTCTCAATTTTGTTGGAGAATAAAGTGACATAAATTTATTCTTGCTTGGTTGAAAATTATATTATCTTTTGGCATTAAAAATTAGCGACTTCATGTTATACAGATTAACAATAGCAATGTAGAAAAAGTTTTAAAAAAGTCTGCTGATAGTTACAAATCCGTTGTACCAGCCTGTGTTCTTTGTTATTATTTTTTCTATGCTGAAGCTGGAATGTTAGTAATTTTTTTCTTTTTAATTTTGAGCAAAAACGAGCTTCCTTGGCAAAGATGAGCATCGTGTCACCACCTGTACCACCTTCGCACAGTTTTAGAGCCATTTGCAAAAACTAAATTGCCAAATGTCGGAAGTCATTTAAAAGAATTAAATCAATCACGAAGCACTGCGGCTATATCGCAACAGTGTGTGTGAACAGGTTTTAGTGAATTTGGTACAGTCAGATTGAAATTATACTCTTCGAGAAAGAGATGCATTTTTGACTCCAAAGTTGTTTTTGATAGTATTCTTTCAATTTAACAGTACATGAGAACAACAAGTGGTACACGCAACAACGAAATACAAGCGGTGGAACCTTTAAACTTGAGAAATAAAATGGTTAAAATTATAGAGTTATTTCTATGCAGCTGAAATACTGTTTCGAACCAAAAAATGCTGTTTCAAACCAAAAGGCATCAATCTAGTCGCTAACTAATGACAATGACGTAACAATTAAGTTGTATTACTCAAAGCACAAAGGTTATTAAATGCTGCATTTATCGTCATAGCTTAACCATGTCTTCCAAACCAACGACGATATTTTCTTAAATCCTTCAGCAATTGAAACGAAAATTGCAGGAAAGCTAGTTGACGATGCAGAGCAAGTTTCGGGCAAAACAAAACTGTTGGGTGTCAAACGCGAACAAAATCCCCCATAACTAAAGTTACGAAAAGAACGAAAAGTTCCAATTTTAGGTTATATTTACGCTTGTAACTTTGTGACGTCATACACAAGTGACGTAACCAATGGAGCGAATCAAAGCCCGAGCTTAAACGGATTTATTGGTACCAAATTTATTTCGATCCGAAAAGCACAACGAAAGCTACGTCAAGTTATGTCAGGAGTATGACAGCTGTGAAAAATGGTGCCCTTCAACATTTAGGGCCATAAAAAAAGGGGAAGGACTTAATTTGGTAAGGTGGAGACAAAATTCATAAAATTTCAGAACAATTGCTATCATTTGGCATAATTCGAATCCGCTCAAGATGTCACTATTATGATGTCAATTTGACTCCAAAGTTTTGCTTGGCTCTCAAAAAATGCGGACACACGTCACAATGGTTTTTGCTTGGAGTAAACATACTGTATGATATTTATACTGTGGTCTAACCGATGCCAGAAACTTTGGACAGTAAGAAAGCTACTGTAATTGGGGGTCTTGGATTGAAGGTATATCAGTTTCAGCCCGGTGCAAAGACTCTAACAGCTTTAGCTGTCACCGCAACAGCTTTTCGAAGAAGTGACAAAATTTCTGGTTAACCATATTTTTTTGATTGTTACAGCCCTCGATTAGAAGCCGGCCTCGAATAGAAACCGTACAAAATGGAAAGAAAAAAGAAGCTGCAGCAACAGGACAAAAATACAGGCTCAGTGGAACAATAAGGTTACACACCGCAGGGGATCAACTTTTGGAAACCGGTTTTAATTTCCTTTACGCAAATAACTTAAGAAGCACACCGAGAGCAGAGGTAATTCACAAAGGTGGAGTCGAGGACCGAACGTTCGAGGCCAAGGACTCAAAAAAATCCGAGGCCAAGGCTAAGGACCTAATTTTCGACGACAGACCCTCTCGAGGCCAAGAACAGGAATGCTCGAGACCAAAGCAAGGACCAAAGACACAACTTTGCAAGTGGTCTCAAAAAAACGATTGCCAAAAAAAACAGGTCATTGAGTTCGAAACCAAAGTTAACTTTAAGTTTTCTTTGGTCATTTTCCTTTTTAACGAATCAAAAAATAATGCTGTTCTCGATCCGAGGACAGGGCATTTTCGAGGACTTGTAGGCTTTGAGGCCAAGGACTTGACCTTCGAGGCCAAGGACTTGAGCTTCAAGGCCAAGGACTTCAAAATGTGTCCTCGAGGACTCCACCTCTGATAATTCATTATTTCCAGCCACTTGCAAAGTCGAAATTCATTTTGGCTAGAATAAATTTTCAGCTCTCTATGTAATTAAGATGGCCAAAAATAATAAAAGCGACCCTTGATCAAAACCGCTCAAAATGGCCCCACAAAGAATTCGAAGCCGCGGCTTCTAATTAAATAATTAGGTTGTAACGACGTGGAGATGAATCTCGTCAACTTCGTAAACTGATACTATAGCTTACAATAAATGGGTCGCTGAAAAAATTCGGTTCTGGAAAGTGCCGGTACTGGAAAGCACCGGTATTGAAAATGGCGGTGCTGGAAAAGGATAGTACTTAATGTTGCCAATTAAAAATTATTCTTTTCTTGCTTTTCCTTTTTTTTGCTTGGGGATCTTTTATCATCCCCAGATGATAAAAACTACCCCAAACAAACCTTTTACGAAAAGTAAGGTATGCACAAAAAAAAGCTACTTAAAAGTTGTTTTTACAATTCTGAGTTTTTAGAATAACAGCACTGAATACTGCCATTTTCTAGCACCAAAATTTTCCTTTAGGCCTACCGGTATTTTCCAGTGCCGGAGTTTTCATAACCGCAAATTTTCCTGGACACCTGCTTAAATATCACAGATTTGAATCAATTACTATATGTTTTCAAATGCTATTCAATACAGTAACATAAGAGAGCATATTGTGCAAGTATGATATATCAATTACGCCAGTCATCATCAGTTGGGGGTGGCAAATTAGCCCTTGGGAATTTAGAGGACTTCTCTGGCAAGATAATGGAGAGTGAGACACTAAGCAGCCAAACATTGAATAGATATATTGTCCTGCTGATTGTTGGGCCGCATGAAAGTGGGCTGCCCTTTGAGCAAAACTTTTTTCGGAAGTTTCAACTAAGATGTGGGTAACTGCATTTTAGAATCTTTCCTTAGTTTCGTACATAATTTTGTTATCACATTGCAGTATGTTTTGGCAATAATTTTTATCTGCTATTTGAATGCATGATCAGATGATTGGACCTCCAGGGCTAATCACTTTTTCTATCTGCCACAGGTGGACAAACAACTTACGTTTCGGGAGATGAAGGTGGAGAAGTCGCATGTGAATGTGTTAGGGTGACTCCTCTCGTTAATCTGATGGATTGCCCATTGTTTTTGGTAGTAAAATAACTTGGTTTAAACTTGCTCAGCGGTGCCAATTTTACTTTGACTTTGTCAAGCTTTCCTCGATGTTCCAGCACTCGGTACACGTACAATCTTCGGTTATCAAAAGCATAGTAGAAGCCATTTCTCCGCACCACCCGAATTTTAGGAAGATCGTACACATTCATCGACCCTGACTCAATGCTGTTAATTGTGTCATACAGCGTGACCCCATTTGAAAACCTATCTTTGATACGGTCATGCATGAATCTTATTTTAGATGGAGCTAACTCGAGTATTCTCACCATGCTTTGTAAACTGCTGAAATAGCTATGAAGTTCTTGCAGTTCTACTTTAGCTCAAATTGATTATTTGATTCTCTTCTGTTTGCAGGATTGCAGTAACCAAATCCAGCTAGTAGAGCCTAAAATGTTACGCTAAAATGACTAGAAAGGAGCTGTCATGTGATTTAAAAAGGGTTTCAGTTACTTGCTTGACAATTGAATAAGACTGAAGACCTGTTACTGCATATCCAACCACAACCTAAGCCGTAAAATAACAGCACTATAATGCCAAGAAATTTGCAATGTTGATTTACGTGATGGTATGGTCTAAGATATGCGCGAATTCTAAAAAATCTCTAAATGAAAAATTAAACGATTTTAAATGGAAACACTGTGCGCTTAATTTTATTATTTAAAGTTTCTGAACCTTAGCAAAACCTGAATTAAAATTTTGATTTAGGGAATTTTAGAATTCTACGTCACTAAATATACGTACAGTACCTATTGACTAACTTATTACTACACAATGAAATTGGTAAGTAGGCTCAAAATGATTTTTACTGGATTTCTGGTGTATTTACTCGTGTCATACTTGCCACCAATGACGTGTTTGCAGTGGTGGGCAGTAACGAATAACTACACTAACGAATCGTTGCAGCGAATTACGTTTCAAGTAATTTTTACAATAGAAACTACTTTTTCAAAATAGTAACTTTCGTGGTAATTCCATTACTTTTTTAGTGGTGTAAAAATTTCTAATTACAAATTACTTTGTAAATGTTACTATCCAAAATAATACTTGACTGGCTGCTTATTTCAGACCTTTCGCAATCAAAGACGTTGTTTCTGTGGAAAATGACGCAGGATCTTGCCATTGGCCGAGTGCCTTCTTGCTCTCTGGAGCGTTTTACACGCGCAGTTTAGTCAAAAACGATCATTAGCACATGAGTGATATGAATAATTCTCTCCCCTGCTGCTGCTTCTTTTTGTTGCTTTATAATTATGCTTGTGCTTTGTGTTTTTCGCCATTCATTACTTTTGACAATGTGAGAAGTAGTTTCACGAAACGTCAAGATATGTTTCCAGTTATTTTGGCTTTGTGTTTTTTTTTAAAGATATTTCGATGTTCCGAACATTATGCTCCGTTGGTAACTCAATTTTCGTAAAAATGGACTTAAATACATTTAGAACTAAACGCATCAATTTATATTGCGCAGACCATTATTGCTACATTTTCTGCCCACAAAAATTTGCTGATCATAAAAAAGTTTTCCGCCGCTGAGGAGTCGCATTTTCCGCCCAAAATAGGGCGAAAACCAGCCAAAAATGTTTTCACGTCCAGGAATCGCAATATTGCTTCAGGCACAGCGTCATTTTGCCATATGGTAAACCCAGCGCCACCGGTAGGCACTATTGATCAAAAACGAAAAAAAATGCGATATAAGGATCACCGTAAGCTTGATATTAAGATTATTAGCGTATATTTAGCAATTTATTGGAAATTTTTCATCAAAACCTTTTACAGGGTATGCAACAAATTTGGAGTTAATAAAAATATTATTAAACTTTTATTGCTCGATTTTGCTTCATATACGACAGCGTTCAAGATCTTGTTTGCGCTCTTGGAACCACGGTATAGCCGGCTTGTTATAATATATGACTTTGACCGCAAAAATAAATTACACTTTTTTTTATAAATAAGAACCACTAAATTTTGAGTTGAGGCTGGCTGTTTTTAATTTTTTGCTAATTTTTTAGCCTCATTTGTTCTTAGTTTGCTCTTAAATTTGAGATCATCAAGATTTGTAAAACTACATAAAACCACCAAAGGAACCCCGAGGGTACCAGAAATATCACATCTCTGGGCGGGAAATATAGCAATCCAAACAAAAAAAGAAAACAACGTCGGTTGACAAGTATATCGACGATCACAACTAGTGATGGAGTTCTCGAGACCGGTCTCGGGTCTCGAGACTGTCTCGAGACACATTTTTGAAAGTCTCGTCTCGGTCTCGCCTCGGACTTAAACTTCAAGTCTCGATCTCGAGTCTTGGTCTCGAAAAGTGATGGTCTCGAAATATGAGAAGTCTCGAGACTCAAAATCTTGGTTAGGCGTAGGAGTAAAATTTTGAATTTAATTATTTAGTGCAAGCAATGCAAACAAAGATTCCATTAACTTTCTAGGTCTTAACACCTTTTTAATTGCTTTCCAACAATCTCCTTTATTTATTCATTTCGGTCAATTTTCATTTATTTCCGTCAATGTTTTTAAACTGAGATTGTGAGAAACAAAGTTTTGCAATAAAACCTCAATTTTTGATATTTGGCTGCTCAGTGGGAGATACTTGAGATTCGAAAAAACTCAGGTAGAGCCGTGGGAGAAAACTGCTGGACCTGTTATTCATTATTATCTTTGTTATTTACTTATGAAAGGGTGTGATGTAAAACAGTCTGGAGGGGAAGAAGCCGCTTAAGCGCTATTATTTGATGTTGATCTTTGTTGAAGGTGCTAATTGCTGCTGTCTACATTTTTGCTTTCTGATAGTAAATGCTCTAAACCTTTTTCTCGTTCAGGTTCCTTGCACGTGGACCGAGTTTGAGGTGGTAGCATGGCAGTGCGATGAGGTTTCGTCGAGGAAGGTTAATCAGAACAGCTCAGACCTCAAAGTGATTGTTTTCAGTCTCATTCTGTTGAAAAGATCTTTCGTAGTATAATACAGTTAAGATTGCAGACTCAGAATGATGCAGTCTACTTTACCACTGCTTTTTAGTAGATATCAAACATTAGGAGTAACAATTAGGTTCAGTGAAGATTAAAATAGCTTGAGGTATAAACCTGAGGTATAAACATGGGCCACCGAATGGGGAAAACGCGTGATCCCAAAAGATTTTCAGGGCGGTATCGGAGAAATAAAGTTTGATAAGAAATAATACCGTAACTCAGGTATTTGTTATACAATACGGTGTTTGCCGTGTACTAGGACCACTAGGTTACTGAATCATTCATCTTGATGTCTTGTTTATGAAAATACAATCGCAAATTCCACCAAGCCTTCTTGTCATTAAAATAACTATCTGAATGCAACTGCTTTAGCAAGCCCGCTTTGTTTTAGATTTAAACGACCGGTCAGCGTTAGTAGTTAAAGACACTGCCATCGGAGCGTGAGGTCTGCATTTCGATTCTTGGTCTGGTCAAAATCGGACGCAGTGTCGCTAACGTCTCGCCCCGCTGCGATGTTTCTTTGGTGCAGTGTTGCTCAATGCCCATGCACTAAACCGCGAGTTTATGAAAGCTTTTATTTTAATTTGATTTTGCAACTCGCTTCGAAATCGAATTGCTCTAGATTGGTCCACGAACAGTTTGGTAATGAAACTTAAGCAAATTCAAGATGCATTTTATATGAATATCTTTGTAATACGAGTGACAGTTGTGTTTAGTTTGAGTTAATTCGTTATAAAGTATTATTTCATTATTTACGTTGAAACAATTTGCATTATGTCTCGTAATTCGGTCGTAATAAAATTTCCATAATAAAGTTAAGAAAGAAGGTAAGAAACATTCCACGTCTTTTCAGCAAATATTCTAAAATTCCAAATGAAGCAGCTTCCAAAAGATCAACAAGCGTTCGGTCGCAGTTGCTAAAGTATCTCGAAATCACCAACGATGGTGAACATTTTAACGAAAATATTTTCGAACTTTGGGAAACCATGGAAAACCTACTACCTGCCTTATAAAAACTCGCGATGCAAGTTTTTTTTGTGCCAGCGTCATCGGCTCCTGTATTTTTACTACCGGAGGTTTGATCATGAGACCTCATCGATCTCGAATATCTTCAGTTAATCTAGAAATGCTGGTTGCATTAAAATGCAATCACAATCTTATTGTTTGATTTTGGTATAGGCTTACCTTTTGCGGTTGGATTAATTTTTTCCGTTGTGTTTCGTGATTATTTTTGCTTGCAATAATATGCCATTCAAGATTTTTTGGCTCTGTTACTAATCTGTAGTTACTGCAAGCTGGACCACTGCGATAGTTTGAACACAGGAACGCATTGCCCAGTTTCAGTTGGCATCGAACTGCAATTTCTCTACTTTAAAGACGGGCGCTTGACAGTTGAGCTACGCCGTCACCTCTTGATGTGCTTGTGAATAGCACATGGCCCAAGTTCGTTTTTTGGTTTCTATCGTTCTACTGTATTGCGATTGGCCGTTTGTTTAAGGAAAAACCATGAAAAGAGTTGTCAATAGTCAATACGAATAAGTTTTGCTTCTAAAATCGCGGGTCTCGAAGTCTCGTCACGGTCTCGAACAAACTCACCGAGTCTCGGTCTCGAAAATTTTTTCAAGTCTTGGTCTCGGGTCTTGGAATCGATTTTTTTCCACGTCTCGGTCTTGGTCTCGGTCTCGACCATCAGGGTCTTGACTACATCACTAATCACAACATCAAAGAAATCATACGTGAGCAACCGCGACCGGTTTCGTTCTTGCTTTTTTCGTTACGAAACCGGTCGCGGTTGCTCACGTATGATTCCAGTGATGTTGTGATCGTCGATATACTTGTCAACCGACGTTGTTTTCTCTTTTCATTTGGATTGCAATTTTCCCGCCCAGAGATGTGATATCTCTGGTACCCTTGGGGTTCCTTTGGTGGTTTTATGTCGTTCTTGATAGTCTACTTGGGGTCCCTATGGCTTATTGTTCTTTTGACAAGGAACACTCGCTTGGCGTGATGCCTATGCACGATGTCGATTTGCAAGTTCTGTTCTCCATCGCTGCATTGCTTAATGTGGTTTCTCGCTGATGCCCCAGGCCGTTTTTGTCTTTCCACCAGATGAGTCCCTTGAGCAAGGATGAAACCAATCGCGGATGCTCACTTGTGATTCCTGTGCTGTTGTGATCGTTGATATACTTGTTAACCGACGTTGTTTTCTCTTTTTGTTTGTAAAACTGTTTAATTCCGAATGCTCTGTCAGGTTGAGTAAACGCTTTTTTGCTGTTTTCTGCAGCATCGTAAGACTGCAAAAGCGAAAAAGCCAGCGTTATTGAATTTAAACAACAGGCAAAAAAAACATTCGCGATTGCGTGCGCTGTGCGCAATGGCAATTTATAATCTCAAAATCGTTGCAATTTTGCTCGCAAATACTGGCAAAATCTAACATTTCGTCGTTTTGAATCAGTGCTGAACTAAGTTTCTTTTGAAATTTATTTTTTTTCGTTTATTTTTAATTATTTTTTACTGCTGGGGCAGGCATTGTTTTTGATTAATTAGTTCTTAAATTTCGAACAAAAATGAGTCTCGTGTTCTTAAAATAGTTCTTATAAAAAAGTGCATCCGAAGTTCGAAACCCTAGTAGTTTTTAAACAATTCTGGTCTCACTCAGGTGTATAAAATACTAATCAAAATAATATTTGTAAGCGCTGAACCGTATCGAAGAGGCATCATAATGACAGCTATGACGGACGAGATCCAACAATTTCTTTCATACAGTGGCTTTAGAAAAGTTTATGTAGATTATAAACTATCAGAGATGGAGTCGAGGACACAACGCTCGTGGCCAAAGCCAAGGACACAAAAAAATCCGAGGCCAAGGCCGAGGACAGACTCTCTCGAGGCCAAGGACCAAGAACACAAACGCAAGTGTTCTCAAAAAAAAGGTCTTCAAAAAAAGTTTTTCAGGCTATCTCCAAACAAAGCGGTCTAGAAAAAATTTTTTCGGTCGCTCTACAAAATTTTAACCATTCAAAAAGTAGTGCTGTCCTCGAGCCGAGGACAGGGCAATTTCTGAAGACTGGAGGCTTCGAGGCCAAGGCCAAGGACTTGACCTTCGAGGGCCTGACCAAGGACTTCAAAATGTGTCCTCGAGGAGGTCCTCGAGGCCAAGGACGTCCTCGAGGACTCCACCTCTGTAAACCATTGTCATTGTGGCTGAATTTTACTCAAAGTAATTCGTAATTTGTAAATTAGTTTTTCTGAGAAGTAACGACCACGATAATTTTATTATTTTTGTAAAGTAATTTTTGGTGAAATAGTGTCATCATTTTTATATTGTAATTTGCCCACCACTGCGTGTTTGCAAACAAGGCAATAAACACCAACCAACCCAAAAATTGAGTTTCGCTTTATCATTAATTAATTCGATTAGCACATTAACTTATATTCTTCGCTTCGAATGTTTAACACTTTGATTACAAACCTGCGGCAGAAATTGTCAAAAACTTCAGTAGATTAGTATGTGACAATAACAACATTACATACACGAACTAACTACATCTTAGGGTGTCGAAAAGCTGTCGAACTATGCTCCATTTAAAATTTTTTACTAAACTTATTTGTCTGAATTTTAGGTAGATAAATGAATCTCTGTGGCGAGTCACTTGCCTTACTTTGCCAAGCGGGGCTCAACTGAATTCAGACGGAGCATAACGCATAGTAACTGAAATTGCCATTTACAGGTACCGGTACAGTAAATTATCGAGTAAAAACTTTCCAGGCAAGACCCAAGCATTTCTAAACGGGGCCGAGGCAAATTTGTATATATATTGATTTGAACAAAAATACAGGTACCTTGGAAAACATATCGGAAAAAAAATTGGAAATGACATTAAGACGCTTTCACGTGAAGTAAGTGTTGAGCGGTGACGCGTTTGTGTATTGAGCGGGAGATTTAAGGTTCAAATCTCGAGCCGCTCAAACGGGATGCAGTGTTGCCAACAGCTCGAGGGATTATGGGCCGGAAACGAAAGGAGCTAAGAAACGCCACCGGACTTGCATGTCTCTTTTTTAGACAAGATTGCAGAATTTTGAAATTGCGCATCATTTGCAGCCGTGCAAGATCAGTTTTAATATGCAAAAATTCAATCTATTTTAGTGCCCCCGCACTCTATTTGCTCTGGCGACAGCACTAAGCAAATTGTCGGTCTCAAAACAAAGATTAAGCAGTCAGCATCAATGCAGCTGCAAATTGCAATGAACATAATCTATGATCTGATGATGAAATGCCTACATTGTTTGCGCAATGTTTATGACCGAATTACCCTATTAATTTGTCGATAAATGATTAGCTGCTAAGCACTTTCTCACACTTTTAGTTATCACTATCCGTATATATTTTTCTGTAAACGTCATGACCTAAATCTAGTATGGAATTGGTCTGGAAGTATGGAAGATTGTCTTCCATTCCATTCTTGAAATCTTCCATTCCATTCCATTTTGGCATCTTCCATATTCCATCCATACCATGCTCTGTAACTAACGAGCTTTATAAAAGTAAGACTGTTGGCCAGTGGTGCACAACCTTTTACTAATACCGGCCGCAAAACATCCAATAAATGCACTAACGGCCGCCACAAGTTAAGGTCATTTTTTACAAATTTAATTTTGAAGTTTGGAAAATTTATTCAATCATAAATCACAAAAATGCTCGATCCGAAAAAGAAAACGTAAAAATATACTGTATATTAGAAAATGATAGGTCCAAATGAAATATGCTTGATTTTACTTTCGAAAAAGAGTTGGTCGAGCGGTAACGTGTCCGTCTCTAGAGCGGGAGGTCTGATGTTCAAATCTCGGGCCGGTTAAATGGGACACGATGTTGCCAACAGCTCGCCACCGTTGCGATATATCTTCAAAAGGAGCTTAGTTGCCCGAAAACAATGACGCGAAGATGGGCCTTGCAAACTCTTTCCATGCACCGGCGTTATAGAGTGAGTATAAACTAATGAAAGACCTGGTTTTTATTTAAAATCCCTCGACTTGCAAAATTGCTGGCGGAAGATAGAATCAAACCATCAAGTTTGGGATTAGAGTCCGGCTACTCACCAATGCGCCATACCTTAAACGACTTGAATTCGATCATTGAATTACAATAGCTCCACCAGCAGGTTAATTTTGTTCATAAGCATACCACTAGATGAAATTGAGAATTAAAATCTTGATACAATACTGTTTGTCTACAGGAATATTTGTGAATAATGTCTTGGTTTAGTTTAGTAGAATTTGCGATAATAAAGAATATTTGATTAGTGACGATTATGGTTACACATGGAAAATTACAAGGCGCCAGAAATTTTTTAAAAAGTTTCCAAGCAGTAACGAACTTGACGATTGACCTGATATGCTACTTCGCAAATCAACTAAACCAGAAAGCCAAGTTCGATTCACCACCGTCTTTATATTTTAGATGCTTTTTTAAAGCAAACAAAGCGTACTTAAAATTCGACGTATAATAAAGTAATCAGGCAATATCATTAAGTAACTCGTGCTTAAGGTCTGCCTTTGGTTGGTAAATATACTGGCCTGATCTGTCAATGACATACAGCAGCTTACTGATTTTAGCATAGCTACCTTTACTATCACAAACAATAAAACTGATTTAAAGCGATTCAAGTTAGCAACCAGGGCCGGATTACATTAAACAGGGCCTTGGTACTTTTGACTCTCTTGAAAGAGGAAACCTTCGAAGACAAAAACTCTTCATGATATTCTTCCAGATTATCCTGCCCAATAAAATAAGGAAGGCTTTATTTCACCGGAAATTTTTATCTAGTTTTTTATTAATTCTGACTCAAATCTAACACAAACTCAAATGCTTACTCTAAAACTATTCCCAAATCGAACCCTAACCCAAACCCTAACCTAAACCCTAATCTTAACCCCTAAAAAAGCAAATGAAAAAAGCGCGGATGAATATTTCTCATTCTCGTTTTATTCTCTTTATCTTGAAAATTTTCGGTGAAATAGTCACTACCATAAAATAATGCGAAGACAAAAAGAAAGGTCTTCGTTAAATTTTCGTTGCATTTTCCAGCCAGCACAGGGCTCTAGAGCGCAGAACCCCTGAATGCAGGGCCCTTTGCACAGTGCCAAAATGCCGTTATGGTAAATTCAGCCTGCAAACAACTAACAACAATATCCTGTTTTGATATACTACAACAAATCAACACAAGGTGCCTTCACAGTTGCCGTCAAGTTTCATGAATTTGGAGAAAATTCAGTTCCAGGAAATGGTTTATATGAAAAAGACAAAACAACGTCGGTTAGCAAGGATAGTTAATATACTTGTTTACCGACGTTGTTTTCTCTTTTTCATTTGAATCGCTATAATCCCCGCCCGAGGTGTGATATCTCTGGTTCATTGTGGTTTCCTTGGTGGTTTTATGTAGAAATGGTTATCTTGCATTGTGGCTGAGTGGTTTTTACTTAGCCTTAAACAATGTGTACTTTTATCTAACTAGCAAGACCAATTGGCGCTTAAACTACTTCATTAAACTAGCACCCTGTCAAAGTATCTACAGTCGCTCTATTGTTGAATGAACGGAAACAATACACTCAAAATGAGCAAAGACCATGACCACAGTCAGAGGCTAATGCTAGATCTGCAATAAACGCCGACCATTGTCATGTGAAAAACATAACAATAATATTACACGGGAACATATAAGCTCACCATAAAGCAGAAGCAAATTTTATCCCGGGCACCCTTACAAGTAAACACTTTACACAAAGCTTAGGCACAAAGCACATATTTTGAATAAACTTTGGCAAAAAATTTTGAATTTACAAAAGAAACACACTAAAACGAGTTGATTGGGCCACCATAGGAATGTATTATACCTTTTTTTGCCGGAAACTTTTTCGGACCGTTTTTTCGAGAGAAGATTTTAATTTTTTCCTTTCTTTCTGCTTTTCGTTTTTGGTAACGAACCAAAAAGTTCACATGATTTAACAATCATGAAAGTTAGAAGTCTCTTTTGCTATCACCTTATTTGGTTACCAAAAAAAAAGGAAAAACGAAAACAAGGGGAACCGGATGCGGCCGAGCAAACGGTAGTTAGTTTCTTATTACGCATCCTTTTAAAAGCGATAGCGGCATTTACAAACATTTTTGTAAGCATTTGAAGCAGGCTTGCGATTTAGGGCTATACGCCACGACAAACGTCAATTTCAGCTGAACACCAACCATTATGACTACGTAGTAGTAATTTTACACATAAAGCGTGTGAAGACCGAAAAACAAATATTTTATTATTTTTAACCATTTACGTTGTTATAGCTGATTCTAATAGTCGAATAAGGAATGGTTATTTTCGTCGAAACGTCAAGTTGCAATAGAATATATTAACGATATAAACTTATACTGACTATTATTTTCTCTTTAATTACTGTAATTGGTTATGAATGTCAAGTTGCATTTAATAAATATATTGCGAAAGCTGCTGTATAAATAAACACCTTGAGTGCTCTAAAGCTTAAAAACGACCGTAGGAATAAGTGAGATACTGTACAGTATATTCAAAAACCGCTAAACAATAGCCTAAAGGCAAAGTGCATTCCAAAGATGAAAAAATGTCGTGCTGTGGTTTTAAACCATAACAGACGAATTTCAATTAAACTTAATCTCCACCAAAATTTTTCCAAAACAGTTTACATTAAATTTCTGAACCTTTTCCACTTTGGATGCACCTTACCTTAAACTAGATTTCTACAAAACTTCCACCTTGATAAACAAACATAATTCAACAAATACCTCGTTTACACTCCGAACTTGTGTCTACATTTTTCAGCAATTAGCCTTCAGCACAAAACTAAGTTATTTGTTGCTAAACTATGTCAAAAAAATTCACCATCAAAAAAGGAAGCGGATCGAGAAAAAGAATACTAGAGTTACAGCATGAACGACGGAATGAGCGACAATCAAGTCCTAAATGTTTAAGACTAATCGCGCATAAAAATTCAATAAAACTTTTGCCAAAGCGTTCCAGGGGTAAATCGACGCATAATTCCATACGCAAAGCATTGCAAGGAAACCTCCCACGTGGCACTAAAAAGTCTTGGCATTTTTTAGGCCAATTTAATGTGGAAGTGCAATTAAAGAATTACTGGACTCGAGACAAATAGGTATTTATAGTAGTATAAAACATATTTCGCTAAAACAGAGCTACTGCTGATTTCCTGCTTGAGTATTTGCAGTGATTTAGCCATTCCAGCACAATCAAAAAACTGGAAAAAGTTGCAAGAACGACATAATTACATTTCAGAATGATTAGGAGTTTAAGAAACATGATTTATCAGCGTTAGCCACATTGAATTCCTCATCAACATCAACAAAATAATAGACAAGTGCATTACTTTAGTTGTAACAATATTTGTACAAAATTTACAAAACGGTACCAAATCCTTTGTTACTGTGTTCATGAAAATATTAATTTTGTCAAACCCTCTGAATGAACCCCACTAATGTCTAGTTCTGACGTTTCTCCATGATGCATTTGTCAAGCCAAAAAAGCATAATGTTAAACTTTGTTGCACATTGCCGCCGCAATAACAGCTGCACCTTTACCACTTCCATCATGAGACAGCACAAAGTCGAGGGAAAATCCGTAATCTTTTGATAATTCGTTCACTTTAGCCGTGACGTGCTTGCTAAAATTTGGATGTCTTTTGTACATGGTCCCATCAACTCCGACTGTTATCTTCATGTTGCTACGGAGGGGAGAATTGCTCTTTATTCTTTTGGCTATGGACGTAACGCCGGCCGCGCACAAGTAGGCGGCTCTCGACGAAACCCAGTGGCAGACATCCATGACAATGTCACATTCTTCATCCGTAGGAGAAATATCTAAAGAGTTGAAAACGTTTCTGACTGTGTGGTAGGCGATTTCGTCTCTTTTCCAACTGCTCTCAATTTCCGAAACAAAGGCTGTCAAAAACGAGCTTTTTTGAAACAGCTTTTTTGATATTTCACCGCCAAAAAGACCGGCGTTCCGCACGAGGTCGCAAAGCACAACACGGACTATTTCGCCCAAATATTTGCCGCTGACCATCTTTTCAAAAAGCTGGCAATTTTTGTTGATCGTTGAACCGTCAACTTCATTGTCGTACTCGTTGCGAAAGGTCTCAAGTACCCCATTATCCCCCAAGCCCCCTAGTTCCATATTAATGCACATCTCTCCTGCTTTATCCACGCAGTTAACCGTATCAATATTCGCCATGCTTTCCATATAGCAGGCGTTGAGACCAGTCCCCACAATCAGTCCGATGTTGCAATCGGGTTCATCTAACGCACAGGCCATCATTGTGCCAACAGTGTCATTGACAATGGCCACCACTTCACAATTTAAGTCTCCTCTTCTTTTAATTGCGTCATGCAGCATCTTTACGACGTCATTTCCAGCTACTCCAGACACCTCAAAGCCTTTATTCCAATGAAGTAAGATTGCACTATTAAGCTCGCTTTGTAAAAGTGGAAACGAGAATGTGAAACCTACTGGCAAATAGGTATCACTTAAACCATTGTTTTGACAAAAGCTAGCCATGCACTTAGCAATATGATCAAAGAAAGCCTCTCCAACCCCAACTTTCACTTCCTCAGGAACCATAAAGAGTTCATTGATCATCTCGATTTTGGGCTTCGCAGAATCAGGTGTATCGTCGATTTTTACTAGAAGAACGCGAAAATTGGTACCCCCTAAATCCAAAGCCAAATAGCAGCCCCGTTCTGACCCATTGGGTAAAGCATTCACGTAAGTTGGAAGCATGCCAAGCGAGGATTTATCTTCGTTTTGAAGTCCCGTGGTCATTTCCAAGTCAATAATATTGATCATTTTTTCTAAGTCATCGTCGGAGAGAGTAAATTTTTCTTTGATTTCTTTTAGTTTCATGTCGAGTTTTGATTCAGTAATAAGTTGTTGAATAGTCATAGTGTTAGTTTGACGCTATTAATAGTTAATCTGCTAAAAGAACGTGGCCTAAAGTTGATTATAAATTATGAAAACAAAATATTACGAAATATTATGAAAACAAAAATAAAATCAAACACTGTCAAACTTTTTACAGAATTTTTACGCTTATCAAAACTTTTAACGATTTTAATTTTTTTAAGATGAACAAAATTAGCAAATACGTACGGCAACGAAGTAACAGCAATTCCGAAAGACACAAATCATCCGGACTTCAATAAAATTTAGCCTTTGATGGCTCAAATATTAGATTAGCAAAATGAAATGTTTCGTTACACTCGCCGTATTGCGTCGAAACGTGTAACGAGTTTGCGTAGCCTATTTCCGCATCATTAGGCCTGCGGGCAACACAGCTTTTTTTGAAGAAATGTTGCAGCGGCGGCGAGCCGTTGGTATCATTGCGTCCGATTTGACTGGTCGGAGATTTGAACCTCAGACCTTCCGCTTGCAGGAATGAACTTGTTATCGCTCAATCAACTGGCCGGTATATTAGCTTAGCAATATTGTTAATGGAACAAGAGGGGAAATGGAACAACATTGGGACCGGCCAGTTGGTCGAGCGGTATGGCGTTCGTCTTTGGAGCGGGAGGTCTGAGGTTCAAATCTCCAGCCGGTCAAATCGGATACAGTGTTGCCAACGGTTCGCTACCGCTGCGGCATGTCTTTGAAAAAAGCTGTGTTGCCCGGGCGCAATGACGCGGAGATGGGCCCTGCAAACTCGTTACACGCTTCGGCGTATTACAGCGAGTAGAATGAAAGATTTGATTGGAATAAGTGGGAAACAAAAGTGAGTCGACCCAAGCAATTGCAAGGTTTTGGCGCCGTTGTGCCTAATCTAACGATCCCGGGCGCTTAAATCTAGATGCCCAGTTCCAATGGCATACCCCTAAAGTATTTACAATTAGGTTTGGATCCATTCATTTTATTTTTAAATTTTGAATTCAAATTCACTGACTTTAAAAAAACTAAGTTCTAATTCATTGACTTTAAAAAAACTTAATTCAAATTCAAATTCATTGACTTCGCAAAAACTCAATTCAAATTAATTCACTTTGCAAAAAATCGAATTCAAATTCATCAATGACTCGTGAGCGGATTCAATTTCAATCCAACCCTAATCACAGGTGCGCAATCAACTAACAACTCAAGTTGCTTGAATCTTCAGCGACAAAGAGTTGTCGAGTCTTTTTGACCAGGTTATAAATCGCTATTTTCACAGTGTAAGTTTTGACTTGAGAAAATCAAATTCATCAAATGTTTAATTAAGACGTTCAAATTCATTGACTTCGCAAAAACTAAATTCAAATTCAAATTCATTGACTTTGCAAAAGTCGAATTCAAATTCCAATTCATCAATAACTCGTAAACGGATTCAAATTCATATTCAACCCCACCCTATTTATAATACCTCAAATGGGTTTAAATATGAAGAATTTATATTACAACATTACTGTTAAATTGAAATTTTGTTACGACAGATTTTTCGTGCACCAGCTACGCGCGTTGCAAAAACGGAAGTTTGGTGTTTATCCATTTCGGATGCCGTTACTGAAAGAACAATGCTGATGCAAAGCGTGCAACTTACGTTCTTGCTATCGTGAATCAACAGCTAAATTGAATTGCAGAATCACGGTTTTCAGCAAAAGCAAATGCCATTAAGCATGATGTTTATATTTTCGATTATTTTCTAGATTTCTAAACTAGAATCATCGCCCGGAGCGTTGACGCGGTTCAGCGAGTTTATCATAAAAGATAAAATAT
Organism: Trididemnum nubilum; assembly: GCA_963965965.1. Lineage (NCBI taxonomy): Eukaryota > Metazoa > Chordata > Ascidiacea > Aplousobranchia > Didemnidae > Trididemnum > Trididemnum nubilum. The sequence continues at coordinate 11,631,696 of OZ014474.1, read as the reverse complement.
TTTTAAAAAACTTTGCCAATTTTTTTTGGGTTTGTTCAGTAGAGCTACCAGAATGTTGTTAAGGGGGGAGGGCTTGTACCAAAAATTTAAATTTTTTGTTTGAAAAATGTCTCAATTGGGTTAAGTACTGAGCAAACCAGTACAACTTACGAGTATTACCACACGGAGGTCTATTGGCGAAGCACTCAGCCGCTGGGCGATTTTTGTATATTTTCAGAGAAAACAGCCATTTGGATCAAATTTCAGACCCCTTTAGAACCATTTAAAAGAAACTAACTGGTTAAGATTCGGAAGCCAGTTGAGAAATTAGATTGCTAGCCCCTTCCACCCCCTTATTCACAGATCAAATCCAAAGCACGTTTAACCGCTTGCATTTTGGAATTAAATTTTCTAAAACACCTGGTTAAGGAGGGGCTGAAGCCTCTCTGGTTGCGCTCTAAAGATGATACGAAAAACACAAAGTGCGCGTTTTGCCTCTAAGCGATAAAAAGAGTAACGTTTATTGTTATTAACTGTTTGTTTATTAACAGTGAACTGTTTTGATGTGCTATAGTCTTTTTTGGCTCGGAAACTTTAGTACACATGTTTTTCTTATAAACTTTGAATAGGGGTTGGCTGTTCTTAATTTTTTTAAAATTTTCAGCCTTATTTGTAATCAACCTTAAGAATAGGTTATTTTGTTTGTTTTTCAATCTTTACTTTTTATGCATATTTTGCAGCCTCGAGCGAATTTTTTGCACTCAAAAGTTACGCAGCTGTCTGCGCAGCCGGCCGAAAATGGTCGAGCGGTAAGTGCTGCACTGGGGCAAGTAAGGGGGCTTCCGCCCTCCTTATCCAAGTACTTTAGAACATATAATCCCAAAATTCAAGCTTTTAAACGAGTTTTGGACTTACCATAGGATGTAAGTAAAGGCAAGGGGGACTGAAGAGGCTAGGCAATTTAATTCTTTGAAATGACTTTAAACGTTTAGAAATTTAGTTGTTTCAAATGGCTCTAAAAACGTGCAAAATGCAATCCAAATGGCACTACATTGTTATTTTTTTGCCAAAAATCACTAAAATTGTCCAGCACCTGGGGTTTGGCTTCGCTCCCAGACAGTAGTTAAACAGCAAAATTTTGCATGGAGGGACGCTTTTGCAGCCTTGACCAAACGCATTTGGCCTGCGAAAGTACCATACTTCAGTGAAAATAATGTAATTCCGCCGCCGAAATTCAATGAAGACAAAAGCAAAAAAAAGGTCATCGCCGAAAATTGAAGTGTTTTTTTCCGAAATCAGGTGAAGACCAAAAAAAAGCTCTTCACCGCAATTTGGGACTATATTTGGCCGGAATTTGGGATTTATTCGTGCTAGCTGACTCTTTTTCGTCTGATCATCCAGCGCTAAAATTTCGATTGGGGGCGCCTAAATCTCGGTGGGGGACGCTAAATGTCGATGGGGGGACGCTAACTCTTGATGGGGGATGCGTCCCCCGCTTCCCCCTACAATTTAAGTACTGCTCCCAGACCCTCACTGTCAGAACCATTTCTTTAATACGCTCAAGTTGCACCAATTCGCTCAGAACGCTGCAATGTTTTTTTTGTTTTTTTTTTTGGTTCAAGTCCCTTTAATCCTGGTTGCGCGCCCGGCAGGAAGGCATTCGTCTCTGGAGCAAGAGATCTAAGGTTCAAATCTTGGGCCGGTTAAATTGGACACGGTGTTGTGAACGGTTCGCCATCGCACCGACATTTTTTCCAAAGTAGTTTTGCTGGAATGACAGATGACACAGGGATGGGGGGTTGTCCATAGGCGTAGCCAGGGTTTTTGATTAGGGGGGGCCAAACCACAACTCACATACAATGACGTCATCAGAAATTTCCAAAACAGGAATTTTTTATGGGGCAAAGAAACCGCAGAGCCGTGGCCTGGTTGGCACTTAACCAGGATTTTGCTAAAGAAGGCTTAAACCATAAGTTAAAAAACGCAAATGTCTATCTTGGGAGACGTGTTAAATAAACTAGTGTAACCCAAACGCATCACAAACGGGAATCTGGGGGCAGCCGCCAGAGGCTATGGGGTATTTTGTAATTTTTTTTTGTAACTTTTAGGGAAATAAAGCTATTTTAATGCAATTGGATCGCAATTGAAAGAACTAAATTTTTAACATTTGGAAGCCATTTATTAAAAAAAGCTAAATTGTTTAATCCTCCTTTTACTTGCAATTTACGTCCAAAACAAGTTTAAAATCTTGTAGGTTGTTGTCAAATTTTGTAAGTGATTTGGCCCAGGTAAAGTAGAGAGAAGTAAGGAGCACTGCCTTCTGCAATATTTTAGCAGTAAATAGTAATCCACTCAAAAGTTTTCCTTCGAAATTTTTGCTTTGTCATGAAACTAATCAGGAATAGTACGGCCAGGGGGCCTAGGTCCTTCAATTGAAATTCAATGATTTATTCAAAGAGCATTCCCCTAGCTAAGTTAGTTTTCAAAAGTATTTTTTCGAGTAAAAACTGGCGAGTAGGAGGTGAATTGTCATTGGCAAATGATATAGATTGTTACGCCAACTAACCATGTTATTACCGGGCCAGATTCCCATTGCGCAGGGCCACAGGTGTTTTGGGTATCGCAACATCTTCCTGCCAAATATACAGTAGGTGAAGACAAAAAAAAGTCTTACATCTGTGCGAAAAGCCTCTGGCACTGTGCCATATGTCAATCTGGCCCTGGCTATATTGCATTACGTTTATAGAAAGGTTAGATGAGGGCCTTAGGTAGTAACTTTTAAGACAAAGACACCTAATTTTATCCGGGTTATACATCTAACTTGGGTGGCAAAAATTGAATTGAGGGGGCCCGGGCCCCCTGGTTGTCAATATTATTGCTGATACCGTTGTACGCGTATGCTGTTGTACCAATGTACGCAAAGATGCTAAAAGAAACTGAAGCTGAAGAAACAAGGCTTTTTTGTAACATTTTTATCATTGGCAGCATTTCGATTGGGGGGGCCCGAGTCCCCTGCCCCCCCTGGCTACGCCTATCGGCTTGTCCATGGGCGTCGGCAAGGGAGGGGCCATGGCCCCCTGGATTTTCAAACCCCCTCGCTTTAACCTACCAAATTTCAAAAATTCTTCCATTTTTAGTAGTTGATACTGGCTCTATTCTTAGTGGCCCCCCCTGAAAAATTTGCTGCCGTCGCCCTTGGGCTTGTCAAGTCGCTCCACTCTTCAGCGTAATACAGCAAATATAATAAAATTTGATTTTGACTTTTCAGTAAAGATTTGACTTATACAACGATGAAATTCTTTTGCTTGTGGGGCACATTATTGTTTTTTGATTTGTTCTTGAATTTTCAACAAAGCTGAGCCTTGTGTTTTTATAAAATTGGGCTGATATGTGTGACTTAAGAACTACCGCAAGTTTCAAATCCCAATACTATTCTGAATATGGAAATGGCTCTCACTTGCCTTGTGTGGTGCTGGTAATTGCTAATACCTCAAAAGAAAAGACTAAAAGCTTCGTCCGATAAACGAATTGAACATCATTTTTGCTAGTATCTTTCGACTCGTCCCTTGGATTTCTTCAACTAGTAGTTAGCAGTGGACTGGGCCTGTTGGCTACTTCTGGCGTCACAAATTCTGCGAAGTTTGTTTGTTAAGCTGCACTTTCTATCGCCTAATCGCTTTGTTGTAAAACCTGATTTAAAACTTCAGTCATTGCACTACAGATCCAAAAAATGCTAATTTATTGGTCTAAAACTCTAAATCGTTCAAGAAAGCAATACATTTTCAACTTTGCTATGCATTTTTACTTGAAGTGTTACATTGCCTTAGCTTATTCAATAACTGTACAGCATAGCGTACTCAACTTTGTCCGGTTGCTTCGCTACGAGCAGGAACAGCGCTAAAATACGTGATTTGCCATTGCCGCCGTTGAAGCAGCCATCGCCATTTTCAAGCACTGCAAAATGTTGTGGTTTTGCTCGCTGAACCTGCCTTAGCCGTTCTACGTCAATGCATTTCTAAACCTTTGCTTTGACCTCAGCAAGGTTAACGTTCCAAAAGAGTGCGAAGGCATTGACGTGAAAGTTGATAACTTTGTACATTCATCGAGCGAGGTATCAGTCCTTTTTTCGTTTTTTTTTTTTGTTAGTTTTTATTTAGAAAATCGGGACTCGAGGTAGCGAGGTTCAAGATAAAAACGAAAAAAATATATGGCGAGTTCTACTGCAGATAAAAAGAAAAAAATAAGCAGAAATGGCTAAAAGAGCCGAAGACCTCCACGCTTAGCCAAATTATGACTAAAAAAATTTAAGTCAAATAAATATGCAAACTTTAAATCTGGGATGTGGAAGCAGTCAAATTTTCAATGCTTCCGCGTCCAGCCCCTCTTGAAGTTTTATGCTTCCGAGTTCGCTTCCGCTTCCTCACCTTTGGAATTTTTGCTTCCGCTTCCGGCTCCGAATAGAGCTAGTCGCTTCCGAGTTCGCTTCCGCTTCCAGTCTTTTTCATCAAAGTGCTTCCGCTTCCACAAAAATTTAACCGCTTCCGCCAGAGTTGTAAGTTGGGCCGGGCTTTTCGGGGCGGGTTCGGGCCTAAAGTTGACAAAAATTTCGGCTTAATTCGGGCATGAGACGTACTTTTTGTCTTAGGTGCACAAAAATATAATCAAAATAACGTAGCAAAATTGCCAAATTTTTCAGGCCTAACTTAACTTTCGGGTTTTTTTGGGCATGATTTGGACTTCAAATTAATTTTCGGGTTCGGGCCGGGTTCGGGCCTGAACTAGTCGGCCCGTTTACAACTCTGGCTTCCACATCCCTGCTCAGTACGAAACAGCTAATTGTATTTAGTTTAAAAAAAAAGCAGGCAAGTTTACTTTGTAAGCTATTTTATTCGACTAGTGTTGTCGACATGGCATGGCATGGAATGGAATGGAAGACGATTTTTCCATATTCCATACTGGCGATTTTGGTCCTTTCCATTTCCATTCCATACGAAAAGTCTTCCATTCCATATTTCATTCCATACTAAAATTTTCTTCCAAATTCCATTCCATACTTCCATACCAAAGAAAGTGTAGACTGGAAGCAATGCAACGTCTATTTTGCTGCTTTGCATCTTTGCAATGTTGTAAGCAACTGCTCGTGAAGGCATAGGCGTAGCCAGGGGGGGCGCAAGGGGCCTGCCCCCCCCCCCCCCCCAATCAAAATACCACTAATGATAAAAAATTATGACAACATAGCCTAGAGATGTTTAGTTGCAGTTTTTTTTTCAGTAATTACGCACATAACAGTAATTAACAAGAATATTAACGAGGATGAGGGAGTCCCGGGGCCCCTAACTACCAACCAGGGGGCCCCTACAAACAATTATGGGGCCCTTAACTGACAACTAGAAGGCCCCTGGACCCCTACCTAACGACTAGGAGCTCGGGGCCAATAACTGACGACCAAGTGGCCCTAGGGCCCCTAACTAACGACCAGGGGGCCCGGGGCCACTAACCGACAACCAGGGAGCCCCGGGGCCCTTAACTGACGACCAGGGGGCCCCGGGGCCCCTATCTCACTACCAGGGGCACCCAAGGCCCCTAATTAACGACCAAGGGGCCCAGGGCACCTAACCGACAACCAGGGGGCCCCGGGGCCTCTAACTGACAACCAGGAAGTCCCAGGGCCCCTGAGTGACGACCAAAGGTCCCGGACCAGGGGCCTCTTAATTCAAATTTTTAACAATCTATATGCAAAACCTGTGAAAAATCTAAGAGCGTTGTTCTAAAAGTTGCAACCCTAGGCCCTCGTTTAACGTTATTATGAACTTAATGCTATAACACAGGATGTAATGCAAATCCCCCAATTGAAATACTACCAATGATAATTATAACGAGAGCATAGTAAGTATGTTGTCCTTGTCCGGAATTGCATTTTTTTTACTTTGGGATTTACGCGTACAAAAGTAAGTAATAATAATGACGACCACGTGTCCACGTCATAATAATGTCATGCAATTCTCGGACGTTTCAAAAAACTGTCAAGTGACTTGACTCAAGTCCCCCACGTTTTGGAAAAAAGTTATTTTAATTTTGATTTAAATGTTGCTTTTTTATGAAAAAACTTAAGGGTGCGATGTTGTCTCAAAATCATTGGCGTAGACAGGGGGTGGCCCAGGGGACGCGGGCCCCCTCAATCGAAATATCGTTTCATTAGCTTATATATCGTTTCATTTGCCTTTCCCCTTTTCCCAAATTATCTTTCTCTATTAAATATATACAAAATGGATCACTCCTTGCGAGTTTCATTGAACTATAAGATTTTATGATTTAACAGTTTGTAAATAAGAGAACTGAAATTTTACCATTAGCCACCTCCCACATGGCCATTGCTCATTTATGCAACCCAGTTTAATCATGTTTTTGCACTGCTAATTTCTATGCCACGTTTTAACAGGATTAATTTTTGTCAAAATATAGACCTATTTTGCCAAAAAGATACAAAATTTTTGGGCGGTGGTGGCTCCGCCCCCAGACCCCCGTACCTGCGACGTCTGGAGACGTCGTTGTCCAACTTCCAGTCTTCGGCAAATAGGGGATGTGCCCCAGATCACCGAAACACCCCCCCCCCCCCCCCCCATTGTACATTTCTCGCTGCGCGTCTGAATCTAATCATGGTTTTGTGCTTCTAATTTCTACGACATGTTTTGAAAGCATTAATTTTTATCAAAATAAGCTTAAAATTAACTTATTTTGGAAAACAATACAAATTTTTTGAGTGCTGGGGGCACAGACCCCCGAAACGCCCCCTTTTCCCATTGCAGATTTTTGGTTACGTGTCGTTACGAGACGTATGCTGCTCATACTTCCAAGTTTTAGAAACAATGAGAAGTTTTTGAGCTAGTCAAATAACAACCGCTATCTGCAGTTATGAAGTAGTACCGCTGTCTTTCAAATATAAATTTTTGCAGATTGATAATTTAATATAGATTATGCAGGGTGACACCACAAAAGTCCGCCCCGGGTGTCACCATCCTTAGCGACGCCACTGCTAAAAAATGCAACTCTTTTCCGAAAAACAACAAAGCTTGCCCTGCGGTTTTGAGATTTTGCCTTCGGACCCCCCCTTGTAACAGTGGCGGCTCGTACCTATTTGAAACGGGAGGGCTGCGAATGTTGCTGTTTTGTAATATTGTACAGAGTTTGTTTGCGTCTTTCGTACGAATCTACGAAATTAAACTATTTCCGGTAGGCCTAGGCCTATCTATAAGCTTTTCGCTTTATTATTAATTTATTTTTGCGTTTGCTACAGTGCTTTGTTACGGTAACAACATGACCGTAGCGCTTCTTTACGAATGAGTCTGAGATTGTTGATGAGGAGATCCAGAGAATCAAACCCAGACCGAAAAGTACAAAATCACGATTTAATGGAGACAGTTCATTAATGACGATACATGGAGTGCATTCTCAAAATCAGAGTATAATAATTACTCTTAAAAAGTACCAAAAGTTATTCAAAATTCTACAAAAAGACAAAACAGATTCCTGACGACGGTCCTTAGAGGCCGGGATCGGTTTTGTCCTTTTGAGGAATTTTGAATAAACTTTGGTATTTTTTAGGAATTATTGTCTGATTTTGCGAATGCACTCCATGTTTCATCATAATCGTAAGTCTGAAATTATGATTCTTTTTGGCTTAACTTGCCAAATACATGCGAAACAAGAAAAACAGTGATAGGCAGTGTAGACTACTGAACATTGAAAATGAATACACATATAAAAAAATAACAATAAAAAATAAACCACTCTTTGTTAAGTTTCGTCAAAAACAGGACTGCCTAAACCCCGTTTCGCGGGCTGCAGGTATCGGTGTGAACCAGCAGAGCAATTTTGCAAGAAACCAAATCAAATCCTCTTTCGTTTTAATTGGTCACCACCTAAGAGATGGAACCGGTCAGAATTTTCTCGAGCCGACCGGTAAATTTTAAAATCTAAGCCGGTTGACCGCCCGGTCAACCGGTTTCTGACCGGCCCGGTGGACCGTTTTTTTTATTAAGAAAGTTTTTGTTCGCTGTTCAATGCATCTAATGAAAAATGTTGAAATTTTAAAAAAATAACTCAATTTTAACACCTTTTTGGTTAAATTTCTGTTTGAAAGACTTGTTTGGTGTTTAGAGCAGCGCAAAACGTGCACAAAATAAGCATAAAAAAAACTGGAGGGCCCGAGCTAAATCATCAGACGTTCTTTCTGATATTATGCGTAAGGCCAAGAAAAGAAGTTAAAATTTTTTATCTATTGGCGACAGATTATTTGCAATTTGCCGAGCAGCAAACAAGTAGACTGTTATGACATTGGCTAGAAAATATTCGATTACATAATGTGCCCCAGCGGTTTGTGGAAATGCTACTTCAGAACAAGTCATGGCTGGTTAGATATAAAAAAATAAGAGCTATGTCTTTCTTGCATATTGTAGAGTGTGGTAAATTTAAGTTGAAAAAAGCTTTTCAACGCGGCAAGATTTTAGCATGTACTCAAAAATCTGAAATCTGCGCCACTTCTACTCTCAAGCTGATTAAAACGATGCTAAAATGCCTGGTAGCGTATAGATTCTTCCACATGCATGCTTTATTATAATATGATTACGCGATTCTAACGTATATTTTGCACTTTTTTGCGTTGTGCCGTGGCCCAAAAGGGGATATAACACAATGCCCCCCCCCTAAATATGCACCTGGATGTGCATGTCTTAATGGTCACAGCATACTAGTTACGGCTTGAAACCATTTAACAAGTGTTTTCAAAAGGGGTGGTTTGTTAATACTGTTTTTTTATAAAAAGTTTTGTTTATAATAAAATACATATATATTTCGGTTGGGTCTAAGTATTTCGGTTGGGTCTTGGGTATACTTAGACCCAAATGGCAAACATGGAACTAGAAAAGGTAAACTTTGGTTATATTTCGGTTGGTTTTAAGATGTCTTTTAGTTGCAAGAAAGAAGAATTTGACCGGTGTTTCAACCGGCTTGACGGCATGGGCGTAGCCAGGGGGGGCCCAGGGGGCCCGGGCCCCCCCCCAATTGAAATACCACCAATGATACAAAACTATGATAACATAACCTAGCGATGTTTAGTTGCAATTACGGACGACGAGAGAGCCCAGCGGCCCCTGACTAACATCCAGGGGGCCTTTAAGTAATAACAAGGGGGCCCTTAACCGACAACCAGGGAGCCCCGGGGCCCCTAAGTGAAAAACGGTGGCCCGGGGGCCTCTAACTGACAAACAGGGGGCCCCTAATTGACGACCATGTGCCCCCTGGAGCCCCTAACTAACAACCAGGGGGCCCCAGGGCCCCTTACTGAGGACCAGGGGGCCCCTAACCGACAACCAGGGGGCCCCAGGGCCCCTAACTAACAACCAGGGGGGCCTGGGGCCCGTAACTGACGACCAGATAGCCCTGGGGCTCCTTACTGATGACCAAGGGTTCCGGGCCAGAAGCCCCGCAATTCAAATTTTTAACAATACATACGCAAAATCTGTGAAAAATCGAAAAGTTTTGCGCTAAAAGTTGCAATCCCAGGCCCTCGTTTAACGTTATTATGAAGTTAATGCTATAACATAGGCGGTAATGCAAACCCCCTAATTGAAATACTACCAATGATACATATAATGAGAGCATAGCCAGTAGGTTGTGCTTGTCCGGAATTGCAGATTCTTTAATTTAGGCTAAGTGCCTGGGCCCAGCCCTCAGATGGTAGGACTTTTTTTGGTCTTCACTTATATTTGCCAGGAAGATGTTGCAAAAATTCCCTAAGTGCCAGGGGCCCCGCGCAATGTAAATCCGGCCCGGGAATAACATGTTTAGTAAGCAGAACTATCTATTGTACCAACGATTCACCTCGCCAGTTTTTACGCACAAAATACTTTCAAAAAATAGCTAGGGAAAATGCTCATTGAACAAATCATTGAAATTGAATGGAGGGGTCCTGGGACCCCTGGCCGTACATGTAGCCTACTCCTGTAACTGGTTAACTTCATGACAAAACAACAATCTCTTAGAAAAAACTTTGAGTGGATTATTATTTACTGCTAAAATATTGCAGGAGGCAATGTGCCTTACTTTCCCCTACATGGACCAAATCACCCTCAATTAAAATTTTACATTATAATGCAAGATTTTGAACGTGTTTTGGAATTTAATTGCAAGTAATAGGAGGATTGAACAATCAATTTTTTTCGATTGGCTTTCAAATGTTAAAAATCTAGTTCTTTCAAATGGCTGTGAACACGTGCGAAATGTGATCCAATGGGATTAAAATAGCTTTTTTTTCAAAAACTTACAAAAATCGCCCTGTGGCTGGGGGCTTTGCCCCCAGACCCCCATCTGTGGTACGTTTAAGTGCACTAGCTTACTCAACACGTCTCCTAAGTTAGACATTCGCATTTTCTAACGATTAGTTTTCGCCCTCTCCCTTTACCAAAATCCTGGATAAGTGCCAATAGACTACAGCTTCAGATCTTCCATTCTACGATATCTTTGCCCCACAAAAACTTCCGTTTTTGAAAATTTATGATGACGTCATTGCATGTGATTTGTGGTTTGGGCCCCCCCCAATCAAAAATCCTGGCTACGCCTATGCTTGACGGGTTGGTTGAAGAATCTCGACCCGACCGGTTTCCATCTCTGCACCATCTAAAATCCCGAAAAAATCACATCAAAATGCGATAAAGACTTTTTTTTGGTTTCGTTTTGGTCTTTATCTAAATTTCCGCCAGGTTGTTCATCAAAGCTCACAAGAAACCATTTTCTAGTTTAGGCCGGCACCAATTGTGCGGCCAGCTCAAACTCACTGTGACCCATCTCAAAACTCACTGAAATTGAAATCGAAGCTCTCAAAATTTAGGAACAAAACGTGGCTGAAAATTGACAAAAAAATTAAGAACAGCCAGTCTCAACTCAAAATTTGCTAGTTTTTATGAATAAAAGTGTACTACAAAATAAACTTTATTTGACGCTTTTTTTATGTCAAATGATGGTCGACAGGGTATTGTATGGAATGGAAGATCTTCTTTCTTCATTGCCCGCTATTCCGTGAGGGTTGCGGGGCAGCGCAGAGCGCAACCCTCGCGGAAAAGCGGGCAATGAAGAAAGAAGAAGATCTTCCATTCCATACCATGCCCTGTCGACCATTGAAATTTCGGTATGGAATATGGAAGATGCTAGAATGGAACGGAAGATTTCAAGAATGAAATAGAAGACAATCTTCCATGCCAATTCCATACTAGATTTCTTTCATGGCATTTACAGAAAAATATAATTAGTGTAAACGGATAGTGATAACTAAACATATGTGGAAGCGTTCAGCAGCTAATCATCTGTGGACAAATCAACAGTAATGGGCACAGCAGGTCTGTTCACCAGCGCTGCTGCTTTTTTTCGTCACTAGCGTAAAGCGGCAACGCCGTAGTTTTTTTGGTCGAGAAAGCGGCAGGTCTGCAGCGCTCTATTTCAAGTTAATAATCTGCCGCCGCTGCTAATTAACTTCTTTCAAGAGTTTTCGATTAACATTTTCACACGCTACCGTCTGGAGTCTTTCTTTACTCATCGCTTTTTTTCACTCTGCTCTTGCTACCACGTTATTTTAGTTTACTAGAACAAACAATGCTACCTTTGTGACGTTTTGTATAATGTATCAGCGAGTTTTATCGCACGTAGTCAATATTTTTTTTGAACCAATATTGAACGAATAATGTAGTCTGGTTCGGGCCCGGCGCCACGGAGGGGCATTCCGTGGCCGTGCCCCCCCCCAAACGAAAATTGTGCCCCCCAAGCGAGGACTGTTCCCCGAAAAAATTAACAGACTCGGGGCTACTGGAGTGCAAATCGAGGCCTATGACACCCAAATTGGTGTTTGCAGCTCTAGAATTCGTGGAAAATCGCAAGAATTTTGAGACGACAACGAGAATTTGTGAAAACTTTGGGACGAAGACGTTTTTGTTTTTTTTTTGTCTTCACTTCAGAATTCGTGGAAAATAGCAACAATTTTGAGACGACAACAAGAATTTGCGGAAATCTTGGGACAAAGACCTTTTTTTTTTGATCTTCACTTCAGAATTCGTGGTTAATAGCAACAATTTTGAGGCGACAACGAGAGTTTGTGGAAATTTTGAGACGAAGACCTTTTTTCAACTTCTCGTGCCCCCTTGCCCCCATCAAATTTACATAAATAAACTTCTCGTGCCCCCCCAAAATTTATTTCTGCCCCCCCAGTCACGCTATCCTGGCGCCGGGCCCGGTCTAGTTGCGAGCGAAATTGAACTCTGTGTGCAAATTTACATACAGCAATAATCAATGCGTTAGTAAAGTTAAATTACTGTGAACTTGCAGACCGCCATGACGGTTTTTCGCGATATTTCCCCAAAATGCTGGCATTTAGTAGGACAAATGATTTGTTGGCTATCAGGTCACGCACCACTAGTTCGTGCACTGGAAGTTGGAGAGTAGTAACAGCTATGTATAGTATAATAAATTTTGTAAAATAAATGCATACCGTAGTAAAAAAAAATTCCAAGAAATGTTTTGTAACTCGATCGATTGATGTCATTTTTCTGTTGGGTCCCTACACGAGGAATTATTTTTTTGGTTGAGGACCGAGCGTGTAACAAACTGATCGACTACTTCAGAGCTACAAGAACTGGGACAGAATTGTGCAGAAGCTGACTACTGTATTGTATATACCATCGTGCTTTAATGATAAAACCTTAGCTTATTTGAGTCGATAGTGATTTAAATTATTGCTTATTGCCTTTTAATCGTGTAGAAAATGCGATAGGGAATTTAACTTTCCAGCGTAACTTCCAAAGTACTTTCCAAAGCGCTGGTTTGACCAACCCGAATTTTGAAATCGTTGTTTTTTTGAAATGAGCATGCCAACAACCAATTGCATTGTGATTTGCTCGCTTATCTACCGTTTAAACCTGCTAATGTCGATTGCAACCTGTACCGATATTTTAAAAGCTTGAATTGTAGCTTTCGTATGTTTGAATGCATTGGCGTAGGCAAGGGGGGGGGGGGGGGGGCAGAAGGGGGCCATGGCCCTCCCTGGATCTTCACACACTCTCTCCTTAACCTTCCAAATTTCAAAAAATCCTTCCGTTTTTAGTGCTTAATACTTGCTCCATTTTTATTGGCTCCTCCCTGAAAAATTTTCTGCCGACGCGTATGTTTGAAGGCCATCGTACTTTTTATTAAAAGCAGCGGTATGCCAAAATTCGCAAACATAAACAAAAGTACTACGCGCTCTCGCGAAGTCCCAATTACGCTTAGCTTCCAGTCCAAATTTGCCTGGGTATAGAATATGGAAGAAAATTTTAGTATGGAATGGAACATTTTTAGTATGGAATGGAAGGAAATTGCCAGTATGGAATATGGAAAAATCGTCTTTCATTCTATACCCAGGAATTTGCAGTGGGGGTGGCTGTATAGAAATCTGAAAACAACTTCAAACGATCTTGATCCAGATTTTGATCGGTCTTCAACATAGGCGTAGGAGGTGGGGGGGCCGGGGGGGACTGGCCCCCCGGTTGGTGTAAGGCGTCGAAGTTTCGAACAAAGTTTTGGGCAATTTCATATTTTGGGCGATTTTGCGTCAAAATTTTGGGCAAGTTCATGTCGTTCGGGCAAGTCTGCCCACTAAAATATCAAATCACATCAGGTCATTGACCAATTCTCATCGCCAATACCAAGGGGAAGGCAGCTATCGTTTTTAGTGCACAAATCGGCCTTAAAAGTGCTAAAAACGGGGTATTTTGCTTACTCTTCAGGCCAATGAGGGGAACTATAGCCCATCCATCCCCCCCCCCCCCCCCCGCCTACGCTAATATCCAAACCATGCCCTTGATGGTCGATGACCTTTTCGTTGAAGCCACCAATGCTTGTGATCATTTCTTTTTTAATGGAAAGCCTTGGCAACTTTTAATGCAGCGCTACCGCATGAACTGTTGCAAAAACCCTTGCTGCAAAGAATGCTCTGCTCAATTTCGCTCGTTGAAGAGAAAAAGATAGCTTTTTGGACTGCACGGGCAGCAGTCCAGGCGGCTGAAGAGCTCGTGATACAAAAAGAAACAAATATCGCGCTTTAATTGAAGTCGAGGAGATAATTATGTCGATTAAGCTGGCGCGCTGGATTGCAACTTTAGCAGTCTCGTGTTGGCAGAAATCGCTGTATTTAACACGTGATACAAAATTGTTTCTTTAACATTACGAAAGCAAAGCGTTAAATTGGCTCATCAAATGAGGCAATCGCATAAACTTTTCAACAAAAATTGAATATCAAGTACATCTGTTTTTCAAATTTTTGTTGCAATGACAACGACAGAAAACACAAAATTAGTTTGGGGGCTACAGTCCCGCAGTCTCCATAAACGAGCCGCCCTGGTTTGTAATGTACTTGATATACGTCCATCTGTTTCTCAACACGCCGCCAATTGGATTTTTCTAGCAGAAAAACTTTAGTTTTGGCTCAAGCCTTCCACCTCTACAAAATCCTGGTTGCGCGTCTGGGTATTCATCGCTCATAAAAGGCGCTGAAACTCAAACGGCTAACTCAGGGGGCCTTGGTTCATACCTTTCCCTTCGTTCAAAAGGCTCCGAAATTTCGGTCGTCATAACGTGGGATTTTTTGTTTATTTTGCTTTGCAGGGAGGTAACAGAAATTCAAACCACACAATGACACTATCAAAAAAACAAGATTATCACTTCGCCTTAGTTAAAGAAAAAAGACAGGTTCTCTGCCGTCATAAAAAAAGGTTAAGATAAAAAAAAACACAAACCTCGCCAAGTTGCCGATTTGCTTGTTTGCAGTCCGGTACCAGCCATTGTGCAGTTAGCGTTTAAAATACCGCTATTTGTCTCTGCATTAACAATTCCGAAATGTAGCCTGCGTTCCTTTCGACTGTTAAAAAACGTTTACCGGTATTAGGTTTTCAGGGCAACTATCGAGTTCCGAAGCGCTAAAACTCGGGATGAATTTAGCTTATTTAAGACCGCATAAGATAACGTTGATGTAGCCGTTACATGAATCGCTTGTTGGTTCATCAGTTTTTGAAGTTTGATAAGGTTCAAAATCAGGATCTTGTATGTCACCTAGCGGCAATTTTTGCGTAGATTTGCTACCCAGGAGTTACAGACAGTGGAGCTAACGCAGAACGTCAAAACAATGTTTTTCGTTTGCTTACAGTTTAGTCATTTTAAATTTTGTCTCTGGCAACACGAATCGTGCAGGGCTTCAATCACTGTACTGTACCGGTAGACTACTTAGCATTTTGCCTCACCCCATGACCAAGGATTAGTAAGAAATTATCAATTTTCTAAAAATAGGAATTAGAATGAGCAAAATGTTAAGTAACCTTACATCGTCAAGAAAATTAGCCACCGTTTGGCGGCTTTTACAGTGAATATCTTTTTTAATGTAAATGCAATAACAGAAAGTAAAATGCATGCTCAACCATTTACGCGTGATAGGTAAAACGGGCTTTTATAGTGTTGGCAAAATTTCGTCTACCGTAATAAAGAACAAAAAATGGTTTGTCTTCCAGTATCGAAAACACCATAATCAAATTATTTAAAAAATTTCCGTTGTTCTAAATCTAAACGCTGGTTTTGCATTAAAATTAAGCGAAGTCTAAAGAAGTTAGTAATCGAGTGGATGGAGCATCTACTACTGAAACGGTAGATTCGGGTTCGATTACCGGTCGGGTCAAATCAAAGACTAAAAAAAAATAGGTATTCACAGCTTCCCTGCTTAAAGTTCGGCAATTAAAGGGAAAGTTTGAAGCTTCCGCCGCGTGTGGTAGACAGGTGGGCAGCTTGATTCGAAGACCGAGAGGTCCATTCGCTGTCTCCTGGCCAAGGCAACTTGGTGAATAAAAATGTACCGTAATTACAATTATCAAGTACTTTGCGACCTAAGTTTTGGACTCGCATCGCTTATATGTAAAAAAAACATTGAGCAAAAGGCTTTTATAAGGTAGGAAATACCCATCCAAAAAGAAATGGTTGTGCGAACTTGCGAATCTTAAAACTCAGCATACAAAATCGAACTCATATAACCAAGCTCTTGCAGACTGTTTTTCTATTCCTGGCCTCTTAATTTATAGATGATTGGCACTACTATGAGGAAGAAAGAAGTTCCAATTGCAATTTTAAACAACCAGCGAATTTAAACTATGAACGACGTTGTAAATTCAATAGCGACTTAAATGTTGCTCAAACGGAGCTAAACTTATTCTAGGAGCTACACCACCACAACTTTCCCGTGATGGCATAATACAGCTTTTCCGTCCAGAAAAAGTCCCTGCAGCATTTTCAACTAAAATACGGACGTAATAACGCAAAGTTATTGTAACCATCTTGTTTGAGGTCGACCAAGATTATTCATTGCCTTAGTAAACAAATTAGAGTGAAATCATACACACAATACATCGAACTGTATTCATTCATATACGAAAATACATACATTCATTGATGTACACCGGTGTGGCCATCATACCCTACCTTGCAATTTTTGTTATCAACAAACAAGGTTACGTTTAATCTAGAAGACATTTTGGTCAACAGTGGCATAGGCAGCATAGCGCGCAGGACTAAACGGACTCATTCCACTAAAAAGATATCTTGCAGTTTCGTAATGAAAAAAAAATCAGCAGAGTTTAGATACAAAATAAGGATTTGGTGTACCGGATATGGATATTTCGATTCCAAAGTTTTTGCCGATGACGTTTCCAAAATTATTGTTAAAATGCCAATTCCGATTCTTTGATTAAGTTATCATACATGCTTGATTAAAGTTATTTTAATTAGAGCCGTTTACCGTAGTCACATTAAAAGCGATGTTTTCAAAGCAATAGAAATGAGCTCGCAAAGTAATATAACCTTTTTTATTCCTTTCTCTCACGGTTTGTATTTTTCTTTTCACTTAGCGTGTGTAAACGCTTTCTTTAAAAAAAAATGTTTTGGGCTGGTAAAAATGCTAATCTAAAGCAATCTGATCAGGAAAAATCAGCAATGTTGTTATGCTTGAAGAATCGGTAAGTACCCGCACATCTCTAATATCAGTATACACAAAATTGACCATAGTATAAAAATTCCTTACATTTGATCTATGACGAACTTGAACGAAAAAAAAATTCGGAAAGTTATGGCTAATAATCAGTAAACCACTTTCAGGGGCAACCGTTTTTGGTCATTCAGGTTTTGAGGAGCCATCTAAAGTATGGCACTACGCTAGAAGCAAAAATGGTACTTCCATTTACTTTCAACTCATGAACGTAGACTTCACAACAACTGTCAAGTTCGATTCTGCCTCGTGAGAATATTTTCACTACGTAATGTCTAAAGATGTTAGCAAGCTAACCATCACCATAGAGTTTAAAAATTCCAATGTCTTTGAAATGGATTTTTTATGATTTTTAGTTGCTTAACAAACGACTCTAGGATGCACATTGCACACCGACTAACAAGTTATGTTCATCGCTATATAGAAAAAAGTTTGGCTAGATCATGATTAATGATAGTTAACTGAAATCTCATCTTCTAGTGGTTCTTGGAACATAAATAATAACATTATAACTAAGTCAACTTTCAATAAAGCATTCCAAAAGTTGAATTGAAAATGAGTCATTAAAAGTTAAGTTTACCAAACGCAAAGAAAAAAGTTGTACATTTATCTAAAAATACAAAATATAAAAAAGATCAAATCATTGAAAAGCAGGTAAAGTTCCACCAACAGACTGCAATTCGTTATTGTCTTCAAACTGTATAGGTTGCGGTTGAAACATAGGAGCTTGGAATCTATTTAATGCAATACCAACTCCTTCTATTAATGCTAACAGGACACCACCAACAGCAGCAGATCCAACTGCAGGCCACATCCCTTGCCTTAGGGCAAGAATAAAACCAGTACTAGCACCACTCATAATCGAGTTCCAAGGATCTTCTTTTCGTCGCAAAGCCACAAGCGTACAGTCACACAAAGAAAACGTAAAACCCCATACACCAAAACTTCCAGCAGTCCTTGGGGCCTTAAGTCTAGCATTTGCCATTGCTCCCATCACTCTGTTTGTAATCCCTTTTGGAGCATTTCTGGCCCCTCCAACCATGGAAAATAATCCACCACCGATAAATCCAAGGCAAAAAGCTCCGCCACAATCATCTAGAATTCTCCAAGGACATGGGTCACGAGTGTAATCCATCGAAAAAAGGCAATTTACAGTTTGTTATGCAAAGCAATATACCTCAAGCCAGGAAATTCTTCAGTTTCAAAAGTAATGATAAAAAAACTAAAGCGAATCAAACAGAAACACTTAAAGCTCTAAATCTGAAATAAAACCTTTAAGTTTAAAACAATTTCAGGCAAGTCTTTAAAACTGTTGCTTTTCTAATATGCCAACTTTCAAACCATTGATTTTGAATCTGTATTTTATTGAACATGTAAATTGTGCCAAAATAAACTTGCTCGATGCTTCATCAAGGTTTTTGCACTTGAGGGCAACGCAACGCCTTTTAAATGTTGCAGTGGTTGTTATTGCTGGCAACACTGTGTTTGACCTAGGCTGCCTACATTTGAGTACCGTTACCAAAAACCTTTCATGCCAGCAGGACATTATTGTATGGAAAATGCCGGAATGGAAGATTTCACGAATGGGATGGAAGACGATCTTCCATACTAAATTTCGTGCATATATTAACAGAAAAATATGATATACAGATAGTGATAAACAATATTATCACATAAGCGTTCAACATCTATTCCATTATTTGTCAACAAATCAAGGTACTTCGACTGCGTGCATTGCACAAACAGTACGAATTGCATCATAGTAAGTACATTCTAATTTCCAGCAGAGTCATTCCACAATAATTCATCAAATGTCGTACACCAGTAAACTTTAAAATTTTTTTATATTCTAAGATTTGAAGCCTTTTGTCAATAATTTGCGATGTAATTGGATTTTATTTTTCTATCACCTTTAGCTTTCGAGATATTGACTATTGAAATATCGCATATTTGCAATTTGCAGTGTTGATGCTGCTGCTGTAGCTGACAGTTTTAACAAGTTCAACTAGTTTAAAACAAGTTTTTTCATTAATTTTGAGACTGACAATTTGCCAAGTGGTAAATTTTTTCTTCCACCATCACAAAAATTCTTATTTACTATTTCATCCCCAATTAAGCATACCGCTAACCCATTTTATTTTTAGCATTTATGCTTACAGATCTTTTTACGTTAAAGCTGGATATTTTTATTACCTATACATTAAATGCTCTTTGGCAGTTTGTTTATGCCATGTTTCATAGTTGGTGTAAATCCAACCTTGCAATCATTAAACCCTATGATGCAAGTGTAATATGTGCATATACCAGATACCAGTCGATCTTTCCTCTTTTGTTTGTTGATTAAGTGGTTAATATTTGTATGGTAGCTCGTTGTGATAGTGATTTGAATATGGAATGAAATGAGTGAAAACAAATGAAACAACAAAAGCAACTCACAACTTAATATAGCCAGGGTTGGAAATATCGATTAGTAATCGCTAATCGAAACTACACTTTTTGCTTTTCCGTTGTCGATCACAGCAAATGCTTTGCTTTCAATTTTTTCTATCAATTATCGCTTTTTCTGTGCTTTTTGCTTACATGTCATCGATTGGTAGAATCTTTATACTCTACTTTTGTTGATGTTGAGTCTACGTAAGCTTACATCGTTTCATTTCTCTCATGCTATATTGCTCTTTATAATTATCCTAAAAGTAAATATTTTATAACTTTTATAGTACAGTGATGAAAGTATTTCCTCTCAAAAGTTTCATTTAATAGTCAATACTGCAAAAAATTTTAGTGCATCCTAATGAAAAATAGAATAAAAAATATTTTGTTTGCATTTCGGCAACAATTACTAATCTTTACTTTTTCTTTCTGATATCTTTGCTTTTTATTTCTTTAGTCTTTTGTCTTTGCTTCTGATATCAATTATCGACAATTCTTTGCTTTTTGTGTGAATTATCAATATTGATTCGTCTTTGGTTTTAAACAGCATCGACTTTCAACCATGGATATAGCTATCAGCTTGCCATAATGATTTACCTAAATTCATAGGTGGGCAAGTTAATGCAAAATGTTAGCTTCGTTAACCACTAGTCTGCTAGCAAACTTCATACCTCCGTTAAAGTTAATTCGTTATTTTCAGCTGAAATTAACAAAAGTTAATGAAGTCCGTTGATCCGTTAACATCTAGAGTATAATTTACATTTCTTTTTATTCACTCACTTTTAGAACACCCGTAATAACACCGTTGAGTTGATTGTAAGAAAAATTTATTGCTATGGTGGTCTTTTGTGTTTTGAAAGTTACATATTACGCTCTAATCTAATTTCAAAATAATAATAGGCTCATATGCAGTAATGAAGCTGCGATGGGAAAATCTTTGTGGAGATCGCAAACAGCAATAATTAAAAGACTTATGAGGCTGCAGCTTAGTATTTGCCACAAAAAGCACTAGATGTACTCGTTAATTGTTTGCAGGGGCACCCAGAGCCAAACGTTGGCTCGGGGTCAGCTCAAATATTGGGCATCTCTGGCTTTGTGAACTCCAAAAAAGAAGAGGAAAATGCCACAGTTTTCTCCGGATTTTGATGTGATCTCAAAAAAATAGGTCTTCGATGTTCCACGAACTGATTTGTCAGTGTCATTTCCATGGGCACCCTAAACTCCATGGGCTCCGGGGTCATTGTCCCCCCCCTGCCCTCTCTTGGTGGCCTGTCAAAAGGCTACCAGCGCGGAAGCCCAGGAAAGAGACATTTTTTCGCATTGCTTGTTTTTAAGTAGTCGCCATTCTGGTGGTTCTTCCCAGGGCTTCCGCGCTGGTAGCCTTTAGGCCAGATGGTACGTAAACGATTAAACATTATGGAAACTGTTCGATAGAGACGGTTGCTTACTCAGTACCAAGACGCTATAACTCTAAGTCTCTATGCTTTCATGCTACAACAGCATCTAAAATTAACTATTTAAGCTATGGCTTGCAGAATAATATCTAGACATTGTTTAGACATTATCTAGACATTGTTTAGATCCAACCTAACCCAAAGCTTAATCTTGACTCTAAAAAAAGCAGCTAAAAAAATTGTGAATGGAGTATTTGTCATTCATTCTCGTTTTAGTCCTACCACTAACCACTCTACAGTAGGCCGACGTAGATTTAACATTTTGAAACCAGCTGCGATCCGTGGATGCAAACACTTTCAAGTTTTTGGATGACATTAACATTTAGCTCAAAACAAACACTGTTTTTATACCAATATTTTAGTAACGATAGCGACATTCTGTTCTTTCAGTGGCCTATGATTTGATTATATCGATTCTGCTAATTACGATTACAAATACGCACCCATGTAATCCATTCTCAATTGCGATTATTTCACCTTTAATCATCACTATTACGATTACATCACTTTGCCAAAATTTTAAAATAATTTTTTGTAACAGTACTAGTGAAGTCGAAATCTATCCTGCATTTCTGTTGCAAACTACCATGCAATTCTGTTTTGCATTATCATTATTATTAGGCTGGTATTAATAATTGCATTCATGCATGTCTTGCACTTGTATTCTGTTCTGTAGTTGGTCAACGATACCACTCCCATATTACAGTATATACACTTACATCATCATTTACGCTTTTGTTTGGTACTGGAAGCCTAGCCGATAGTAGTAGCCAGCCATGGCTCGATTATTTGCAATTCATAGATTATGATCCTTTGTAACTGATTTCTGATTACGATTATTTGAAAATTGTGTGATCGATTACGAATTAATTACTGTAGATTACGATAACGAGATAATTTCTGCAATAGGTTAGGCTAACTAACTATCCTTGTGCACTTTCCTTGCTAATGCTGCCATGCTAGTCACTTTCATCTTACCACCAATGACAGATTATTTATGGGTGCATCATGGGCCTATCACAGTATCGCAGTTCAATTAATCTAAGATCTAACCCACTTTATCCTTGCATGACTAAAATTATACTTGCAGCATTTCTTATCGCACCTGCTCATTTGATCCCGGACAAGCTTTTTTTATCTTGCAGCTCCTTCGCTTTTTCTTCTGTAAAATTCGTGCTAATTACGCAATAAGTGTTACTAGCGCAAACTGCTTTGTATTGGTACAATGAATGAATGGTGCAAGAAATTAACGATAGCGTTATGCTAATCGTGTGCCTTTTACCGGAAGAACAGTTAGTAGGCTAGCCTACCTATAGTATCAACCTTATGTTAATGCAACTTAACATAAGTTAATGAACCATTGTCATTAAGTTAACGGGCATTTTAATGAAAGTTAATTTAGTCCGTCAACATGAAAAAACTTTTTAGATTAACGAGTTGATGAAAAAGTTAGCTTCGTTATTAATGGATTAACGGACTTGTGCCCACCTACGCCTAACTATATGGTGCTTGTAAAGAATAGCGGTTTAGAAAACTGGTATATACAGAAAATGAATGGAATTCTTTATTTTATTTCAACTTAGCAAAACTTAGTTAATCATGTTTTAGCCTTGTATTACTGTATACGTAGAAGCATAGACAATAAATCTGACCACTCAGCTAAATCCTTGAAGAGCTTCTTAGGTTATAAAAACAAAGTCTGCTGAAATAGTTGATTGTTATAGTTGCTTAATTAAGTGGTCTTAAAGTATGTTGAGACCGAAAGCTACATCTGACATGCACCTTTGCAAGTGGTTGCTAACCTTTGTGAATTACCACTTGTAAAGATATGCTTAACACAGCAAAAGATACAAATTATGCTTTACTTTGCTTCCTGTCTAAACCAGGGATGTGGAAGCAGAAGCTGACAGTGGCAAATTTTTGCGGAAGCTGTAAAAGGGTGCTGCTTCCACTTCCTCTTTGACCATTCATATCGAACGTCAAAGCTTAAATGTGGTGCAATTTTTTACAAAATATACAAAAAATGAATGTCTGATCCATCATCTTTTGTAGAGAAACATGTTTAAAGGCTTGAGGTTGATTCAGGGTTGCCACAGAAACTGCAAAATCAAATTCCAGGATTTTCCAGGACTTTTTTAGGTCATTTTCCAGGACTTTTCCAGGACTGTTTAAGTTTGTTTTTTTTAAGAACTTAAAATTTGATTTTGACTATTACTCTTTCATGCACCTACTCTTTTGAACTTGTGATTGACGAAAGATTTTGATGTAACGCATTTGCATTCCTAGTACTGACCACTAGCCAGGTGCAAAGCTAGAAATTTGCAATGGGAGGGTTAAGCTTTTTGGTTTGAGGACAGAACCCCCAGACCCCAGAAGCCATTGGGGGGCTGGGGGCAAAGCCCCCAGCGTTTAAAGATTTTGCAATATTTTTGCAATAATAACTTAATTTTAGGCCTAGTTTGGTCAAGATTATTGCTTTCAAAACGTGGCAAAGAAATTAGCACTGCAAAAACATGATTAAACTGAATGCATAAATCAGCAACAGTATGTGGGTGATAGCTAGAGCTCAATCGATATGACTTTTTTAGGCCGATACCGATACATAACTCATAAACTACCAAATCAGGTCTATATTTTTCACTTAACTTGACACTAAAAGCTTCACTAATTCTCCTTCAACGAAAGACTATTGCAAACGCAAGTCATACTAAACAAATTGAACGCAAGAATACTCGTGCTTGCTCTTAAAAATAAACAGTTTAAGGTAATTGCGCAAAGCCGATATTTTATCAGCGGTAGATAGCCGATACGATATACCGGCTTGGCCCTGATATCGGCCAAAATATATCAGCTGACGCTAGATATATCCGTCGAGTTCTAGTGGTGGGTAATGGCAAAACTTCAGTAATAGCTTTATTTTCAGCCAGTTAACTATAAAATCATATCATCTGAAACAACAGAGCTCATTTGCACGCCAGGGTGCAAACAAAAAAACTCTATCCTAGCCCTAACCCCAACCTTAAACTTAACCCAAACTGTAACCCTAGCTCTAACCCTAATTTTAATCTTAACCCAAACTCAAAATCTAAACTCCAACAAACCACTAACGATAATAATTTAAAAAGCAAAAGAGTATTTGAGCAAATGAGCACCCACTTTTTCTCTCTTATTCTCTATATGCAGAGCTCATTTGCATGCTACAGTGCAAATGGACACCTCCTTTGAAAAAACTCCAAAGTATTAATCCATATCATCTGTATTTTATAATGATAGATAAAGATATAATTTGGGAGTAGGGGCTAATGAAACGAGATTTGAGAGAGTTGATTGATAATTAACAGAATTAAATACTGAGTTACAATTTTTTTACAAAGCCTACGTTAAGCATTTTGCATCAAGCGATCGAATTGTTTATTTTTAGCCATTTTTAGTTTGTAAGCTGTTACAGGTTTTATTTTTGACCAATATTAGCCCTTCCCCAAAATCATGTTCCAAAATAGGCTTAAAATTACTTTACTATCCATATTACTGCAAAAAACTGCCTCAGAAGGATACTGCGATAAACGTAGTATTTTTCTAATTGTGCATTTTGGTCTACGGGCCAATGACGGGCCTATAGCCCGCTATGCTACTGCTACTAGCAGTAACACTGCTACTGGAGTATCGCATTGCAATAAATTACTGTCCATGAATTCACTCTTCCTAATAATATTCAATACTTTATACATACTGTAATGCAAAGTGCAAATTTTGGCATTTTAACAAGGAAGTGCTTATTTGCATTCTAGTGTACTATACTAGTTAGAACTGCTTAAAAAGAACAAGAGAGCAAAGAGCAGAAGAATGGGCGCTCATATTAACATCAAAGTTAAAGCTAGGGTTGCAGTTTGGATCTAACCCAAACTGCAACCCTAGCTTTAACCAAGGTTAGGGCTAGCATAGCGATTTTTTTGTTTGTGCGCCAGCATACAAATAAGCTCTGTCTTTTTACAATACAATAAAGCATTTTGAACAAACTTCACAATGCAAATTATTTCAACAATCGCTTTGCACAATTAGAAGGTACCAGTTATTATAAAAAAAAACAAAGAAACTTCACATTCTGTCTGGGTAAATCACGGAAAACTTTATAAATATTTTCCAGGACTTTCCAGGACCTACAAACAAAATTCAAGGACTTTCCAGGATAGCAAAAAAAATCCAGGACTTTTCAGGACTTTTCCAGGATGTGGCAACCCTGTTGATTGTTTTTAAAGGCTTGAGATTCCAGACAGCCACACCCTATCGACTCTAAGATTAACCATGAAGCTAACCAACTTATTTTTTAAATTATAAGTGTTGAAAAATTCTCTACTTTAATCTAAACTTTAAGGATTTTCTCAAAAATACCTTGAAATGTGGCTTTGCCTGTTTTATGGGGCCATACTCCTATAAACAAAACCTAGGGCCATATTTGTATAAAAACAGCATTTACCAACATAAACAATGTTTCCAGTGCTAGCATTTTAATTTCTTTCTCTGCAATAATAAATTCTTCAAAAGCAAACAGAGGAGAGCATCATAACGTCTCTCAAACAAAGATTAATGTTGTATGACTTTGAACATGATATTATAATGCTTGTCTTAATTATAGCTAAGTATAATACTGTTTGCGACAAGAATTATTTTAATATTATGGAACTGTGAAAAAGCGCATAACTCTTGCAATGTTTTTCTTTTTGCTTTTGCTGTTCTAAAAATACATGCGCTGCTAGCAAAATTTTGGAGCTAACCACCTGCACAAACAAGTTATTAAAAAAAAAAAAACTGAATGCAATGTGTCCGTTATTTAAAAAAAAATTCTGCAAATGTGGAAGCTTTGTCCCAAGGCCACCTAATTATGATCAAGTAAAGATTTGTGCTTAACAGTGCAGATTCAGATAAAATAAGTTTTTAGCCCAAGCACTTGAAAATCCGTCCCCAGACCCCTAAATGATCATTTATTATTTTAAACCTTCAGTGAACGTTTAACAAAATTTGAATCAGCAAAAACATACCAACCAAGAGATTAATTGAACTTCTCACTTCAGGGCCACTCCAAATTGAAATTCATGACCAAGACTATGCAAAGATCCTTGCAATGACAAACCACAAAATACAATTATATAATTTGGTTCAAAATGATGTTTTTAAGATGATGATAACAAAGCTGTTCTATCTTGACTTATCAGGAAAAACTTTTTGCCAAAAAATTTTAAGAACAAGGGTGGAAGCAGAAGCAATTCAAAAATTGCAGCTTCCACATGCCTTGTCTAAACATACCTTGGTATGGAATGGAATATGGAAAGTTTTTGTTTGGAATGGAAGATTTCTACCATGACATAGAAGAAAACTACCAGTATGAAATATGTAAAAATGCTCTTTCATTCCATTCTACACTATGGCCTGCAAGCCAGACTGCCATTATCAACATAAGATCACATTGTAAATGCTTGTGTGACATTTATACAGCAAAATGACAAATATTTAATTAATGAAACACCAATATTTTTTTACAAATGCACAACTTTTGACCTTATGAGCTGTTTTGATTAAGTGGATGGAGCGTCTGCTACTGAAACAGCAGAACTGGGGTTGATTCTTGGGTGCGTCACACTAAAACTATACAAAATTGGTATTTACAGCTTCTTTGCATGATGTTCAATAAAGAGACACTGTAAAGCAGTGGTTTTTAAACTTGATGAAAGTACCAAACCCCACAAGTTTTATGTGAGTATTCACCGAACCCTTTGTTAAAATTATTTGTTAACCAACTTGAGCCTAAAGCAGAGGAGCCCAAAGTTTTGAGAGGCAGGTCGCACAATTCTCATAAAATGTTTGGATGAGTTTTATCCCAAATACTGCTCACATTAGTTCTGCATTGTTCTACCAAATTAAATACTTCTTAAACCAGAGTTAACCTTTAATAAAATTAAACTTTGTTTTGTGTTCACCAAAAATTAAAGTTTGTTGAATTATAATGTGAAAGAACTTTTTATTGCACATTAAAAACAACCCTTTGTATCATTGTACCATATCCAGGATTTTGCTAAAAAAGGGGCTTAAGTCAAAAGTTAACAATTTTCTATGCTGAAGTTTATAGAGTATACACTGTACAGCATTCGATGTGTTGAATAACTGCTACACGTTTAAAATGCATCATGTACGACATCAGATCTCTCCTGTAGGTCTTAACTCCTAAACCTGAAAACACCAAAAAAATTTTAATTAAGCACCCAGAAAACAAAAAATCCTCAATGGTAAATTAGTTGCCTACATTGCCTACCATAAATTACCATACAGTTAGCCTACGAGTACGTTGACTTACCATACAGTAACCTACTGATGGGTGCTATAAGAGTCTTAACTCTGTGGACTACTCCACAAGTCTACCAATGAATTACCAAGTTACAAACACCGATAAAGAATAAAAATAGAACCAAAATCTTTCAAGCATTGATCAAGATTTTGTTAGCCCAAAACTGAAAATCAACCTGCAAACATCAATGTGCTAATCAAAGCTATGCTGAACATACATGGCCAGATTTACCAACAGGCTAAGCATGCTAAAACCAAGCATGCTAAAGTTCGTAATCTTATGAAAAATCAAACATGCTTAAACCCAATGTAATTATATATATATATACTGTAGGCTTATATCAAGTTTTTCAGACCAAAAAATTCTATTCACAACTGATTTCAACCTCTTTCCTTGTTGCAAAGACCAAACAGCCATTGTTACAACGTTTATATAACAATTAAGGCAATTTTTATGTATAATGTCGAAAGCTTCTATGTTGCTAAAATACCAATTTTTATGAAGAAAGTGGCTAGTCTGTAGTGTTATATAAAGTCCATAAATAAAGAGAGCAAAGAGCAAGCACTCATTTACTCTTTCTTATTTTTTAAATTACCGTTGAGGTTTGGGTTAGATTTTGAGTTTGGATTAGGATTAACATTAGAATTAGAGTTTGGGTTAGGTTTAGGGTTGGGATTAGGCTAGAATAGTAATTGTCTTATTCTTACATAATGTAACAGCAGGCTCTGCTTTCTACAAAATATTACAAAAAAAAAATCGACCAGCAACTGGGGCAAACAAACTTTAGCTTTTGGATAAGCAAGTTGCAATGAAGTTAAAGAATTTTTTTTCTGGGGGTTTTAAAAAAAGGTAGTTCAGTATCTTTCCAAGAAAGCAAAAGTGCTAAGCCAGAAGGCCCCCACGCAATGTAAATCCAACCCTGGTTTTACTCTGTTTGATAGCTGTAATTGTAATTACATTTTATTCACCAAGTTGCCTTGTCCAGGAGACAGTGAAGGGACCTTTTGGTTTTTGAGTCAAGCTGCCACCTGCCCATCTGTCTAACACACATGGCAAAGGCTTTATACTGTCCCTTTAATAGCTGAACGTCAAGCAGGAAAGCTGTAATACCAATTTTTAGTCTTTGGTTTGACCCTACCGAGAATCGAACTTTAGTCTATCGCTTCATTGGCAGACACTCTATCCACTCGACCACCTACGTACTGATAAAAAGCTTTACAACTCTTGTATCGACTGTTTTACTGTTTATATTAAGTTTATTTTAAAGAAATCTACCGGTAAATTGTACTGGAAACTATCTAGGGCCTGTCTGCCTGTACCGTATTTGTTATACATTTTTATTGGCAGAGGGTGCTGGTACGTTTCTAGGAATAAGAAAATTCTTATCCTAACCCAAACTCTAACCCTAGCTCTAGCTTTAATGTTAATCCCGACCCAAACTCAAAATCAAACCCTAATTCTAGCGAAAATTTTAAAACCAAAAAAAGAGTAAATGAGCGCTCACTTTTTGCTGTCTTGTTCTGTTTATGAGCGTTACATAACATAACACTAGCCACTTCCATTTTTTTATTTTTGTAGTGAGAAATTTGCATCTATGACTGAGTTGGTAATGGTAGACTGGTAGAACTAGAAGAATGAAAAGAACGAACAGCTTAACGCACTCATATTTTTAACATTAAGCAATGGCATGTTATGTTAGAGAGACAGTTTGAGTGAAATAAGAAATAGCGAGTACGACTAGCCTATAGACTAAGGTCAGGCTGTCAGTGTCAATGAGGGGCCACGCAAACAGAATTTCTAATCCTAGCTAGTAGCCTTGGCCCATAGGGCCTCTCAACTCATCTATCATAGCTTTAACCCGGCCCTGCTAACATAGGATAATGAAACTTCGAAGAGGACCTAACGTACACGTAATCTCCAAGTCCAATACTTTTTCAAGTATGATTCAAAGTTGTATAGGCTTACCCACCCCTCTCTGCCTCTACTCTCAACCTTATCCTTGCGACGGTTGCGTAACACCAACACATGCATTTACTTTGAGATTGCGTCATGTGTCAAGTTAGGTCAAACTTTGCGTTAAACCACTACTAGTGGCTGATATTTAATTTAAAACTAAAAAGGATATTTATTTCTGAAATTTAATTCATTCTATTGATGATGCTTTAAGTTAAAGCGAAACGCGTTCAAATAAATTGTTAAGCTTAATTCTATTTTGGCAATCGTTTTTGGTCTTAGATTAAGCAGACACTCCGACCGTTATGCTCTAAACGGGATAAATTTGATAGTTAAAAAAACTAATTGAATTTAAAACTCTCAACGATTAAAAATATGAAATTCAACAACCTGATGCCAAAGAAACCATTATAGGGCGAAAAATTTAATGCTCATCAAAACTTTTGTGGTAGTTGATGGCAGTTCAAAAATACTAAAATACAAAAGAGTTTTGAATGAATTCTTGCCACAACACAAGAACAAAAAAATTGTAGAAGTTTTGTTTCTTAGAAATGATAGTCTAGTCAGGTTAACTTTTTGAAACTGAACAGAAAACGATTGAATTTTTGAAACTAAAAGTAGTCTTCAGCAAAACCTTGAAATATTTGACATTAAAATTCATTGAAAAATATTTTCACCAATCAGCTTGAAATATCAAGAAATAATATGAGTTTATTGAGTTGATAAACATTAAAACAAATATCAAAAAGAAGGAAAGAGGTATTGTTGCGATCATTGATACTTGGCTACAGTGCAACCTTTAACCTCTCAAATTGTCCACGTCGACTAAAACCAGAGAACGACTAAGATGTTAATTGACAAATCGAAAATGGCAGTTGACAGTTCCTTTAGGTTCTTGAATCGCAAAAAGTAGCACACCAATCTTAAATTAAATTAAAACTTCTATTTAAGATTGAAACACAAACCAACTCTCACTGAGCAAAATCGCTACACCAACACTTCTTACGATCGACCAATTCAGATTGTAAACACCTGACCTCGACCGCCCAATTCAGGTCGCAACTACCAGCTACACAAGCCAACCACAGATGCACAAACTCGGCAAAACTGCCTACGAAACTAATATCTAAAGTTACCCAACTCTTAGAATATTAGAATAAAAAAAAACTCACCTGCTATTTATACTACGGCAAAAGCTATCAAATATCTCAGAAAAACCCTTTATACGTTACAACAGAAAAACTATACGCGCTACGATAACAAATTGCAACATAATTATCACATCACCAACTTCAAGTTTAAGTATAACCAGTACTTAAATTGTAGGAGAGTTAGCATACCCCTATCAAGATTTAGCGTCCCCCATCGAGATTTAGGCGACCTCCCATCGAGAATGGAGTGCTGGAATATCAGATGAAAAATAGCCAACCAGGACTAAAACATCCTACAAATTTCCTGCGGAAAATGGTCGCAAAACACTGCAATTTTTGGTGAAGACCTTTTTTTTTTGGTCTTCATCTAATTTTGTGAAGTAAACACCGCAATTTTCGGCGAACACCATTTTCTTGTTTTTCGTCTTCATTCAATTTCGGCGACGGAAAAACATCATTTCTACAAAAGTTGGTCAAGGCTGCAAAAGTGTCCCCCCATGCAAAATTTTACAATTTAAGTACTGAATATAACAATTAAGAATGATAAACAAGCAAATAATCGATAACTGCAGAAGATTGTAGACAATACTAAAGAGGAATTATCTCGAACATTCCAAATCAAAAAGACGGCAAAAAGTAGTCACGTATACAGAAAACACTAATAACTCAGGCATTCAAAATTATTATACGTGACAGGTATGAAGAAAATCATTAGGTCAACTCAAATAAAATAAAAAATAAAAAAAAACATTTTCATTCTGCACAAGACAATAGCACCTTAGCTCTACTTGCGAAGTGAGTAGGCAAACTTGGCAAGACCCATCTTCTCGTCATCGCGCCTAAGTCAGTCAGGGGCCTGGGTAAGTAAGACAGTAGAGTCCTGAACGAAGAAATGATGCAACGGTAGTGAGCTGTGGACAACACTTTGTTTTATCATAGGCTCTTCATTTAGTAGACTAAAAACAGATGCGCAGAGAAAAGAAGATCAATAAAGAAAAAAAGTTTGCTCTTGTTGCGACGTTTTTTCCCGATCACACGTATTGGACTGATTTAATTGGACATATTTGTAGAACGAGTACACCATACGGAAAAAAGTCACGCTGATAGGACGATTCGCCATATTCTAGAACAAACTAAATGGGAGTTTGCCAGCAAACTCAGTGAACGACGATGCAAACCTAATGCTGTGACGCTCAAAAGTACTTTTTGTCTGCCGTAAAATCTGCAATTATTCAAAAATATCTGATTATGGAACCTCCAGAAAAGTAGAGTCAAAATGTTTGTCAGTTAAACATCTCCATATATCGTAAAACACTGGCACCCTAGCTTGAGCCGTTCAAAAAATTGATTTTTGGGGGTCTATTTGGGGGGCCCGGGGGGGGGTGGCACCCCCTAACTATGTCAAAATATTTATCTGTTAAATATTTACTGATACCATAAAACACTGACACTCTAAGTTAAGCTGTTCAAAAAATTGATTTTCGCGGGTCCGTTTGGGGGGGTGGCACCCCCAAACTGTCTAAATATTTGTCTCTTAAATATCGACTGATAGCAAAAAAAAGTAGCACTCTAGCTTTAGCCGTTCAAAAAATTGATTTTTTGGGGCCCCATTTTGGCAGGGTTGCCGGTGGAGTTGCCCCAAAAAATTTCGGGAGAAAAAATTGCGTTTGCAGCTCAATAACTTACACAAAAGTTAAATTTCGATGTCTTGTGGTTTAGGAGAAGAAGAGCGTACAAAAATTAGGAAGAAAAAAAGGAAAAAAAGGAAATAAAAGGAAAAAAAGAAAAAAAAGGAAAAAAAAAGAAATAAACCTCATCGCGGCCAAAAGTGGGTTGGTTGGGATGAAAGGGTATCTTGAGACATATACAACCCTATGAAATATTTTTTGTCGTACTTCAGCCGTTTTTGACTGAGACCGCTTTTTACGCCAAACATGCGGGGCGGTTTTCGGCTTCTAAAACCAAATTCACGTGACCTATCGCTTCGAAATTTAGTACAAACATATAACTCATTAATCTCAAACTACTGTCAAAATTTCATGTAGCTAGAGCAAACTGTTCTCGAGTTATAAGCAAAAGTCTGAAATTTCGCACTCGTTAGTTGGAAAATGGTCGAGTAAAAACAGAGGAACACGCGACGCGAGCGTCGGTCGTTCCAATTATAGTTTAATTTTACAGTGTAGCTATAATAAACCACCGTAATCGGCTGGATGATTCCGTGCCTTTAAGTCCAAAACACGTTTAGCATCTTACAATTTGGTGTTAAAGTTTAATTGTACGTGATTTGGTCCAGGTAGGGGGAAGTAAGGTGCTTTGTCTCGTGCAACATTTTAACAGTAAATGAAAACCCACTCGAAGATTTTCCTTGGAGATTTTCGTTTTGTCATGAAAATAAGTGCATGTTAGGCCAGGTGGCCCAGGCCCCCTCAATTGAAGTTCAACGATTTGTTCAATGAGCATTTTCCATGGCTAATTTTGTTTTCAGTATTTTGTGCGTAAAAACTGGCGAGGTGGAGGTGAATTACTGAATTGTTATTGAAAAATGGTACAATAGATGGTTACGCTTACTAACCATGTTATTACCGGGCCGGATTTACATCGCGCTGGGCCCCTGGCACTTTGGAGATTTTTGCAACATCTTTCTGCCAAATGTAGGTGAAAACCACAAAAAGATTTGAGCGCAGGGCCATTAGCTGGTACTGCGCCATATTGTGGTAGATCCGGCCTTGGTTAATGCATTACGTTCATAAAAAGGCTAGATGTGAACCTGAGATAGCAACTTTTAGGACAAAAACTATCCATTTCTTCCAGGTTTACGTTAAAATTCGCTGGCAAAAATTTATTTGAGGGGGTTTCGGGGCCTTTAGTCTTCAATATTGTTGTCCGCTGCATGTGTAAGGGAAAAACGCTAAAAAGAAACTGAAACTGAAGAAACTATAGGCTTTTTTGTCACATTTTTGTCATTGGTGAAATTTCAATTGGGTGGGGAGGCCCGCTTGGCTAAGCCTATGCTCCAATTGCGGAAAACAAAAACGTTATTTTCCGTGAGGTTTCTGGCGTTTTTCAACAAAATTTCAATGGGTCAAAAAATAGTGCTGTCCTCGAGCCGAGGACAGCGCAATTTTCAAGGACCTATAAGGCTTCGAGGCCAAGGCCAAGGACTTGAGGCTTTGAGGCCAAGGCCAAGGACTTCAAAGTGTGTCCTCGAGGGCTCCACCTCTGCTACTAATAGAGAGTCTATGGTTTGATCATAGACTGTTTATTTAGTAGACTAGAAACAGACGCACAGAGAAAAGAAGAGCAATCAAGAAAAAAAGTGAGCTCTTGTTGCGACAATTTTTTTGCGATCACGCGTATTCGACTGATTGAATTGGACATATTCGTGGAAGGAGTGAACCGTAAAGAAAAAAGTCACGTAGATAAGACGAATCTTCAAGAAAAAATGATGCGTGAAGAAAAAAGACAAAACTGTCAGTTTTCAGTCAACTAATAAAGAGTCTATAGTTTGATCAGGAATAGATAGACAAACCATGCACATACTTAGACCAAAAATCTAGGCCCAAGTACTATATGAATCAGTGGCGTAGGCAGGATTTTTCAATGGGGGGGTTTTCAAAAGTGACATCAAAAATTTGTTCGCGATCTATACTTTGGCGAATAAATAACTTAGCGTAATGTAACAAAATGGAGTCAAAGTCACACAGTGCGTAATGCAAATAAAACTTTTAAAACAAAAAACAAGCATTAAGCATACATCTGTAGTAAACATCATAAGGTTTGCAACTGAATGGGTGAAGAAAAAATTGTTCAAAACAAAAGCTACAAACCCCCAAACGATTATACACAGTGCAAAGCGTGGGCAGCACATAGCCAGAAATTCGCAATTGCGGGGGCCGTTTAGGGGGTTTGGGGGCAGAGCCCCCAGCTGCCAGAGATTATTCGGGGTCTGGGGGCGGAGCCCCCAGCGCTTGAAAATTTTGCATTTTTTTTTCAAAAATAACTTAATTTTAGGGCTATATTGATAAAAAATAATGCTTTTAAAACGTGGCATAGAAATTGGTTGTGCAAACCTGATTAAACTGTTTGCATAAATGGGCTATGTGGAAAGTGGCTAATGGTAAAATTTTAGCTCTCTTGTTTACATGCTGGTAAACCATAAAATCCCAGTTCAAGAAAACTCACACAGAGTAATCTATTTCGTCTATATTTTATACAGAAAAATAAATGGGGGGGGGAGGGGGCTAACGGAAAAAATTTTGAGACAAGTGATTGGTAATTAACTAATACTAAGTAGCCCCCCCCCTATTCCTAAGTTTATAATATGTTTGTTGATGAAACCTATGTTTAGCCTTTTTGCACTAGCGATGAAATCTGATTGCTTGTTTTTGGGCATTTTTCAAAGTTTTCATTGATTTGTGGGTTTTATTTTAGACAAATTAGCCCCCCCCTAAATTTATGTTTTAAAAGATGTTTTTCAATCACTTTTTAGTCCATTCCAGTGCAAAAACCAGTCTCAGAAGTGCTAAAAACGTGGTATTTTTCTTATTCTGCATTTTGGTAGACAGGCCAATGGGGGGTCTATAACCCCCCCACCTATGCTACTTGAAGTTACTCTGACTCGTAACACGACATTCCAGAGTTTCTGTATTACACTTACTCGCTTACAATGTTGCATTAAATAACAAAAAATTATTTACTATAATTAAATATTCGTATTAATATGAGAGTAACGAAGAAGCTTGCTTGTTTTGCGCAATAAGGCGATATTTTGAACAATATACGTCGGATCAATAAGGAGGATGATTTAAACCCCCACCCCCTTGTGTACGCCTTTGCGCATAAGTGAGCTATGTGGGCGATGGCTAATGGTAACATTTCAGTCCTTTAATTTACAAGCCGGTAAATCATAAAATCATAATTTAAAAAACTCACAAGCATTTATATTCTGTAGTTTATATAGAGTGAGACAGTTGGAGAAAGGGGGGTGGAGGGGGCGAATGGAACGAGATTTGAGTGCATTAATAATCAACTAATACTGAAACCCGATCTCTATGTTTTTGATGAAGCCAATGTTAAGCATTTTTAGCGGTTAAATGTGCTAATTTTGGCAATGTTTTGAAGTTATTATTGATTTATAAGCCATTTCGGTGACAAATTACCCCCCCTAAAAAACTCTAAATGCTTCAAAAGTTGCTTTAAATCATGTTGGAGTCCTTGTCATTGCAAAAAAACAGGCTCAGATGTGCTAAAAATGTTATATTTTCTTTACTGTGCATTTTAGTCGACAGACCAATGGGGGGGGTTTGAACCCCCAAAACCCCCCCTGCGTACGCCCTTGATATGAATTAAAACAAGTTTCCTCCAATTTATTCGCAAAGAAACCAAAAAATCACATACTGCCTAAATAATTCTATGATACTGATATTTATTAACTTACAAAGCTTTTACTTAACAATAGAATGAAGTAAACTTGCAATGCTTAAAATCATGTTATGGTCAACTTAGTATAACATGCATTTATGTTGTTTTTTTCCTGTGGCTCTTCTAAACTAAAACCTTATTTTGATTCCACACTTTCTCGGTAAAAATTTTCCAACATTAACGCCAACATGTTGCGTAAAATTTGCCCAAAGAAATTCTAATTCAAGATTGAATTCTTCAACCTGCCTTAGCTTTGTTTATATCTTCATGTGCGTTGTTTTTACTGTTTATTTTTGTTTAATATTAATTTCAAAGGGGCAACTGACTCAAAGATCATATGGTCATTTTCGCTGTCTCCTGGTTTGGTTTTTCTGCTTCACAGTTTTCATTTTTTTTGTGCATGCTTGGTGCTAATCCCAATGTGTTATGGTGTTAGCGTCAGGGGTGCCGAAACCCGGGGGGTATGGGGAATATATCCTCCCAATAATTTGACTGCATCCCCCAATAATAATTTGACTATGGTCTACATCTGCATCTCCCTCCTCCAATAGTTTGACTCTGATCTGCATCTAGGCGCAGGATGATATTTGGAGCAGTTCACTTGAATTCAATGAAGACCTTTCTTTCTTTGGTCTTCATTTGAATTCGGGGAAAAAACTCTTTCATTTTTGGTGAAGAGTTTATTTTTTGGTCTTTACTTAACTTGCTTGCCTGAAAAAAAAATCGTAGTTGAGGTTCCTCCCCCCCAAATGTTGAAAATAGGACAAAATTGGGGTAAAATTGCAAAATATTCCCCCAATGTTCAACAAAGATCGGCACCCCTGGTTGGCGTTGAAACATTCCGAACAAAAGTTGATTTGATTTGATTGACTTGATTTGAGTCTAATTTCAGTGATTTGACTGGCTCAAGATTTGAACCCCATTTGACGATATGATAAATGTAAAAATTAAAAAAGATGTAATGGAAAAACAAAAAGATGGAAAAACAAATTCCGTATAAATAAACCAAGCTTGTAATGCCTGTTTTTGAGTTGCGCATTTGACGATTTCTCGAAACAAGCTGGCAACAGTAGAAGAGTTCTAGCTAACAACCAAGGAAGCAATGGTGATTACTCAACCGCGGAATTATACGCGGCAAAAAACAGCTAGAAATACGCTACCGGTACATGATGACGTCAAACTAGTAAAAGAGCTGATACAAAACAGTGGCCAAGTAAACTGAGCAGCGAGATTGTAAGGTACGGTACGAAAGTCGAAATTTTCCTGAATTGCTGAATTGAATGCAAAGGTAGGATTAAATTGTACTGAGATTTGCCATTTATAAAGGTGATAGGTTATTCTAGCTGCGTAAGTGGCATTTTTGAATTTATAATGAAGCAAATTTTTTTATACGTTTTAATACTGTTGGGAGTATCATTATCCTCTTCATTGCAAAGCAAGAATACATTAGTTTTATTTGACAATTCTGATATCAGAACAACTCACTCAATTTTTTTCAAGTCCTTGGAAGGTAAGTTGTTTGGTAGTGCTGTAGTATCAGTAGGCTATTTAGGAGTACGGTTGTATTTTTTGTAACTGACCCATTGTTTCCTTGTTGTATGTGAATTAAAACTTTAGGCGTGCTTTTTGACAACAAGCTAAATTTATCAGACTATTTAAATAAAGTGGTGCTTATATCTTACAGTAATCTCAGAAATTTAGGTAAAACAGCATCCAAACTTGATTAGTACTGTAAAGCTCAAAATTCAACTTGTTCATTCTATGATTTTGTGCCAACTGGATTACTGCAATGCTTTGTTTTATAGACTGCCAGACTGTGTGTTGCGTAGGCTTACCAAAGTGTTGTTTGCTGCTGTTTGTGTTAGTTTTAGCTTTAAGTATTTTCAGCGATATATCATGATCACAGATCAGTGATGTATGTTATCATTTTTGAAGAAACTTCAGTTTTCACCTACCAGTACAACCTTAAGTATCATATTAACTTTAAAATTGGATTGCTGGTTTTTAAGTGTGTAAAGCATTGTGCTCCTGGTTACCTTTAACAGTTTATTGCCCGGTGCAATCCACTGCTGCTTACGATTTTTGTGGTAGCTACGATGTGCTTTTGTTGGAAAAAACTGGGCTAGTCAGTTAAACTACAACAAATCTAAATCAATTTTTTCACATGCCTCAGTTACTGTTTGAAATGATTTGCCTTTTGATATTCGGAAAAGTAGCTGCATTTCATTGCTCAAAACTGAATTGAATACACACTATTTTATTATGGCCTCTATCGATGTGCCGAATGCTTCACAACTGTACTGTCTTTGTGATTTTTTAACAAGTTCTATTTTGTATTTGTTAATTTTCTGCTTTTTCACCTGCTTTAATTACAAGTGCTCTTTAGACAAATGCTAGCTTATTGCTATCTCTGATTTCATTTCTAGGGGATGATAAATTGCCTATTATTGTAATTTTTTTTGTAATTAGGCCTACCTGACTTGCACAGCAGACAGTGCTAAAATTCCAACCAGTAGGCTACATTACCAGTACGTCAAAAAAATCAACTTTGCAATGTAAGCTGGAACTACTCCCAAAATGTAGAAATTTAGAGTCTGCTGTACTGTTCTATCTGTCCTTCTGTACTTAGTACCGATTTATGATATACGGGCTCAAAAAAACATTATGATATACTACATTTCTGGTACCAGTACTGGAGCTGTTTGACTGTAGCTTAATTACTGATTTAAAATATTAACTAAATATGCACTACAACAACTGCAACCAGGTAACTTAAAGTTGTTATAGTTAATGTGCTTTTATATTTTGTTTCTTGTGTGTTTCCCAACAAATAAAATATTTTATGTTTAGATCGGGGTTTCGATTTGACATTTAAATCTGCAGATGATGCTGGTTTAGAACTTACTAAATATGGTTTGCATTTGTATGATAATCTCATAATATTTTCACCATCTGTTGAAGGTAAATCATCAGTTTTATTGGTTTGTTTGATCATTGATTCAGTACATTGTGTTACCCAGGTTGCACTAATGTAGCATTAATGATTATTTTCAATATCGTAAGACTAAATATAATTAACGTCAACATAGTTGGACTCTTTTGAGCTTGTTTTCTTTGAAACTTTAGTTTAATAAGTGTTTTCTTAATTGCTTTCTATGCCTATCAGTATCAGAAACAATCTACCTGATATTGTTGCATCTGCTTTGAATTTGATTCTTTTCAAAATGCATTTGAGTGATTTTGACTTGTATGAAATATCGGTCACTGATCTTATGTTTTGACTTGATTTTGTATTTATTTTGTCTCCTCACATTTAAGTGTAGGCAGGGGTTGGTTGTTGACCTGATACTGTTGTGCTATATTTTTAATGAATAAAATGTGCGATATAAACTCTGTCCTTAAAATGATGATAATTATAATAAATCTAAACTCCACTAATCATTTTTTTTATACAGCTAATTGATACTGTAACCAATATTTTAGTTGATTTGCTCTTTATATGTTTTACATTTGTTGATGTTCTTACACATTAGATCTGAGATATAAAACTGTTGAGGAATAGTCACTGTAGTTTTATTTTTAAGAAATTCAATATTAAATTGCTGCCAATTTAACTATGTCCCAACTGACCTTATTTTTAGATTTTGGTGGTGGTATTAAAGTGTCGACTATCACCAATTTCATAGATGAAGGCGGAAACGTATTGGTGGCAGCCGACTCCAGCATTGGGGACCCTATCCGAGAGCTTGGCTCTGAATGTGGAGTCGAGTTTGATGAAGTAAATAAAAGAACGAACCATGACTTTTAGGCGCAAGACGTTTCTGCACCGCTGATTAAGTGCCCAAGGTGAAAAAAAATTTTTTTCTAATTTTTTTTTTTAATTTTGTTTTTCAAAAATAAGTATTTTTTCCAAAATTAATTTTTTTGCTTCAAATGACAATTTTTTTCAAAAAATTTTTAAATAAAAGTTTTTTCCAAAAAAAAACATTTTTCAAAAAAAGGTTTACTTTGATTAAAATGTTATTATTTTTTTTTAATTTTTTTTTACCTCTGGTGCCTAAAAGTCACATAAACGTCCCGTGCCTAAATGTCTGCCCCTAAAAGTTGTAGACCAGTGAAAAAAATACAGATTGATTATGATATTGAAAAATTTGATGTTAAATCGGTAGACTTGGACTTAAGACCGAATTGAAGATCTATGGGGTCAAGACAAATGAGTTCAGAGTATTTTAAATATAGCAGGGGGGTCATTTCATGTCAACTGATCCAGAAATTTTGAGAAATGCCACTCATCCTCTTTGATTTTCATATAAATTTGTAGGTTTGTAGAACTTTTGATGCTGATTCCAAAAAACTATTTTTTTTTTAAATCGGTCAACTGTTGCAAAAGATATGGATGTTTAAAATTTGGAATTTTGTGATCATTCAAGCAGAAAAAAATAGCCAAAATTTAGGCATACAATTTGAATTGACTGTATCTTTGTCAAATGCATGTGGTTAGGGGTGTTCTTTTCAAGATTTGTTCTCCACATCCTGCTGAACACATTCACAGGTCGTTTGACCTTTGTAACATCTTGAGTCGACCTTTGACCTCTTGTTTAATATTGTCAATTTCGAAAATCAATCACGCATGACAAAATTTTGATTGCTTATATCTCATTGTTGACACGGAGCATCATCAAGTGTAAGGTATCATATGAAAGGTCTTGACAAGGGCTTTCAAACAAAACAATAAAATTGTTTCTAGCATGTCATAAAATGGTAAAAATCCAAAACTAGAAAAACTCATAATTTGAGAAAAATTTTGCCGAAGGGCACTAATTTAGAAGTAGTTAATAATGGTATCATAGGTATTAAAATTTAGCTTATGAGTGTTTATTAATTAATTAATTAAGATATAAATAGTCAAGTACGTACATATTGTAAAGAGTTTTTCCAATTCCACAGAAAGATTGTTTGCCCTCATAGGTTATTAGTCATCACAGCATGAAGTACAGGCATCAGACGAGTGCTGACAGCATCATCAAGTGGAAGGTGTCATATGAAAGGTCTTGACAAGAGAGTTCAAACAAAGCAATAAAAGTTTTGGGTTATTGTGTCTAACATGTCATAAAATTGCTAAAAAATCAAATCATGACAAATCCTATTCTGGAATGAAAACTGTGAAATTGCTCTTTGTATTCAGTTGTTTTTCATGGTCTACGTGGGCGATAAATGCTGTGAGGTGAAATTGATTAAGACTTGCTTGATTTTTTTTTTTTTTGAAAATCTACATCTTGACCAAGTTTGGAAAAAGTTCACACAAAAATGATGATCATCAGTAGTGCTTAATAACAATTTGATTTGGTGCAAACTAGGCAGGGCATCGACTGAACATGAACTGAAAAAAGTCTAGAAGTTTAGGTAATTCTTGTATCATTTATACCAAAACTGAAACGGAATACAGTACACTGATATGAATTTTCTTCCTGGTCAGTTAAAAGTGTCTATTAACATTTCTGTATCTTCTGCAAGCAGCGTAGTCAAGCAAAATTGATTACTATATGGTTGAAACTTTACGAGCATTTGGGCATAATTTATGTTTGACATATATATACAGTGTTTGCTGGTGGCAGAAGATAGAAGAGCTATAACTTTTTGAAAACTAAGTTTTAGTTTACAGAAATAAACAGCTGCATTTAGTTGACATTGTCTGCTATCGTATTGCTCTTCGTATAAGTAATCTTATCTGTGCTCAATTCTGCCAATAATCAAAATATGTGTAAATTAAAACTCATCAACCTTTATGAATTTTTTGAATTGAATTCATTGCAATTACTGCAGTTTCATTTTCACCAAGTAGCCTTGGTCAGGAGTCAGCAAGGAGCCTTTCGGTTGTTCAGTCAAGCTGCCACCTGCCTGTTTAAATTGGTTGAATGGCCATTCTTAAAAGGGCATTCAACTTCAAGTCAAGTTTTTCATGCCTATAATCGATTTTCACCAAATTTGAACTATGTCTTGGTGATTTCAAGATATAGCAGTACAAAGTTAACAATTTTCGACTTACTTCATTGTTGCTATTTTAGCAGTATTGTGACAGAGCAGTTTTAGGAAAGTTTGTTTGACTTTGCTTGAAAAATAATTCTGACTTATTGCTTCGCTTTGACAAAAACACTTATTCAAAGTTAAAATAATAAGCATGCAGTAACTTTTTGAAACTTTGTTTGTAGTTGGCATTCCTGGCGAAATTTCTAATGGGTAATCCGTATTCTGTATTGTCATATCTTGGGAGCGGAAAGTAGTAGAAAGCTCAAATTTGCTGAAATTAAGTCCTCACTCCTCAGATTTGTCAACGATTTTTGAGAGATTACCAAGCAAAATTTTTTCCAACCTTAATGCTTTTTCAAATGCTGATTGTTTTGCCTCTGTCAGCACTCGTCTGATGCCTGTACTTGATGGTGTGATAACCAATAACCTATGAGGGCAAACAATCTTTCTGTGGAATTGGAAAAATTCTTTACGATATGTACATATTTAATTATTCATATCTTAAACAATCAATAAACACTGATGACCTAAAGTTAAATACCTATGATACCATTATTAACTATGATACTTTTTTACAAGAGCCCCGAGGCAAAATTTTTCTCAAATTATGTTTTTCTAGTTTTGGATTTTTACCATTTTATGACATGCTAGAAACAATAACCCAAAAATTTTATTGTTTTGTTTGAAAGCCCTTGTCAAGACCTTTCACATGATGCCTTACACATGATGATGCTCTGTGTCAACAATGAGATATAAGCAATCAAAATTTTGTCACGCATGAATAATTTTCGAAATTGACAATATTAAACAAGAGGTCAAAGGTCAACTCAAGATGTTACTAAGGTCAAACGACCTGTGAATGTGTTCAGCAGGATGTGGAGAACAAATCTTGAAAAGAACACCCCTAACCACATGCATTTGACAAAGATACAGTCAATTCAAATTGTATGCCTAAATTTTGGCTATTTTTTTCTGCTTGAGTGATCACAAAATTCCAAATTTTAAACATCCATATCTATCGCTACAGTTGACCGATTTCAAAAAAAATTAGTTTTTTGGAATCAGCATCAAAAGTTCTACAAACCTACAAATTTATATGAAAATCAAAGAGGGTGGGTTCCATAACCTGGATCAGTTGACATGGAATGACCCTGGGGTATACAAATTCTCGGTTAGACACTTGATGAAGACAAAAAATTTCATCAGTAGTGCAAGCCTCCAAATAATGCGGCTCGGCACAGTTGCGCATTTTGCCTTTTAGTTAATCATTCCCTTCTTGGGGTTGGTATTTTTTAAGATTGAAGCCGTAGAAGAAGAGTGTTATTTGAAAAGTTTTCATAAAGTGAAAGATATTTAAGATACAAATTTAGATTTGTTCTTTCAGCTGTAAATACAGTTTGCTTTTAGTTTAGCCTGTTATAATTCTGATGGTTTTAGGAGAGAACAATGGTAATCGATCATCACAATTATGATATGAGTGATGGCGGTTCCCACACCAAGCTGGTTGTAGAAAAAGAAAACATCATGAAAGTTGAAAATATTGTCGGGAAGACGACTTCACCTATACTTTTTAAAGGTGTAGGGTAAGTTTTTGGAAAATATTATTACAGCTTCTTTTAAATCTAATAAGCTATCATTTGTGCGTTATATCCCCACTCTGTTTTTGAATGATGTTTGTTTTAGGTTTGTTTTAGAGCCTGTTTTAGTCTTTGATTGTATGTTGTAGTGTTGTTTTTTTGTTTTTCTGTAATGTACAATATTAATTTATCTACTTGTAGTTGGTGAGAGGTTGCAGATTCGGTGACCATGCCAGATACTTTGGTACCTGGACCTCGTGGTGTTTCGCAGCCTCTCACCAGAAAGGGATTATGTCGTTTAATGTTCATTGATAGCAATGTCTTTTTGTTCATTGCTTCCTTGCTAAACAAAAATAAACTATGCTACTACTACTAGTGGTATCTTTTTTTTTTTCAACCAA
The DNA here is from genome assembly GCA_963965965.1 of Trididemnum nubilum. Taxonomy (NCBI): domain Eukaryota; kingdom Metazoa; phylum Chordata; class Ascidiacea; order Aplousobranchia; family Didemnidae; genus Trididemnum; species Trididemnum nubilum. The sequence continues at coordinate 11,587,868 of OZ014474.1, read as the reverse complement.
ACAGCTTCATCACTAGCTTGCAAGGCAGTTTTCAAAAGTTCTGATAACTGTTAGTTCTTGGTCAGTTTGTTTGTGGTCAGTTGACTTGGCTTGTTTCTTTCTTTCTTTCAAATTGTACTGGTAGTTTTGTTTACTACTATGGAGTATGGATAACTAGTGTGCACTTTTTTGTGCTGATTCATTGCAAACTGACTTGGCTAAAAATTGAAAAAGGCAACAATGGAGTATTAAGGTGCGTGTACACTGGATGCAAAGCAACGCAAAGTGATGTAAAGCAACCAAAATTTGGCGTAATCGACAACGTTTGGTTTCTACCGGTTACGTAGAAGGTTTCTACCGGTTACAAACTTCGCGAACGGTTGCTTAACTTTACGTAGACAAAATTGTTTTTGAATGGTTGGCCTATTTTGAGCAAGTGACGTAGGGACCTCTCGCGTGCCAACCTTCACTTCGCATTCTGTATAAACAGACCTTAATGCTTTAAATTGGTCCAAGCTACTTCTATTTTGTCTAGGGTCAGCTTGCTTACTCTCAACAGAAGGTAAAAAAAAAAAAAAAATTATAAGCGTTTGAGAATTATAACCCTCTCATTTTTTGACCTAATTTGAATTTGTTACAAACAATATCACTAACGCTGTGTCATCGTCAATTTCGCACATTTCTACCGAAAGAAACCGATAGTCCCCATTTAAAATTGTGGATTTAATTTTTGACAATATAGGAGAACTTTCGACTGGCTTCCAGTGAAAGAATACTAACTGAATATTTTTTCAAGAATGGTGTTAGACCAAGATAATTCTCTCATTTTGCCAATCATGCGAGGAACAGCCACATGCTACTCATTCTTTCCCGACGAGAAAATTGATCAGTTCCCACTCGGTATTGGCAGTAGCACTGTGTTGATGGCTGGATTGCAGGTACGTTTTGGATTTGAAATCTTTTCACGTGATAGAGTCACTGAGTCAGTCATCATCGTATGCTATTCAATTTTTCTATGCTGTGTTTTTTCAGTGCTTATGTTCCTGGTAATTGTGTTACAGTTATTGACCTTTTTTGTTTACCTATTATCGATTTGATTCCTTCTTTAGGGTCACTGCTCGTAGATTATTATGAGAGTCACACATTACAAGAGTGTGGGAAGCTCTCAGTTCCAAGTTAAAGAAAAATCAATTGTCCATTACGCTCACTGAATTACATTGCAGCATGTAACGTGTTAGCGGGTGCGTGGTCAACTCCTCGTCCTTGCGGCGAGGCTACACAAGTTGAAAAAAAATAAAATTTGCAGCAGTGGTGAATCGTTGGAAATTTTGTATCCGGTTTGAACTAAAAACCTCCGTTCCGGAGCTCAATTTTAGTCTCTTAGATGCAGCATCTTTCTATGAGTGTCATTAAATCGGCAGGATGGCCGAGAGGGTAAAGGCTTCGTTTTTACGACGACCCTGGTAGCATGATCTGGGTTCAACCCGCACCTTAAGGACGCTTTACGATGATTATCTCTGCTTGGTAGCTTTGAACAAGCAGCAAATTTACGTGAAAGGAAGTCAAACGATAACCGGAAAACTTGGAAAATGGTCAACCACTAAGCGATGCTGATTCGTCCGAAGGGTACCGCCATCGTCGCTTTCTCGCGGTAAGAGGATAAAGATGCACCAGTCAATCAAATTCGTGACAGTATCTTCGCAGAAAATGGCAGTAGATCATTTCTGTGAGTTAAGGTACAGTATTCTTTGTTATTGGATAAGTCAGGAGCACCAAGTGCTTTTTCAACGTCTATATTTCTTAATTTCTGATGCTTCAAAACAGTACGTAGACATGACGGGACCGTTGGTATGTGAAAACTTTATATTGTATGTATTTCACCTCTTAACATCAGCCTGCTCCTCCCCCCATTTCACCACTAAGAAAAAGCAGACCGGCAATCAACGCATTTGGACTCGTTATATGGAACCTAAATCAATGCGGCTCCTAAGAGATGAATACTTTTTTGCCGCTGTTTCACGGTACCTTTTTTGTTTACTTCAGGCTCGCAACAATGCTCGGGTTATGTTCAGCGGTTCATTATTAATGTTCAGCGATGATTATTTCACAGCTGGAGTAAAGAAGAACACACCTGGGTCAAAGGCGTAAGTTTAGGAACAAGGACTACCATGATTGAAGAATTTCTTTATAGCTCGTAGATTTAAAATAAAATAGTAGTTAATGCATCTACATTCTACACTGTCCGTCAAAACTCTTTGCTTAAGTTGAGCTATTATCTTATGATCTACAGCAGCGACTTGGTTAATTGAAGCTACAAGTTTTTGTGGATGAGAGCATGATGTAACAGAAATGGTACACCACGGAATCCCACCTGGGATTAAGAACCTGGTAGAGAAAAGTGGCCTTTTCCACATCACTCAAAGAGCTAGTACTCCATTTCCACATTTGGCTGCTGCTGATCGGTGAAAACAACTGCAATTTCGCCCATTCATATATGTATTTTTTTAATGCATCCAGAGTATGCGACGGCTATTATTGTAAAATGTATAATCCAGCTCTTACGATGCTCAACCTTGTCAATCTAGTCCAGCACTTATCATTCTTACTAACAGGATTTGTAATGCACCTCATAATCCTCGTACAGTACAACAAAGCTAGCTAGATGTTAGGCTTTGATTAATGCATTATATTAAAAAGTTTATTATTTTCTCCGTTAAATGGTGGATATTTTGCTAATCAAGCCTTTCATTATACTCGCTGTATTGTACCAAATAAGCTTGTTAAGAGTTGGTGAGGCTTATCTCCACGTTATTTCACGTGCGGGCAACAAAGCTTCTTTCGAAGAAACGTCACTGCTGTGAGCGAGCTGTTGGCAACACTGTGGCCGACCCGAGATTTGAACCTCAGGCCTCCCACTGCAGCGACGAATGCGTTAAAGTCAAAGCATTACGCTGGATGTTTTTTTTTTTCCAGATACACCAAATCAGGTAATGAAGAAATAGTAACTGCAATAACAAAATGGGTCTTTCAAGAAGTCGGTGTATTGCGAGTGGGAAAAATAACTCATCATAAACTGGGTGAAAAACAACCTCCGGAGGCTTATACTGTTACTGATATGGTGGTATGTATTTTTCACATTAGGAAACACTAATAAATGCATCTCTTTCGCGCATAAATAAAGTGCAGTAGCTAAACTAGCTATATGCTTGTATAAGTGAAATTTGAACAAAATCTTTAGCAAAGCGACCAATGTAATATAATACAATGATATTCATGGCTTCCCTGCTTAATACTCTGCAATAAAAAGGAAGAGAAATGACTGAAATAACTAAAGTTTTGTAAGTGATTCACTAAAAATGTTAAATAATGGAAAAATAAGCCTTGGGTCCCCCACAAACGCGTTACACGTCCCATCGTAATATAGCTAGTACAAAACGATTCATGGGAGCGACAATTTCACCGAAAATTTTTTAAGTTAAATAGAATAAAACAAAAGTAAGAGTATTCATCTGCACATTTTTCGTTTTTTAAAGGGTTGATATTAGGGTTTGAAATTGGGTTAAGTTTGGGGTTGTTTTAGGGTTTCAAGGATTTAAGTTTTGGTTAGATTTGAATCAGAAGTAATCAAAAAGTAGACAAAAATTTTCGGTGAAATACTCTCAAGGTTTATTGTATTTTTGTAATCTATTTAAAATTTAATCTTCTCTTTGTAGCATTTCAGCGCTGTTATCGAGGAGCAACAAGCTGACGGTAGCTGGGCTCCTTACAAGGGCACTGACGTCCAAATGGAGTTTGTCCGCATCGATCCTTTTGTTCGTTTGCCTTTGAAACTAAATAAAAAAACTGGGGCCTTCAGCGTCGATTTTAAACTCCCGGATGTATATGGAGTATTCCAATTTAAAATTCTGTACAGCCGGCTTGGATATACCTTCCTAACCAGTTCAACTCAGGTGAACTTAACGTAATATTGCTCTTATTCTGTACCAGTACTCTAGAGTATCAATATGGCTAGAAACGAAAAATTAGATAGGAAGATCTGATCTGGTGTATTTTTTTCGGCCGAAATGCTTATCAGTTGGCCTAGTTGGTGAACAGAACGTCTGCTACTAATGCAATTTAGACTATTGTTCGATTCTTAGTCTGGTCAAATGATAGATTTTTAATTTACGGTTTCCTGCTTGACGTTAAAAAGCAGTAAGAAGGGACAGTGCAGACGTAGTCTCAATCGATCAGTCGTTGAGTGAATAGAGCGTCTCCTACTGAAACGGTAGACTCGAGTTCGAATCCTGGTCAGATCAAAAGAAAGACTGCAAATTCACAGCTTTCCTGCTTGACGTTCAGCATTAAAAGGAACAGTGTGAAGCTTCCACCTTGTGTCATAGGCATGCGGGTAGGTCTATTACACTGTCGGCAGCGTGGCCGAGAGGGTAAAGGCGTCGTTTTTACGGCGACCCTGATCGAATGATCTGGGTTCAACCCGCACCCTGGTCACGTTGTTCCGTCCTTGGATAAGACGCTTCACGATGATTATCTCTGCTTGGTGGCTTCGAACTAGCAGCAAATTCAGTGGACAAGAATTCGCAGAAATCTATCGAAACATTGGATCATCGGAAACTACTAAGCAGGTGTGGATTTTTCCAATCACGAAGTATTCATTGCAATGAAAAGTGTGCGGATCGTCCAATAACTTAGCGTCTGGCGCTGTCCGGTGACGGAGGATAAATATTAGGGTGTTCGGGTTTTTCACTTTTTGCTTAAATCTTTTTATACGATTTTAAGGGTACAAATTGGCATGAAAAAAAATCGTGATTGTTTTTTTTGAAAAATTTTTTTATCTTCATACCCTGGGGGGGCACGAAAGGTTTTTGGGGGGCGCATATGACTAATATCGCATAACTCAAAAACTACCGCACCTAGAAAGACAATTTTTACATCAATCGATTCAGAAACACAGGTTTCCTATCTGTGTTCAATACATAATATGGCTTTAACTGCTTTATTTTTCGAGTTATTTTCGAAAAACTGTTTTTACCCCTTTCTGCGTGCCATTTCGCTTTAAACTAAAGGTATTTTCTCGACACCGCCTGCCTGAAACGAGAAATTTAATTTGATTTCTGGGTGGATACCACCTTAACACAAGTTACTAGTGACTCAGCAATCGCTTCTACTTCGACACTGCACTGCATGGCTGGATGCAAGGCATGGAAATGACTACTCCTGCTCATTCCCTATCACTTTAAAAGTTACTACTGCAAGTCTAATAAGGATGTAATTTTCTATTCTGCAGTATGCAACGTTGCTCAAGACAAGTGCAATTATTGCACTAATTTTCACTCTTGACTTTTGTTTTCACTTTATTAAGAAACACCAAACATTTTAAGACACGACTTTCTTTTTCAGCCATTCATTCATTTTCGTCTTTGCTTCCGTGGCAAATAAATCCCCTGATTCTAATATCAACTTGTCGTTTTTCTTCGGCTTTGCGAAAATCTTTCACTCAGGCATTATGACAAAAGACCATCTCTCACAAGATCGGTTATGATTGTCGATCGAATTCCAAAATAACTTTGTCGTCAATCTGGAGGCAAGGTGCTGCTTTACTGCTGCATCCGAAGTATGGCCTGATAGGTGCTCGCTTCCATGCAAGTTGTTTGGTGTCAACATCACCGGGAAGTTGCTGATCGCGATCTTTCACTGTTTTGCTTGGAATGCAGGACTTTTTGAATGAATATTTAGGGTCACATTGATTGGGTTCATCCGAGAGCAGAAGTGTTTTACAAACACAGGTTTCAAACGATGATCAACCAGATTCGTATGTTGTTGGCGAAAATCCAGCGATAAATAACGAAGAAATATCATGTTTGTTGGTCCTTCTGACGCGCGTGGATTCAATTGAATTTTCACAAACATAGGCACATAAACCGATATGATGTAGCTTGTGATTTGAAGAAGTTTGCTGTTTTGAATGACGGTCATTTTGGTGTCAAATAGAAGTCTCATGTAACTATTCGCAGTTGTTAACCACTTGTTACGATAGATCTGTAATCAGTAAGTAATCTGTAATCCATCTATAATCAGTAAGTAATCTGTAATCCATCAAAGTTTCAACGATTTTTGTCTTACAAACACGAAAGCATTTTGTTTGCAAGGTAAGTGTTGCGTATTTCGGTCATCTTCGCTTTGTATCTGACTTCACTGATTACAGATTTATCGTTACAAGTGGTTAACAACTGCGAATGGTTACATGAGACTTCTATTTGACACCAAAATGACCGTCACTCAAAACAGCAAACTTCTTCAAATCACAAGCTACATCATATCGGTTTATGTGCCTATGTTTGTGAAAATTCAATTGAATCCACGCGCGTCAGAAGGACCAACAAACATGATATTTCTTCGTTATTTATCGCTGGATTTTCGCCAACAACATACGAATCTGGTTGATCATCGTTTGAAACCTGTGTTTGTAAAACACTTCTGCTCTCGGATGAACCCAATCAATGTGACCCTAAATATTCATTCAAAAAGTCCTGCATTCCAAGCAAAACAGTGAAAGATCGCGATCAGCAACTTCCCGGTGATGTTGACACCAAACAACTTGCATGGAAGCGAGCACCTATCAGGCCATACTTCGGATGCAGCAGTAAAGCAGCACCTTGCCTCCAGATTGACGACAAAGTTATTTTGGAATTCGATCGACAATCATAACCGATCTTGTGAGAGATGGTCTTTTGTCATAATGCCTGAGTGAAAGATTTTCGCAAAGCCGAAGAAAAACGACAAGTTGATATTAGAATCAGGGGATTTATTTGCCACGGAAGCAAAGACGAAAATGAATGAATGGCTGAAAAAGAAAGTCGTGTCTTAAAATGTTTGGTGTTTCTTAATAAAGTGAAAACAAAAGTCAAGAGTGAAAATTAGTGCAATAATTGCACTTGTCTTGAGCAACGTTGCATACTGCAGAATAGAAAATTACATCCTTATTAGACTTGCAGTAGTAACTTTTAAAGTGATAGGGAATGAGCAGGAGTAGTCATTTCCATGCCTTGCATCCAGCCATGCAGTGCAGTGTCGAAGTAGAAGCGATTGCTGAGTCACTAGTAACTTGTGTTAAGGTGGTATCCACCCAGAAATCAAATTAAATTTCTCGTTTCAGGCAGGCGGTGTCGAGAAAATACCTTTAGTTTAAAGCGAAATGGCACGCAGAAAGGGGTAAAAACAGTTTTTCGAAAATAACTCGAAAAATAAAGCAGTTAAAGCCATATTATGTATTGAACACAGATAGGAAACCTGTGTTTCTGAATCGATTGATGTAAAAATTGTCTTTCTAGGTGCGGTAGTTTTTGAGTTATGCGATATTAGTCATACGCGCCCCCCCAAAAACCTTTCGTGCCCCCCCAGGGTATGAAGATAAAAAAATTTTTCAAAAAAAACAATCACGATTTTTTTTCATGCCAATTTGTACCCTTAAAATCGTAGAAAGAAAAAGATTTAAGCAAAAAGTGAAAAACCCGAACACCCTAATAAATATGCGCTACAACAACAAAAACATGGCAGCTTCACTCGAAAATGCGAAAGATCCTTTCGCTGTCTTCGGGCCAAGTCAACTTTGCGAGTAAAGTTGTAATTACATCTAAGTTTTATTTTTTAGGTCTCAGTCCGACCTTTGCAGCATACGCAATATGAACGATTTATTGTATCAGCTTATCCTTACTATGCCAGTGCGTTCAGCATGATTGTTGGCTTATTCGTGTTTACTTTTTTCTTTCTCTACCATAAATCCGAAAAGAAGAGCAAGGCTGATTAATGGTAGAAAATAAAATTAAAAAATCAAGTTAGAGAAAAATACTCAAAATTTAAATACATGACTTCTAGGCTTATTTTGCTGTCCCGAGCTGTAATTGTAACGATTTTGTTGACAGTTTAAGAAAGTGTCCAAACTTTTGCCAAGAAAGCTTTTGGCGTTGTGCAATTTAAAGGTACATTTTACTGCTACTTGATCAATTAGGCTTATTTTTATTTGGGTTGTTTTGAGCAAAAATAGTTTCAGAACTCGGGTTGTGCATTTTATAACGTAAAAAGAATATGCTATATTGCTCCGAACTGTTTGTTTTCAAGATTCAAATATTTCGAATTTGGTTTCGTGCTCAACTATTAGTTTCAATTTTAAGGGTACGATATGTTTTAATTTAGTTGCAATAGTGCAGGCGACTTGTGTTGAAGCAATGTTGAATAAAGTTGAAAATTCTTGGCTTTTAAAGCATTGTGCGTGCTAGTTGTTGTTTCTTTATCCTTAGCTCACCAAAAACGACGATCGCGCTGTTTTTTGGACTCGAGTCGGCGTAATTATTTTTTACTTTTCAAGTTTTCTTCTATTTACAACTTAGTTTTGAATCCACCACCAGAGATAATTTTGCTGTACATCGTCATCCGAGAGCCGCAGCAACACGGCCAGGGTGCGAGTTGAACGGGTGCCCTACGGTAATGGTTGTAAACACCACTCATAAAGCCTTTGGGAAAGAGCCTAGCTGCCTTTTAATAAAGAAAAATTTAAGACACTCTTGAACTCGTACGTCTTGAAGCTAGGTCATGCTGCATTCGAGAATCTTCAGTTTGTGCTTTCGAGAACCAAGCACTGCATGAATACGTTTGAAGTTCCACAAAAAAATGCTTATGTGGTTTATTTATCTGCGCAAAATCTTCACTTAAGTTTCGTTTGGTTAGTCAATAAACGCAAAATTAATCTTTAAAAGGTTTCTCGACTGCAATGATAAGACTTGTGTAAACCTTGCCATGTGCCTCAGCCCTTCGGAACGTTAGTGCTCAACTACAGCATTTTGTTTCTCCCAGAAATGAAATCTAAATTGAGTTGATTAGTACATCAAAAAATGGTTATCATTCAGTTCTAAACCTCCAGTGGTAACACCAAAACTAACATTGATCGACGGCCGGAGTCTTCGTCCTGGGGCCCAGTTTTCCTGATCGGCCTGGGCTTCTTTATCTCCGGTATCTGGAGCACTTTAGAGATCCTCTGCAGAAAATTTTCCCTTGCAACATATTCTTGGAGAATTTTTTCTTTGAATAAGTTATTTTAGCTCTTTACCAAAGGTGGATTCCTCGAGGACACATTTTGAAGGCCTTGGCCTTGCCTCGAAGCCCCAAGTCCTCGAAAATTGCCCTGTCCTCGGCTCGAGGACAGCACTATTTTTGAGCCGTTGAAATTTTGTTGGAAAACGCCAGAAACCTCGCGGAAAAATCTGCAAAGACGTTTGTTTTTGGTTTCCTCAAGTAGAGATCGCCTGAAAAAAAATTTTTAAGACCTTTTTTTTGAGATCGCCTGAAAAAAAATTTTGAGGACCTTTTTTTTTTGGAGAACACTTGCGTCTGTGTCCTTGGTCCTTGGCCTTTGCCTCGAGAGGGTCTGTCCTTGGCCTTGAAATTTTTTTGTGTTCTTGGCCTTGACCGTGGCCTCGAGCCTTGTGTCCTCGACTCCACCTCTGCTCTTTACAGCCGTTTGCACCACCGTGCAGGATTAACCGTGCGTGCCCAAGAAAAAAAACATATTGGCTGAGTGCCATAAACCTGAAGTAATTTTATCATGAGACATCTTGGATACAAAAAATTAAGCACTCCATTCTTCAACTATGACTTACATACAGTAGTTTCTGCTATAGTTTTATTGTTTTATATTTTAAGTTATCTGTTATCTGAGAGTAAAATAAACAAACTAACGCTAAAGTTTAATTTATTTACTTGAAGCAAAAAGCAATTTTTAACAATATTTGGAACATAGCAAAATCTTTACCTTGCAAATTGACCAGGCACGTAGTCAGACCAAATTTGTTTTTTGAGGGGGGGCAATATTTTTTCGCCAATCTTTGCGACTGTATGGTTTTGAAACCATTTTTGTTTTGCTCATGCAGTTTGTAGAAGCTTCGTATTTGTTACTTGTCACAATGAAAACTTTCAATCATACATTTGTTGCTTGAATATACATTAAAAATGACGATACAACACGGAAACTTTTAGCAAAGCCAAATAATACTATTTCGAAGTTTAGCATAGCCACACTCGGGGCTGCAAAGTCTTCAACAAGATCTCAATCGTTCGACGAACTTAAACTCAAAAAAATTTCAAAACTCGATCTTTGCAGACGGGCTAAAACGGGCTGAACTCGAACTCGAATAAAAATTCATTAAGTTCGCAACTCTGGTCACAAATGATCGAATGATCTGGGTTCAACCAGCACCCTAGTCACGTTGTTGCGTCGTTGGATAAGACGCTTTACGATGATTATCTCTGCTTGTTGGCTTCGAACAAGCAGCAAATTCAGTGGACAAGAATTCCAAGAAATCCACAGGAACATTGGATCATCGGAAACTCCTAAGCAGGTGCGGATTCCTCCAATCACGAAGTAGTCCTGGTGATGAAAAGTGTGCGGATCGTCCAACAACTTAGCGTCTGACGCTGTCCGGTGACAGGAGGATAAATATGAGCTACAACAACAACAACAACAACACAATGTATTGCAAAGGTCAATGGTTCTATTATGAAAGGCTTTATTTCACCGGCAAATTCTACCTAATTTTTTATAAATTCTAACTCAAATCTAATCCAAACTGAAAGCTCTACCTAAAACTAACCCCAAATCTAACCCAAACCCTAATTTAAACTCGAATCTTCACTTTGAAAAAGCAAATGAAATGTGCGCATTAAGGTGAATTTACACAGTATCCGTTTTTTTGTTCGTTTTAGTCCGTTTTTTTTTCTCTTTTGCTTCTTCTTAAAAAAGTATGCGCTTTTTCATCCGTATTTTTATAAGTCCATATCCGCACTAAGTAGATTGTTGTATACAGGTAAAAATTTTGTTCTAAAAATTTTGTGTATGAACGATAGGAGCGATATTTCAAAATAGAGTTTTACTTCTTCACAAAAAAATTTTTTTCGATAAACTTTTGTCCAGTATGTGACTGTCTGGTTAGTGCGGATATGGACCTATAAAAATGCGGATGAAAAAGCGCATACTTTTTCAAGCAGCAAAAACGTAAAAAAACGGACGAAAAACGGATACTGAGTAAATTTACCTTTAGTAACTTTGGTAATGCGACTAAACAAGCTTGACGTCCTACAAGAGCCCACCGATTTTTCACTTGCTTTGTAAAGTACCACTGTTGAAAAATCGTTTGTCTATTCCCAAGAAAGCCTTTGCCATTGTGCAAGCCATTAAGGTTTGTCCAATTTGGCCGAGAGATTTGTCCAGCAGTTGGGGAATACCTTTGCTTAGATACGCTGAGGGCCGCTGATGAGAACTAAAAGCTCGAAACAGCGCTGTCCAGCTCTGTGCATTAGTAATAATGGGACAAAAAATCATGCAGACTACGGATAAGACTGCTCTGCTGTTCGCACATCCTAATAGCAATAAGTAATAACTGGTCAATGGTCATTTACTACTGTCTCGTTCTGGCAGCACTGTGCCCGATTCCGTAATAGAAGAGCTTTGTGACGTTACAATAACAAACCTTTCGAAAAACTTCAAAATATACTTTCAAATTCTTTATTGCTACCGCATAAATGCTCTCATCCATTGGACGAATAATAATATGAAATGCCGGTTAAACGAAGGTACGAATAGTTGTGAAAGCACTGTTGTACTGGTGATTTACTTCAATGATTTAGAGCAACAATTTCGAGTTTTCAGTGACTGTAAATGACTGTACTGTAACTAACAGTCATAAGAAAATAGAGGGTTGCCAATCTTTGTTGAGCATTTGGGGGGATAATTTGCAATTTTACCCCAATTTTGTCCTAGTTTCAACATTGGGGGGGATGAACCTCAAAAAAAAGGTCTTCACTGAAAATTCAAGAGTTTTTTTCCCGGAATCTCGTGAAGACCAAAAAAAGGTCCAAACATCATCCATCGCTTAGATGTAGACCAGAGTCAAATTATTGGGGAGGATGCAGTCAAGTTATTGGGGGGATATATCCCCATCCCCCCTCCCCGGGTTTTGGCATCCCTGAATGCAACTGACTATGAATAATCTATCCAACCCTTTTTTCTCTCCATCTTAAAATACACACGATCAAGTAAAATTTATTTGGGTAGGGGGTAAAGTAAAATTTTAGGGGGCAACTGCCCACCCCCTCCCTGGCTACGTGCCTGAAATTGACAATATCTCTGTCGATGCAAATTACTCTTGGTTTTCTCGGTTGCGCTTGCGTTGGACAAGGGCCGCAGCCGGAAGCATTGTTCAGGCGTGGGCAGAGTTGTAAACGGGCCGACAAGTGCAGGCCCCAACCCGAAAAGTTATTTGAAGCCAAAACCAGGCGTGAAAATTCAATTAGATCTTAGAAATGTATATGGTTATTGCAGTGCCGTCGCCAGGGCAAATGAAGTCGAGGGGGGGCACTAGCTGAAAGTGAGGGGCACTATAACTAAAATAGAGTGAATTTTTACACGTTTAAACTCTTCTTGCACGGTTACAGATTATGAGCAATTTTTAAAATTTTGTATTCATGTCTAAAAAAAATACCTATTAGGCTGGCAGCGTTTCTTAGCTCTTTTCGTCTGCGCCCCATATTCGCTTGAAAAATCTATCTGCAGCTGCGACCTAAACAATCTTGAGTGGACTTTAAAAAAACAAGAACTGCTGGTCTTTTAACAAAAAAAAGTTGGATTTTACCAAAGGGGGGGAGGGCTTAAACCAAAAGTTTAAAATTTTTCATTCGAAAAATCTTAGTTAGGTGACGTGCTGAGCAAAGTGGTGCAACTTAATCGTTTCTCAGACGGGGCTCTGGGGGCGTAGCGAGATTTTTATAATTTTTTTGCAAGAAATAGCTTTTTCAACTCCATTTTGATCACATTTCAAACATTTTCATAGCTATTTGAAAGAACTAAATTGCTGAAATTCAAAAATCGTTCGAAAGAATTAAATATCCCATACTTTTCAACCCCTTACTTAAACAGATCAAGTCCAAAACATTTTTAACCACTAGTATTTGGGAGTGCATTAACCCCTCCGGACCCTTCTTGGTTCACGTATTATTTATTTTATTTCATGTCATATAATCACAAACCAAGAAACGATTCTGTTGGCGTACATCTCTATTCCGCGACACATCCGTAAACGCTTAGCGACCCATGGCTTGAGACATACTCAATGAATATCGAATTAGCAAACATGAAAACCGTGCAGTAGTGTGCACTGTGTTAATAAACATAAGACGGATTATTGCATGAAAATTATGTTACTGGAGTTGGTTGCCAGCAATTATGCAAAAGTTCGAGAAAATGTACGACGAAAACTATGTTTGAACATTTTTTTTGTACATCATTGTCTGTTGTCTTGATGCTACGTGATGTTTCCAAAAAATTATTTTCAGTATACCGAAATGAGGGACACAAGCAGCTGTAAGGGGGGGGGAACGCCCCTCTGGTTCCTCCCGTAGCGACGGCACTGGGTTATTGCTCATATGCGATTAAAATAAAAGTATACATTGCTGATAAATTTTGACGTGATAATAACAATTGTGTAACAATAATCGCATGATCGTTAAACGAAATCGTCATTCAGTGTAATACAGTTATTTCAATTACGCTTTTATAGCATCTAAAAAAAACGAAACCGCAAGGCAAATGCGTATTATCTGGCCCGAATAAAGCCCGACATTTTCTCAGTCTTAAGCCCAAAACTGGCCCAAGCTCGACCCGAAAAGCCTGACTTACAACTCTGGGCGGGGGTCAGTAAAGTTCAAGCGGGTCATAGCATTTTCGTTGTTTGTTTGAAAATGAAGTTTCAAGCACGTTCATCGCGATAAAATATTTTGAAGCAACGTTATCCGATGTATTATTTTTATTCAGGCTAGCGCTTCAAAAGTATTTTTTATTTTTGCAAGCAAAAAATGCGTGTCTGTTAGGAAGAATGAAGATGCTCTCCGGACTGGGGAGCAAAACGTTAACCTGAATAAAAATAATACGTACATCCGAAACCGTTGTTCCAAATATTTCCGTAGTTGGTATGCAGAACCACTACCAAAAATTTTTCCAAGGGTGGTTCAAAGCTGAGGTCCCTCCTGGTACCCTGTTTGGTGACATCCCTGCGTCAAGAACTGCAATTTTTGTTTGTGGAGCTGCGTATTGTTCTAGAAGCGATCATTATTTAGCCAATTTGTCCACAATTAGGAAGAAGGTTTTAGTTTGACAATAAACAGTGTTTTAGTGCCTTTAACATATTTCAGTTTTCGATTCATTTTTGCCTTTAATTTTTAATGAAGGCGGAAGCTAAATGCTGGTGATAATTTTTTTCTTTTTTAAAAAGCAACATTTTATAGGCACATAAAAATCAATTGGACCTAGGTTACCTCATGCTTCGCTTTTTTAAATGCTTCCGATTTTTAAAATAGCGCAAGGCAATAAATAGACAAATCGCAGAATGTTTAATTAATGCAAGCGCATTATTCCATGCTATTAGCAGCCGAAGCACGTAATTGCAAGCGGAGAAATTTGCTCTTGAAAAAGAAATAAAGAAGTACCTATAAAACAGAGTTTACGGATAGTCGGTCATTTTAAGTATTTAAGAATTCGCAGGGTATTTCAGAATATTTTCATTATTTTGTGCTAAGAAGGTGTACTACAGGCAGGTCACAGAAACTGTTGAAGATGCGCAGTACCAAAAAACTTTAAATGCCCAGCTATTTTGAGATGATGATGAATTCGAGAGGTGATAAACTACTGTTAGGTATTTTGAAGTAATCTTGATCATTCAAGAAAATCTTAGTTAAGTTAAAGATTAAAATAGCTTATACATGCTAGTGATGACATACAGACTAAGATTTTACAGGGTATTTCATCACAATTTTTTGACTTTTTAATGGATCAAGATGAGTTTTATTTGTCGTTTATGAACTTTCAAAACTATTTTTGTTGCCAATACATATAATATAGTCAGTACAAAATTTTATGGAAGTTTGATTTTAAATGGTAACTAACCACACTCGGAAACAAAATTTAATTTTGAACTAAGAATGGAGTATAACGTGTGCACTAGTTCGCTCATTCGTTCAGCGTATGAAGTTTGAGCCAGACACTTTGATCATATCAATGCAGAGTGCCTTTGATTGCTAGTCTTTCTGTTTGTTGATGTTTATTCAGTTATTGCCTGTTTGCTAGTCTTTCGTCAGGCTCGGTCACCACAACTCAGAGTTGTAAACGGGCCGACTAGTTCAGGCCCGAACCCGGCCCGAACCCGAAAACTGATTTGAAGCCCAAATCATGACCAAAAAAACCCGAAACTTAAGTCAGGTCTGAAAAATTTAGCAATGTTGCCAAGTTATTTTGATTATATTTTTGTGCACCTAAAACAAGAAGTACGCCTCAGGCCCGAATTAAGCTTGAAATTTTTATCAACTTTAGGTCCGAACCCGGCCCAAATCCGACCCGAAAAGCCCGGCCGGACTTACAATTCTGCCACAACTTTGCTTGACCCCGATGGGAAGTTAGCGGGAGTGTCTTTCCCAAGGATACAACGACGCGTCACCAGTTCGGGAATCGAACCAGGAGTCAGCAAATTTTCGATTATTAACCCGACATTTGACCAAGTGAGCTCTCACTGCCACAGGTTTACTGCATCAAGCTCCAATTTGATGATATTATGTTTTTTATTTTCTTTAATTTTCGTTGCAAATTCAGTTAAAGCATAGTACCCCTTTAAGTATTTTTGCACATATTCAAATTCAAATCACTTCTAGACTTCAAGTTTTAAAATAGTGTGATTTTTATCGTTTCTCCGTAATAATAGACTTGACATTTCGAACATAAAAGTTGATAATTTGCATATAAACAAGTTGAAGACTTTATCAAGAAGACGTATCAAAGGAGTTTGGCTAAACCGTGCATGTAGGCCTTCCTGGTTCATTATTGATTGAGTTCACTAGTGCAACGTCGACTCTGAGGTGGCAGATCTTTATGTGGAAGATATGATAATTTACTGATAACTACAGACAGCATGCAAGCATTAATTAGCGAAACAAGGCTATTAAAAGGGCATTCAAATCGCATTTTTCACTCCTGACCAAAATGTTGGGATATGCCTAAAATGCATTCTCACCATATTTAAAGTTTCTACTGCTTTCCGTTTTCAAGATATTGCAGTTCAAAATTAGCTGTTTTCTACTTATTTTAGGGTTGCCATTTTATCAGTATTGTGACAGAAGATTAACTTTTAGAAAGCTGGATTACATTTATTGAAAAGCAGCTAATTTTGCAGTTCTACACTTGTACTGTGTTTTACGATAACTCTGCTGCAAAATGTTGATGAAGAATCAAGATTATGCCGTCAATTTTTGAAATTTTGTTTACAATTGGCAACTCTGGCAAAATTTCTGAGTTGAAAAAGTCTTTGTAAGGGGAAATCTAATCTGCTTTATCTCAGGAGCGGAAGGTCGTAGAAAGCTCAAAATGGTCAAGATGGTCTTCAGATCTCTCAAAATTTATTGAGAAAAAATCAAGCGAAAAATTTCCGACCAGAATGCTCTATTGAGTCTTCAGCATTTTTACAGCAGTTAGAATGTTAATGAAGAACAATAGAAGGGGTAGTATTACAAGATTCATGCCAGTTTTTGAAAGCGGTGATGATGCGAGTGGAATAATTGTTTTTACACAACTGTAGTTTGTGGAATAATTTTGTACGTGATGGTTTGTTTGTTCATTCACGCGTACGAACCAGGCATTTTGCGTTTGTCGAACCACGCCAACGTTAAGCAACTTTTTTTTTGGGGGGGGTTGTTTGCATGTGTTACGTTAGACTGGACCCCACAACGGGTAAACTTATAGGTGGGCACAAATTCGTTAATCGTAATCCGTTACTAACGAAGCTAACTTTTTCATTAACTCGTTAATTCGTTAAGAAGTTTTTTTTATGTTAACGGACTTAATTAACTTACGCTGAGTTTCGTTAACTTACGTTGAAATAAAATTTCGTGAGAACTTGCCAAATTCTCAAAAGTTTAGGGGAACTACACAAAGTGGTCGCTCACAAGGCGGTCAACAATAAATTATCAGGTTTGTCAAAAATCAGCTCCATATTTTAATGTAATCACAAACACGAAAAAAATGTTTATACTGATACAAATTATGGATTAAAGAATGAATTGCAAATGAGCTATCGCGACGCGTTTCGACCTTGCTCAAGGGTCTCATCAGGCGAGAAAAAAATTATGCAGATTTCTAAAAAGTCAGGTAAGCACAGCAATGGAAAAATTTACAAGCGCATAAGTAATTACATCAAAACCTGTAATGTAATTACTTATGCGCTTGTAAATTTTTCCATTGCTGTGCTTACCTGACTTTTTAGAAATCTGCATAATTTTTTTCTCGCCTGATGAGACCCTTGAGCAAGGTCGAAACGCGTCGCGATAGCCCATTTGCAATTCTTTAATCCATAATTTGTACCAGTATAAACGTTTTTTTCGTGTTTGTGATTGCATTAAAATATGGAGCTGATTTTTGACAAACCTGATAATTTATTATTAACTTACGTTAAGGTTTTCATCGCTAATTTCCTTCACCATTCATTCATTGTACCGGTACAAACCAGTTTGCACTGGTAACACTGTTGCGTATTAGCAAGAGTTTTATAGAAAAAGCGAAGAAAGGAACGCTTTTTTGTGGAAAATAACAAGTTGCAGCCTCATAGGTCTATAAATTATCGCTGTTCGCAATTTTCAAACATTTTCCGATCGCAGCTTTGTTCGTGCACTTGAACCTATTTTTATCTTGAAATTTGATCAGACAGTAAAATGCAACTTCCAAACACACAAAAAGACAACCGTAGCAATAAATTTTTCCTTACAATCAGCTCTACAGTGTCATTACGTGTTCTATAAGTGAGTGAATACAAAGAAATGTAACTTACACTCAAAATATTAACGAATTAACGGACTTCATTAACTTCCGTTAATTAAAGCTGAAAAGAACGAATTAACGTTAACGGAGGTATGAAGTTTGCTAATGGACTAGTGGTTAACGAAGCTAACGTTTTGTATTAACTTGCTCGCTATATGCTGATGGGCCCTATTGGGGAATAAGAGTAAAATGTCTTTCCCAAGGACACAACGACGAATCGTCAAATCGAGAATCGAGCCAGAAGTCAACAAATTTCGATCGAATATGGTGATTTGCAAATGAGACATACTTGACCTAATCTGTTTGAAGTTCGAGAAGGGCTATGGATAGTGCTGAGTTAGAGACCCTTTCTACGCGCAAATGATTTGTAAGGACTAACATCATCTCAGGGCCTTATTTAGAGGGAGCACTAGGGGCAATAGTCTTGGGCAACTTGCAAAAGAAGAGCTCGCAATCGTGAAAGTAGTAAAATAAACATTAAAAAGCCCAAAAACTTTATTGAAAATGCTTCAGATTTAAATTTGATCCAATTTACCAATTTTTGCTTCGGCAGCCTTGGTATGTGCAGCAGAGTGTTAATGTAGCATATTCCTCTAGAAAATGCTTGGTACAAGAATTTTAGTTATCTTGTTTGTAAGTGTGTTTACGCAACTGAACAATGAATTTGCAAAAGGCCTAAGTTCTTTTGGAGCGACTAATTTTTCAGGTCAATCGGATAACATTTATCGATTCTATGGTATAAGCGGTCAATTTGTCACTTTTCAAACTTGGCTTGAATCTAGCAATGAAGAATCTGCCTTTGCAAAGACTGACTCAACTTTATCATTTGAGTTTCGAACGAAAAAACCGTCACAGTTTTTAATGTATTTGGATGATCAAGACCAGAGCTTTCTCGCGTTAATTTTAGCTGATGGCAGCGTAAAACTGAGATTTAAATTTGG
Organism: Trididemnum nubilum; assembly: GCA_963965965.1. NCBI lineage: Eukaryota > Metazoa > Chordata > Ascidiacea > Aplousobranchia > Didemnidae > Trididemnum > Trididemnum nubilum. The sequence continues at coordinate 11,569,049 of OZ014474.1, read as the reverse complement.
CAACTCTGCAAGCAGTTTTTTAAGAACAGGTTTTAGTCTGAACAACAACGAATGGCACACAGTACAACTTCGATATCGCTCTTCCTCCTTGACTTTGACAGTAGATGGCTTTCCAGTAACTGCATGGTTTGACTTGACGCAAAGGTTTGGCTTTGTTCAGCTAAGTGATACTTATTTTGCCGGTCTTCCACGAGCACTAAAATACCATTCCCTTGCTTTGCCATCCATTCAATTTGTAAATGGATTTGTAGGCAGAATGCGAAGTTTCGTAATAAATGGAGAACCAGCTGTAAGGCAACAAGACTATAAGCTTTGGACAGAAGCAGCAGATCAACTATGCCCCAACGATGGGTGAGTCAGGATTATTTATCATCAAACTTTAATGAACATGCAAGGTAAAGCCCAAGAAGGGGTACCTGAGGACCGAGGGGTTGAGGCATTGGCACCCCTTCCCTTTATGCCGCAAATACACATGTACAATTTGACATGTCAATTTGCAGCATATCTGTCCTTTCGAATCAAGATTTTTTTTGGCCAATAACTGTCTGCTGTCAAACGTAAAAGTCTCTTATAAAATGCAAATTATAAATCTTGGTATTTTGGATTTGCTTGTTCTTGAATTCTTTTATATTTGGTTAAAGTGTGAGGCGATATCAAAAAAACAAAATTAGCAAAAAGTGAGTAACTTTTAAAACCAGGAATTGAGATTTGTTTAATTTGTATTATCTTTTTGATACCTAAGGCACATCTTTTCAGTCACTTCCACTTTTACACGCCGAGCATTTCATTTTGAATCCAACGAGAAAATGCTTTATTCCAATAAATACTTAGCAATGAAATTGTTTCTTTGAACACAAAGATGCATTGCTAGCTTGGGAATCGAGCCCAGTTCCTATAACTAAGAAACACCGAAATGGGCACTGTGAAATTTAAGTAAAAGTGCCTGCAATTCGTTTGCTGGCGGAACAAAAATTGTCTCGAAGTTTACTGCTGAACTATGACCAAAGAGCTAATTCACATCGCAAATCATCAAAATTGATTAATATTATTTGTCAAAGGTCGTTACTACGTCCTATCAGACTAATCGATAAATAAGTAAGTTTATCTATTTTGCTCTGTGTCAGCACTAAAAAGACGTAAAAAGAAAAGCAAAAAAGTGCTAAATGCTTTTGTTAGTCATTTATTACAATGACGCATACTTAACTGTAATGCAAATGCACAGTATTATGATACGCCATAAGCTAAGGGCAGGTCTAAACTTGGTGCAAAATTGTGCCGTACGAACGGGTCTTTTTGTTTAATTTAAACAGAATTTGGTTTAGCCGCCGTGCATGCTTTCCAGCGGAGTGGCTTAACCACCTTACCGGCGTAAAATATGTTACATGCAGTAATCATGAACAAAGGTTACGCTCGTATACGCTTACGACTTTTCGCCAAGTAGACCGAGCCTACAATGGCATCTAGGTCAAAGAGCATATACTATCTTATCGCAACAGCCCACAAAAGACAATGACGAGTTATTTGTTCGAGAAGATTTTCTAAAAGGTGCAAACTATTGGGCTGATGAAACAATAGTTGTAGAAATCGATTTCAATTGAAAGTACAAGCAAAAACGAGTAAAATTTCACGTTTGTTTACATCAACATACGCAAACGTTTTCTACCATATATGCAGTAGCGTACGCAGGATTTTCGAAAGGGGGGGCAGGAAAATCAGAAAATTTGTAAAAAAATTTCCACCCAAAATTAGTCCGTTTTCCTGCCCCCCCCCCCCCCAAAAAAAAAGGTCTTCACTCAAATTTAGTCCGCTTTTTGGCCCTAAATGAGGTGAAGACCAAAAAAGAGGTCTTCGCCCACCGTTTGTGTGCTGAAACGTTGTGCCCAAGTTACAAAAGGGGGAGCCATGCTTCAATTTTGCATACTGTTCTATGCTAAATATACTATCCTGGCGACCTAGGGGGGGGCCATGGCCCAATGGCCCCCCCCTAAATACGCCCCTGCATATATGAACCCCTCATCAGCAGGATCTAATACTGCTTTATTTCTTTAGTATTTACAACAATACCTTGTAATTTTTGATCTTTATGAGTGGCTTATGTTAACTGTAAAATGTTGAAGCATTTTTATATAATTATCTGTTAATAAATGTGTAATGTTGCATAAAATTTGCTCGCTTTCGTTTTTATTTGGTATGGCAAAGCCCTTTTTTCCCCACTTTTCAGTTAAAACGATAATTTTTTGGTTTAGAAATCCATGCCTAAATAACGGGAGGTGCACCATGAAAGAACAGACCCCATTCTGCGATTGCTCATCCACTAAACACTCTGGAGAAACTTGCAACGAAAGTAAGAGCTTTGGCTTTTTTGAAAATTTTTGAGACCACATTTTTAACCGCGGGTGGATAGTGAAAATGGGCGGATATCTCTTCATTTTAATATCAAGCTTTAGTTTCAAAAATTTTTTGAAATTTTGTGAGTAATATTGTGCAATACAAACATTTTTTTTGGTTGGCTCTTATCTGAGGAGCTAAAAATTGTGTTTATGTACTGTAGTTTTTCATTAACTCTAGCTCCAGGTGAAATGATGAAATTCCTTCATAGATATATGATTACTCAATTACATTTACAAACACAAAAAAGAATTACTTAGAAAATTTAAGATCAATTTTAAGTAATTTTAATTTATGCTTGTAAATAATTGAATATTCATCATGTATGTTGTACTGTATATATCTGAAAGATATATCTAAAAGAATTTCCTCCTTTAATATTGTTGATTTCGGAGGGACTGATCTCTGTAGTAGAAACACATAGGTTTTCCTAATATCACAATAGAACCAATTTGTCCTGACCAGGGGTGCCGGAACATCGGAAGGGCAAAGGGGGCAGCTTTTTCTAAAGGCACTTTTAATTCTGTACGTATAGTCATTAGCACCAACATTGCTCTCTAATGCTGTCAAGCAATTAAAGACTTCAACAAAGTCAGAGTATTGAATACCTCGCATAAACACTAAGCCTAAAAAATAATAACAACGAATTATCAATTAAGTAAGGGTAAGTTCAGCCATTGGGTGTTTGGGGAAAACGCCCCTATAGCCGAGGCAAAAGGATCTGGGTGCTTTGCCCCCGCGCTCGGAGATTTTGCAATTTTTTTGCAAAAACTTAACTTTAGGCTTATTTGAGCAAAAATTATTGCTTTTAAAACGTAGCATAGAAATTAGCAATGCAAAAACATAATTAAATTGGCTGTGCCAACAGGCTATGAGGGTGGTGGTTAATGGTAAAATATCAGCCTTTTTATTACAAGCTGGTAGATCATGAATAAAAAACTTACAAGTTTTAACCTGATTCGTCTGCATTTACAAAAAAAGATAATTTGGAAATGTTCGTCGCCGCCCCCACGGAGTATTTTATTGTTAAGTCTGAACAAGCAATGGATCTTGCTTCAGCTATTGCAATGACCTTTATTTGTAAGAAGTTTTTCTTATATTTCTCCGGTTTGAGCAAGGGTCGAGACCCCTTGAATCCGTCACTGGTAACGCCCGCATTGTTCGTTCCAACTAGGGCTACAACCAAAGTTAGAAACTTGAATATCTCGAGAGTAATGCTTAGGCTTACAAACATAGGATCCTTGAGTTCTAAATTTGAAATTTTGTAGCACCCTATCTTCCTAGCTTCAATTTAAACTGACGGAACTAAATCGGATGTTACAGGCTAATCAAATGCATTCCACAAGTTTGTTCATTTATTTCACGTTATTTAGAAATCATAATTTGTTGTAAAAGGGTGCTGTGCCCCCCATTTCGGTTTATTAAAAATACTGTTTTTGGAACATCACTCAACGACAAGACAACAGGCAGTGATGGAAAAATTGCTGTGCATATAGATCTGGCGCAACACTCCGTCTTATTAACACGCCTTTACGGATGTGTCGCGGAAGAGACATGTAAGCCTGCAGAATCGTTAGCGGTACTTCGTTAGTGATTATGACATGAAACAATACGTGAAAAGATCTTTTTTTTCAAAGACAAGCTGTTTTGATTTTTAGAGCACACTCAAGATTTTGAGGTCACAGTCAGTGGCGCAACTAGGGTGAAGGCCTAGTTATGAGCTAAGAAACGTTGCCGGCCTTATTTTCAAATTGCGCAGAATTGTAGCCGTACAAGATCTGAAGATCAGTTTTTACAAGCAAATTTTAGTGCCCCCTACTTTTGTCTAGTGCCCCCTCACTTCGTTTGCTCTGGCGACCGCACTGGTTAGTGGTTACGATGGAGGTTTGGGTTAGGTTTGGGGTTACTTTTAGAGAAAGAATTTGAGTTGGGTTAGATTTGGGTTAGAATCAATAAAAATTAGATAAAAATTTCCGGTAAAATAGCCTCTTCCATTTTGTTATAATTGATTCAATGAACTTTTTAGCGCCACTTAGTGATAGTATTTGTTTATAATAAAAAAAGATATTGCTTTTATAAATAAAAAACTGTAATGTATTTTTGGATAAACAAAAAGGATTTTACGTTGTATTTCTAGAAAGGTTATTTTGGTTCACAAAACACTAAACTTGAATTACTAGAATTTTTCTTGTAGCCCCAACGCTCTCTTGCGTGTCGTCAGTTTAGTTGGGCAGTACTGTTCCCCTTTCACCCCATGGCAAAAGGGCAGGGGGGGCAGCTGCCCCCCGTTCCGGCACCACTGTCCTGACTAATGAACATTATTAATAGTAGGAGAACTAAAATTTCTCATTTAGCTCCAAGTCTATCCCAAACTCTTTAGTCTACAGTATAGCCCTAAGTTTAATCCTAATTCAATAACTTTAAAAAATGTAACAAATACGTAGACAAGTTTTTCTCTCTTTCATTTTTAACTACTCCGTCAAAATGACCTTTTCGAATCTTCCTTATTGTTGTTTTCAACATACGGGCCACAACAGAAGCTTACATACACGTAGCTCTTTCAATTCAACCCGAATATGAAATGTTCGGTTAAATTTCTTTTTTCTTTTTGTTATTATCGGTATTTTTTTTGGTCAAATTGACGCTTTACGGTACCAATACGATTCTGCTCGGTGAGAAACAGTTCACTGCATGCGTTGAGTTTGTACGTGGGGATGCTTTCAAAAACTAGACAAAACCAATTCTGTCATTCTACTTTTCACCAATATTCAGGGCCTTCGAGAGGGGGGGCAGGGGGGACAATGACCCCGGGGCCCATGGATTTTAGGGGGTCCATGGGGTTTTGGGTGCGCATGAGCTTGAAGGGGTCCATGAGAGGGCCCAATGGACTTCACAGGGCTCATCGAAATGGAAGATCGAAGACCTCTTTTTTTTCTTTTTTTGGTGATCACTTGAAAATCCGGAGAAAATTGTGCCATTTTTCTTGCTTCTTTTGGACTGCATAAAACCAGAGATGCATAATATTTTAGCTGTTCCTGGGCCCACTCTTGGCTCTTTGCGCCCCTGCCAATATTTTATTTGAGCGTTGATTTCAATATCAATATTTAAACCACTGTTACATTGTACTTGTAGTTTTACCATAAGTTTTTTTGTTTTTTGTTTTTTTGTTAGCTGCATCGTTTTGTTGGAGTTTAGATAAATTTTTCTGGTTATACTGCAAATCGATAATTTTTCGTAAGAGACTAACTGATAATGTGCGGTCTCCCGCTTTTAGGTTGAATTTAATTTTCTAAATTGAATTTAGTTTTGCAAAAAGAATAGGTAAATTATTAATGCGCTTTTTCTAGATAGTAAAAAAGAATTTTTAATCATTTTTGCCGTTTTATTATAGAATAACATTGGTAATTTGTTTGTTGTTAATTACATTGCCATAAACTTTGTTTTTTATTGCTTTGCCTGCTAAGCATTAGCAGAAATATTTCGCAAAATTTTAGTAACAAAAAAATTTGGAAGAAAAAAATTTTACAACTTAACAAAAAAGTATTAATATATAGGAGATAGAAATCGTAATTTCAAAAGTCCACTATGGCACCCCCTAATTGCATAGAATTACCCCCCTGAAAAAATTTGAATTTAATTTTAAATTTCTGTTTTTGCATACATTTATTGCATATTTTTTTAGCTTGGCGTAAATTCTGTTGACGTAAGCTTTTTAACAGAGGCAAAACTGGCCCCCTCTTACAGCCCTCTTTTGCCAACATTGCCTATCATAAACGTATTTAATTCTTTTCTTCAAACTCGGGTAAATCATCCGGTACGCGTGGCATGAGACGTGAGAACTTGAATTTACTTTCGGTCATCATGACTTTGCAAAAAAAGTTTGTCCGCTTACATTTTACACCTAAAGGAAATGAAGAAAATATGGGTTAATTTCATTAGAATTTGAATATACTTCTGTCTCTCACCGAGCTATTTTTCATGCTCGCTTTTCTGTAATCAGAAAGGAAAGAACGTAAGTAATGTTTGATAAATATGCTATATATATGGCTTTGAAGCCGGCCAGTTAGTAAAGCGGTTATGCCTTCGTTTTTAGAGCGGGAGGCTGGGGTTCAAATCTCGGGCCGGTCAAATTGAATGCAGAGTTGCCAACGCGTCGCCACCGCTGCAAATGTTCTTCGAAACGAGCTGTCTTGCCGTTGCGACATTTCTTCGAAAAGAGATGGGCCCTGCAAACTCATTACACGCATCGGCATAATACAGCAAGAATATAATGAAAGATTTGCTTTGACACGGCTTGGAAAAAGTATTCGGGATTCACTGATGGGTTTTGTAGCTGAGAAATGCGGCCAATACCTTTTTGCAGCACGAATTTTTAAGCAAAACATTTATTATTCTCGCTGATTACGCTAAGCGTGTGATAATCGAGTTTGCGGTCCCATCTCCGCGTCATTGCGCCCGAGAACACAGGTCCTTTCGAAGAAATGTCGCAGCGGTGGCGAACCGTTGGCAACGATGTGCCTGATTTGACCGGCCCGAGGTTTGAACCTAAGACTTCCCGCTCCAGAGACGAATTTCCATGTAGAGCTAATTGAAGAAAATTTTGCTTATGGTGGACTGTTTAAAACGTTTATTAAGGCTTGGGCTTTTTCACAGTGCCAAAACTTTTTTTTGTTTAAGCAACAATTCTAGGCTTTCGAAGACTGCATGATAACAGTTGATCTGAAGGATTAATTTATCTTTGCAAAATTTTATGTTGGAAAACTTGGGTTATTTGAAAATTTGGAAATCAAATAAATATTTTATTTAGTGGATAGGTCTAAAAATTCATTTAGAAAAGATGGGGTCAGCCACAAAATAGGGGATCACAAACATCAATTCCGTCGAAAAGACCTGGGAGGCCGTAATCCGCTCAGTCGCATTACTGCTAACCGAGGATCACTATTAAGCCATCATAATTACAAGATTCGCATAGGCTAGGAAAAACTTTTGGTGGATAATCGGTACCGGCAAAGTCCTAGGCATAACAATTTTGTTAAGTCATAGAGCTCAGTCAATTTCTTGACCGAACTACCACCAAGCATAGAAAAATTTTTGTTTTTTACTCATTTCGATTCATGCCAGCTCAGCTGACGAGGTTTGGTATTGACCGAAATAGCGCTATCCTGAGCATTGCATGGAGGGTTATTTTACTCCCATATTTCTTTTTGCTACAGAGAAGATTTTTTTTTTTTGCACGACTGTTTTGCTTGGTGATAGTTCGGTCAAGAAATTGACTGAGCTCTATGACTTAACAAAATTGTTGTGCTTTGGACTTTGCCGGTACCGATTATCCACCAAAAGTTTTTCCTAGCCTATGCGAATCTTGTAAATATTTTATTTTTAATAAATTTTCAAACTTGAAAATGATACTCAATAAAACCTATAATTTTATTTAATGAGAAAACTAATCAAATCTTAATCAAATAAAATCATAATTTTTATCAAATTCCATTTTCTAAATTTAAAAAGTTTAACAAAGATTTTACTGATTCTTTATTGTTCCAAATTTTAGCAAAATTGTGCATTGGGAAAGTGTTCCCATTTCCGAATGCCCAATTTTGATTCATTTTAGCATACAATCAACTTTTAGCGTGTTTGGGAAATGTATTGGTTTGGTACGAATTACATTGTCTCGTGTCTAATCTTTTCCACTGCCACTTTTGCGCGAAAAGTTTAAAATATACTTGAATTTTTGTTGAATATAACTTTATAAGATAATGCATGGCATCAAGTTACACTGTTCACATTTAGATAAAATTTTAGAATAAGTATTTTTGCATAATGCATTGAAAAAGTAGTGTCTCCTACGTGTACACTTTGCAATTCAATCAGGCAGTATAAAAATTTGCTTCTTCACATATTTAGCTCGCTTATGCATTTTGATAAGCACTATAAGGCGACTTTTATTGATTACGCATAGAATACGCGAGTTATCTTTTTCAATGCAAAAGAAAAAAAGAAAAAAATGCATGCAGTCAAACGATACGTGTATGTCAGCGCGCTCTCATAATAATCAAGGGCACCTAAGTCTCAAGAAACTATACTGATACATTTATTCTCCAAAGACATGCTGGGCCTGTGTGAGCTCCTCCAAGCTCCACATGTTTGAGCTGGATTTAAAGAGACCCTTGAATTGTAATATATACGATCTTTATTCACCAAGTTGCTTTGGCCGCAGGCCTTGCTGCAGTCTTCGAGTCAAGCTGCCACCTGCCCACCTGTGTCTACCACTCACGGTGGAAGCTTTAATTCTTTTTTAATGCTGAACGTCTTGCAGGAAGCTGTGTGACTTATTTTTTCGTTTGACCGGACTGGGAATCGAACACTGCTCTATGGCCTTCCAGATAGTTTAATCCAGTGCTTGTTAAAATTTTTTAGTTTTGTTTATCCTTATCACGAATTTGTGCATATCCTTCACTCTCGATATAAAAATATTATTTAGCGTACATGTAACCAGGATTTTGTTAAGGGGGGGGCTTGAACTCAAAGGCAAATCTTATTTGCCCAAAAAATGTCTCAATTGGGTAGCGTGCAGAGCAAACTGATGCAACTCACGCATATTACAGTCGTGGATCTGAGGGCGGAGCTCATCATTTTTGTAATTTTTCAGCAAAAAAGAAGCCATTTTAGTGCTATTCGAATCAAATTTCGTACCTCTTTGGAGCCATTTCAAAGAACTAAATTGCTGAGACTTGAAAGCAAATTGAAGAATTAAATTGCACAGCTTTTTGAAGGCTCCCTTACTAACAGGTCAAGTCAAGTCCAAAACAAGTTTAAACGCTTACAATTTTGGGGTAAACTTTCAAAATGACTAGGCTGAGAGGGATGGCTGAAGCCCCATTTATTGCAACAACAAAAAGAAAAGTGAAATTACTCAAGTGTAACGTTGCCTGAGCACACAATCACTGTGTTCCTGCGTTACCAGAAAGTGAAATTTTTGTGAAATGTTGTTGCTTTGAGACGGTTTCTATCCGTGCTATTTCACCCCCCTCTGCTCGGTCATCCTTGCAAAATTTTAATGCACCCTGGGGTGCACCATTCACCTTTTCAAGAAACACTAATTTAATCGTCCAAATCTCGCCTCAATCTAACTAATACAGTTTAGTGGAGGGTGGATCATTGAAGAACCAGGTTGATTGGAGGAGCTGTCACTTAAAATATTTTCCAATGTGAAATTTGTTTATAGTGTACGAGGATTCCGTGGCGACATTTAACGGATCAGAGTGGCTCTCTTATGACCTTCGAAACAGGCCGATGTCCAGTTTTGATGATGAAATAACGGTAACATTTCAAACCACAGAACCTAATGGTCTTCTTTTGCACACAGGTTAATTTTTGGTCATTTTAAGTTTGGAACCGGTTTAGTTGATAACATTGTTCAAATTTGTAGGTTTCAATATTATAGCTTCATTTACCATATTGCTTTGGTCAGAAAACAGAAAAAAAAATCTCTTGTTTTTTTTTATTCAGGCTACTTTCTGTCTGTTACTTCGAGATGGAGCCTCCGCACTTTCTTTTGCTACGTACGCTAGTAGCGAAGCTTCAAATACAATTTTGCGTGTTTAGTATGATCTGGTTTTTACTAGAACCCGTGTCTACCGCCTTTTTTAAACAATCCGTCGACTACATAATCATCTAGCCTTAATTAGCTTTGCCTATCACATTCAGGACAATCGGAAGACTACATTTCGCTTGTTCTTCACGAAGGAATGATCCTCCTCATCATCAGCCTTGGGGCCGGGACTTATGAGATGGTAGTGCAGCCTCAAAGAGATCTGTTTAACGATGGAAAGTGGCATTCGATTAAAGTGAATAGAACTTTACGAAATGTGAGTTTTTGCCGCATTAGAGCCTTTTTACACATATCATTTCGTAAATATTACAATGCACTTACTGTAAGCCTATCTCAAAAAAAGAAGAGTAAAAAAACTGCCTTACGCTGTAACTTAGCCGAGCTTCTCAGCAAAAGGGTCATAGACATTTTATTTCTTCCTCACCTATGCGGGATAAAACGGCGGGAGAATTCTTCTAGCAGTATGTGTGAATGCACATGCAAATTTTTATTCCTATAATAATTCTAAACCTCTTTGGAGAGGAGTTTTGGCCCTTAATTCCCTTTCATCTTTGTAGTTTAATCCTGAACTTGGGATGTGACTCAGCAACAGAGAGCTCGTAGAGTTTCTCTGCATGCATATCCCTCGGAATGGGTCGAAAAGCATCAATTACCTCTTGCAGAACCCGTACATAACTATATATTGCGATGCCTTTAGTTTTTGTTTTTTTTTAAGTGGGGTAAAAAAGTTTAAAGCGTCAAGGTGCTCTAAGTTGAGTCGGCCGAGCGGTGAAGCGTTCATCTCTGAAGCGGTAGGTCTAAGTTTGGTGCAAACACAACCTTGCTAACGACTCGGCATCACCGCGGCATTTCTTCTTTCGAAGCCATGCTACTCGCAGGTGCAATGACGCAGAAATAGTTCAGCAAACTGGTTACACGCTTGGGCGTAATTCAGCCAGTTTAAAAACGATTTGTTAGATTCTTTTTTGAAACGTTTTCGCTAATATCCGGTTTCTCATTCTTCTTATATTGATTTCATCGCCTTAGTTTTGCATTTTTGATTAATCTTCTTTTGCGCGAACTAGGAGTGAAGATTTAATTAAACAAGTGATATAACGGCTTGACCTATGACCTTTTCATACGTCCGCCTTCCACCAAACTAATTACGAAAGCGTGACGTGCTTAAAAGGAGGATTATGATTCAAATTTCTAAAAAAAATTAAAGTAAGAAATTCATTTCAAAATATTTATCGCTAAAAAGTTTGTCTTGATGAGCATATTGTTCTTAACAGCGCTCATATTTGATACCTGTAAACGATACGTTTACGTAAACACAAAATACCTGTTTAGCATACCAATTTTTTCCGCTCTAGTTACGGCTTGTTCGCGAATTTATGCTTTGCTGCTGTGATTTCTTGTTTTTTTTTGTTTTTGTTTTTTTTTTCTTCTGTAACAAGAAAATGAAAAGGGTTACCCAGAAAAATAGAATCTAAAAAGGAATGGCAACTGTCTTGTTTTTATCTCTTCCTTCTGAGGCCTTATTCTCTCTCGTTCTCAAAAAAAGGAAAAAGAACTAAAGTAGAATAAAAGAAGGAAAATTTAACGGAGAAAAAGAATCAAAACCGGGTCCGAAAGTTGAAAATTTCAAAAGTACACAAATTTTTTCTAAATTTCGTGAATTCTAGTTATCGTAATTCAATGTTTATTCATTAAAATTTGCATTAGCTAAAGGAGAACAAAATGACGTTTTCGCTCTTCGGGTCAAATTATGCTGCCACCTCCCCATTTGTCTACCACATACGGTGGAGGTTTCACCTTGTCTTTTTTAATGTTGAACGTCAAGCAGGGAAGTTGCGAACACCAGTATTTTTTTCTTTTTTTGGTTAACCCGACAAGAATTGAACCCAAATTTACCTTTCAGTGGCAGACCCTCTATTCACTGACATGATCTAATTAATCTAACAATTTATTTTGCTGTGAGCCGTTTAGTTCCAACCATATTTCATGCGGTTAGCCTTTCCATAGCATTTTGGCAGGGCTGTGAGCTCCAACTTGAACTTGAACTCGAACTCGAAAAAACTCGGTTATTTTGCCAAGCTCGAACTCGAACTTGAACTCGAAAAAATAATTTTTCTATACTCGAACTTGAACTCGAATAAAATTGTTCGAGTTCACTAAAAAGAAAATTTAAGATTAAAAATTTGTTGGAAAAATATTTGATGTTGATCAAGCCGTGTAAATTGAGATTGCGTTTTTCGTAACAGCTGCATAAGTGCATATTCTTCCACTGTTTTGTTTATGTCGTGGCGACCTAGAAGTCAAAAATCAGAGCGATTAAAGAGAATTGGAGAAAAAGCGATGCAACGTTCTCTCAAGTGGCAAAATTTTAAGTTTGCCTCGCAGCGAAGACTTATACAGTACAAACAAAAAGAGAGCGATTGCAACGTTCTCTTCTCTCGAGTAAATTAAGTGACAAAGAATTTGGTCTTGTAGCGAAAACTACGCAATTATTGCGTTAACAGACTGTAAGTTAATTGTCTCTACTTTCCAGTTTGAAAAAGTCACTTGATTGTTAGAATAGTGGTTCTTGAACTTGTTGGAGATACCGAACCTCGCAAGTTTTATGCGGGCATTCAACGAACCCTTCGTTAAAATTCAAAATATATCTGTTAATAAACTTGAGTCTAAAGCAGGGGTGTAGAACTTTTTTGAGAGGCGGACTGGATTACTTTTTTGAGTTTTAGTGGGCCGCACAATTCTCTTAAAATGTTTGGATGATTTTTATTTCGAATACTGCTCACATACGTTTCGCATTGTTCTACCAAATCAAATAATTCTTAAACCGGAGTGAACCCTTAACAAAACTTTGCTTTGTGTTCACCAAAAATTAAAGTTTGTTGAATTATAGTAGGTGAAAGAACTTTTTATAACGCAAAAAAATACCTGTGTAATATTATATAGCATTACATCCAGGATTTTGCTGAAGGAGGGGCTTCAACCAAAAGCTTACATTTTTCCAAGCCGAAGTTTGTACAGCATCCAGCAACCGATGTGTTAAACAAACTACCGCACGTTTAAAATACATCATAGACAACATCCAGGAAGATTTTTGCAATTTACTGAAAAAAATTGCCAGTTTATCGCCATTTGAAAGAAATTCTGCGCTTTTTAGAGCAACTTCAAAAAATCGCATCGCTAAGCCAATTTATCCCCCACTTTTTGGTCAGGTTAAAACATGTTTAAAAGCTATAGCAGAATTGGGATTTTTGACTTTTGAAACTTTTTGAACTACTTGACTTAACCCTATTTGTACCGGGGGGGGGGGCAAATTTGCCCCCTCGTAGTTAATTTAATATAGCCCCTAAACTAAAAAAAATGTGTGCTTTGATGCACCCTGACTTGAATTAAATTCAATAACACACATTTTCAGAAAGTTTGGGGTCAGCTGGACAACCGGAAGTGACGTCATTTTTGCCTTTGTCAAAGGCACCTAAGGAGTTTTATATAGTTTTGAACACAATGGATGTTTATCAACGCGCTTATTCTATCCATTCTACTGCGTACTCATTATCGATCCTAAGCTTTGCTGGAATAAGATATTTTATTTACTGATAAATTCAATGCATCATCATCACGTCATTGATGACGTCATAATTTAAAATTATTGTTTTTTCTGCTGTTTCTCGAAATAAACTGCGTTTGCATAAAAAAATATTCATTTTTATTAGCTGTTGTATGATATAATGAAAATAATACTCTACTATTATAAAATTTTGTGAATGATACTATATCTCAATCTTAAACACAAAAAATTACAAATAATAATCAACTCAGTATTTAAAGATGACGTCGTCGTGCATGTGACGTCATCATCTGCAGTGACGTTATCACAGATGTCTTTGAAATAACAAAAGTCCAAACTAAGAATAATATTTAGCAACATTTAGACAAATTTGCTTGATGTTTTAAGGATTTACTGGTTTTGATGACGTCATCTTCGTTTTCGTGACGTCACAACTTCAAAATAGTTATTTTTAAAAATTTTACAAAAAATAGTTTCAATTAGCAAAAAATATTACTTCTATCACTTACCAAACAGTTTTTTAGTAGGAGGGCAAGTTTGCCCCTCTTCCCGGTACAAATAGGGTGTAAAAATAGCCTGGTAAATATAGGGTTAAAAGAAAAGCTTTTAATCAGCCCTCGCAACGCCTGTTTCCAACAGGTGCACGACTGAACACATCTTGGATAAAATATGATAAAATATGGGGTATACGCTGTGACCCTTCGTTTAGAAATGCAAAATGCGCGTTGATAAACATACAAATAATGAAACAAAAATAGTTACACCCCACTTTATGTAGAGGCCAATGTAACGCAAATTTGCTGCTTTCAAACTCGTAGTGGCGTTATTAATCAAATAGCATTCACGAAAATTTATTTGAAATTTTGTCCGAAAAAATCAGTGCCAAAAAATTTGACAAAAATAATTTTTTGTGAAACACTACTTGCAAGTATTGGAAGAAACTTATAGTACACCTCGAGACCAGCAGCGGGCCGCAAAAACTTGTTGGGTGGGCCGCACTTTGGATAGCACTGGCCTAAAGTGAACAATGCATTTGTGGCACAATTGCACATCAGCCTAGTACGTAAGTAGATAACAATGTGATTGCTATACATATTACATATAGTATGTGTATACTTATCCTAATCTCTGCTGAACCCCTGATACTGACCTGGCTGCACAGAACCCCTGGGGTTCGATCGAACCCAGTTTAAGAACCACTAAGTTAGAATAAATCAGCGAGTTTTATTACTGACAAAAAAGTTAGCAATGGAGAAATGAGTTTGTGGTTAAAAAGATTCACGACGTAAGAAATACGATTGTAAGCAAATCGCATTCCAATTTTTCAATGTATTACTTATGTAAGCACTATGGTTTCTCAATTGTCATTCTTGTCAGAGAATTTGATGAATGGATCGTTTTATGGAAGCCTTTTCTCTATGCCGTACTTGGAAAGTAACTATATAAAGGCGGCATTTTGACAAGGGCTGCGAACTTGAACTTGAACTCAAAAAAACGCGGTTATTTTGCCGAACTCGAACTTGAACTCGAAAAAATAATTTTTCTGAACTCAAACTTGAATAAAAATTGATTGAGTTCTTAGGTCTGCATTTTGGTTTGATATCTAGTTGATGACATCACTGCAAGTGTTGTTGGCGTCATTTTGAATAACGTTATCGGTTGATGACATCATATATGCCGCAGCATACCGCATTTTGTCCAAAAATTTCATGAAAGTTTGATGAGGTGGTTTTGACAAAACGCAATTTTTGAATATTTGTGTTAACCCGATCAATTCTTAAGCTACAGGTGTTAGGTAATTCTGACACAATATGCTTTAAATAATGTTTAAACGCAACGAAAGAAAGAATTTGTTATGTAATTTGATAATTATGCTGCATTTTATATGCGGGGCGTGATAACTAGGGTGGAGTAAAAATCGCTGAAAAAAATTTTTTTCTCGAAATGGCCTACTTAATAGCAAAAAAAGAACGTGATTACCTGCGAGCATTGACACTCTAAAATACGTTTGGAAAATCAAAATCTTTCAGGGTTCCGATAGCATTTGCCGATAGCATATTCGCACATCCTACTTTTTCACTGAAAAGCATATCGTAAATACGTATAATAGTACTTATGTTAAATAATAGATATGAAAATATTGATTTTTTGCATGGATACAGGTGCTAGGTAGTGTTTTGAAACTTTTACTCTACATGTGTTGTAAAGAATTCTTTCATCACAACGTCAAAACTTGCATGTTTTTCAAAAATGTTGCTAAAAATACAGTTTTTCAATAAAAAATATGTTGAACACAACAATCAAATCCAATAGAGCGTCAAAATAACAATCGAAAATCATATTTATTCCACGAAGAATAAAAGAGCCAAAGCTGTCGTAAACATTTTATTTAAGAAAAAACGTTTCGACCTATCACTTGAGTCATTGTCAATCTTATTCAAATAGAAACTTAAGTAATTAGTCGAAACATCTCTTTTTAAATACTGTGCAATGTTTACGACAGCTTTGGCGCTTCTATTCTTAGTGAAACTGTTTTTCAGACCAATAATTTTTATCCTCCAATATTTATTCCATTTTGGCATCATTTTTGATCGAATTATATTGATGATAATGCCGTTTCATCTTGAAATGAAACATGATCTGACGAAAAATAATTTGTGCTCAAATAAGCCCATCTGGTTGTTTTTGATCTTATATGCCAGCCAACCAACTTACAGTATCTTTTCACTGAAGCCTTACTAACCAACATATCGTTCGACTATTAAATCTCTGAAAAAGTTTATTGAACTCTGTGGCATGGAGAGTTTTCAACAGTATGACACTATTGCTTCTGTCTTCAATCAGTTCTCTAGTAGGTGTTTTAGGGACAAATGCGCAGTTAAAAGAAGTTCTGTTATCTCTTGAGATGTCCAATCGAATTTTTATGTGTAATCGTTGCATTCAAAATTTAATGAAGGAGCTTTAAACTTGCCAATAGTTCTTGGTGATGCTGATTGTCGAGATTTTAATATTTGGCGTACGCCAAAATCGCGAATATGATTTCTGTCATCGTGCAACATTGCAAGTACGAAATTTTTGGGTGACCAAAAAAACAAACGTTTCTTTGGATGACAGGGTCAACAACTTCTTCCAGTGCCACGCCTAAATATTGAGATTTAGGAATTAATTGAAAAATGTGTTGGTAGGTTTTAGGATTGGTTTTAGTTGAAAACCATTGTGGTGCATAAACTGTAACGATAAAACTACGATCGAATTTGCAAAAGGTTTTTCCATTGCGACTATCGAAGTATTTGATTGGCGGTAGTCAACCAGCGAGAGTGATTTAAGAGGCCAGGATTTCGAAAAGATAAATCAAGGAGCCGTTAGCTCGTGACACAACTTCATACATTTCGTATAAATAACGTTGATCTGTGCTTAAATCATTGGAGTTTAAAGTAAGAAGATCACGAAAATTATTGTGAATGATTTGCCCTCAAGCTTTTCACGGTCTATTAGAGCTTTACCAAGTATCCTAAATAACCTAACGACCAGTAACACAGTTGAAACAAACTGGATTTAAAAGCATGGATACATTAAAATGTTATAAACGCTGATAAAAGGCCGCTTTTGCCGATCACGCGTATTTGCGCGGCAGAAAAACGCTCGTTATTTGACTGCATGCATTTAACCATATTTCTTTTTTTTGCATTTACGTTGAAAAAGATATCACGCTTATTTCCGCTGGTGAACCGGTAAAAGCCGCAAAGTTATTCGTTTCAAAGTCATAAATGCCGCAGTAGCAATTGGATTGTAGTTCGGTATTTTTTCCCAAAATTTTTAAGGTATCTTCACCAAACTCATCGTTTGAGGGAGTTAGAGCTTTAGCATAATTTTTCAAAATTAACATGTTTGAAATCTCCTATGAATTTGCTACGTAGGTCTATTTCAACCAAAATCCCCAATACGAAAAGAAATTGATTTTTAAAAAATGTGCCTTTTTAACCCTCTCGGTTTTTGCGTTATAACTCACTTCAAACAATTATTTTTACTTCAAATTAGCTTAACTTCGAGATAATTATTTATTTTCAAATAATTTCTGAAAATTTGAAGTTTCTAAGGTAAGGAAAAATTTCGCAGTTTTGAGGTTTGTCAAAGTCACTTTCAAAATTAGAGCAAATTTTGGTCCATAATAATGCCACAGGACGTGTTTGTGACGCAACCACTTTGACTTAGGCATTTTATGATTTAGTTTTAAAAACCAAACTAAAGAGCAAAATTTGAGCCACCTATAACGTTATTGAAAAAATGACGTCATTGTTCAATATATGGCCGTGAAGTCCCAATGATGACGACATCAACTTAAAATCAACTTTTTCAAAAAAATTTCGTAAACACCAACCCTCATGCCTATTTTGGTGCTCCCATGACTTTTGGTTTTCCATGACTTTTGGTTTAGACTCCCGGGTAAAATGGGTAACTGCGCAGTTCAAGTAAAAACCACACTGAGAAACGTGAAAAATGCCAAAAACATCAAAAAGTTATGGCCTTCGCGGAACCCTAGAAAGTCAATAGTTTTTTCTTAAATTTTACATGCTGACTTGTATGATTCTACGCCGTCTTTTTTGAGCTATTACTGCAAAAAAAATTGAAAGTTCATGTTTGCAATCCACCCTAGTGATAACCTAAAGTTTAGGAACTAATTTCTTTTAGAGTATATTTTATAAATATTGAACACCATCGCTGATTTTTAGGTTGATTTATTTTCAACTTTCAAACCTATTTGTTGCGGGGCGGGTTACTGGATTCTGAGCATGAACGGGCAAAAGTAGGGTAGCCATGGGTCCTGATTGCGCCGGGTGGTGCTGTTTTTGAAGCCTTGTCGCTGTGTCCCGTCCGGTTGAACATTTGGTCTCGAAATTCTTGAATGGTCCCGAAATTTCGGATATTTTGCCCATTTCACCGTAGAGTTCCTTAGAGGAAAGACCTTTTTTCGGTAGGCCAACACTTCTGGGAAATCATAACGACTTCCACTGGCAGTTAGGTGGCCAGATCATTGGAAGTCGTTAAGATTTTCCAGGAGTCGACCACGAAGGACGTCAAACTTTTCGGTTATGATTTCCGAGGTCACACAAGGGGAACCCTTGTAGTAGGGATAGCCTATGGCTGCCCTTACTACAAGGGTTCAGCGATTTTTTCACTTGTTTTTTTTTCTTTAAGTACAACAAGTGAAAAATGGTTTATTCCCTAGAAAGCCTCTGCCACTGTGCAAGCCCTTTAGGTTTGTCCACTTCGGCCAAGAGTCTTGTTCAGCTGGGGAATAACTTTGTTACAGAAGCTGAGGGTTGCCGATGAGAGCTAAAAGTTCGAAACAGCGCTGTCCAGCTCTGTGCAGGCCAACACTGTTGGTGTTTCTATTCTTCGGAAAAGTACGGTCATACTGATGCAAACATCTTTTTTTTAATTAACAAAAAATTGTGTTATTCTTATCCTATCCCAATTTTCTATTTTAAAAATATAAAGCAACCCTAAGCTAAAAATCTACAGTAAAATGGTACTTCAGAGCTCCTTCAAAAACTTGGAGCTAAATCGTGTTTAACTGTTTTAAGTATTGATTGTTTTGAATAGATATCGATGTATAACTGTTTTGAATATAGTGTGATTTCTAAATTTATAAGCATTATGATTATTCATACGTAGTATTATTTGAAGGTATTATAAGTTTGATCACTAAAAAACTTGTGATAATCTGCCAATTCTACTCGTTTTCAAGTAACTTTTGACTTTTCATGCCGAACACCTGTAAGTGTACTTCAAATGCTACAGCAACATCAAAGTGATTTTTATTCATTGATGCTCAACTCATTAATTGAATGCTTTCACCTCGCGAATAAATTTTGATTCCATTCTTTCACCTTGATCGAAAGGTTACTGGCACGTGGTTCAAATTAAATCTTTCATTATACTCGCTGTATTACGCCGAAGCGTGTACCGAGTTTGCGAGTAACACAACTCTTTTCGAAGAAATATCGCAGCGGTGGCGAGCTGTTAGCAATACTGTGGTCCAATTTGATCGGCCCGAGATTTGAACCTCAGACCTACCGCTCAAGAGACAAACGCGTTACCGCTCGGTTTGGTTCTCGAATTGACAATACGTCCAATACGTCATTGTGTCCATTGGCACTTGGGGCCAAGCAGTCAATCCATTATAGTGGCCAGACAAAAGGCTTTCTTCAAACAAAATATATAAAACAAAGAAATAAAAATTGTTTTTCCTGGTAAACAATAATGGATATTTGGTTGACCTGAAAACTGCCAGCAAATTTTTATGCATAAAAAATAGGTCATAGGTTGTTTTAACCAAAAAACCATGATTTTGAAATTTAAAAAGCGATTTTGGATTTTTATTTAGAGCGTTTATCAGTTTGGCCTTAAAAACGACAAAAATTTGCTCAAATCCAAAAACAAAAACTTGAATCTTCACTTCTTTTCTCTTTGAATTATATTTATAGTTGTGTTATTTTTAACCGGGCTTTGAAGTTTGCAATAATCTTCAAATGTCAAACGAAAAAACATCACATTTATTTTTTTCTCAGGTTAACCTATAAACATAGGTGAGAATCCCACATATTTTCGGCGGAAAATGTTAGCGAGCAAAGATCGCCGATTGTTGACCTTTCTGAGATACAGAAAAAGTTCAAAAAGGTCATCATTAGAACAAAGCACATTTTCCATTGAGAAGAGTTGGGTTTAATTTGTTTAACCAACCAGTAGGTCGTATGTCATCTGTACTGAAGCTACTATGTTTTCAGCAGCATAGCATAAATAATGTAAAGGCCAGAATTTTGATCAAGATCGCTTGGGCAAAATCTTTCGACCAAAATAAAAACTTTGTTTTTACAGTGCTGCAGTTCTAATCAATAAATTTCGGATCTAGGACTTGATAAAAACCATTTTCTTGTCATTCAAAGCAAATTTCAATGCTCTTGTGTTTTCGTTTTGTGATAAAGCATAATGAACGAAAAAGCGAAAACTGCACTTTTTAAATTTTTATGAATATTTCCGTATATGTAACATTTGTGCTGACAATTTGAAAATAGTTTAATTTATGGTTTCATGTGTTTAACCACTTCAAATTTCAAGTAATTTACTAACGGAAGGAAAAGTGACGCACCAAAAGAGAAGCTTATTTATTATTCAATTTCAGCGGAAAGGATCATCTTTATGACCTCGTTTAAATTAAGCCCAAACAACTAGTCTTTTTACACTTTCAAATTGCTAAAAGCAAGCGTTAAATGAGTTTGCAAAGTAGGCAGAAAAAAATTAATGCGATATTAATGCAATTTTACTCATTCCATCAAAAACTGCATATATATAGGGGCTTTGCTAGGCATTATCAAATATGCCTGAAGACTTTATAACGCAGTCTCCAGCAGCAATTTGTGTGAGTAGTTTGAAAATATTTGGTTATCTTTGCATTTTTAACCAGTTAATTGGTCTAGCGTTTGATGCGCTTGTTCCTGAAACAGGATGTCTTGGGTTCTATTCCCGGGCCGGTCGAAACAGATTCAGTGTTACTAATGTAAAAAAATTTCTTTAGAAGGAGCAGTGTGCAGTTCGGTACAATAGCGCGAATGGGCCCTGCAAACTCGTAATACGCTTCAGCATGACAATCCGAGCATAGATTCTACTTCATTCGATTGTTTTTGTTTCAGATGGATATCATCATTGATCGCGCGAGCGTGTACAACCGTTATTTAAATGACGACTACAGTCAATTAACTCTTAACGACGTAATATATGTGGGAGGAAGCCCGCCAACGAAACGATTGCCAGGTTTACGCTTTATCAGCAACTTTAGAGGATGTTTAAAAGAAGTAAGACATATGAAACAAATTAAGGGCTTCTTGGAGTTCTTGGTATATTCTAAAATATATTTTTCATAGAAGGACCTGATTTATCAAAGGGAAAACTTTGCCGCTGCCCAAAGGTGAATTTTAATCCTATTCACACGAGAAAAGGGGGAAAAAATGCCTTTCTCTCGTTTTTTTTGTGATTAATCCCTTCTCAAAAAAGCTTTTTAAGTTATTTCAATTTAATTTGACTTTGAGTTAAATTTATTCAAAATAATAACCCCTGAAAATTTGAGGTTGCCAAAGTCATGAGAAGTTCCATAATTTTGAGGTTTACCAAGGTCACTCGCCAAAATATGTGCATTTTTTGGCCCTTATTTAACCTAAATTACGTCATAAGACGTTTTTATGACGTAGCCACTTTGATTTGGGCATTTTATGATTCAGTTTCAAGCAACAAACCTAGGTGCAAAATTTGAGCCGCTTACAATGTCATTGTCATTTTTCCGAAATACGACAGTGACGTCACTGCGATGACGTCATCAACTCAGCATAAATTTTTTAAAAAATTTTGGTGAACACCAACCTGCGTGCCAAATTTAGTGTTCCCAAATCTTTTGGTTTGGGAGTGAGATAGGGGATTGGCATTTTATACCCTTCCCGGGAAATATGCGTAGGTCACATAGCTCGTGTAAAATGGGGTTAAACATTTTGCCTGAGGAATTGTAATTTTAAGCATTTTTTTCATAGGAAAACATAAATGCTATCTATGGATCCCATTTCTACGATATAACTATTATCACTAAAGTTTAGGAAAAAAACAAATTTCCAAGAAAAATAAAAAAGAGGAGTTTATGGGTGGTTCAAAAATAACTTTTCTCAAAAAACAAACAAAAATTTATTGCAGGGGTGGGGTATACTGAGAATAACAGTACCGCTGCGTGCTATTTTACTACCGGTACCAAAGATACTTTCTTTGAAAGTGTTAGTACTGATACCGACGGTACTTACCAAAAAATACCATACCCAACACCTTAATTTTATGTCAATTTACTGGTCGAGTGGATAGATAGATCTTCTGCAACTGAAGTGGTGGACTTGGGTTCGATTCCCGGTCGTATCAAATCAAAGACCAGAAAAATTGGTACGCACAACTTCCTGCTTGACGTTTTCAGCATTAAAAAGGACAGTGTGAAACCTCCCGATCTCGGTGGTAGACAGGTGGGCAGATGGCAGCTTGACCCGAAGACAGCAAGGCCCCTTCGCTGTCTCGTGGTCAACGTAACCTGGTGAATAAAAAGTAATTACAATCTTAATTGACTATTTTATTGACAGTTATACTGTGGCAGGTAAACAGGCTTGACAATTTCTCAATTGGAACTTCAGCCGTGAATTTGGAATTACCATTAGAAAATTGGAAAAAAACAAATTAGACTAAAGACTCTTCTCAAAGTCTGCTTTCATAATTCATGAACTACACAGTGGTCAGCTTATTCTGCTTGAGGCTTTTAGATTCGGTTAATCTGCAAATCATTCAAAAACCGCTTTAACAAGCTCTGCATAGCTGCCTATGGCTTCGAAGTCGAGATGCTTTAGGTGATCGTATAAAAGTTTTGGTCTTTTACTATCTATGCAAGCACTTCTAATGAAAAATGGTAGAGTAGGTTTTGAAAAGTTTTTTAATCTAGCTTTTTGGTATTTTAGGTACAAAATTTCTCGACTCAATGATGATATGAAAATTTCAAATATACTTTGTTTTATAGGTTTTGTATTCTAACAGCAACCACAAACAGCTTCCCATTTCAAAACTGGCCCGAAACGGGGACCCGGACGTCGTTATTCATGGAAATATAGTTTTTGGCTGCAGCGACCAACCTCTAAGTCCCCCAGTCACTTTTACAACTTCCAAGTCATTTCTGAAAATTGCAGCATGGGAATCGAGCCGCAAGGGGGAACTAGAGATGAGGTTGAAAACCACAGAACAAGTAAGAAATTGGGAGTAACGACGTTGATATGACACAGCGACAAAATGTCGGAATCTGACTCAAAAGTTTAAGGGTTCGGTTCTCTCAGCCTTCAGTTGATCTGCAAGTTCCTCAAATAAACAATTTAGAGTTTGTTTTGACAAAACTACGTCTTTGAGTTTGTAAACAACCGATCGACAGAGCGTCTGCTACTGAAACGGTAGACTCGGGTTTGATTCCCGGTCGGGTCAAACCAAACACTACAAAATATTGATATTGACAGCTTATCTGCTTGACGTTTAGCAATAAAAAGGTCAGTGTGAGGCCTCCGTCGTGTGTAGTAAACAAGTGGACAGGAGGAAGTTTGACTCGAAGAACCGAAAGGACTCCTGGCCAGGGCAGCTTGTGAGTAAGGATGTTAAAATAAAATTTGTTAAGATACAAAATCATACCAATTATACATTAACAATTTTAATCGTAAACTTTAGTTTAAACTGTAGTTGCCAACAATAATTGTTTCTTAAAACCCAGTGGACAGCACAGCCGAAAAAGTTAATTTTGTGACTAAAATATATTCGCCTGGAGAAAATACCGTATAATTTTACTTATTTACGCTTTTTAATGTTTAATGAATCCTCACGGATAATTTTATATGAAGATGCAGATAAGAGATTGTCAGACAGAAATATGAAAAGCAGCGTATCTTCAAGTCTTTAATGTTATGTCTATTTCATTTGCAGGATGGGGTGCTAATTTATGCAAAGTCGCAAGCAAACGATTTGTTTGCAATCGAATTGTATTCTGGGAACATTTTCATAGTAGTGAATTTGGGAACAGGAACATCTCGAGTATGGTTATTATATTTGAAAGACTAATTAGACTTTTAGTTCTCAGATAGCTTTATGTGAAATGTTATCTAGGCTTTTTTAAATGCAGTGGAAACTCATACCATATTAGCGTAAACCTCATTTGTTTGAATTGCAGCAGAATAATGTTGTTTCGTTACATTTAATCAGATTGTCTTTTCTGTTAGATTTCAATAATTGCCTAAGCTATAGTAGCTTTTTTATGCTTCATGCAAAACCAACTGCTGAAGACTTAATTGTCCAATTTAATACACTCCCAAATTTGCTTCAGTTCGTTTATTGTATTTCCTTAAATCATCCTTCGAATAATTAGTCTGGTTTAGTATATCAACTGAAAAATTAAACTGTCGAAGAAACGAAGGTAGTTTCTTTCTTCAAAGATATATCGTACCATTACGAAACCCCTCATATGAGAATGCATTTTATGAGTCCTCAATTCAGGCCCTACATGAAACGTTTGCTTAATCTACTATATATAGTAAAAACTGTTTTTATTGTCCCAATTTACAACTCGTTTCGTTGATTATGCAGCTAACAAACTCATCGTTTTCATTTTTTCACAATATTCTGCTGACTTGTTGACTGATTTTTTTTTCAGTACCATGTTATTGAATTTTGTAATTTGACCGGTTGAGAATTAAATCCATTTTTCTAGTGAGCATGGTCTATCTGTACAAAGATGTTTACTGTAGGGGATCTTTTTAATTTGTAGTTTCGAGTTCGGAGTTTTGTCTCAGACGGAAACTGGCATCGTTTATCTGTGACACGTGTTGGAAGAAACATAACAATTTCGCTGAACGAAAATTCCAGGAAATTTCTCATCTTCGTAAGTTAAAATCCTGCTTGCGCACTGGCCAGGCTGAGAATCGAAGCGGCAAAACCTGATTTACTATTCACTGCTCGTGTGTAGAGAACATGAATTGTCAGCTTCGGCTCAAACCTATTTTTGTAACGGAGGCCAAGGCAAAGCGACATTTTCATTACTTTCATTTTTACCCATTTTTGCCGGTTGGTCAAGCGGTGGCGCGTTCGTTTCTGGATCGGGAGGTCTGCGGTTCAAACCTCGAACCGGTCAAAACGGACAGAGCAGTGTTGTCAACGGCTTGCCACCGCTGAAGCATTTCTTCAAAACGAGCTATGTTGCCCGGGTGCTATGACGCAGAGGTGGGCCCAGCAAACTCGTTACATCCATCGGATAATAAAGCAAGCATACAATTATAGATTTGACTTGATTTGGTTTGGCATTATCCATGCAGCGTGTTTTTGGAAATTAAAGCGCATAACGTAACAAAACCTGTACATCTATAAAACTTCTGTGATGCGCTAAAGATTCCTTGGAAAAGGCTTGGTGTCCAATTTGCCCCATTTTAGAACAGGTAATCGCTGCTGATGGCTATTCAATATACCTGTTGCTCCTCGCTTAGAATCTACCGGCTGCTGTGCATTCACTCTTCTTCTCAAAAGCACCATATTTATTATGAGAACTTTAAGGTATATTGTTATCTACCCAATGTATTTAAATGCAGCCTGTTTTGTGCTGGCACCCCACGTTGTGCAGACTGCGGAAGCGTTTCATGTATTCAACGTTTTGCATCCATGATTTCTTTTCTCCTAAAAATTTTTGCTAGAAAAATAAAAGGGCATTCAGGTCGGAAATTTTTTTGCTCGATTTTCTCTCAGAAAAATTTGGCAGATCTGAAGACCAACTTCCCAAGTTTGAGCTTTCTACGACCTTCTGTTCGTGAGATATAACAGATTAGATTTCCCTTTAGAAAGGCTTTTTCCCGTTAGAAATTTTGCCATGGTTGCCAATTGCCAACAAAATTTTAAAAAGTTATTACATGTTCGTAATTCTCAGTAAATAGTTTGGCCTAGAGTTATTGTAAAGCAAAGTAAAGGTTTAGAATGGTAAAAATAGCTGCTTTTCAATAAATGTTTACCAGCTTTCTCAAAG
The DNA here is from genome assembly GCA_963965965.1 of Trididemnum nubilum. Lineage (NCBI taxonomy): Eukaryota > Metazoa > Chordata > Ascidiacea > Aplousobranchia > Didemnidae > Trididemnum > Trididemnum nubilum. The sequence continues at coordinate 11,542,874 of OZ014474.1, read as the reverse complement.
TTAATCTTCGGTCACAATACTGATAAAATGGCAACACTAAAGTGAAAGGGAAACGGCTAATTTTGAACCACAATATCTTTAAAATGGAAAGGCATAAAAACTTCAAATTGATAAGAATGCGTTTCAGGCTTATTCCAACATTTTGGTCAAGAGCGAAAAACTTGACTTGAATGCCCTTTGAACAAAACTTTGTCATTTATCCTGTTTGATTCTGAGTTATAAATTCGCTTACATCAATTAAACTTTAGTGAAATTTTGGTCGAAAACTTATCGATGAATTGTAAGCGGAAAGTTTTGGTGCACAAACTTACTCATTCAAATTCGGATAATGTTGAAAACGTTTTTTGGTTAAATATTTTTTGGACGCTATAATAAGGCAAATATTTGAAATTTGTAGCTTGGAGAGATTGCTCGATGAATCATTACTATAAATAATAATTAGAGCATAAACGTATCATAATTACCTATAAACTTTACATAAAAATTATTTCAATTTTTTGCGTTTTTTTTTTTTTTTGCACAACGTTTTTATAATTTGAACCTTGAGAAAGGGTTTCTACCTGTTTGCTTCAGTACTGTCGCTACGGGGGGCTAGGGGGCTACCCCCCTAACAACTGCTTGTGTCACCCCATTTCGGTTTACTCAAAATACTTTTTTTGGAAAATTACGAACTAACTAGACAACAGACAATGATGCAAAAAGAAACATAAAAACGTTTAATTCGAACGTTCAAACATAACTCTCGTTTGACTTTTTTCTTTACCAGAGCACACGCAATTTCGGTCATGGGCTGGAGACGAAAAGAGCTAGTAAGAAACGCTTTTGACCTTATATACATATCTTATTTTTTATAGCCATCAATACAGAATTTTTAAAATTGGTGGTAGCCAGAGACGCAACCAGCCCCCCCCCCACCCTTAACCAAGCCACTCAGAACATTTAACCCCAAAGTACAAGCGTTTAAACATCTTTTGGACCAAACGTACTGTGTTAACTAAAGAGGTTGAAGGGGCAGGGCAATTCATTCTATGAAATGACTTCCCAATTTCAGAAATTTACTCCTCTATAATACCGCTAAAAATGTGCAAAATGTTATCTAAATCCCGCTTGAATGGCTATTGTTCACCGAATAATCACAAAAAAGGCCCAGCGCGGCTAGAGGCTTTGCCCCCAGACCCCCTTTTGTGATATACCTGAGTTGCATTAGTTTGTTCACATACCGACTAAACGAGACATTTTAAGAACAAAAAAGTATTTTAATTTTGGGTTCAAGCCCTCTAATTAGCAAAAATCCAGGTTGCGCGCGTGTTTGTATAGCCGTACATGATTAGTTTTAGTATACAAAAGATCAATCTATTGTAGTGCCACCTCAGTCTCAATTAGTGCTTCCTCTCTTCGTTTGCTCTGGCCATGGCACTAGTTTGCGTTATTTTTAAAGATTCGCGATTTTTTACCAATTAGGTTCGAGCAATTTGAAGTCAATTTTCGTAATTGGAACTATTTTTACAATTCAAAATTGCTAACCAATCGCGTAACGATTTAATTTCAATTGCAATATAATTGCTACTTACAAAAACTGCAATTGCAGAGAAACTGCGGGAAAAAGGAATTAGGCAACTCGTCCTGCCCGGTGACGATGTTTAAAAGTGGTGACGTAAAAGTTTATCTCAATATTTTTTTTGCCTTTTTCTAGTGCGACAAAGTTTTGCTTTAGTTATTTATTAATTGTTTTATAAAATGATATTTGCATAATCTCTTTATGAATATTCAAAAAGTTATACTTCAATGTTGAAATTATACTTTATTCCTGAAATATTGCCTTCTTTTTTGCAAAAGATAGTTGCTTAATGCGTAAATTTTTAAACCAAATTTTAGCAAAACGCAAAATAGAAATAGAATTGCGGAGTTAGCGGTATTACTCCGAATTTTAAACTTTTAATCAAGTGCTCTATCCATCAAAAATTCCTGAAATTGATTTTTTAGGGATCAGATGATCTTTTGGACATCCCAAGTGAATTTTATGTTGGTGGTGCTGATTTCGGATCGCAATTTCAACTCATTCTTGGCCTTCAAACTGCCCCTTTTCGCAAAGGTTTTATTGGGTGTGTGAAGGATTTGCGTGTGGATGACGTCATAGTTGACTTGCAGGTGAATAAACACTTTAAAAATTTAACACTTTTATGCTTGGTACATTATAAATTCACTATAAACAAGAAAACATATGGAAAACAGAGCGGTTTCAGAGAAAAATTGCATGTTTTTCGATGACTCAGTAATTGTCTGCTTTTAAAAGTGATTGTTACTCATATTTATAAATAAGAAAGGAAGTCATAAGTTATCTTTTTAGATATATTTCAGGAAAATCATTTGTTTCTGTGGTCCTTTAGTTTTCTTTTTGATTGATTTTAGAAAAAAATGCAAAAGTTCTGAACCTAGTTTTTATACACTACCGCATGATGGTGACGTTGAGCCAGTTTAGAAAAACAAAACACATGGGCAACGCAGTGACAGAGTGTCGCATTTCAGACTGGTAAGGTGGAAGAGTTCGCTTGCTTCAGTTGTTTCTGAATGTGGAAAGAAGCTCATTTTTGATACTTTGCAATTTGTTGTAAGAAATTTCTCGCAAAAGTTTATCCTGTTTTCATGTTTTTGTTATCCTTCTGCACATTTTGCACATTCTCTGTTAGCATAACACAATAGGGTATATGTCTATCATGGAGTAATTAAGAAGGTGGTTCATTTATTTTTCGAGATATTTCAAAAATGTATGGTTTACAATTGAATGAGTTAAAACAAGTCAATTTTTTCACTGTTGATCAAATTGTTGGGAAAAGCCTAAAATCAATTCTCACCCAAATTTGAACTTTCAACGCTTTACCGTTTTCAAGATATTGCAGTTCAAAGTTAACAATTTTACTCTTGCTTCAGTGTTGCCATTTTGCCAGTATTGTTAAACAAGATTAGCTTTTGGAAAGTTAGCTTGAATTTATTTAAAAAGCAGCTAATTTAGAATTTTGGCTCTTTGCTTTGTTTCGACAGCACTGCCGATAGCACTTACTGAGAGTTAGACACATGCAGTGTCTTTTTGAAATTTTATTTGTTGTTAGCAACCCTGGCAAAACTTCTCAGGGAAAAATCCTCTTTAAGGGGAAATCTAAATTGTCATATCTTGGGAGCGGAAGGTCGTAGAAAGCTCAAATTTTGAGAAAACCGAACAAAACAAATTTAAGAAAACCGAACAAACAAATGTTCAACCTGAATGCTCTTTTAAGAGCCTGTCACCTTTAAAAGATAAAAGAATATGTTTCATTATTGCTTTCAAGCTATAAATTTTTGACGTATAGTTGAATGGTTAAATGGCCCGGTTCCTTCTTGTAAATGAAAGCAGCATGGTAAAACGAAATGTTGCGTCACAGATTCCCAGTGATGTGCATCGCGGATAGACTTGGACATTTCCTCATAAGTGCACTCTGTCAATACAGGCGGCCATCACTGCTGCTGATAATGGACGCCATAGATCCCTTTTTTCTCTGGATAGGCAGTTTAAAATGAAAATTCTGCCCGCAAAAACTTGGGAAGGAATTTCAAGTCAATTTTTAGTGATAACGTGTTGAAAAGTGTTGACAGCCTATGAAAAACATTAGGGCTGAAATTGACCTACCGAAGCAAATTCTTACTCTTCCATGTATGATGTGCTAGATTTTTTTAAATTTAGATTGAAATGAATTAAATTTTCTCTATTACATCGAGGCTAATTTTTCTACAGCCAAAAGTCAAATAGGTTGATATAAGCTTAATACTTTTCTAAGGGGTAAAAATGTAACTAACTGCTAAGGCCATAATATAGAGTGACTCGTTGGCTTTCTATTTTTAAGCTTTTGTTTTAACCCAGACTTTGGCTTTTGTATCTTTAAACTTAAGATAAAAAAGCGCCAAGCAGTAGTAGCGGTAGGCACATTCGCCTACTTATATTACTTTATTTTTCTCTCGTTAAACTAAAAATTTTGAGACGAAAGATTACCAAATCACTGACATTGGTAATCGAACCTCAATTTTTCGATCTTTGTTATTTTCGATCGAAAACTGCTTCATTCTTTGTTACGACGTGGGATGCATTAAATATGCAAAGCATTTTGTAAAAAGTTAGTGACGTCACGACAGAGAAAGCAAAAAAGGCAAAAAAAGAGAAACAAAATAACATTTCAGCTATTGTGCATCATTTCACAGATAGCATCAGATAAGATTTAGGTCTTAATTTCCGCTTAAGTCAGTTTAGAACAGGACAGTGAGGCATATGTGCTACTTGCTGATTAATCATATTTGTTATTTTCCAATGCCTGCAAATTTCATTAGTGGTGCCTGGTTAAGAGTTTATTTTTGAGTCAATTTACTCAGCTCTAAAATTTTGACATATCAAGGTTTAAAAACTTGAGATTGCTACTGTAGCATTGGTCCAGGGTCACCAGTAGAGCAGCCAGCAAAGCGGTTAAGTGGGCTGAACCCGTGCTTAGGTAAACCATTTAAAAAATTTAATCCAAATATGCAAGCTTCTAAACGTCTTTTGAACTTGACCAATATATAATTAAGAGGAACTGAAGCGGCTAAACAATTTAATTTTTTTCTTTTTAATAGTTTTCAAATCATAGCACTTTATTTTCTAAAATGTCTCTAAAAACATTTTAAATTTAATACGCATAGCCTTAAAAACACTATTTTTTCTAAATAACACGAAAACGCCCAGCAGCTGGAGGAGAAGACCCCAGACCCCTGTCTTATAAACTTCTTTGTTTTTTTGTTTCTATTTCACAGTGTCTTTCTGAACAAAAATGATTGAAAATAAACGAATTAAACTGTAATATGCTGCTTGAAATGCGCCGGTTTGCCCACACAGGCCGCCCACAGGATATATTTTTCGAACAGAAAAATTGATAGCTTTTAGTTTAACCCCCCTCTCTCTAGCAAAATCCTGGTATCGTACCTGCAGGGGCACATTGAGGCACTGTCAAGCTGTGTTAAAAAGGAAAAGCAATCGTCGCTTAAGCATAAAAATGAATCAATAAATTTTTAAAAAATACTTGAAGAAAGACAGGACATACAAGTATTTATTAATTTGTGGTATAGATACGCGATAACTTTGACCGTTCGTAAACGATAGAGTTCAGAATGGCGTCATGCTCGACCTCTTGACAGTTGCTGAATGTACTAATATAATATGGAAGATGCAGTCTGTATAATGTCTGTGGAAAAGTGACGTCATTATTGACATGAATGGCGGTGATGGTGGAGAACTGTTAGCAAGACCGTGTTCTATTTGACTGTCCTGGTAATGAAGCGAGATTCAAGGGTTACTGTAAACTATAAAAGCTAATCGTAGTTTGATTCGGTTGTATTTAAGAGAATAATTGCAGATTAATTGTGCATTGATTTTTTGTTTGAACTAATGGGTATTTTCTCCTAACTCCATAAATTATTAAGTGAAAGAATGTAATCGATTTACAAAATTAAAGCCAGTTGTAATTGTAAATGTATGGAACTATTTTTTAAGTTTCTTTAAACTTTTACGGTTATGAAGCAACGGAAAACAGCAAACGAGGTCCTCAGTAAAATTTATAAGCCTATTTCAGACCATGTTGTGTCCTTGCTTTTTTTAAACCCCGGTCTACACTTTGCGTAAAATCGTAAGCGTACGAGCGTATTTTTAGGTTATTTTAAACAGAAATTCGGTACACCCGGCGTTACGTCTTACCAGCGTACAAGCTGCCAGTTGTCCACCTGACCAATGTACAAAACTACGCTCCTACACTCACGATTCTATGCACAGTGTAGACCTAGCTTAAAAAATTAAAATCACGCCGTAAAATTTTTCAATGTACATTGTGAGCTAGGCCAGTAAGAAGCTGTTAGATGGATTTGTCGTATGTTTGCAGTTAAGCAGTTTTTATAAATCGTATCAAATTTTAAATCAACGCAAACTAAATGCGACGATACTCGCTTTTCTCTATAAGAAGCTTGTTAAATACTAATTGTTATTGTCTGGTAAATGCCGATGAATTAAATAAAAAAACTGCTAAATCACATAGACCAGCATATTTTTTCTTAATCTAGACTCGGTCTATCCTGGACGTAAAATTTTGTGCGTAAGAGCGCACCCTTAGTCTGCTTTTACTAACTGGTAACTTTTACGCTTTTGTATGGTATTCGAAATAAACTAAAAATACGCTCTTATGCTCACAATGTTACGCACGATGTGCACCGTCCTTACACAGAAATTTGATACGCCCGTCGTACCCTCTTGCCGGCTTTAAATTTATTAATATAAACAAAGGTTTAAATAAACCAGCTTTAAATTATTGAAATAAACATTTATTAAAATATTTAAAGGATAAACTCGCACGTTTACAATATTTCGCCAGTGGGCCTGCTGGCCTAAAAGTGCATCCCTCATTGCTCCAATTCATTATGTACGTTTAGTAGCTTAACATTGAAAAATTACTGCAAATTTTTACTACGTCAACAACAACGATTGATGCCGAAAAATGACTCATTAAATTCTTGCAACAGCATGAAATTGCTGGCTTTTACCTTTTGAAAAATTCATAAGTGATTCTGTGCGCTTATTATGATTTGTGAGTTAAGGCATCCGATTCTTTGGTGTTGTCTGAGGAATCTTTAACAGAAAATGATGGAGGAATGAGCAGATTGTTGCAATAGCTTTGTAGGATCTTTGATTGCTGTAGATTTTTTTTTAATTGTTGAAAAAGATTGCTTCATAACCACTATCTTTTTTTTTATTGTAATCAAAACATTAAAAAACAAGAACATAGTTTGAATTGTTTATTCTTTGGAAATGTTTTAAAATGATTCTCGAAATTGCAAAATAGTAGAAAGTAAAACCAGCAAAATGCTATAGAACTTTGACTTGATTCTGAAGAGGACGCACGGTGCAACCGAAAACGTTTGGTTGTACTATAACTAATAGAATTTTTCGCATTTTTAAATGTGGAAAATCGTTGTTGATGTCAAACCTCAACAATATTGTTTTACGCTCTGATATGATTTTGTTAACAGTATGGTAATGGAATATGCCTGTTATGAAATGCTTATTGTTTACCTTTTTCGAACGTCATCGTTAGTAGGTTTTCAATCTAACAAAGTTTGTTTTATGCATTTTTTTTTTTTCTTCACAAGGTTTTTCTGAACAGTCACATTGATACATATTTTATGAGTTTAATTGATTGAATCGTCTACTACAAAGAATGCATAAAAATTTTTGTTTCAAAATGTTGAAAATTTTGCCTTCGAAAATTCAATATTTTTTCTTCTATTTTGTTTCAACTTCAAAAATAGCCGTTTAAATTGTATTTCTGCGTGATATAGTTTGATGTGCACAATGCTTTTCAATTACTGGAGCAGCGTGTACACAAAACACATATAAAAACTTCTAGACGTAGATTTCAAAAAAATGTAAAAAAATTCTGAATTGACAGCTCGTTGAAAAATTTATAAATCAGCTGATGTCATGCGGTTTGTGTAATGAACATCGAGAGTAAACTTTTTTGTTCAATATTCAAATTATAATCGTGCTTTGCTTGAAAACATCAAAGAAAACTGCAAACAGACAGCGACATTCTATGAAAGATTGCCGTGGGTCAAAACCTTATTTGCACAGACAAAAACCCGGTAACATTCTGATGTTTTGGCACCTTTTATGGCCTAATATATTGTAATTCGGCTATTCAAAAATTTTCGATAATCTGATAAAATGAACATAAATACAGAATTTAGACTGTCACTGCAAGCTTGAAGCGATTTAATAATTCAATGAAAGACGTCCCAATCAGAAGATTTTTGAAATTTCAGAAATCCTGAAGCTGCTTTTATTTTGCATACTAAGATGTAAAATATATTTATCATCGCTACAAGCAACGCGACGCAGTCTTTTTGTATTTATCTAGTTTAGTTACCATCAATAAATTCCCCAATATAGCTCGAAAAGAAAGGTTAACTATACCTTCCACAAGCAGATTTATATTCTCATAACTGACACGCTACTGAGCATTTTGAACATCAACAATTATTTGCAAATTTCAAAAGTTATCTTTCGGTTTCACAAGAGTTCTGGGTGCAATTTGTTTATTATTTGAACAATTTGTTTTTAACTGCAGCATTGATTGTGCCGAAATACAATAAAAAAATATATATATACATATTGAGATACGGAAGTGCAATTTAGTCAAATTAAATTACCATTTAATAGACAGTATAGCACTTTATTTGCACATGTGCACAATGTACACTTACACTTTGACAGGCTGTAGAACTTAATTTGAATACTCGAACAGCTTTCGTAAAAAAAAGAGACCTGAAGTGAATTTAAAGAAACAAGGAATTATTGTGAACCGTTTCCGAAAAACAGAATCAGCAAAAAAAGACATGCCAAAACGGTATAATGCCTAATTCTACAGCCTAGTTGATCGTTAGGTATTGTAGGTTAGAGGTAGGAATTGTTTTCTTAACTTAGCATTTATTTTGAAATGGACTTTCTCAACAAAACCACTACTCCTTCTTCGAACGTTACCTCATCAGTGACGTTCAAGATGGCGTCATTGTTGTGTCTGCAATGTTTGCATCTTCATGGACCTCCTCCAAACTTTTGTGCTAGTTTCTCCAAGGTATTGATGTTGTTAATTTTCAAAACCGATTGGTTGAGGGTGTTTTTTGCAAAAATATATCGAAGCGAAGTAAATGTGCTTGTTTCTTTTATTGTAGCTTGGCAAAGCGCAGCGCAAACAATAAGCGAAAACGAGACACTCCGTTAACCAAACAAGTTTGCTCAGTCATGGTTCATTGAATATAGCCTGCATAAAAGCATAAATTTGCTTTTACCATTCCAAAGCTTCAAATGAAATCTCGGTTACACTCGCTGTGTTACGCCGAAGGGTGCAACGAGTTCGTGGGGTTCATCTCCGCGTCATTACAGCTGCAGGAAACGCAGCTATTTTCGAAGAAATGTTGCACCGACAACCAGCCGTTGGCAATGCTGTGACCAATTTCACCGTCACGAGATTTAAACCTCAGACTATCCGTTCTAGAAACGAAGGCGTTACCGCTCGACCAACTGCTTTTAGGACTTTTGATAAAGTTTACGACGAGAATGTTGCTTCCGATATTGGACTATAATGTCTAAGATAATATATTTTTTTGGAATCCATTAATTACTTGAGAAAGTTAGTAAAAGTAAAAAATACTTTTGATTTTTTTTCAGACACTTGCTGAGGCTGAAAATCAGTTTTCGGGATCAATACACAACGGAGTAAAACCGGATTGTCTTTCCACGGAGCGGAGTCTGTGCTTATCGAGTCCATGTAAAAACGGAGGAATTTGCAAGGATGGGTTTGGTCGGTTCCACTGTGACTGCTCGAATACGTCATTCACTGGAGACTCCTGCGAGCATGGTACCGAAGAATTTAACCTATAATAGTTCCTTTTTTTCTCGTTGCATACAGTGCGTAATTGGGCTCGTTCTTTTTTCAAATTTGCTGATAAGTCAACAATCAGCGAAATGTGTTGCATCGCATTTATGAAAGTCTTGATGCTCTTGATGAGAAAAAAAAACAAAACAATATTCACCCTTCAACTGTTCGAATTTTTCACTGAAATTAAAGACCAGATAAAAACACTTGGCTTCAGCGCAAAATCCAACAAAATATATATCTTGAAAGCAATGCTTCTACAGTCCAGCCAAATCGGGCCTTTTCTTTCCAAATATCAACTTTGCGATCTATGGAGCGTCGTTTGTGTACCCTATATTGTGCAATTTTTTTTGCTTATTTAATTAAATAGCCATTCTAATTAATTGTACAAAAATATATATACAAAAAAAAACACGCGCAAAAATAAATATGCAAAAATTTTTTAATATTTATTACACAATAATTTGCGCAACGTTTTTTTTTTTTTTTTTTTTTGTAAACGTTCACTTACGCAACACTTTTTTGCTGATTTAATTACATAGTCACGTTCAAAAATAAATATACAAAAAATTTGTACACTAAAATTTTTCGAGCAAAAATTCTTGTCGCAAAAATAAGTCCACAAAAATGTTTGTGGATTTATTTTTGCAACATCATTTTTTTGAATCAAAAATTTTTGCATTACAATTGTTTGTGTCCCAAATATATGTGCATATATTTTTGAAAGCAAAGAAACAACACACGCCGAAATATATGTGCAAAATTTTGTCACGCAAAAAATGTGGATGCAAAATTTATTCTCGCTAAAAAACGCGTGCAAAAATAAATCGTCAAAGATATTTGACTATTTAGTTCGTGTCCATCATGACAAAGGGTTGGAATTATGCGGATGGAAAGGTACCAGCACAGTATAAATATCATATTATATGATCATATTATACGATATATATACTGTGCTAGTACCTTCCCACCCGCATAATTCCAACCCTTTGTCATGATGGACACGAACTAAATAGTCAAATATCTTTGACGATTTATTTTTGCACGCGTTTTTTTTGCGAGAATAAATTTTGCATCTACATTTTTTTGCATCACAAAATTTTGCACATATATTTCGGCGTGCGTTGTTTCTTTGCTTTCAAAAATATATGCACATATATTTGGGACACAAACAATTGTAATGCAAAAATTTTTGATTCAAAAAAATGATGTTGCAAAAATAAATCCACAAACATTTTTGTGGACTTATTTTTGCTACAAGAATTTTTGCTCGAAAATTAAAGTACAAATTTTTTGTATATTTATTTTTGAACGTAACTGTGTAATTAAATCAGCAAAAAAGTGTTGCGTAAGTGAACGTTTACCAAAAAAAAAAACGTTGCGCAAATTCAAAAATTTTCGCATATTTATTTTTGCGCGTGTTTTTTTTTGTATATATATCTTTGTACATGAAATTAAAATGGCTATTTAATTAAATAAGCAAAAAAAACATTGCATAATTTAGGGTATACAAATGGCGCTCCATAACGATCATAAGTGGCTGCAGCAGCCTCAAAGGAAGTAATTTGTGGTGACCGAGCGAATATAATTTACAGTAATGTATGTCCTCGTGTAATTGTCTGCGATATCCGGTTGTTGGCACATATTGCTAATTGCTATGGGTGGTATTGCGTAATGAACGGATATCGCGAGACAATTACACAAGGACTAATATTAAATTATATTCACTCGGTCACCACAAACTTTTATTTTTGTCTTTCAGCTGTTTCCCGTTTTGTTTTCAATGGTTCTGAATTCATGAACTTTCCTTTGAACACTCCGATATTCACTGACGGAGAGGAAATTTCCCTGAGATTCAAAACGTTAATTCCACGAGGTAGTAAAACATGCAGCTACAACTATGCAACAATGCTTGTGTACGTTTTGGTTTGGGTTTAATGGCCAATGAGAATTCGGAGACTTATCCGAATAGAATCTATCCGAATATGGCTGAAGATGAACTGAAGATGGCTGCACGCCGAAATCGATTTTGATGAATAATAATAATAATAATAGTAACAGAAATTTGTATAGCGCCCTTTCCTGAAGTGAATCAGATCAAAGGCGCTTTACAGAAAATCGAAAGCAATTTACACAAACAGGACAGTAAAAAAATATCAATATATTCAGAGTGATTTTTGTTTATTTTCGCATTCTATCTCCCTAAACAAAATCGAAAAGCTATTAACCCTCACCCTGGAAATCGAAAAGGAAACAAAAAAAGATTACAGAAAACACAAGCAAGAAAACAAGCAAGGGAGTATAGATCGAGAAAATAAAACAAGCTCAAAATACATTGACTTTTGGCAAACCTTCGAGCACAAAATGAAAAACGTAGGAAAAGCTGAAACACTATGTTGTGGGTCAACTGGCCTAGTCAATATTAAAATATAGTAGTGCTATTAGCATTAAACAGGTAGTGGAGTCAGTTGTTGGAGTTATAGCACATTAAGTACACAGTCTGAGAGGATAATGGAACACCATAAAATGAGTATCGAAATACTAATACTGATCAGAGCAAAATATTTAAGTACATCTAAGCTTCAACAAACACTTGAGTAAAAAAATAAGTTTTCAGCAAAGTTTTGAACTGAGTTAAGGATTTAGCATTTTTAATATAGGTAGGTAAATCGTTCCATAACCGAGGGCCACTTACACTAAATCTACGATCACCAAATTTTGAAGAGGAGCGAGGTACAGCCAAAAGATTTGTATCACGAGAACGAAAGGCTCGAGTAGGTACATGTCTAGATATTAAATCAACTAGATATAAAGGTGATTGACCATTCAAAATTTTAAACACTTGCATCAGAATTTTGAATTTGACTCGATGTTGGACATGCAACCAGTGCAGTTTCAGTAAAACAGGAGTTATGTGAGCAGATTTACGGATACACAAAACCAATCTAGTAGCAGTAATTTGCACTCTTTGCAATTGGTTCAATAAACAATCAGGTAAACCATGATAAAGAGCATTACAATAGTCCAGATGAGAAATACTCAGGTTATTAACCAACATTTTGCAACTATCTTCATCGAGATACTTTCTGATCTTGCCAATATTACGAATATTGAAAAAACATTTTTTAATAAGACTTTTGATCTGGCCCTCCATGGACAGATTGCTGTCTAGCAGAATACCAAGTTTTTTAACACAAATGGACGAAGTCAGAGGAAAATCAACAGTAGTGAACGCATTTGCAACAGAACTAGATTGTTTGCAAGTACGACCAAACAGAATACATTGAGTTTTGCTGTTATTTAGCTTTAATTTGTTACAGCATAACCATTGCTCTACTGCTTTCAAACAGTTTGTGAGTACGTTAGCATCTAAAGTCTTGTCAGCATCAAAGGTAACATAAAACTGCACATCATCGGCATAGAAGTGGTTACTGAAACCAAATTTAGAGATTATACTGGTAAGTGGTTTAATGTAAAGAGTACACAGTATAGGATCAAGAACTGAGCCCTGAGGTACACCAGAAACAGTTGAAACGAGCGAGATATATTATTGTTTACATCTACACAATGAATTTTGTTATTCAGATAAGAACGAAACTAAGATAGCACTGAATTGTTAATACCAAAATGATGAGATAATCTGTGAAGTAAGATGTTGTGATCAATAGTGTCAAAAGCAGCGAACATGTCAATCATTATCAAAGCAGTAAAACACTTACTATCCAGAGCAAATAGTATATCATCAGTAATTCTGATGAGAGCAGTTTCTGTCGAAAAACCAGGCCTATATGCAGATTGAAATTTGTCATGAATGTTATTGATTGCTAGATGCTCATTTAACTGCCCAGCTACTACTTTTTCTAATACTTTGGACAAAAATGATGAGATATTGGTCTATAATTTGCAAGAGTGTCCGGATCTAAATTGTGGCTTTTCAGGAAGGGACTCAGTAATGAACTCAGTAATCATACAAAGCTAGTTGATGCACAGACCTGGACAAGGCCGTTTTGAGCCTCTTGCTCTCATGATCAGCCCTGAAGTTGTTTAGAAGTAGTATTGCTGTTAAATATTTTTAGTTTAATTTGATGTAGACCTCAGACTCAGTCAATATTACCCAACATAAATTTTTTTACGTTTGTGGTTTTTTACTAACCGATAAAATTTGCTGGGTTCTTTTTACAAGACAATTTTGTGTTACCATGGCATGAAAGCTCCTTAGCACAAATGCACAACTGCTCCACAGTTTGATAACAAGAATGTAAATAGTGCGTAACTAGTTAGTTGACAATGTTGGGCAGTGTTTGCAGTGACACATTTTAATTTTTAGGGTTACTTTTTGCGACAACTTCTAATTCGTCAAACGATATGATTTTAATTCAACTGATACAGGGCGGTGGAATACAATTTCTTGTCAATATAGGTAAGAAACGTATATTAACTATTACATTACTATCTTGTTTACTATTTGCTGAAGGTGTGAAGCGTGGCCAGATATAGAAATTTTTTGCACGTTAAATTAATTTTGAACGAATAAAACATCACGCATTTAATCAAAAGGTATTATCAGAAAATTTTTAATTTTAGCAGTTTTTGTAAGCTGAGTTGATGAATGTCAATCAGAGCGGCAGGTTTTATTGCTTTAAAACAACTTTAGATTTTTGGTTCTTACTACAAAAATCAAACCACAACCGATATGATTACTAACAAAGAAATTCTTTACGTTACGGTATTTTTAAATACCACAATTTTTTTTTTAATTTATAAAACCTGCGATTCATATGCTCGTTTCAGTAGGGAATCCCATTCTGCGTATCTCTCAGTACTTCTTTTCCGGACTAAATTATGATGATCACCATGTACACACACTTTTTTTTCTCGATCGTTTGTTGTGTTACTTATATGCGAATTATTGCTCTTGCCGAATTTGATAATTAAGTGATATTTTTTGTGTGTGTGAAGTATATGGGTGTACATGTGTGTGCATTATCAATAAACTTCAAGGTTTGCCGTCAATATTGTGTTTTTGAACCATAAACGTCTCTCCATTTCTTTCTTACCGTCTTTTCAGGGTTCGGACTTTTTTTTTTTAATTTCAACAACCGTGAAAAATATGTCCAACTGTTTGCGAATTCCAACGAATTTCGCGAAAAATATCCTGTGGTATTTTTTAGGAAGTTGCTTATTGGCTTGATGTACGCACTGCATTATTTTGCAGCCACCATCGTACAAGACGAACCGCCTTATAAATTTCTAAAGATATGTCCATACTTTGTCGAAGAGTCTTTAATAATTAATAACCAACTACTTCGCAACCATATTTTGTGGAATGTTTTTTCTTTTCGCTTGTGTCATTGAAGTTTTGAAGTAGTATCTATTTCAGCCTTTGTTATTTTCAGTATTTTGCATAAATATGTATTGTCGTTTTGTTTGTCTATTATTTTGCATAAATTAAAACCAGTTATCAAGCCTATTGCACATTTAAGCGCATTTGTTGCATGATTTTGCATAAATTACTGCATTTGTGTCAAATTGCAGCAATTGCTGCTATTAATATTGAATCTATATTTTAAACATTCTAAGGACCGTATTACAAATCTTACTACTTGAGTTCAAATCTAACTTGAATTGAAATTTGAACACAAGTCCTACTTGAGTCGAAATTTAAGTCCGACTAGAGTCGAAATTTGAAGTTCGATTAAGATAAAATTTGAACTCAAATCCAAATTGAGAAAAAAATTGAACTCAAGTTCTATTTGAGCGGAAACTTGAATTGAGCTTATTTAGCAATTGCACTTAATTTTTATAAAAATTATATAATAAGAACCCGAGATTTTTTTGCTCAAAATTTTAGAACAAATTAAGAACAATGCCAGTCTCAGCATAAAAAAATAATTAAGAACCCGCTCTACTACCTCTAGTACAATACATTCGTACGTAATCAGCAGCGTTTTCTTTGCCTTTGCAACACTGCCTTTGTTGATTTGCCCAACAGTAACCATGATCCATAACAAAAGACAACTTTTAACTAAAAAAAGAACAATATGTCACTTTGTCATCCGATCAAGTTAAGAACAAAAAATTAAGAGCAAATGAGCTGAAAATTCGTAGAAATTTAACAACACCAGCCTCAACCCAAAATTTATTGATTCTTTTTAAAAAAAAGTGTTCTTCTTATTTACTCTTCTTTACTGCTTTTTTCGTTCTCTTTTTTTACTGTAAATGGTATTGGTAAAGAAATGGTAAAGAACAATGCCAGTCTCAGCATAAAAAAATAATTAAGAACCCGCTCTACTACCTCTAGTACAATACATTCGTACGTAATCAGCAGCGTTTTCTTTGCCTTTGCAACACTGCCTTTGTTGATTTGCCCAACAGTAACCATGATCCATAACAAAAGACAACTTTTAACTAAAAAAAGAACAATATGTCACTTTGTCATCCGATCAAGTTAAGAACAAAAAATTAAGAGCAAATGAGCTGAAAATTCGTAGAAATTTAACAACACCAGCCTCAACCCAAAATTTATTGATTCTTATTAAAAAAAAGTGTTCTTCTTATTTACTCTTCTTTACTGCTTTTTTCGTTCTCTTTTTTTACTGTAAATGGTATTAGCTTTTCTATTGAGGATAGGCCGATTAATGTTCTGTATGTTTTTTGAATTGATTGTTGTACTCCGTAAATACAAATAAAGCAAGTTAATATTCTTTCAAAAGTCTTTTTGAATTCCAATATTTCGATTTCGGATATTTCAAATCCGAATTAATCCTCATATAAAGCCGTCACTTGAAGTAAATACTGCATGATATTCGTCACTAATTTTGAAACGTCCTAGGTGACCAAAGTCGAAAATTGATTTTTGACAAGAGGCTTAATGACAATCGATGGCACATTGTGGCTCTATCACGGCGTGGCAGAACGGTGACTTTCAAACTGGATGGAGTTATCCAAAGAGGTGGACTTTAAATTATTATTTAGGGTTAATCGAGCGGTAACGCTTTCGTGTCTGGAGCGGGAGGTCTGAGGTTCAAATCTTTGGCCGGTCAAATTGAGCACACTGTAGCCAACGGCTCGCCACCGCTGCAACATTTCTTCGAAAGGGACTGTGTTGCCCAAGCGCAATGACGCAGAGATGGGCGCCGCAAACTCGTTACACGATTCGGCGTAATCCAGCAAGTATAATAAAATATTGATTTGATTTGGTTTCTCTGCTGAAAAATTTGTGAGACTCTTCCAAATATAACCACATCGTACTAGCGATACAATTTTTCTATTACTTAGTTGAGTACGGATTGCTTATGGATAACTTGGACAATTCCGGTGAACGCAATGCGTCCACTAGTTTTAAAGTACAAATTTTATGCTCATGTGTGAGATAAATTAATGTTGTCTTTTTGTTATTAAATAAATTTCCAAAGAATTTTAGTACTGAAGCAGTTAAAACCTAGAAAAAGCTTCTTCATCACTTTGCTATTTGATATTTTTTCATCGTCGCTCAAATGATAACCACACATGGCATTGTTGCTGCGCTACAATTCCTATTTTTCAATATTTTAGCTAAAAACAAAGAAATTTGATCGTAACAGCAGTTGTTTCCGTGGAATATTTTAGTTTTTGTGTCGGGGCAGGTCGGGGTTATATTTTGATTGAGTGACTTGTTGACAAAATGAAAGAGAGTCTATTTGACGCCACAAAACTTCCCTGAAGTTTCTTAGTTTTGGAACAAAGCAAGGCAATTGTCATGAATATTTCAGATCCTTGACTTCACCACTTAAACTATAAAGATTAAAACCAGTTGCTGAAACTTAAAAAGTGTATCTTTTTCTTTAGCTCTTGCTTAATTATTTATACAAAGTAAACCCGGTCAACTGGAAGAACTTGTAAAATTGCAGCAGTAAAAAATAACTTTGGAGCCCATGAACTTCTGTTACTACAGAAAGAAGAAAATGCAGATTAATTAATTTTTCCAGGCTCGATAATAATCGTTTATATCAACGGTATATAATTTTTAGCACTTTGTACGGTCAATTTTAAATTATTTAATTGTAGTTATAGTTTATTCGCCAAGTTGTCTTGGCCAGAAGACAGTAAAGGGATCTTTTGGTCATCGAGTCAAGCTGCCACCAGCCCTCCTGTTTACCACACACGGTGGATGCTTCACACTGCCCCGTTTTGTTGCTGAACGTCAAGCAGGGGAGCTGTAAATACCAATTTTTATAGTGTTTGGTTTGACCCGACGGGGAATCGAACCCGAGTTTACCTTTTCAGTAACAGACGCTGTATCCTCTTGACCACTAATCGGTTTTGATGTAAATTATAACTACTGCAATTACATCAAGTATCCGTTGAAATAAATGAGGAAACATAATTTAAATTAAAACATTACGGTATTGTACGAATGAAATTCATTCATGACTGTTTGAATGATGTTGCTGTTTGAATTTATTCATGTATTGTTACAGAGTCGAATCTCCCAAAAAAAGCTACATTCACAATGTAAAGGCAGCATATAAAAGCAAATTTTTATATTTTAAATTTTAGCTACTCTGAATGGCGAAATTAACGAACTACAATTTGATACCATTCACCTTGGAATGATAACGAAAAATAACGTGCTATCTGCACAACCACATGCGGAAACTTCATTTTTACAACCTTATTATGCGTTTATTGGGTTACTTGAGAACGCTGCATTCAATTCGTTTTTGCTGTTGGACAGGTAATCAACCTTGATTCTATAATCATTTTGTGAAAAGGGAGGCAGAAATCTAGCTTCTCAATAACATGCAGTAAAACACTACAAGCAGGATGCTTCCTGGTTGTGCTTTATTACATGCTGTTAAGAAGCTTTCCACTTATTGGATTACCTTTGGAGTTGGATTCGGCAGCGATAGCTCAGTGGTAAATCATCGGGCTAGTGATTGAAAGACTGCTGACCCCTTGTTCGATTCTCAGAGCATCGTTGTGTCGTTGGGAAAGACACTTTACGTTAATTTCCCTTTGGGACTAAGCAATCTACCCGTTGTGAAAACCAAGCCTGACAAAAAACCTGCAAACAGATCCCAAAAAAATGCTCTGCGTTGGTGTGGTTTGACAGACGCAGAAAGCCTGGTTGATACGAATTCAAGCTAACGAACATTTGGAGTAGCCTTGTGCTCGATCTCCGGATTTTACCGGATCACTATAAATTTGGGAGTTTGGTGCCCCTTACCAATCTTTGACTATGATCATTTTGTGAGGCCTAGTTCAATTTTACCGAAAGCGTCAGCACAGCACAGAGTTTATTAGTAGGAAGAGCGGTAGGAACCGGACTTCCTTTGTTTTGGGCAAAATTAATACCAATATCCGTCTATACTACTAGTAGCATTAAACGTCGAGTTCGCTTATTTCAACATAGTAAGTCGAGTCAAGTGAAGTCCATTGTCGCTAAAAGTCTAAACGAAGTATAATGAAACCAATGCAGCAGTAGTATATAAGGCTGCGAACTCGATCGATTTTTATTCGAGTTCAAGTTTGAGTTCACAGCCCTGGTAGTAAATACGTAAAATGTGAGTATCGATAACCAATTTTTAACTATTTTTAGTTGCTTGAACGAAACTCTTCCTTGCTCTTACAACAGTTCCATCAGTGATGGAAGCAAAATAATTGCTTACGCTGCTTCGTTTTATAGCCCAGGCAGCTATGTGAGCCTCCGTCCGCCAGAAAATTACAGGTATGCGGTTGTAGATCGGGTTAATTACTAGCAATATTCAGAATTTGTTCATGTACTGCAGTTTGTTTTTTTCTATTATGACTTCGAATTTACCAAAGACATCTCTTTTTTGTTTTAGGAGGTGTAGCTTAAACCATAGTAATATTTAGTAACCATATGCTTAAACACAATAAACAGAATTCTTAATCTGAGCCAAAGAATCGGACAATTTTTTTCTATTTACTTAAAAGTAATGATTTTGCCAGTAATATTATAATTTAAAAAATAAGAAATCTAATAAAACTAAAAAAAAAGAATTACAGTAAGTTATTGTCATTCCAATCCTTTATTAATCTTTAAAGTTTGAAACTAATCAAATTTGGATGACTCTAAGATTAAGCACATACTTTTGCACAAATTTTCTGGATAGTTTTCTAACGCTTTCGAAACGGAGATTTTGAAGCAATAAAATTGCTGATTATATTTTTGACGCAAACGAAACGCCAATGAAATTGCTGATTTGATCAATCGATAATCAGCATTTTACCAAATCATGATAAGTATTATTTGTCCATTTCTAAACTCTATTAAGTACAAAGAGTATTGTACTTCAATTTTTTTTGCTCTAGCAAAGATTACTGAAACACCGCAACAGTTTAACGTTTATATTTGTGCCTTTTATAAACGCTTTAAAAGGCTATATTAATAACTCTGAAAATAACGGAAATAAATACTCATACTTAAGAAACATAATAGATATTCAAACACTCGTCAATAAACTGATGCTATGCTTAACGCTTCTTCTACTATTAATACTAAGCAACCATGCGAACTTTTCACAGTTCGGTACTGAACTGTAAAAAGAGAACTAACGCAAAGATGAAAAACACAGAAGTTGATTACAGCAGTTACCAAAAACTAAATAAATGACGTGACATTAACAATCCTTACAAAATGAGACAAAAGACTGGGTTCAAATCTTATCACATTTACTTGCGAGTTTGATTCTAAAGCAGCATTTTTAGGGTACCCAATTTTCGGAAAGAAAAATGAGAACTATGGTAAAATCCTTTTTTTTATTGTTTCTTGAAATTGTTTTTGTTAACTTCATCCATTTGGAGCAATTCCGATCTATTTAAAAAAGAAAAATTTGCGTTCCAGCTTATTCCGTATATTTCTGAGCTTGAAAACAACAGCACGAAACGGCTTAATTTTTTATGAAGGAAACACCAGCAAGAACTTCATTGCACTTGAAATGGTGGAAGGAAAAATCCTCTGCACTTTTCGTTTCGAAAAGACTGAACAGGTTTGATGTTTAACTGCTTTCTGCAATCGTTTATCAAGATATCTGTATTCAAAGCCAGTAAAAATCCGCCTAAATGTATGGGTTCGAAATAATCCGATCGCCTGGATTTAAAATTAATTGAATTTTAATTCTATTATCTTGCAAAATAATAGACGAATAAACCAAACACCGAAGTTGATGAAAATCTTAAAACAGTAATCATTATCGTTGTTGTAGGGAAAATAAAAATAGTTAAGGGTAGAGTTTTCGAACTAGGAAACTTTTCGATTCTTATTCGCTCCGCCAAATCTTTCTGACTCCCGATAACAGATAGGCTTCATTTACCTTGTGTATCGCTATAAAATAGCTGGGAATTTGTTGTTATTTTTTCATCTTTACTATGCACACTAGCACAGCCATACATATTGAAAAAAAAAAAAAACGGTACAAAAACATAACTTCTAAACTAATTTTATCCATTTTTTGCTAATTACTTCTTTTCTTCCAGGTTTTGTCTATTGGCAATCAAATCCTTGTTAATGACAATGAATGGCATAATATCAACTTAACCCAAGACGAACGCAGCGCTATTTTGACAATAGACCAGTTGCCTCCGGCGAAGAGCGAAATTAACGGAACTAAGGCGTTCGATTTTTCTGGTATAGAATTTATTTATTCTTACCAAACTCCTTTAGAATTAATGTAACACTCTATTGAGACGTTGGAAATGGTGAGGTTTAATTAAAAAATTGCTAAAACTGTGCTGATAGAGTCCCTTCCTGCGTCCTATATCCCCTCAAAAAAAGAACTTTTTTCATGTAAGCTTATAGCAATACGTTGTTTGTGATTGCTTGTTTGTTTGGTTGGTTGTTTAAAGTGAGTGCGTGTTTGTGTTTTTTTTGTGTGTCAACTCATTCTGGTTTGAAGCAAATAAACGTAAAATAACAATAAGAGAAGCTAGAAAGTGAAACTATTTGTAGTCACCACAAAACCAACAAAAGATCTTTTTCAGGTGTATTTTATCTTGGTGGTGTTCCACGGTCGGTATTTGATGGTGTTGAATATCGTTCTGCTGTAGCCTCCCCAAAAGGTTTCCAGGGCTGTCTTGGTAACTTAATAGTTAATGATGAACTGATGGATGTAGCAGGAAAAGACAGAATATCATCAAGCGGAACCATATGGGATTATTGCAAAGGTTTGATTGCATTTTACAGTTTTTTTTTACAGGTCATTTTTTGAGATATTGCGCTCTTTGAATGTTTGTAACTGTACCGTTAACTAGTTTGCAGACATGATTTCGGTCGCATAAAAGTGTTATGTATTGCATCATATAGGTGGATTTTGTTTCGAAAAGCCCTTTATTAATTTTTTCAATTCTACTTTTGCTTCGTATTAAGTGCTCTGTGTTTTACTTTTAAAAATTATTATTTTCATTTTTAGTTTTAATAAGGACAAGTATGAATTGGGAAAGAATGCAAGACAATTTTTTCAACCCAAGTATTTACACGCTCTTGTAGAATTTGCGACGGCAGGGAACTGAACCTTCGCCCTTGCGAGTTTAAGTCCGATTCTTTACCGTTGCAGCACTTTTGGTGTCAAGATTTTTGTCGTTACAGCGCCCTCTAATGTTTGTACCGAGGATTCATGTTTGAATGGCGGAGTCTGTTTTTCGGAATGGAACGAGTACGTATGCGATTGCAGTCTAACGAAATTTGTTGGAAAGCAATGTCAAACACGTAAGAAGTTGCCATATTCTGTTTTCCTTGATTAAATAAATATAAGCTTACAGAAAAAGACCTGTATGGTAGTAAAGAGTGAGCATTGAACAATAGCGCAAGCATCTAGCCTCAACTTTGTTAAAGAGATACAGCTCGAAATCGGTTTTATCGAAGAAATGAGAACTACTTATGATAATAAACAGATGCCCCAACCTTGCTTCATTATTTCTTTCATCCGTGAAAATAGATTTTATCCGTTTGACTCCGTACCAAGGTAACCATGCGTTTCGAACTTTCATGACGTCAGAAAAGGATGACTTTGCAAAATTTTATGCAGAATAAAAGTAACTCAATGTTTGATAACATAATCGAATTCTTTTTTTTGTAATTATTGTGTTGTTTTTACAGATTGGAGTTCGGTGTCTAAAGGTGAGTTGTAACTATTTACTTTAAGGAAAAAGCTTACAAATTATTTTTCTATTCTTAATTAATATTAGTCGAATATAAACAATCATCTTTCATCCGACTTGCTTGCTTGATGCTGCGAAAGTCAGCGACAGGTGGTCCAAAAATTACGAGCTAAAGTTAATTAACCTATTCCGCAATAATTCGGACAAATAGGAAAAAGAATGAAGAAAACTCTGTCGAATCTTGAGCAATTATTGTAATTACATTTTATTTAGCAAGTTGCCTTGGCCAGAAGACTACGAAGAGATTGTTCGGTCTTCGAGTCAAACTGTCACCTGTTCACCTGTCTACTACTCACTGTGGATGGGGGCTTCACACTCTCCTTTTTCATGCTAAACGTCAAATAGAAAAGCTGTGATTTCAATTTTATTGTCTTTGGTTTGACCGGACCGGGAATCGAACCAAAGTCTACCGTTTCAATAGTAGATGCTTTGTCCTCTCGGTCACTAATCGGTTTAAAATTAATGAAATACTATTACGTACTTCTGGTGCTGTGCTGAGGCTTGTCGTTACAACATATCTCTGGCACTAGAGTCCAGCGAGATTTATCTCAGGAAATAAAAAATCACAACAATTAATGATGATCCATAAACTTTAACAAGTACAGTCGTTTGGCGTATTAAGAGCTGCAATCAGGTGTAGTCTCCTTTTAAATATTATACACCACGTTTCCAGTTAATGCTGAGCTATTGCATTAACGTTGTTAAAGGATCAGCGATCGTAATCGATAAAGAGTTTCTTTTTCCACATAAAGTGGCTAGATCTTCTTTCCAGCTCTTAGAGAAGCAGAAACACGCCTGCACTGATTCGAGAGCTGGCATGGATAGATTCACAGTGCTTTAAGCAGTTGTGGATGCTTGACAGGTTGCTGCAGTGCTTTTGAGCACTCCTACAACTTTTAGAAATTCCATAAAACCATAAAAACATCCAAAAATTTTTCTGCTTTACGTTTCTTTCAGTTGCTGATGAGGAGGAATAGTTGTCCGAAACAACACTGTCCAGCTTTCTAAACTGCGATAAACTATGCCTTTTGGTGTCAACTGGTATTCTGAAATCGGGCAGCATTTGATTGAGAGCGATAAATATAGGCCTACTATAATTTTTTTTGTTGCATCCTTCACAGATTTTTGATAATAGGCGAAGCAAAAGCGCATTTGAACCCTTTGAAGCTTGACGCCACATCACAAGCTTTTCAAATATTTAATCGCAATTTATCGTTAAAAAAATGATCGTTTTCAGAAGGAACTGCTTTCCTTTTTGGGCGCAAAAGTGGTTTAATTTTGTACAAGTGGGAGAATGTGTACCCCAGTCCGAGAACAGACAAGTTTAGTATCGGCTTCAGCACGTTCCAAACGAATACAGTGCTTTTCAAAGTTTTGGGAATGAAAATAAATGGCGTACAAAATTATTTGGAGCTGTTTATAGTAAGTTGCTGTTGCTTTACTTTTTTCGAATTTTCTGGTGTTACGCGATCAGTAAATTGGCTTATTAGTGTCTTATAATGTTAGTGAATAGAAATGTATGCACCTCTACATCAGTAGTTTAACTTGATTCTAATTGCATCAGATTTGATTTACAGTGCTTGTTGATCTTTTTAAGTAATTTTTTTTAACTTTTATTGATTTTAGTTTCGTCAAAATGATCGGCATAACTTTTCTTTATTTCTAGAAAAACGGACAACTTACTTTAAAATTCAATATTGGTTCTGATGACGTCATTCTATCTGATAAACGAAGCGTATCGGATGGGCAGTATCATTTTTGTGTGTTGAGACGTGATTGGATGAACGCAACCATGCGTGTCGATGACCGCCCGGAAATAAGAGTCGGTCAAGCAGGTAACAATAAGTACACACGAACCTAACCTGGCGTATATCAAAGGTTGGTCAAATTAATTTCACTTTTACCTTTGGAGCAGGAGGTAGCGAGTTAAATTCTCAGACTAGTAAAATCAGACGCAGTGTTGCTATTATATAGTCTGACACAGCTGAATACTACCATCTGTTACTCCACACTTCTCTAAATTAGAGAAACCCATTATTGCCGTGCACCTTTACCTTAAATAATCTATAAAAATTACTGTATGTGTTAGTAAGCCCTTAGACTACATGATCAACTAAACATTGTCAACTACTTATTTTTAACTGGATCTGGCATTCTAATAATCAGCCCAATCTGTATCGATAAGATGTCATCTATTAGTTTGTTGATTTGAATTACCCCGCTGTTTTCTGTGGTTGCTGAGAGCAGAGGTTCGGGAATTTCACATTCTAAAATCCCAGCGTTGAGCTGCGGAACCCAGGAGAAAAAATATTTCCGTACCACCTAAAGAGTGAGTATCCTATTAGGCCATAGCTATTTATATCAACTTTTAAAATTATATTATATAACTAATATACCACATTTACACTGTGTTAATGTTTGTTTTTTTGGTATGTTTGGTTTATTTTCTTTTCTTTATTAGATTGGTGATGGTCTTTGGGGGGACGAAATTGGTTTCTTATTTTTGTTCTGTATTTTTTTCATTTTGGCCGATTGTTGTACGTTAAATGAATTTTATATCACATTTGATGCGAGTGTTCTTTATTACAGAGAGAAAGAGCACGGTATTTAGTTCACAGTCTTTCATAATCGTCGCAGGAAATATCAATGAAACTTTTCTGACACCAAATTCGGTTCAAGATGTCTCACCTGAAGAAATGTTGAGAAACCTCATTAAGCCGTTTCACGGAAAATTGGTCGGATTTTTCTTCAACGACGTCAAAGTATTAGACTGGGCTGCAGAAGGTACAGACTTAATGGAACAGTATGCAAAAACACAGTTTTGAAACGTAATTGCTTTTCACCTCGTTTCGTCATAGATTGTAGGGCCCAATTAAGAGTCTGCTGAATCTAAGTGGAAGGGGCGCATACTGGGGGTCCAAAAAGAGCTTCGCGTCTTGAAATCTCAAACTAGGAATTTAGTGAGACTACAAAAGCTCTTTAGCAAATGCGCAGGGCTTCAAAATTGCGTAGCCCGCGCCAGTTTACCCATTGGTTAGTAAGGCTCTGATTGCCCAAGCTTTTGCATTCCGCCTAATTTAGCTCTATTCCCTCTCGACTTCTAAGTGAATGTTAAGTTTAATTGCAGTAAATTACACGTGCAACTGTTGCTGTATTAGCTAAGTTACCCTGACCAAAACTAGCAGGGAGCAAAGAAACGATGCCGTCTTTGCTGTAATCTAAAGTGTTTCCTAAATATCGTAATTAGAGCATCTGGCATCATGCATGTATTCGCTTTGCTTAATTGCTTATACTTGTGAATTTTGGAGTGCAGCTATAGAACTATAAAACCTTTTGATCCATTGTTTAGGAGATTTTAGAGTGAAAACCATTGGTGACGTTCAACTTCTTCGAGGGCCTATCGCCTCCCATCCAGCAGCTTCTCCCACCACTTCCAGCCCTGCAGCTACAGCTGCTGCTTTTACTACTTTTACTACAACAAAATCGTCGGATAAGGTAGAAGTGGAATATCTGCATCATTCTATCCACTTTTTTTGCGCGGGGCATATAGTTTTGCAGTCCAACTGGAATATTACATTATAAAAATGTAAAACCTCTCTTGACATGTTTTGATCTTTGTAATAATAGGGCTGGATGGTGTATACAAAAAATTGACATTCGAATTTTTCAACAAAAGTTTTGTATATTTTTAACTATAGGTTGAATTTAATGCCCAAATTTGTTTTCGAGTTATTTTGCAAACATATTTTGTGAATTTATATATTACAAAGTTTTCTGTATAAGATTTTCTTTACCCTATAGTTAGGATTAAATTCTGAAATACATATCAAGTCAGCAATTTTGTTGTTTTTCAGGTCGCTACAAATCGATCGAACTGTGAAGAGGATAAAGTTTGTTCCAAATCACCTGGCCCAGGTAAATTTTGTATCATTATCTATCGGAATAAAATGTCTCCGAAGAAACTATTTTACTGCAAATTTCATGTCAAAAGAAAAAAACCTAGAAAATAGTAACATCATCATCATAGCCATTAATAAAAAAGCATGGGCGGTTATGTTAATGTTAAATCCTGTTCTTACTTTGGTCTTAAATTTTAAGTAAAAATGAGCATCGTTTTTTCATAAAAATTTTTTCGAAAAAAGAGTGTATCCAAATTTTTTTTTTAATTTCCTCAAATTTTTTCAGAAACGTTTACCGGTTCTGCATCAATCAAGAATGTTCCTGATGAAAAGACAAACTTATCATCCATCGCCACTAGAGGGCTGATTTCAGGAGGAGCATCCCTTGGGGTCGTACTTATTATGTTTCTTTTTTACCGTTACCGGTACAGAACTTTGTGCTGCATAAAACGACGCAGAAACCAAAGAATTTTGTACGCCAACGGAAAGCACGTACTTGTTGGAGCCAACGGAACAATAGTTAAACATAATAATTATTCATCGTCACATAGGACAAGCAAGGAAATTTATGTCTAATGATGGCTAGCGTAGAAGCCTAAAATGTCCGGCTTGCGAAATGGTATCTGAATGATGCAAGGATAAAAAATCCAGATGCATACGCGAGACTACAATAAGGAAAATAGCGAAGAGATTTCGGAAATTGTATTTCAAAGATTAAGGGTATGGTCAGTCCATGAGAACGAAGACAAATTCATGAAATTTCCCTAATGCAAACGTGAAATACCTTGGAAATTTTCTGCACGAACAACTACGCTATACAACTATACCCTCTCTTAATCAGAATCCAGGCTGCGTGGCATTCCAACTAGCCAGGAACCTTTGGTTTTGAAGCAAATAATGATAAAAAGCAAGATCTGATGTATTTTGAGTGTGTACTGATTTTACTGATGTACCCAGCTGTGCAAAGAGGAGAGCTCGTACCCAGGGCAGAGAACGAAATAATTTTGCGAGAACTTGTGAGTGCGACCATGCAGGAATAACTCAGCGCCGTATGCAGTAAAAATTCGAGGACATCTGAGCTTATAATCGTGGGAATAAATTTGATGAGCTTACTACCTAAACTCTGGCCTACAAAAAAAGCTTGAAGGCAAATCAAATCTTTCATTATACTTGCTATATATTACGCCGAAGCGGTTAACGAGTGGTGGGGCCCATCTCTGCGCCGTTGCGCCTGCGGGTAGCACAGCTCCTTTCGAAGAAATTTCGCAGCGGTAGCAAGCCGTTGGCACTTCTGTGTCTGATTTGACGGCTCGAGTTTTGAACCTTAGACCTCCTGCTCAGAAACGAAGGCGTTACCGCTTGATAAACTTTAAGGCAAAATATTATCAAACTCTTGATGCTTTGGAGGAATTGCAACTACAGTACAAAGAGACTGTGATGGAGGCCCAATGCGACTGATAAAATTGGTAAACCAAGTAGGCTACATAACACAGTGCCCTGTTTCGTTTTGTTTCAAAAACAACCCCTTTTTGTGTATTAATCCTTTAAATGTTAAAACCTCAGCTGATCTGCCTCCCCCAACTCTGACCACCGTCAATTATGGTAAGCGTTTGAAAAATTAAAAAAAACTGTTGTTGGTTTATTTGCTTTTTATCAGATCTGTGATTTGGTCAGGTCGAGCATGGCATTGTTGCTAGGTACAAAAGTTTCCACAAATTATAATTTTTGTAGAAACATTAAGATTTGTTTTTTAACGAGAAAAAAGTTTTAATACAACCAAACTTTAAGACTTACAGCAATTTTTGAAGCTTTTGATGTTTTTCGTGGGCTGCGCGAACTGAATTACCTCATGTATATGAGATAAACTTTAGTTTTTCTCTCTCCTGAAAGTTGGAATTAGTTTTGAATCAGATTCCCCACCCGTCAAAACAACATAGAGCCGCCAGAATGTTTTTGCTGCGGTATATTTCATTGCGATATATTGCATTCAACATTTGTGCTAAATTTTGTACGAAACTAGCCGATTTTTGATACCAATGTTCTATGCGAATTTTGCTATAATTTTTTAGTAAACAAATACAGAAACAACTCACAGTGAATGGTTCCCATTAGAACCAAGCAGTTACGGTGGTCTAGATTGATGAAAGACTCGCAAACAAAACCGAAAAAAGGATGCTGTGCGTTGGTGTGGTTAGACAAACGCAAAGTGCTTGGCTCAAGCGTAATGAATGAATTAGCTGTAGGCCTACTGCACAGACTAAGTTCACAGATTTGATTCGGGTTGGATTTCGATTATTTTTTTTTTATTGTGATAATTTGATTTTATAATTATTAATCTTGACATTTTTTCAAAACTCGACAAAAAATCAATGCAACCCTGCGAATTTCATTTTTTGCCAAAATTTTGAAAAATATGTCCAACTTGGTCAACTTTGCGAAGAAATCAAAATTTGCCAATAATTGACCATGACAAATTGCCAAAAATCGATTGAGCGAGATTGCGATATTTTTACCAAAATTTGAAACTGCTCAAGATCAACCTTCGCATTTTTAATCGATAGCATGCTTCTGGCTTTAAAGGCTACCAGCGCGTAGGCCTAGGGAAGAGTCACCAGAATGGCGACTTCGTAAAACAAGCAATGCAAAAAAGTTATCCTCCCTCAGGATTCGAACCTGACCTTTGGATTATAGGCCCACTTTTTAGCATTGCTCCTTTTAAGTAGTCGCCGTTCTGGCGGCTGTTCCCTAGGCTTCCGCGCTGGTAGCCTTCAGGCCAGAAGCACGCAAAACGATTAAATATTAAAACTCTGGCCTGCAAACGTGAAAACATCGCTGTAAATTTTTATTAAAAATCAAAAAGAACCGACTTAAATTGCTTTTTCATGTTAAGTGTGTTGTAGACAGGTGAACAAGAGGCAACTTGACTCGAAGACCGAACAATCTCTTCGTAGTCTTCTGGCCAAGGCAACTTGCAAAATAAATGTGATTACAATTATTGCTCTCGATTCGACAGTTTTTTTCACTCTTTCTCCTTTTTGTAAGCTATCAAGTATTATTGGAATGGATTGTTTAACTTTGTCTCGTAATTTTTGAACCAACTGTCGCTGACTTTTGCAGCATCAAGCAAGTTGGATGAAAGATGATTGTTTATATTCGACCACTATTGATTAAGAATTGAAAAAGTAATTCGTAAGCTTTTTTCATAAAGTAAATAGTTACAACCAGTTTTTAAATTGTAGGGGGGACGCGTCCCCCATCGAGAGTTAGCGTCTTCCCATTGAGAGTTGGCGTCCCCCCATCGAGATTTAGCGTTCCCCCATCGAGATTTAGGTGCATCCCCATCGAGATTTGAGCGCTGGATGATCAGACGAAAAAGACCTACGAATTCCGGCTGAATATAGTACCCAATTCCGCGGGAAAAGTGATTTCGAAGGAGAAACACTTCAATTGTCGGCGAAGACTTTTTTTTTGGTCTTCACCTAATTTTGGCGAAAATCACTTCAATTTTCAGCGAAGACCTTTTTTTGGTCTTCATTCAATTCCGGCGATAGAATTAAGTAATCTTCAAAAAAGTACTTTCGCATGCCAAATGCGTTTGGTCAAGGCTGCAAAAGGGTCCCCATGCAAAATTTTACAATTTAATCCTGTAAGTTTGAAGTCGATTTTTTATTATGTTTTTGCAAAAAGATCTAGGTTTGAAAAAAAAACAAGGTTTACTATGGGAAATTTTTTAGTTTTTGGCAAACAATTCAAAACCAAGGAGTGTTAAATTCTTGTTATTTTTTGAATTTTAGGCAAAGTGCACCATAGGCAAATTTTGGCAAGAAATTCAAAATCAAGTTAATTCAAATTTCTGCCACTTTTCGAATTCTCAATAAGTGTAATATTCGTGTTAAAACGACGCGTACCAATGCAGTTCACCGGCTCGGTTGAACAACCTATCGAGCTACTCTCCGAATTGGCGTATTAATCCATACCAACTTATACTTCCACTTGTGGTAACGTTGGAGCTGACGCTACACAAGGTTAGATATGGGCAAATTTTCAAAGTTTGGCAAAAAATCATAGAGTTAGGTCAAATTAATGCCAATTTTTGAATTTTTGGCAAGGTCAACCATGGGCAAGTTTTTAATTTTTGGCAAACAATTCAAAATCTAAAACAGTCATATTTTTTGAATTTTGGGCAAGGTTTCAATTTTTGGCAAATAATTAAAAATGGGCCAATATTTAAATTTTGGCAAAAACTTTGAAATCAAATAAAGTCAAAATTTTGTCGATTTTCGAATTTCGGCAAGGTCAATTTTCGAATTTCGCCAAAATTTAAAGTAAAATAAAGTTAAATTTTGGTCAATTTTTAAATTTTTGGCACAAGCAAATTTTCAAAATTTAGCAAAAAATCAGAAATCGAGCAAAGTTAAATTTTTGTCAATTTTCGAAGTTTTAGCAAGATTAAACGAATCCATGGGCAAACTTCGGCAAGGTTAAGCTAACACATGGGAAAATTTTGGAACAAAGTTCAAAATCGAGTTACAGGTAATTCAAACTTTTGTGAAACTTCGAATTTTGGCAAGGCCAACCAACCATGGGCATATATTCAAATTTTGGCCAAAATTTCAAATTTAAATAACGTTAAAAAAGTCAGTTTTTGTATTTTTGGGCAAGGTTAACCATGGGCAAGCATTTAAATTTCGACAAATTTAAGGAATTAAGCTCAGTCGATTTATCGTCAATTTTTTACAGTTTGGAGGCACTAACACCATACGCAAATTTTCAGCTATTGACGAAAAATACAAATCGATTGAAATCAAATCTTTTGTGACTTTTTAGAATTTAAGACTGGGTCAGTTTTTGAATTTTGACAACTATGGGTAAATTTTACAATTAAACTCGAGTTACCGACGATCATAGTTACCTTCTGGGCCACGCGACCGACGACTCTAGTTAACTCGCGAGTAGGTGCGGATTCGTCCACTTGCGCCCCATCGCTTTTGGTGACAAAACGATGAAAAATAAAAAAAAATGCATTACGCAATGCTGCACTGAGGGACGTCTTTGCTGGAGACCTCTACTTCGCATACGCTTGTGCTCCATTCGGGGAAGAATAGTGAAGCAGCCCGCTGAATAGATCATAAGAGACGATTATGCGTCGACTAATGAGTAATCAATAGTAGCCGACTGTGCGATGGAATTTCCACTCTTTTGAGTGGTGTGAAAATATCCACTTTTTTTTGCTGGTCCTTCGACTAACATGGGGGTCTGTGTTGTAGTATGTCCGTTGGACCATGCTCTTATCCACAGCAGCCCGTTGGGTAGCTCAACCAAACCAGTTTCTTATGCGGTTAAACATCGCGTTTCATCGCTTTTCCATAGTGACGGCAGCAGCGTAGCCAGGGGGTATAGCCCATCCCCCCCCCCTCGGCCTGTCGACCAAAATAAGGAAAATACGTTTTTTGCTTTTTTGAGACTGTTTTTTGCACTTGAATGGACTCAAAAATGATTTAAAGCATCATTCGAAACAGTTGCTTACGGGGGCTACTTAGCAATTAAATTTGATCGCTTGTTGAGAAATGCTGAACAATGAACATAGGTTCCATCAAAGACTATACATTACAAGCTCAGGAATAGAAAGAGTAGTCTAATAAGCAACGCTCAAATCTCGTTCCATTAGCCCCGACCCCCAAAACAGTCCCTCCCATTGAAGATTCCTGGCTACGCGCCTGAGTGATGGCGATACATTTTCTGAAAAGTGGTTGACCGATTGGCGAATAACACTTTCAAAAGCCCCAGACATTTGCGTGCCTCTAGTCAAGATCCTAGACCTCCCCAATTTTTTCTGTGCGCTTAGCCCCCGGAAGGGATTAAGATAATGCTGCTCTGCAGCAATTTCACACGAACTGCAGCTAACTTTGGAGAACCGGTTGTAATTTTAGCCCGAAATGGGTCTCAAATCGGTAAAGAACTTTATTTGGAGTCCAAACCTTGAGCAATTTGTGCAACTGGCATTAATTTCTTTTAATTTGATTTCTACAAAATTTGAAGTTTGCCACTGGGGCCAAGTAAAACCAACCAGTCCCCTTCCATAACAACTCAAAAATAATGCAACTGAAGAACATGTTCAAAATAAGCAACTAGATCCATAGCAGTGTTTGCGCAAAATAAACAAAAAAGCAAACGAACGAAAGTACCAGTCGTGAGACAAAAAAGCACCTTTAAAAAGGATAATATCGACGCAACGTAACTGATCGTGTAGAAAGTGTTGAGTTTTGAACAACCCATGAGACGTTTAAAAAAGGTTGACAATATTTCAACGACAATGTGACAACGAAAAGGCAAGGCAATTGCAAAAATAAAGGCAACGGGAAAAATTAATGTTTATCATAAAGATTACGTTCTCGTTGCTGGCAAGCACTTTTTCCAAAACTGATGCGAAGTAAGCAAAAACATAGGATTCAAAACGCAATTCAATGAAAAAAATTGTTCAATTTAGTCCAAATTCTTCTCCAGCGCATCGTAGAAGCTATCTTTCTCAACGCTCCGTTCTTCGTCTGAACACAAAGAATGCAAAAGAAAAGACAAGTCAAAACTCAAGTCTTAAACTACTAGAGTAGCTAAGCTATGGAGCCGAAATAGGCAAATGTAAAAATGATTAAGCTTAACAAAAAATAGTCTAACATTGAAAAGAAAACGTTTATCGAATGGTTAGATCACACAACAAGTGAGAACACGCTACCTCTAGCTTCCTAAATCAGAAATTTTCTGTCGAGTATGGGATGAATTCTCGAGTCTATTTTTTATATTTGATTTATAATTTGCGATTAAAACATTGTCCAAGTCTAAAGATAGCACCATTGCCATTTTCTCGCCAAAAGTTCATGACAAGAACGATAAAATAAACATAAACTGCTACAAAAATTGTGAACTCGGTCACTCGAGTTCAATTCCTGATTGGGTCAACTCAAAATTGGTCCTCACATCATTCAAAATTAGTTTTAAAATTGGTATTCACAGCTTTCCTGGTTGACGTTCAGCATTGAAAGAGTGAAACTCCATCGTGTGTCGTAGACAGGCGGCAGTTTTACTGGAAAACCAAACGGTCTCTTCGCTGTCTCTTGACCAAGGCAACTTGATGATAAAGATGTAAACACAATTGCTACCAAAACGCACAGAAAATTACCTGTTTCTTCCTCCTTTGATTGAATCTCTTCAAATCCCACCCGAACATCCTTCAACTCTTTTGACAATTCCTTGCTGTCCTCAGTTGAAAATTTAACATTTTCTATATCTTGAGCGTTGTAAAAGGCATCATGGAACGAATCTGCTTCGTCGTAACTCGGTTCCTGTTCCGTGAAGTCAATTTTTCGAGTTGTGACATCTTGATTCGATTCCGTGTCACTTTCTTCGTCAGTATTTGAATTTCTATCTTGCTTAACATCGGTGTTGAAGACGTCACTTTCCGGTGATGTTTCCAGGCACGATTGGTCAACATCTAAACAGAGTTCAGACTGCTTTTGACTGGCTTCGGCTTCACGAAACTCCATTTCGTCTCCAGCCGATTCGGTGCGAAACTCAGCTGAAGCAACGGGCAAGCAAGAATGGACATCTCTGTCCAACGTATCCAAATCAGCCACGACTTCAGCCTGCTCTTTCTGATCTTCTGGAAGTGATTTTTGGTCATCTTCAGGATCCAAAAATTGATCATCCTCAATGTTTTCTTGCGAAGAATCCACTGGGGTAGGTAGCGAAGAAGCGTAATCTGGTACAAACTCAGCATCGGATGCGAGATCTGGTGTTTTATCACCCTCCGCTGATTTCAAAAGTTTTGGAACTTCTTCATATGAAACAGAAGTTTGGGAATCGACAGCACCATCCGAAAGCTCTTCTTCGGTTTCCACTTGCCCGGTTTTTAGCGATTCACCGGGTTGATACCCGCCTTTGGTAACAACAGAGGTAGGTTCGTTTTCTAAATCTTGTACCGCTTTTAAAACATGTTTCAGACTTCCTTCCATAGTTGTGTATGTAATTTCAACGCCACTGCTTTCAATATCCTCAACATCGGACATTTCACGGCTCACTTTCAAGTCAGTTAGAATTTCAGTGACCAGGGGTTCAAAGTTGTTATCTGCTGCAACAGCATCAGAAACCACATCCTGCTTCTCTTCTGTAAGATATTTCGGCGGAGTGTCAACAGTCTCTGAAACTGCTTCATCATCCATATCCTGCTCTTCAGTTGATGACGTAACAGCGACGTCACTGACTTTCACGCCTCCGGACTCGTTTAAAGATATTTTTTCACTCTCTAGACTTTGGTCAGGAGTACTGGTGACGTCATCCGGTTCTTCTGAGGCGTCAGCACGAACTCGGTCATCCTCAAAATGACTCAGAGGTTCAGCTACGTCATCAACAGAAATATTTCCATCAGCAGTATGAACTTTTGTATCTTCCAGCGCAAAGTCACATTCAGGAACAGATGGGTCTTTAACGATCTTCTCTTCCTCAGGTGATGGGTTTTGAGGCTCCAAATCTTGAGTTTCAGTCGAAGGTAGTGTCGTTTCAATGGAGGTAGGAATAGTGTCTGTAGGCTGTTCCGTTGCCGGTGGAGCACCAAACATAACAAAACCTGGCATCCTCTGAGTTCTCATCTCGCCTGATAATTGATGTTCGGAAACGTCCTTAATATCGACATCTTCTTGCAACGCAGATGTATACACAGAGCCCGAAAATTTGTCAGCTGATTCTTGGAGCTCGTTTCGAGCCGTGTCTTTTTCAGGCAAAGCCGGTTTGACTTTACTGCTAAAACACATAAGAAAAGTAGAAAATTATTCAACAAACTTAAATGCTATTCTAAGGAACACCAGAAACAAAATTATGGCGTTTACGAGCAACTAATATACAGCGTTTTGACGGGAGAAACATTCTCCAGTATTTTGCGACACCCTGACCATAGAGTTTTCCTTAATCTTTTTTCTCGTAAGCAACTTTTTTTGGGTTATAAAAAAAATTCGGAAAACTCATCTTTCTTGTAAATAAAATACACTCGTATATCAATCAAATTTGTCAAAAATCTATCATGGAGATATGTCAAAATAATCTAGCAATTTATACATAGTTACATACACATCTATAGTTTTAGTCTTATTTTTTCACTTTAATATATTTTGATAAAACTATGCTCAAGATAATCCATTTTTTCATTTTAGTGAGCCTTCTTTTCAAGTAACTCAAAAAAGTGTGGAGCTAGATTATACTTTGTTCTCATTTTGGGACTGCCGCTACTAAGATATTCAACAAATACAGAAAGATATTCCGCTTTCCCCTAAAAAGTTTTTGCAAACCCTGAATTTGTTCTTCAAGCCTGAATTTCCAAAAAAAGGAGGGTTTTACCAAAATCGGATAAGTCATGTAATGCTACTGGAAGGGTAAATATTATTTAAGTTTTTCTTTTTCCCCGAAAGTTCAGGCTGAGAAAACAGATGCAGACAGGGTTTCTAAACACTTTTTGTACGGGGTATCTCTTTGTATTTGTTGAATATCTTTGGAACCGCAGCCTTAAAAGTGAGAACAAAAGATTTTAAAAATTATACTTCAATTTTAGCTACTGTAAACTAACGAAATTGGATGGATGCTTCACCCCCTAATTAAGCATACCAAAATATACCTTTCAGTAGAGGCAGACTTTTCTGGTTCTAGAACGTTCTCGTCTTCTACTTCAAAGTTCGATTCAGGTTGTGAAAGTTTCATTTCGCTAGAGGAAAGATTGTTTTCTTCTGTTTCCGCACAAACTTCGGGTCCAGACATTTTCGGGTCCCTAAGGACAAGATCTTATTAAACAAGAAACCAGATACAAACAGTTTAAAACTCCTAGATAAAATAAAGTGGTAGTTTTGCAGTAATCCAGGGGCGTCTTACCTAAATTAACAAAATATTGCAAACCAGGCAGTTGGTCGAGCAGTAACGCGTTCGTCTCTGGAATGGGAGGTCTGAATTCAAATCAGACCCAGTGTTGCCAACAGCTCGCTACCGCTGCAACATTTCTTTGAATGACACGGAGAGATGGGCCCCGTAAACTCGTTACACATTTTGGCATAATACAGCAAGAATAATGAAAGATTTCATCAGAACAAAAAATTGGAACAAAAACTATTATGAATTGGTAAGAAAATATATACGTACAATGACATAAACCCCGGCATTCGTTCTGCAGCACCGCCACCAGAAGCAAAGGTTGGGAAAACGCCGTCTCCTGCAGATTCTGCTTCTACAAAGAAAAATATAAATACCATGAGGTCAATCCATAATCCATGCATCAAACAAAAAGTAGAGGCAGATTTTAAGCTGAATTTCACAAAACCATCTGTAGTTCCGTGAACCGTTAGCAACAGCCGACGGAGGCTTTATTTTACAGCACATGCTATCTGCATATGTCCAGACTGTTAGTGGTTAAACAAAGAATTCGGTAAATGTAAATTACGTAATGACGTTGAAAACTGGGGACAATGCCAACAACATACTTAAACAATCACAGCTGCAGAGACATCTGTTATATAGCAAAACCAAAAGTAGTCAAGTTCGAGCCAAAAGTGTACTTTTAAATTAGCAATTCGGTGCTGTGTGAAGCGGCCGAATATCATTAATGAGCAGAAGCAACCTGGACTAATGTACAGTGGCACAAAAATTTTCATCAAAAGAAAAAAAAATAACTTCTACAGCACCAATTAAAATTGTCAGCAAGGATGCAAAACTCGAAAATACAAAATTCCTATTCCACTGGGAAGTTAACCGTTTTAGCGTCGTACACTATCGTGGATTAACTTTGATCTACGGATCAGCACAATTTTACAAGTAAATTTTTGGACAAATTGCTATAATTATTAAGTTATTCAAAAAAATTCTGAACTTGCAAATTCAGGTTATTTTAATCTAATAATTCCAACGGTTAGAAGACAAAAAAAAGAAAAATGTCTATATCGATTTGCCGCAATATCCTGTTACAGTCGTTCAAACACGTTTACCTTGCAACAAATCTCTAGTATCATCAGAAGCAAACACACTGTCTGACATTTGAGAGAGTGATGATGATTCAACAAGCTTAAGTCTGAAACCAATCCCTTTCTTCCATGTGATATGCGGAAAACCAGGAACCTCCTTTTCAAGTGGAGTCTGATCTTTATCATAAGATACTGGTTTCTGAGAATTTAATAATTCAATATCTTTTTCTTCCTGTTCGTCAATATCTGCACCATCATCCTCCTCAACATTCTGTCAATAAAAAACTTGTGTAAGCTGACATTAGTAGGAAAACAGCGATAGCGCAGTGGTAGAGCGTTGCGTTAGTCCTGGAAAGGTTGAGGACCCCTGGTTCGATTCTCGAACTGGCAATGCTTCGTTGTGTCCTCGTGCAAGACACTTTATGCTTATTTTCCATTGGGGCTAAGCAGTCTACCAGTTGTGAAGGCAAAGCCTGACGAAAGACTTGCGAAAAGAACCCAAAAAAGTGACGTTACAAGACTGAATTAAATTCAGGAAAGATTTTAAAGGTTGGGAACAAGAGCTTTGAACATTTTGAAAAAAACAAAAAAAACTGACGAAAACCTGTAGGCTGGTTTTCTAATTTATAAGTTTAGTTAGCCTAATCCAGATCAGTTTTCTTACTAGTGATGTTGGATTGCATTCTATTGAAACACAGAGATAGATTTTCACCACCTTTCATTTTCAGTTACTTTATTACTTTGTTAAGCCACAGGTTTTCATTCTTGCATGTGAACCAGACACTCTGCATATGTCTAACCACATCAACACAGAGCTCCTTTTTTGGGCTCTGTTTGCAAGTAGTCTGGCTGGGCCACCGCAACAAGTAGATAGCTTGGTTCCAATGGGAAATAAGCGTGAAGTGTTTTCCCAAAGATACAACGAATTGCTAGTTGGGGAATCGAACCAGCATCAGCCGTCTTTTGAGAATTACTGACGCTTTACCATTGAGGCATCGTTGTCGCATGTCGCAACCAGTGAGCTATCGTCGTCACATGTCACAGGTAAATTTACACAAATGACTTAGTCAGCAGCAATGGCATTTTTAGAAACTAATCAGTTGGCAAAGTGAATAGAACATCTCGCACTCAAGAGGCTGACTCAGGTCCGATTCTGAGTAGACACATATTATAAACTTCAAAATATTTTTTAGATGTATTTTTCACTGGGTATTCATTATCAAAATATCGAATCAAATCTTTCATTGTACTCGCTGCATTACGCTGAAGCGTGTAACGAGTATACGGGGCCATCTCCAAGTCATCGCGCCGGGGCAACACAGCTCTTTTCAAACAAATGTTGCAGCGGTGGTGAACCATTGGCAACACTGTGTCCGATTTGACAAGCCTGACTATTGCACATCAGACATCCCGCTCCAGAGACGAACGTGTTACTGCTCGACCAAGGCAGAACCAAAAGCGACAGAAAGGTGCCAAATACTTGATGACTAAAATTACCTTTGCTGTCAAAAAACAAGTTTGAAAAAATTGAAACTGCCTTAGGCAACATTTTTAGACATTTGCCTACAACTACTCCGCAGGTCCTAAAAGTGAAAATCACCCAGTACCTGATCACTAGTATCCAAAGCAGAATCCTCGTCTCGTGTGACCTCCTCTCGATCCTCGTCACTCTCTGTTCTTGAGGGTGTAGTTTCATGAGGGAGTGTATAAGCTTGAGGTATCTGAGCACTTAGGCACGCCTTTGCAATTAGTTTTTCGTTTAGTTCAGTAAAGTTTTCTAGTTGTGTTTCAGCAAAGTTCTTTTCTATCAGCAAACTGCTAACCGATTTCTCATCAATCACAATGTTAACATTCCATTTTTGAATTGGACCAGCATATTCACACTTTTCAACAAACTCAACAAGTACTGCGTTTTTCGACTGTATCAATTCACTGAAAAATATATCTGCTTCTGTAGACCATTCGTCTTCCAGTGGTGATACACCATACAGTTGGCAGCAAACAATCAAGGGCGAATAGCTGTCCCATTCTTGAGAATAAGCAAAAACTTTGTCCATTGTGAGCGCATACTTGTATCCAACATCAATGTCGAGCAAAACAACTTCATCGTCATTTCGAGACATAACAACACCTCTTTTTACATTCCTTGTTTCACCCTCTTCATTAATGAATGCACAAAGTGTATTCGGTTTTATATTTTCTAATACAGAAAGCTGATCAATGCAAGTCTTTGGCAAAATATGGTCCGAGAAACTGTCAGGTTTCACGTAGAAGCAATCTGGAGATTCAACACATAATAAGGAAGACTTGTACATATCATCAGGAAATAATTCGACAATCTTTTCATCTTGTTCAGGAATTGATTCAAAAATGACAGGAGTGCCATTGTAGGGTACAGTGCTTTTGTCTAGTCGTGGCTTTTTGCACGGTGACGGAGTTGGCAAAAATGATGAAAAATGACGTTTTTTGTCATCGGTCGTAGCTGAAGCAGATTTGCTATTATAAGATTCAAGATTTTGAATTGCTGTTTCAACCAAAAGAAGTGTGGTATCAGGACTTTGATTCTCAGAAAGCATCTCCTTCAATTGCTTAAAAACAGCCATGTTATATCGCAAAATATCATCTGATTTCTCTAAGTGAGTCTGATCAAGAGATGAATCAGAAGATGTTTGCAGATGCATCGAAACGTCGCCGTCAGACAAAGAGACGCTCACTTCCCATTTTGAACTGCTTTGATCCAATCTTTTAAAGGTAATGAAAACGTTCTTACTTAGAACCTCCTTCGCAAATTTTTCATTGACATTCTCTAAGTTTGAAAGCTCAGCTGAATTGAACAGCTGACAATGGAAGATATTCAACTGACTCTCACATCCACTTTCGATCTTCTGAATTTCAGCAAGATCTTTTGCTAAGCAAGCACATTCATTTGTCATGATAATAAGGTCATCATCAGACTTGCTCATTTTGATTGAAACAGCGTTTTCCCATGTGCCATCAACAGTCTGTCTTACCAAAGTTGGAGTCATATTGACGTTAGATGAAATTGAACCAATTGCACTGTCAAGTTTTACATAAAAACTCTCTAGATCAGTGATGTACAAAATTTTCCCAAGCAGAATTGTGTTTGGTGGAACCATTTCTGAACTTGGAATCGCATCTTGTTCGGCAGACGACTGAACACTTTTAGTCGTGGTAGACATTGGTTGTTGTGAAGCCAAGATTGCAGGTGAAGGAGGCACAAAGTTGGGAAACTTCTTCTCGATCTCATAGATCATCTTTTCTGCTACGTGAACGCCATTTACCTTTAATGAAACCTCCCAGCTCTGTTCAACTTTTTGCAAAAACTGGACGCTTACCACTGCACCTTCCACTAAGTCAAAAAAGAACTCAATTGCTTCATCATAAATTTCGGGCGAAAGGGTTCCCAAGCCAATCAAACAACAACAAACGGCCTGAATAGAAAGTTTTGAAGAAGTTTGCGACATGGGCTTGATGAAATTCCAGTCTACTGTTGAAAAATTGCCATAATCAATGAAGAAAACAGTTGGTTTATCATCCAGTTTTGTAATCTGACCCCGATACCATTCGCTGTCATCTGGACTTTTAGCCACGCAGTACGTGCCAACTGAAAACGCTTCCGGACCACTGTTAAAGGCCTGGTTATTTTGAGCATCATTGCCGCAGTGACCGTACAATGCATTAAGATCATCCTCGGTTCCTACAATCTGGACGTAAAAGTTGTCGAAACTCTCAGCAAAACTTATGTAGCAATTCTTTTTCTCGCCTTCTGTGATGGTTAGAGTATTCAAATCAACAGATTCAAGCGTTTCAATTACTGGCTCTGGAATGAGATTCGTTTGTAGAGCTTCTTTTTCATCATCAAAACTGTCAGCAGCAAATTCATCTTTTTCTTGTGGTTCTGAAAAAGATTTGCTTTTCATATATTCTTTGTTCAGCAAAGTTTCATCAGGAAGTCTTAGCATTACTTCAAATATGCTGTCCTTCTCAGAGATCAATCTCGAAAAGGTAGCTTTAAGCTGAAGGGTGGCAACACGACTGTCAAAATCATCTATTTCAATTTTAGTCCATGCAGATGAATCATGATCGACCATGGCCACATAGCAATGAATAGCTTGGATGGGAAGGGTACAAAAACCAATTTTTGACTTGCGAATATCTGATAATGCTAGTGTTTCGGAATTGCCATAGTCAACAAACTGAACTTTCAAGTGGTCTGCATCAACGATTTCCTCAACTACTGCTCGATACCACGCATCATCATCAGCGTATTTAGCAACACAAGGAGAGCCTACAGGTTGAGAGTCTGAGGATGTAACATGGTCCTCCGACCGATCTTCATTATAATAGCTCTCAATGCTGTCCATCAGTGTGTCTAAATCATCGCAAAATTCAGATAGTTGACAGTAAACATGACCGGGGTTCTCAACGTGTGAAACATAAATGCTTCGACTGGCTTGGTTCAAAATGTCTTTCAGGATGGTATATTGTAAAGGAGGGTTCTCAGCTACATGACTGGACGTAAGATTGGTTGGATTCTGTGGCTCACAACCGGTAAGATAAGAATCCAAGGTCATTGATGCTTTTTCACCTTGGAGAACTCTTAACTCCACAACATTCTCATTTCCAAACTCTTTGGTCACAAAAGAAGCAAATATTGTGACATCTTCCGATTCTGATAGAGTTTCAAGTTTGCCAATTATTTTCAAAGGTGACAGAGCATCTGGAATTGTTGCAAGCTTGCACTTGATGGCAGATTGAGGATTTTTGGCATAATCTGAATTCAATTTGTATAGGTCATTTACTTTAACAATTGCAGTATTTCCAAAATCAACAAAACGAACCTCGTACTGATGAGAATCAGAGGGGTCATGATTAGCTTGAGTGTCAACAATCTCTGCTCTGTAGATCTGTTCATCAACATCAAAACGAGCCAAACAGAAAGAGTGCACCTTTGGCTTACCTTCAAGCAGTTGCAAAGTTTTATCTTGAGAAATTACTTGTTTTAGGTCGTCCATTTCATCAAAAGCTTCCATGGTCTGCAGATAAACTTCATTTTCAGACGCAACACTGCTGATAAAAACTTGCTTTTCATCCTTCCAAGGCACAGGAACATCAATTCGGAGATTTTTATCCATGTCTGCATTGTTAGTGCAAGGTGCTTGTGAATTCAAAGCAAGACCCATATCAACTAACTGTTTGGACAAGTCCATTTCGCCCTTGGTTAGTTTAACCGACCACACATTGGCATCTTTGTGCAAAAACTCAGCAGTTAGTTGGTCATTTTCAACGAGAAATTGAAACTCTTGTACAGCCTGGGAAGACCAGTCTTTGCCACTGCTAGATCTGATATTAGAAAGAGTACAAGAAACAGCCATTTTCGGCCATTTTCCCATCGTTATAGTAAGTTGCTTAACATCATATGCTTTCAGTACAGTGTCAGTCTCTCCAGTATCCACGTAAAACACTTCAACATCCTTTTCCTTAGCTGAGAGCACTTTAGCTCGGCACCACTTCATGTCTTTGCTGCGTCGTGCGCAGATAACGTCTCCAGGAAAAACTTCTTCTAGTTTGTAGTCAGAGTTTCTCATGGCAGTGTATATACCATCAACAGTGGAAATGCAGTTCAATCGCTCCTCATTTAATTTATCCAACCACAAGTAAAAGTTGTGCGGGTTTATACAATTTGCAAATGCAACACCCAGCACAGCCCCCTTTCGCAAGAAAAAAGAATCAGAAAGATTCGTAACTTTCTCGTGCTGAGTGGACTCATAAATTTCTTGATTGGTTTGAGAGGCAGGTGGAGAAGGTGTTTTTACTGGTTTTTGGGTCACTACATCGTTAATTCTGTTTCCATTGAGAAAAAGAT
Organism: Trididemnum nubilum; assembly: GCA_963965965.1. Taxonomy (NCBI): domain Eukaryota; kingdom Metazoa; phylum Chordata; class Ascidiacea; order Aplousobranchia; family Didemnidae; genus Trididemnum; species Trididemnum nubilum. Next base: position 11,499,469 of record OZ014474.1, on the reverse strand, counting down.
CAAGATGCAATTTTCCATTGGTGGAACCAATTACCACTCCATCAAACTCTTTCTCCAAAAGTTCAGTGTTCATGAGTGCAAGCGTTGTCTGCTGCTCTTGAGAAGACATAGAAGCAATGTCTACATCCTTAAAACTACATGGTAAGGCTTGAATAGGCAGTCGATAGAACTTTTCATTCGTAAACTTTTGCACATCAGACAATTGCACCAGGTCAGAATTACCATAATCAACAAATAACACTTTAACTCGGTCGTCGATGGCTGGTGCTACAATATGAGCTCGATACCACTTGTCTAAGTATTTTGCAAAGCACATGCAATCTAGGATCAATTCGTCTAATGTTACAGAAATAGAGTTGTTGTCACAATGTAGTTGTAATTCATCCATTAGATCATCAAGCTCAGGAAACTGCCGAGCAAGTTGGCAGTAGAAGAGATTGGGAGCTTCAACATGAGTCACATAGAAAATGTCTTCTTTGCCTTTAACTTCGCCCAAGTTGGAATAGATAAATGACTTTAGTTTCAATGGCAGAGCGACTTTGCCCATGATTGCTGCTTTATCGCCAAATCCTGTCGATACCAACTCATCAGCCAGGTTTCTCAATGGAGTGCGAACACTGCAGATAAAATAAGAGCTAAAATCACTACCAGCACAAGCATGAATAGTGCATGTCAAATTTCTGCTGTCAGATTCGAAGAAGTCAATGCAAAAATTAACTGCTTCTGCAGTCCAAGATCCGTTTTGAGGGGAAACAATACCTTGGAGGGTGCATCTCATTGCTTCAGGAGGAGCTTTCACAACAAACTGCATGTCTAAAGACTTTACCTCATCCATTGGACAGTTGACCATCCAACCGTAGTCAACAAGGCATATCCGCATATTTTCCAAATCACTGTAGTCGAGGACAGCCCCTCTACACCATTGCATTACTCGTTCAGAAAAAATAGCACAAGGCTGGCCCACATAGAAATCGTCTTCACAAATACGATCTCTAGCTTCATTTGCAAAGATGGCATTCACCTCTTTAGCCAACGCAGCATACTTTTGTCGATGTGAAACATCACTGATTTTTAAAAAGAAATCATCTGGTGAAGTAACTTCAGATGCTGCAACTTCTAATTCAGCACCTACCAAAGCAACTCCAGGACTCTGGTAAAATAGTTTTGGTTTCGGAATTTTAGCAGTACCTTGAATACCTTGGCCTATTCCATTTGGCTTGTGCCCTTTAAGGGTAAGATTAGCTCCTTCCATTGCATGAGCAGGGTCTAGCCATGTTGCATAGTCATGCTTTACCATATATGCACTGATATTTGTGGAGTTTCCATCTTTAATCAAATTGATGTCTACCACATAGGACGATCGATGCCTATCAACAAACTTGGCCAAAACAGATAAAGCATCCTTAAAGCAATGGTCCAGTTCTCGTGCAGCTTGATTAGTCCATTGTTTTCCGCAAGGCAAAATGTTAAAAAGCTTGCATTTGATTGCTTGAGGATCTGGCTGAGAAAATCTTTTGGAGAGCATTTTGATGTTCTTTTGCTTTACCTTTACTTCATTGCCAAAATCAATAAGCTGAACTTCAACAATATCTGCATATAAGCAGAGGATTCTTCCCCTATACCAAGTCTCCGCTTTTTGGTTTTTTACTTTAACTGCACAGAGCGAATCGTATTGGGGTTGGTGAAATGTGAGAACAGTTGAAGGCAGTTCGTTGTAGAACTTCTGCATTTCGTCGATAAGCCTAAACAACACTGTAGAATTTGACTGCAGTTGAAGCCAAATACAATCTGGATCCTCAACAAAACATACAGCAACATCAACAAAGGACTCATTTAGTGGAACCATTAAACTTGCATGTATTTTGGCAATATGTTCATGGCCATTATCAGCTCCGTCTCCATGAGCTAAATGGTCAGTTGGCTTTTGCAATGCATTAGATAACGAAAGTTCAACGAGCACATCTTTCTTGTCATACAGCTCAACAACATACAGATTATTGAGTTTATCATGATTAACAAACTTGGCCTTAAAGATGTTGTCAAGAAAAAACGAAGTAAATACAGTCGGATAAGTTTTGTAAATGTCCAGCAACTTTGCTCCTGTTAATTTAAAATTGAAGGCTTGACAAGGTAACTTATAAACCTGACTTGATATAATTTGACGTAATTTGTTTTGAGGATAGCTTTTGACAATTCCAACATCTACAAGCAGAACTGCAATAGTTTGGTTTGACAATGAAGAGACCACCTTTCCACGACACCACTGAGTAAAATCAGCATCATAAACAACGCATAATGTGCCAATTGAAGCAGCATTCAAACTTTCACTTTTATCCTTGTTATAAATCTGATTCAAGTCTGCGCAGAGTCTCTGGAGAGTTGCTTCACTTGAAATCAATCTGCCCCACACGTTTTCAGGTGACTCGATTCTCAAAATTTTTATTTTATCAACCAAATCAAGTTTAATCTTCTGTGGCTCGAAGTCAACTGGGGCTGAATCCTTTTTCAACAAAGGCGGAAATAGCACGTTGCCTTCTTGAAGAACTTTGACATAATAGGAGTTCTCAGAATCTGTTTTTCGTAAAAACTTTACCTCCACCATTTTTCCATACAGGTTTTTCAATAGTTCAATTTCTTCATCGCTTAACTGACGAGGAACAAAACATTCAATGGCTTGACAATGCAATGACATGAACTCTTTAGAGATCTTTCGTATAGATGTCATTGGACAAGAAGAACAGTTGCCATAATCAACATACATAACTTCACAAGAGTCATGGCTAACACTTTTTATCATCGCTCGATACCAATTATGATCTTGATCATACAGACAACAGCATGGCAAATCAACTGACACTTGAGGCAATGATAATGCACTATCACCATAATCACTTAATTCATCCATCAGTTTATCAAGTTTTGCAGCATCTTTAAGTAAAGACACATAAAATTTACCATCTGATTCAACATGAGCAATGCACACTTCATGTTGTGATCCTATATCCAATTCAACATATCCATATGTAAGTGGTTCTGATTCGCGTCTACGTTTGGCATAGCCTTTGGCTATTAAGGAAGTGCCTAGTTTTTCATCATCGCATTTCGCAGTGATGGAAAATTTAATGTTGCCATATCTAACATGTTCAATAATTTCACAAGCAAGTACTTTTCCAGTGGTATTCTGAATGAGAAAGTCTTGAAGATCTTTTGAAAACTTCTCATCGGATACAACAATATCATGCAGTTTACATTCAATAGCTTGGAATGGAAGTTGACGAAATCTAGGTGCAAGTTGAAATAGTGCAGTGACATCTTGTTGTTCTTTGTTGCCATAATCAAGAAAATAAACCACACACTTTTCGTTATATACATTCATCACTTGTGCTCGATAGAAATTTTGATCGCAACTGTACACTGCAGCTACAAGACAACCTGGTGCTAAATCCTTTGAGTCCAGTGCTATTCGATTCGGAGCATCTTTATAATAATCTGCCATCAGATCCATCATTTGGTCTAATAGTACAGAACTACCAACATCTTGAATAAATAAAGTGCCACGATGAGTTGCACTGCTTACATAAGCCTCAAATTTGTGTGCAACAAGAAAATCAGAATAAGGGTATTCACGCTTCTCAAAAATTGCCAAACCTTTTGTGACCAAAACATCGTTAATCATCGGGCAAAAAATTTCAATTCTCTTATCATTGACTCTTGAAACAGTAGCTTCAATCTCACTATACAGGAGGAGATCCAAAAGTGTCTTTGCTGCAGCTGATGTCCAAAGATTGGCAGACTCCAAAGGCTGCAGACTACCATCGAGCGATAACGCTGTTGCCAATGGTGGAATTTGATCAATTTTTAAAGGCAGCTCAAAAAAATCAGATTCATCAAACACCTGCAAAAAAATTTTTAGTGAAACAAGTGTAATTCTAAAAGCGATTTAAGAGAATCAGATGAATTTTCATAACACGAGAGAGTCCATTGTTAGGTGACAACCCCAATCAATTAATGGCACATTTTGGTTAGTTGGGATGCAGTTAAACGAGGACTAAAGGCAAAATCTATGGGGGTATATAAAGTTTGGAGAATTGTATTAGACTAGATTGGCATTGACTCCATTTTTTTTTGTCCCAGCCGTTAGATATACTCTACTTCAAACATGACGTTGGAGCCTCTCAAGTTATAAATTTTAATGATTTTCATTGGCAACCAACCCTGACGTTGATAGCCTTAGGTAGTTCTCAGTTCTAACCTAAAGCAAAGCTGCTTTAGGCTACTGCATATAGTCGTTTGCAGGGCACTAATCAGCTTGATCTTGTCAGCACAACAGATTCGAGCTGGTAAAAAGAGTATTGTTTGGTAGCCTAGCAATCTTGGTAAAAATCAAGTTGTTAGATACATTTCAGTCTACATCATAGCTTGGCCTAGCAAGAAGTTTTTCATTACTAGGCTACAAAGTGCAAACTCATCCTTATAATAAGACTACTAGCGCTTGAGTAGGCCTATTGTATCCAAGCCAAGTCAACTGACCATGACAAACTGAATGCAAACAAACTGAGCACGAAATAACGGTTTCATCACAGTGATTTTGTCACTGATTTAGTCACACTGATTTTGCCACGAAGTGAAGGTTCGGGCAAGATGGTCCTGGGGATAGTAAAATATTTTTATGATCACCTGTCTCAGCCAATCGGTGTAATTTGGTTCGCGGTCGGTTTGTCGGGGTCAATTGTCGTGGACCCATTGTATCTGCTCCTAGTATTTTGTGACCCTAGAATAAACTTTTTCATTTCAGTTGCTAACAATGGCCTACCACTCTAAGACCCCTACTAGCCTTACTTTTGCTTGTTCTTGGATAATTTTTACCTAGGCTACCATGCAGTCTACTCTTTTTCTATCTCAGATCTATTCCGCTGACAAGATCAAACTGATTAGTGCACAGCGAAACGACTCTATGCAGTAGACTAATAGAGGCGTTGCTCTAGGTTGATTCTGCCTTTAGTCCTCACTTAAATAATTACAAACACAATCCTGAATGGTCCAGGTTGCTTCAACAGAATTAACAGTAGTCAATGTTTGAAAGATAGGATATTTCAATGCCAGCTTGGAAATAATGAATTTGGTAGGCATGAGATTGAGGGCAAAATAACAAGAACCAGTATAATATAAAGCAATTGACATTTATCGACCATGTCTCTTTTTAATTACAAATGTTAAATTATTCTGCTGAGGATCTTCCACTGAACAGTGAACACTCTCTTGATGGCAACATTAATACCTACTACGCATTATAAAAATGTTGGAAATTCCAAAATAGCATATACAGGTAGTCATGGCAAATTTAAGCTAGTTATACATACTGCAAAATTCATGATAAATAGCAATAATCTGAATTCAAGAGCAGGACGCTGCAATGTGACCAGTTTGACAGGTGATTGTCAGTACTGATGCTTGTTGGGAAAAAACACAACCCTACTTGCGCTTCAATCTACCGTAATTTTTGAACTGGAGTATAAGACATAGCATCAATAAATAATTTTTTTTTTCACAAATAAGACGCACTAAAAGAAATAACTTAAAAAGCTCTAAAGAAATTAAACACAGCTCTACATCAAACAGAGAAAGAGAATGTAACATAATCCAATATAAGGTGCAGCTGAGTATGAGGAGCACACTCAATTTTTAAGAATTTTTGTGTACTTTATTTTTGTGCCTTACAGTACGAAAAAAAAAAATTCATCTACGAAAAACTGACACGATCTTTTTATTTTGGTTTGTACAAAAATAGAGAATCTAAAAAAATAAAAAAATATATAAGCAATTAAACAAAAAAAGATAAACCTCTAGTATTTCGCATCAAAACAACTGGAGTAAAAACAAGCCAGCACCAAACAGCCACCACAAAAAAACACCAAAAGTTGCAAGCCCGCTGCTACAAGTAAAACACATTTTACAATTTACTTGCAATTTACAATTTACTTGCAAATCAGTAGTTTGATCTACAGTATATATTGTTCTGCATAAACAAAACCACGTCAACCCCATTTTGTAATCCATTTACCTAAACTAGTAATAATTACCGTATTTATTCGAGTATAAGTCGCATTTTTTTGTACCAAAATAGCAACCAAAAAGTCACGTGCGACTTATACATGAATACCTGAAGTGCATTGCATGCCATACAAAATTTTTCTGAATTATTTCCTTGGTATCGATTTCTATGCAGTCGCCTTTCATTCGATCATATCACTCATTACCTTCCATGCAAGTAACGTTGCACTTTTAACACTGTCACCTTTTTTCACATACTATCACGTTTAGTTATCACCTATCCACACTAGTCACGTTGCATTGCATCACTTGCCACCCTCATCGGATGCTGATGAGGAAGTTCCAGAGGTAAACAGGGCTATTTGAAAACAGTGACAGCAGTGATGACTCGATGGTTTTTAATTTTTTGTTGTGTGATTGCAATGAATGAATGAATAATGTTTTAAAAAATTTTGTACTGTTTTTTATATCAAAAATGGTGGTGCGACTTATACACGCATGCGACTTATACTCGAATAAATACACTAAGTTCAATTCAAAGGTCACGTTCCAATTTAAGTCAATTAGCATACCGGTACCGGTACATTGTATACAATAAAACAAAATAACAAATTCATATTGGTGCTTAAATTAATCAAAGTACATACTTGGCAATTTCCATAGTCTATAAAACGGGCAACCCATTTTTTATCTGCTGCTTTTCTGATAATGCATGCTCGATACCATTGGTCATCTTCCACAAATTTGCATGCACACAGAGTTCCTGATAAAAGTTATAAAAATCATACTGGCAATATAACCACACAATGCACATAAAGGCACCACAAGTCCAAAGCAATGTTACCACTAAGCTGATTTTTGTCAGCAAATTTGCGATTTGTCAGGTCAAATGTAAATGATTTTTGGCAATATGATGAACATAGCCAGTGGCGAACCCAGGGGGGCGTTTCGGGCAAGCCAAGTCAACTGACCGCAACAAACTGACGGCGAACAAACTGACTGCGAAGCGACAATTTCATTACAGTGATTTTGTCACAAAGTCAAGGTTAGGGCAAGATGGCTCTGGGGATAGTAAAAATATATTTAGGATCGCCCTTTTCAGCCAATCGGCGTTGTCCATGGCAGTGTTCCCTCTAACTTTGTGGCTAATCGGCGAGTGCCCAAATTTTCTTGAAACAAGTGTGCCCAAAGCTCTAGAAAGACGATTAAGTGCCCTAAATTTCATACCAATCCAGTATTAAAGCACACAAAATGTCATATTTCCACAAATTAGTTGGATTTTCTAAAGCTAAGTTTACTATATTGCCAAAAAGTATTTGCCCTTGCTCCAACAAATTGCTGATTTGCTGAAAAAATTGGCTTAGTGGGAACACTGGTTCATGGTCAGTTTGCTCGCGGTCAGTTGGTTTGCGGTCAGCTTGTCGTGGACCTCGTATCGGGGGTCCAAACCCCTCCCTTTTGGAACTCAAAAAACAACATAAATTTGTTGATACAACGCAGTTTGTAACACTTTGCCATATTTACTTTTCACTAAATAATCACGTAAGTTGTTGTTGACCACCTAAAATGTTGTTTTAGGGCTGTAAGTTGATCCTGCAAGATAAGGTGTTGTTTTAGGGCTGTAATTTGATCCCGCAACATACTTACCAAGCAATTGAGATTTTTGCATTTGCTTCAATTACAATATTGCTTCTACAGTGTTTCAATTACACGATGGATATATTGTGAAACTTATGTGTATTTGTTATATCAATTGAATAATGGATAATACAGTATTATACCCAATCATAAACTTTTGAGCAGAATAGAGCTTGACACTAAAAAGAGACAGACGCCATTCAGTGAAAAAATTCGTCCTTGTGTAAAAAAAAATAACTAAGCCAAATGCACTTTTGCAAAAAAAAAAAGCAAACAAATCCACTGTTTGAAGATGAAAACCACGACAAAATTACCTTCAAACATTTGAGATTTTTATTCTGCAAACATAATCAGGAATTTAAAAGCAGCTTCTACTAGTGTCAGAGCTATCATTTCCAAATGATTTTTTCTACATTTTTGCATTAACCTTATGGTATTTTAGGTGATTTTGCAGCATCATACATCATAATAACCCAGTGTTTATTTCAATGCAATCAACCTCTATATATACCATCGCATTTTAGTTTTTCTTCCTTTCAACATATATTCATGAAGAGAGCTGGATGAAAACGCTATCTAAAACAGCCTTTTTTAAGACTACCCATTACTCAAAGAGTGGAAATTATAGCTCCAACGCTAATGAAAGCCATTTTGAAATTCTGTGCCACTAACAAGCTTTTTAAATCTAAAAACGCATTGATTTAAAAAAATTTAATCCAAATTTGCGATCTCTCAGCATTTGAACATATTTTGGACTTGACCAGCAAGAGTGCAGAGGCTGATTGGACTGAGCAAGATAAATCCTTCAAATTGCTCTAAAAATGTTCAAAATGTCATCCAAATGGCACTAAATTGTTTTGTTTTTTTTCTGAAAAATTGCAAGAATTTCCCAGTGGCTGGGGGCTTCGCTCCCAGGCCCTATCTTAAGTAATTTAGCTTTTTCTAATTGCTCTGAAAACGTTCAAAATGTCATCCAAATGGCATTAAAATAGATTTTTTTCTGAAAAATTGCAAGAATTGCCCAATGGCTGGGGGCTTTTCCCCCAGGCCTCTATCTTAGGAATTTAGCTTTTTCTAATTGCTCTAAAAATGTGCAAAACGTCATCCATGTTGACATTGCAATGGCTACATTTTTCTGAAAAATTGCAGGAATTGCCTAGCAGCTGGGGGCTTTGCCCCCATGCCCCCCGTAGGGGTAAATTGTTATCTTGCACACAATCTTCACAACCAACAACTTTCAAAATCGTTATTACAAGGTTTTTGAATAAACAAATGTTGTATCAATGCAACTATTACAGCGAAACCCTGTTTGACAATAACTAAAATAACTACAATTGTTTACTAGTTGCTTTTTGGAAAATTTACCCCCCCCCTCCTTTAAAAATTTCTGGGTGCGCTCCTGAACATAGCTTCCAAGAAGTCAAAAAATTTGTGGAAATATGACTTTTAAAATACTTATATACCGCATTTATTCGAGTATAAGTCGCATTTTTTTGTACCAAAATAGCAACCAAAAAGTCACGTGCGACTTATACATGAATACCTGAAGTGCATTGCATGCCATACAAAATTTTTCTGAATTATTTCCTTGGTATCGATTTCTGTGCAGTTGTCTTTCATTCGATCATATCACTCATTACCTTCCATGCAAGTAACGTTGCACTTTTAACGCTGTCACCTTTTTTCACATACTATCACGTTTAGTTATCACCTATCCACACTAGTCACGTTGCATTGCATCACTTGCCACCCTCATCGGATGCTGATGAGGAAGTTCCAGAGGTAAACAGGGCTATTTGAAAACAGTGACAGCAGTGATGACTCGATGGTTTTTAATTTTTTGTTGTGTGATTGCAATGAATGAATGAATAATGTTTAAAAAAATTTTGTACTGTTTTTTATGTCAAAAATGGGGGTGCGACTTATACACGCATGCGACTTATACTCGAATAAATACGGTAATGGATTGGTGCAAAAGTTAGGGCACATAGACAAATTTTTACAGCTTTGAGCAAATTTTTTTTTAACATTTGGGCATTCAGCAGCTACCCAAAAAGATAGAGAAAACACAGGACCAAAGGTTAATTATATACTTTAAGTTGGAAATTAAAGATAATGCATCACAACTAAATTAACAAATGCAAGAGTTAACCAAATTTCAGGGCAAAATATTGGATAGATTGTAAGTAGGTAAATTGCCTAGTTGATTCTAGGACTATTATTTTGTGACATTTAAAAATTCAACCAAATTTTTCAATGAAGTTCAATGGTGTTAAACAGCACACAGTACATTATTTTTTGCTGGTGAAGTTCATTCCTCTCCAACTTTTGCCTTTAAACCAGACTTGAAATCAAACCAGCTTACCAGAACCTCGTCATGAATAGTGACGTTTTATTTCACGAAGCAGGACATCCTGACGCGAGACTTTTCACCCGGGAATTCTGATGCCATTATCATCCTGACATTAGGGTTAGGGCTAGGGTTAGGGAGAGTGTTAGGGCTAGAGTCAGGCCGTCAGGATGTCCCTGGCCTCAACAATACCGAAGTGAATTTTCTCGCATCAGGTCGGTCGCGTCAGGATGTCGCAGACCCTTATTTCAGGGGTGGCCAACCAGTAAGAGAGAAAGAGCAACATTTCTTACTGCGTTAGAGCAAAGTGCCATTATGATATCATACTTAAACGTACACCTTAACATAACCTCAAAATCCACATGTACCGGTAAACAAAAAATACTACAAAATTAAACTATTTGCACTGCTCTGCAAAATGCAACTTGGGTTGCTCTACCATTTCGAGAAAATTAAGTTTTGGTGCACAATTAGACAAATTTTTTCGATCATGTATTCCTGAGAAAAAATTGATTTTTTTATTGTAATCATTACAATTGCAACATAAAAATGATCAATGGTGCCTCTTTGCAACATATTCTGCATTTTCAACCGCTACTATCTCAAAAACTACACCAGCTGAAATGCCAAAATCTTTTGCAAAATATAAAAGAATAAAAACCAATAACATAATGAAATTAAAACATTGTAAAATTTTGGATATAGCTTTCTTGCAACACAGGGTGGAAAAAACAAGACCTGTAAAAAGAGCAGCACAGCTCAAAGAGCCACAGGTTCGTCTCCACTGCTCTATTCAATAGAACAACTAATCATTAGATTATGCTTAGCTTCTAATTGGATTTTAAAAGGAATGTGCCGCTTAATCTGCAACTGAATCAATATCGACAATCGCTAATTTTTTCCAATCAGATCGTTTTATGTTTTATTTTTTACCAGCCATGAATACTTTTGTTACAAAAGCGTTCAATGGCTTCTCCATCATGCAAGTGAACTGAAATATTTACTTGTTCGAGGAAATATCAACTTGGTCGAAACAAATAATCATAGTAAAATTTGAGGTTGTTGAATTTTGAAAATGCACCAAAATACTTCATAGCCAAATCACTGAACTTGTATAAAGCACAAACTGTACTGGTATGCTCGTACCATATTTTGAGAAAATCATGTGTTTATGTGCAATTGTTAACTTAATGTGACATAATAGCTATCTTTTTTTTTCAATCAAACAATATGCAAAAAATTGATTTTTTTGTTATAATTATTTCAATTGTCATGTTAACAATGATTCACGTCGCCTTTTTGCTGCAAACACATTTTCAATCGCAATATCTAGGAACGTACACCAGCTGCTTGAAAGCTATACTATCTGGAAAAAGATAATGGAGCTAAAGGTCTTTGAAAAACTAAAACAGCAAAATTTGTCTTCTTGCAGGTAAGGGTAGTACCTGCAAAAGTTGCAATATTTGAAAGAGTTGTTAACATGGCAAGCGTGCAAAAATTTTTTGTAGGAAAAAATGTACCATTTTGCGCTAAAAAATTTGCAAAGCACATCTACGTATCAAATGAAAGTGCATGAGATTAAGAACACAAGAGTTAATTGCAATTAAACTAAATATCAATTGTGGTGATTGTGCTAAAACAAAGCAGGTAAAAGCTTTGTTGTATTTGCATTTTATTTTATTGCACCAAAAGCACTAATTTGTGTATCTAAATAATCTTGTTTGATGTTGTTTACTTCATTTGCAGTATTTTGTCAACTTTACCAAATATAGAAGCCAGAAAATAACTTGCCCGAGGCAATTTCAGCTTGGGTTAACTTTGAACTCTGTCAAAGAATCGGCATCAGCATTTTAATAAGAACCGACAAAAATTTTGGCACCAGTTCATCTGTACTATTCATGTAATCATTTGTAAATTACAAATCATTTTAAACATTGAACATAAATTGACGTCCTTTTAGAATTTAAAAATACTGGGAATACTCAAAACAGCTTAAAGCTTTTTCATATTTTCTTTAACCAAATTAATCTCTTACCTATTCTGATATCAATAAGAGGATGTGCATTTGGACTTTCACTATCAAGTTTAAAGGTAATGTCATTCAACACCTCTTCAGTTTCTGTTCCGCCTGACTGAACCCAGAAAGTCAACTCTCCTTCTGCAAAAATTAACTTCATAAATGTAGCAGTAACATTATTAAGTACTGTCAGGCACTATACATGTGAACTGTGAACACTCAAGATTTCCAAAATTTTCAAACAAATACAGTAACAGCCAGCAAAAGCAAGCAATCTTATGCCCTTTAATGTTCGATTTAAACACTACACACCGTGGAAACAGGTCCAGGAGCATCCAAAACTCTTTAAGATTATTATACGACCTTGGCTTATTGTAAAACTAAAGTTTCTTCATTTCACAATTATTTAAGCGAAAAGACCATTTAATTCAATATTTTTGAATTTCTAGAAACTGAACATTATGACTGTGTTTGATGGGCCAATCCATCAGTGCTTTTTAGTTTTTTTTTCATGTTTTTTACGACCATTTACTCATCACAGAGTAGCATTATAGTTTTTGTTGTAGTGATGTACAAACCAGAAGATCACTATGCCACAGTATTTTGCTGCCAAGCAGTCCCAGGTCAAGATTAATTTACATTTAAAACGCTTCAATGCGTGTATTTCTTTTCAACAGTAGGCTAGTATTTACAGCAGATATTACAGTAATTAAAACAAACTAACACTGAATTATCAAGTTCGGTGATAATCTTGTTTAAGGGATTAATATTGCAATAATTTATAGAAAACAATCACATGCACTACCTGAAAAACCAACATCAGTTAGTACGGAATTGAAAGTTTCTCCTATTTTGAAAGTTTGCGATTCCAGTACATGGTCCATCATAATTTTAAACCATGGATTTCAAATACGAAATGTTCAAAACATTGCTTTAAATTATTATACGTGAGCAGCAAAACATATTCCTGATCTAAAAAGTGTACTAATTTTTAATCATCCTAAGAAATCGAAGCACAAACTAAAACTAAACATTATCGTAATGGCAATGCCATTCTTTGGCTGATGACCTAGCAATGCTGTCACTTTTGGTCAGGGGATTAGGTATGGTACGGAAAGATTTTCCATACTCTGTACTTCAAAGAAATATCATACCATAATTCCGTACTTTACCAAAATACCGTACCTAACTATAGGGTATGGAATTTTTTCTGTACCAAATACCATACCTTTCTGTGCTAATGAATTTACAGAATATATCCACCTACACAATAGCAAATGAGAGGTTTTACTACAAGACAATTTTAATTTCTCCTCAAAAAATTGGGGCACTCATCCAACTAGTTATGGTACTCAGCAGTGTTCCCACTAAGCTGATTTTTTTCGGCGAATCAGCAATTTGTTGGAGCAAGGGCAAATATTTTTTGGCAATATAGTAAACAAAGCTTTAGAAAATTTTACAAATTTGTGGAAATATGACATTAGGTATACTTTAATACTGGATTGATACAAACTTAGGGCACATAAACGTCTTTTTAGAGCTTTGGGCACAATTGTTTTAAGATAATTTGGGTACTCGCCGACTAGCCTTAAAGTTAGAGGGAACACGGGTACTCAGTATTAACATTAAATGATTAAAGTGAATGACATCAGCTCGATGACAATAATATACATCATAATGTCGCTCAATCCTCTGCAATTCAAAGCAGCAAGGGTTTTGTTGTTATCTACTAATCTCAATTATTGCGCTTCCATATCCTACTACTGGCTAAACTGTTAGCCGCTTTTATGACATCATTTCAATAAATAAACTAAAAGCTTTGTCTCATAAATGTCATAAAACTTAGCCTTTAGTGGGGCATGGAACCCTGGAAAATAAGCACAAATTGTAAAATAATTAAGTAAAAGCTCAATCATAAATAGTAGAACTTATTTTCCACAAAACAATTCAAAACAGCTATAATATATCGTCAACTTATTATCCGAAAATCCGCAGTTTGCAAAACACCAATTAACAAACAAACAAATTGAAAAGAAAATTTTTTCTGTTTTTAATATAGATAAAAATATGCCAACATTGCCAAGCAAAAGGTTTACGTATCGCATCGCCAAAACATTATTGCCTCGATTAAGTCATCTTTTAGTCCAACACATCTTGTACTTAAACACGTCAAAGTTGTTTCCGCACTGGCTTGAGTCAGCATGGAAAGATTTTTCAGTAATGATTTTTCAGTAATGAAATTCAACTAACTGCAAGCAGACCTTGTTTTCTCTTACGGCATACGTGCGTTTAAACCGAAAGCCTTTTGACGGCAAACACTACTTTTCAAGGTGAACACAATAAAACAAAAATGCTTCAATAAAATCTTTCATCATACTCGCTGTATGACACCAAAGCATGTAACGAGTCTGCGAGGCCATCTCTGCGTCACTGCACCCAGGCAACACAGGCTTCTTTCAAAAAAATGCCACAGTGGTGGAGAATCATTGGCAACACTGTGTCTGATTTAACTGGACCGAGATTTGAACCTCAGACCACCTGCTCTGAAGACGAATGTGTCATTAATCAACTCTTTGAATATTTCTTGACGAGAAAAACATAAAGTACCAAGCAGCTGAAGTAATCTCGCTGGCGCAACTGCTGAAGTGACAACTACACTCCTCAAATCATTGACTAAAATCATTAACCCAACAATGAAAATCACATTCCCAAAAATATTCTCCAAGGAAATTCAGTACAGAACAGATGACCAATCAGCAGTGGCGCACCCAGGGGGGGTCGAACACTCCCCCCTCCTTTTGGAACTCAAAAAACAACATAATTTTGTTGATATAACGCAGTTTGTAACACTTTGCCATATTCACTTTTCAGTAATTCATCACTTAAGTTGTTGTTAATCACTTAACCCGAATCTGCCCAGCGCTGTATAGTAGAACAATACTTCTGAAAAATAATTGTTGCTTCAAGCACTGCAAATACAGCAATTGTGTTAATCTTATTAGCAAACAATGTCTTTGTCACCAATAATGAAGTCACAGTGTTTTGGTCAATTTAAAGTGATCACTGAATCATTCAAAGTAGAACTTCGTTTTCAAAGTGAAAAAAATGGCGGAAAATGAAAGGTAAGTTTATGATTTGTTTTATTTTTCATATTTGAACTGATGTTAGTAATGAAATTTTGCTAAAACACAAAGATAATGCTTCTACCTAAAAATTGTTGAAACTGAAACATATGATACTAGTAAATATTTGATGCAGCAACGCTACATTTTGTCTGTGCCACATGTGCTACACTGGGCACTATCAAGTACTTCAAAAATGACTTGCTTATTTTTTGCAGATTTTATACAACTCACGATATAATATCGATGCTAGAAGATGAAAACGTGGCCGCAAATATTTTTATCGAACCAAATGGTGGTGATGTTACGGATGAAGACTCGGGGGAGGAAGATGGGGGTGGATTTTTGAACAACCTATCAGGAAAACAACTCAACGCTCCGGCTGAACTAGTCATTTCTAGCCAAAGATACAGTTTGATTGGTGCATCCGCTCATTCACTAGAAACGCCCAGCTGTTCAGATTCGCATACGAATATTTCCGACAGCATCCCTCATCAACATGAAAACGAAGAGCCTAAAGAGAATAGCTACCAAATCCCCAAATGGAGAAAAAATACTTTTCCGGAAATAAATGTGGTATTTCCGGAAGCAGATTACTCAAAATATAGAGATTTTTCTCCAGCTGAACTGTTTGAATTATTTTTTGACAATGAGTTATTTGAGTTAGTGGTTCAACAGTCTATTCTGTATGCGCATAGCAAAGGAGAAACAAATTTTTTTGTCACGAAAAACGAGATAAAAGTTTTTTTAGGAACACTGATGGTATCTGGATTATGCCCTGCTCCGTCTCGGAGGCTCTATTGGAAAATAGATTCAGTTTGCCAAAACAATTTTGCAAGCAATGCAATGAGGCGAAATAGATTTGAAAAAATTATGCAATATTTTCACTTTGCCGACAATTCAACATTGAATGAAAGCTCTGATAAATACGCCAAAATTCGACCATTTGCAAAACTACTACTTACAAGATTTGGACAACATTTTCAACCGGAAGAAAATTTATCTCATGACGAGGCTATGATAGAATACTTTGGAAGGCACGGATGCAAGCAGTGCATTCGAGGAAAACCTATTCGATTCGGTTACAAGGTTTGGTGTTTGAATACTTCTGAAGGATATTTGGCAAGCTTTGATTAGTACCAAGGGAAGACGTATGAAGGAAATAAAGAAAATGAAGAGTTGTTTGGAAAGTGCGGGGCAACTGTTTTAAAAAATCTAGACTCTCTTCCTGCTAATAAGCAAAAATTACCATTTAAGCTCTATTTCGATAATTTGTTTACATCATTGCAGTTGCTACAACATCTGAAATGTTCTGGGTATGGTGCAACTGGTACCTTGCGAGAAAATCGTGGTAAAAAATGCCCTTTGACCCCTGTTAACAACATGAAAAAGTTGCCCAGAGGCCCTGCGGAATACGTGACGGACACTGCAAACCAAATTGTTGTATGTAGATGGATGGATAACTCTGTCGTCACCATTGCGTCTACTTGTCATACGAACCAGAATTCAAGTAAGGTGTTCCGTTATTCTCAAAAAGAAAAGAAACGGATTCAAATTGACTGTCCAGAAGTGATCAAAAAGTATAACAAGCATATGGGGGGGACTGACCGACAAGATCAAAATATTGCAAAATATCGCATATCGTTTCGGGGTAAAAAATGGAACTGGTGCATTTTTACGTGGCTTTTGGATATATCAATTCAAAATGCTTGGATCCTTCACAAAAAATGTGGAGGAAGCATGCCTCAATTTGATTTCAAATAATACATAGCTTTATCTTATTTGCAACGATACAGTACCCCTCCGCAACTACCAGGGCCTTCAATGTCCAAAGCGTAAAAGGGTTATAGATGATGTTCGTTACGACGGTTTCAAACATTATCTCGTGGAAATTCCAAAACGAAGGCGATGTGCAGGGGAATTTTGTTCAAAACGGCCCTTTACGCAATGCTGTAAATGTGACGTAGGTCTTTGTGTAGAATGCAACTTGGACTATCACACAAAATAACAAAATGCTAATTTTTGAAGAGTCACAAACTCTGCTGTTTGATTTATTGTTGGTTTGTTTTGTTGTTTATTCAGTTTGTTGTTTGTTACACTAACTTTTGATGTTTCTGCAAATACAGCGTAAGATTTCAACCAACGTTGAGTGGTTTATTTGGTTAATGATATTAGTTTGCTTCTTATACTTGGTACGCCTAAGCACATCGCAAGTTGTTAGTTTTATAAACACGAAGAAATGATACATGTTGCAACGAAAAATGTCATTCTACTTTCACCAATAATAAAGTTTATTTATTATGACGTCATAATAAGTAAAAAGTGGTAAAGGTAATGATGCCCCATTGCCTCTCTCTTATCTCTTTCACTGAAACGGGATAAACCACTGCAACAGAAATATGCATGCAAGTATTCAAGTTGAGTTATAATAATTATTATCAAATCAAAACAACGCTAAAAAAAACAATTAACGTAAATCACTTATGCCCAGCGTGCCAAATATGGCACACCAAATATGGGGAGTTACAAAAATGGGGGCTCAAAAAAAATCGCATCATGAGTTTAAACTGACCAAATTCAATAAATATATTAGAAAGAAAAGTCATTTTTACAAAAAAATAATTCTGGGCAGATAAGGGTTAAGATGTTGTTTTAGGGCTGTAACTTGATCCTGCATGATAAGGTGTTGTTTTAGGGCTGTAATTGATCTTGCAAGATATTTACCAAGCAATTGAGATTTTTGCATTTGTTTGAATTACAATATTGCTTCTACATGTTTCAACTTCCAGACTAATATATCTATTGAATAATGGATATCATACCCAATCATAAACTTCTGAGGAGAACAGCACTAGACACTAAAAAGAAACCAACGCCATTTAGTAAAAAAGTCATCTGTGAGTAAAAAAAAAACTACTAAACCAAATGCACTTTTGCAAAAAAAAGCAAACAAATCCGCTGTTTGAAGACAAAAACCCCAACAAAATTACATTCAACATTGAGATTTTTATTCTGCAAAGTTATTCAGGAATTTAAAAGCAGCTTTTAATACCATCAGGGCTGTCATTTCCAAATGATTTTTTCTATATTTTTGCATTAACCTTATAGTATTTTAAGGGATTTTGCAGCAGCATACCTCCTAATAACAACCCATTGTCTATTTCTGTGTAATCGACCTCTATTCATACCACTGCATTTTAGTTGTTCTTCATTTCAGCGTAGATTCATGAAGGGAGCTGGATGAAAACGTAAATCTAAAACAGCCTTTTTCAAGACTATCCATCACTCAAAGAGTGGAAACTATAGCTCCAATGCTAATGAAAGCTATTTTGAAATTCTATGCCACAAACAAGCTTTTTGAATTTAAAAACGTATTGATTGAAAAAATTTGAGCCAAATTTGCGATCTTTCAGCATTTAAACATATTTTGGACTGGACCAGAAAGTGTGCGGGGGCTGATTGAACTGAACAACATAAATTCTTACAAACTCTTCCAAAGCTTAGTACTTTAGCTTTTTCTAATTGCTCTAAAAATGTTCAAAACGTCATCCATATGACATTAAAATGGATTTTTTTTTCTGAAAAATTGCACGAATTGCTCAGCGGCTAGAGCCTTCGCCCCCAGGCCCCCATCTTAGTATTTTAGCTTTTTCTAATTGCTCTAAAAATGTGCAAAACGTCATCCAAATGGCATTAAAATGACTATATTTTTCTGAAAAATTGCAATTGCCCAGCGGCTGAGGCATCGCCCCCAAGCCCCCATAGGGGTAAATTGTTATCCTGCTCGCAATCTTCACAACCAACAACTTTCTAAATCATTATTACAAGGTTTTTAAATAAGCAGATGTTGTAACGATGCAACTATTATTGCATAACCATGTTTGACTGTAACTAAATTAACTACAATTGGGTACTGGTTGCTTTTTGAAAAATTCAAAACCCCCCCTTCAAAAATTTCTGGGTGAGCTCCTGCCAATCAGGATAACTAAATCCCGAAAATAAAACTGCTCTCTCGGCACTATTCCAGTTTCCCACTGCGACTGAAATTCTATTTATAATAGCATTTGCATTTTAAAATATTGCAACTACATGCTCCACCGGAATAACATAATCTTACTGGGCTTTTCAATGTACAATAGTTAATAATCCAGTCTACATATGATCTACAGGCGCCATATTATTATCAGATACTTCTTCATTCCGCATGCCTACTGCTTGCACAAACGTCTACCTGATCAAATCATGGTACTACTGTTATAAATAGTCTTGCTTCGTCTTCGAAATACAATTATTGTAAGTTTGTTTCATCACAAAGCTTCAGTTGAAACTCTGAAAGATCGCAATTCAAAACACATTGGTTACATCATAAAATTATACAAACTTTATGTAAAAAAAAAACTCCAGTAGGGTCAAATTTGTACAAAAATTGGTAACACAATATGTAGCATATTCAATGCAATAATTTCTGCACTCAAAACCAAACTTTGTCTTCAAAAATTTTACAAACGGAAAGAGTACAATACAGAAAAATAATACCGTATTTTCGTACCGTACCATAGTTTACCAGAAAATACCATACGTAATTCTATATCATACTTTTTTCCAAAATTCAACCAAACTACATCGTAATTTTGTATCGTACTCAATTCCCTGGTTTTGGCACTTGTTAGTATTTTACGTCACTGCAATGTTACCTACCCATAATTACCAAAAGAAACTATTTCAAGGAATATAAAAGAGCTATATGAACATGTTAAAAGAAAATAACTAGGTTGCTAGTTGTTGTCAGGTTGCAAGCTGTCCATGACAATGCTACCATTAAACATCTATACTGTGTACGCAACATTCTAAATTTGATGCTTTTCTACTGCTTACTTTGGAGTAGGCATTTGCTGTAATAATCAGATTGTTTAAATCAAATAAAAATCACAACTTAAACCAACCCATAAAGATACTTCAAAAATATAGCAATTCTAACATTGAAACTGCCAAATCTTAATAATTTTGTGGGCAGGAAGCAACTTTTTTGTACTTTTTCCACATTAAATTATTACGCAGCATTTGGCACAATACAGCAAAATATTTGGCAATATTTGGAGTAATTTGAAAAAAACTAAATTTTTACATATTTAACAGGTAAAAATTAGGAATTTTTTGAAAAATTTGTGTTTAAGAGCTCTGTTATGATGATTACAAGAAAATGTTTGGCTGCAGATGTAAACATAAAATCTTTTAAAGTTGGATATGAAGACATCAAATATATTGGCAAAAAGGAATTTACTAGTGGTCAACTTCCTACCAAAAAAGATGTATTGGAGTGACTGCTTTGGGAAAAAAATTGGCATACAAAGGAAGTGGCAATGACAATTTCATAAGAAATTATCGACATTTGGCTGTTATGTACTATATATCCAACATCAAAACCATCTGTTCGAAAGAAAGTGTTGGAATAGGTAAATAATTTTAACAAGTTGGTTAAATACCGTGAAGTTAAACGAGGTCCAGCATTCGAAGAAAAAGTAAAAGAATTCTCAAGGAATTCTGAAACACGTATTGACATATTTTGTTATGATGAGAAAACACAAAGTGAAATTGAGAAATCTTTTCAATTGAAAATGACCAAATCAAAATAAAAATTTTTTGAAGATCAAAAAAGTCTTAGACAAACCAAATGTGTGAAAGTGCAAGAAAAATCGACTCCCAGTGAACTAAGATTGAAGATCGACTCCCAGTGAACTAAGACGCAACTGAAGAGTTCTGTCCAAAAAGCTTATAGTGAAATCTAAAATGAAATCAACTTTACTGAGAGTCATATTTAGATTTTGTACCACCATAAATACATCATAATATCTTGAACTTTTTTGGCTAATTTCAGAATTTTTCAACTTCTACGTCATCAGATATTTCTTTTTTTTTGTATCAGTGGCAACCTGCCATTTTTAAAATAATTTTTGGATTAACCATTAGGTGTCACTCATGTGGACACAGCAATAATGGTAGAATAGAATGCTTGATTGCTATGGTTACAAGAACGTATAAACTATCTCAAACCTAACCCTAATCGAAACCTTTGAAAAACTAAATAATGAAAAATGTGCAAACAAACATTCCTTATTTTTGCTTTATTCTTTTGGGCTAAAAATTTTTTGATGAAATAGGTTAGTCACTACTTGCAATAGGCCTGCCACTAGGCCAAGCACTAGTTAAGTAGCATACCAATAGATTTATGAAAGCTGCAAAGTTTAATCTTGCTCACTGCATTATCATACTGGGCTTTAATTTACCCAAACAATTTCAAAAAACAACAGCTAGTACGTAGGTCTAATTATGACATAAGCCAAAATTATTAATGTTGTTCGATTAGCCTAGGCCTATTATTTAATTTTCTTTCTAAATGCACCAAACAGAATATCTTTGTGCTAAAAGAAAAAAATTCGTATCAATAAGCCTAACTTTACTTTTAAAAACACACCATTTCAGCCAAAGCCATAGCAGAAACCTAGCAAAAACATATCCAACCTGAGACCTACCAGATGACTAAGTCGGTTTGAAACCACATATGTAAATTTGATGCTGTCATGTTCACATAGCCAAATTTTTTCTCATAAAGTCAAAATCTTTTCCATCAAAGCTATTTAACGTCAAACAGTAAAAACGAAACAAAACTGTTGGTAATCAGCTATTTTTTACCTGTTAGTGTAAAATTCAAAAATTAGGAAGCAATGCCCCTTTAACACTTTCACTGTAGCAGTTTTATCATGTTGTGCAGCGCACTAACACAATAACAATAGAGAATTTTATGCTCCTCTGAAGTCCTTGCATTTAAACCAAGCTGATCGACAAGTTATCTTGTTCTTAGTGTACAGCAATAAAAAAATGAATAAAAAATGGCCAGATGAATACAACAAATCGATAAAAACCATTAACACACAACAAAAATTTTCAAATTTCATTCAAAACTGCCCTATTACAAAAAGAGAGTGACTATTTCAATGAAAAATTTTAAGTTAAAGAAACTAAAATAAAAATGTACAATATTCATCCGTGCATTTTTTATTTGATTTTTTAAGAGTTGAAATTACTGATTTGGGTTAAGATTAGGTTTGGGGTTAATTTTAAAGCAAAGCTTTGAGTTTGGGTAAGAACTAATAAAAAACTACAGGTAGATAAAAATTCCCAGTGCAATAAATAGTCCCTTTCTTATGAAAATTATCCAAAGAATTATAATTTAGCCTTCTCATTGTATATGCTACAATGCACAACTCGAAAGCAATTTGAAAAAACACATAAAAAATCAGGTTAGCAAACTGCTATTTTTTGTTTCATTCCTCTTCAAAGATAGAAACATTCATGCAGCGCTGAGCTTTGAATTTGAACTTAGCCGAGGGATGGGATATCTTGTCCTTAGCGCACAAAATGAAAAAAAATTAATGACATTTGAGATATCTCATCCTAAGCATTAAAAATGTTGTAATGGCTTTAGCACTTCTACACTAAGCAGTATGCACAGGTTTTGGGTGTGTTAGTCATGTTTACACATGAGTGAAAGCTCAAAGTGTCTACACTGAAGATATTCCCCGCTAATTTCAAACCACGTGTCAGATTCAACTTTTTTGCCATTAAATTCAACATGACCAATGAAGCCAAGCATAGTGGTTGCCAGTGATTATGTCACAAAGTGATTTCGTGACAGATGGTGCTCTGCTTGGAAAAAGACAGCATTTGGCAACTCTTCCACTGTACTACTGCATTATTAAATCATTGACTCAGATGAGCCAATAATAAAAATATTTAACTTATTGCTATCCCCACAGCTGTCTTACCTATATCTCGCATTGAGACAAAAGCAAGAGTTGCATCACAAAATTACTTGTGATGCAACACTGGCACAAATCATTTTGTAACACAACACTGGCAAGGAACACAGCTAATCACCAGATAGCAAAAAATATTTGTGAAGAAATTGAGTTTAAGAATCATTGGAGTACAATAAGAGGCCATCAAATAGTAAAGCTTAAGATTTTCTACGTAAAAAATTTTTTTTGAGACCAGGTTTTTTTTTGAAACAAAAATGAAGGCAAAAAAGGAAGTTGCTCTGTTGCGTTACCTAATCCTCACAAAGAGAATCAGAAAGCAAAAAGTAAGCACTCGTTTGTTCACTCTTTTTTATTTTCTAAATTAATGTTATACTGTTATAGTTTGGGTTAGATTTTGAGTTTGGATTGAGATTAACGTTAGAATTAGAGCTAGGGCTAGAGTTTGGATTATATAGGTTTAGAGTTTGGATTCGGGCTAGGATAGCTTAATGATTTTCTTCCAATCAAAATCAAGTTTTTTGATTTGAAGAAAATCACTAGGCTATCCCGGCAATAACCCCAACTCAAACCTAATCCAAACTCCAGCCCAAGCTTTAATTCCAACGTTAAAGCTAGGGCTAGAGTATGGATTAGGTTTCTAAATAACAGCAGCCTGTGCCTTAAAAATAACATTCACATCGCTAAGCCTTTCCATTGAATTTAATATAATTGTCATTTTATTTAACAAATTTCCTTCAAACTGAGTTGTTTCTCTCTCCCTTTGATAAAAACAACTATCCTGCCACTGCCACACTGCACATGATCCATGCATACCCATTGACTCTAAACTAGCATCAGATGCAAATGATGTCACATGCACCAAAGTGTAAACTAGAGGACTTCAAGTTTAGACTGCCAGCATTATTTGCCATGCTATACCGGTAGGTATGTCTTTAAATTTACTTTTACTAATACCTGAATACTAGTACTACCTGTACAGCACAAAAAACAGGCTACTCCTAAAAAATCAGATTAAAATTCTGATGAAATAAAAATTATAATTTCTATAGCCTAGGTTAATCAATTGTTGTTGCAGTCTGTAGTGCATATCTAATAGTTACGAAGCGACTTGGCGAAAGGAACATTCGTGGTATTTTTTTTTCCTTGCGAATGGAGACATTGCCTTTTTCATACATTTGGTTTAAATACGACATTTTGTCAATTGATTGGTGCAAGCTGCGTAGTGCAACGGTTAGCATGCCTAGCTGTTAACAATCACACCCGGGTTCGACTCCCGCCGGAGGTACAAATGCGTAGATTGGTAGAATCGCAGAATAGACGGATAAGGGAAGAATATACGTAAATCAATCTTTTTTTTGCTTCAAAACCTTGCATTACAGTTAGGGTTAGAGCAGCGATGCCAGTCTGAGGAGATAGCAATTCCCTGCAGCAGCTATTCATAGCGCCTGATTCATTCGCAAGGAAAAAAAATACCGCGAGTGTTTCATTCGCCAAGTCACTTCCTAATAGTAACCGGTATCCTTCTGTCACCACACCGCATCAGAAGCTTAACTATAAATATAATTCATGCACTTTTTATTGCAATGACTACCAGTACTGCACTCCATGCTTGCAGGAATCCACACCTACTGTACCTTAGCAGGTTAGGACTAGAAGTTTCCAGTGCTCCAATGTTCCTGTGGATTTCTTCAAATTCTTCTCTACTGAATTTGCTGCTGGTTTACAGTTTGAGGCCACCCAGCAGAGATAATTTTATCCAAGGACGCAACAACATGCGAGTTGAACCAAAATCATGACATCACAGAATCAGGGTTGTTGTAGAAACAATACAATTACAACGACGTCTGGCCTTTTACCAAAATTTCCTCTCAGCTGCTCACAGTTGTCTAGCCTTAGGCAATGGTACTATTACACAGATTTTTAGCAATCTGATCTGAATGTCTCAGGAATAACTTGACAAGGTCTAGTTTCATTTCAACTTTGTCAGTTTGTCTAGTGCAGTAGCATTACGCCAGACACACAAATACAAAAATAGTACCAGTAGCCTAGTTACGGCAGTTCGGGTAAGTTGGTTGCTGTAACCTTAATTTATGGTAACACTTATGGGTACCAGTAGCATACTGCTTATTTTTAAGGACAGATTAGACCTAGTCATTTGTGATCACTACAAACAGATTTAGGACATGAACTGCTCTTGCTCTGGTGTGTTCTCTCTCTGAATAAAAGATGGTGTGTTCACAATTTCTGATTTAGGACATGAACTGCCACAGCTGTAGAGTCCCTATTTACTTTTGATTGAGTATGCAGTAGGCTACCATACCCGTATATTGCTTGTAGTTGTATATCGACTGTGGGTGTGAAATAGGCTAAACACTGAATAATAATTTGGAAGCCTCTATTTCACCGGAAATTTTTAATTTATCTTGTTTTTTATTAATTCTGACTCAAGTACGGTACCAAATGCAGCAAAATACAGATAGTTCTTTGCTACATGCAAAATTTACGGACAACTGTAGCCAACAAACGTGTTGGCTAACTTCCTTGCAACCTAAGCAAACTACAACTCGCTACACTGTACTGTACCTTCCGGTACTTCCGCAGTAGCTTCCACAAGTTGAGCCCTACCTGCCTACTAACAAAACTGGTAAACTGCAAACATTTTTTACACGTGACTGAGCTTCGAGGCCAACAGAGTTGCCACTTGGTGTTAAAAAGAATTGATTATAATGCACTCCTCGTTAAAACTAAACAAGAAGCTAGTCATGCAAAACTTACGCAGGCAGCCGCAATCAAGCGTAACGGTACGTTGCTTTTGTAAGTGGAAAAACTGCTGCCACGTAATTGCTATCTCTCTGGCTAGCATCGCTGCCCCAACGCTAACTGAAATGCAAGGTTTTCAAGGAAAAAAAGAACATTTTGTGCATCTCCTTTCCCCGATTCTCAGTACTCCGTCTATAATCCGTGTATTTCCATTCCACGCGTTTGGAACACAAGGAGCTAGTCATGCAAAACTTAAAAGGGAGCTGCACTCAAGCGTAACGATACGTCGCTTTCGTAAGCTAAAAAGCTGCTGCTACGTAATTGCTATCCCCTCAGGCTGGCATCCCTGCCCCAACCCTAACTGTAATGCAAGGTTTTGAAGCAAAAAAAGGAGAGCTTCGTGCATTTCCTTCCCAGTTCCTGCATACTGCATCACACATTCACTACCCATCCGCGAATCGAACCCGGGTGCGGAGGGTTGGTAGCTGAGCATGCTAACCACTACACTGCGCAGCTTGCAACAATGCAATGACAAAATGTCGTATTTAAACCAAATTATGAGAAAAAGGCAATGGCTCTTGCGTGAGCGTATGCATGACTAGCTTCTACTGTTTCAAGCTTCTACTGTTCCAAATACGACATTTTGTCACTGCATTGTTGCAAGCTGCGCAGTGTAGTGGTTAGCATGCTCAGCTACCAACCCTCTGCACCCGGGTTCGATTTGCGGATGGGTAGTGAATGTGTGATGCAGTATGCAGGAACTGGAAGGAAATGCACGAAGCTCTCCTTTTTTTGCTTCAAAACCTTGCATTACAGTTAGGGTTGGGGCAGGGATGCCAGCCTGAGGGGATAGCGATTACGTAGCAGCAGCTTTTTAGCTTACGAAAGTGACTTACGGTAACGTTACACCTGAGTGCGGCTCCCTTTTAAGTTTTGCAAACTAGCTCCTCGTGTTTGGAATGAACCAGATAGCGATGATTGGAAGGCGCATGCGATAACCATTTGACCATGCTAGACACAACGTTGGCTTATCAAACTGCCATATTTAAATCAAATGCATGAGAAAAAAGCAATAGAGGGTTATGCTTGATTGCAATTGCCTGCGTGACTTTTGCATAACTAGCTTCTACTCAAAACTAAAAGTGACTGGAAGCGAGAGGTCTGAGGTTCAAATCTCGAAATTAAAAGTGACTGGAAGCGAGAGGTCTGAGGTTCAAATCTCGAACTGGTCAAATCGGACACATTCAGTGTTGTCAATGGCTCGCCACCTCTGTGACATTTCTTTGAAAGAAGTTGTGTAGCCTTGGTGCCAGTGGCGGATCCAGAAAATTTTGGTGGGGGATAATAAAAATTTTAAGCACAAAACCTCAATAATTCGGATGTCTTCACCAAAATTGAAACTGATTTTTCGGCCGAAATCGGAAATTCAAACGTTTTTTCCGCCCAAATTCAGGTGGTCTCCAAAAAAAAAAAAAAAAGGTCCTCACCGAAGTTGAGACTGATTTTTCGGCTGAAATCGTTAGGTTTAGGCTGGTGGGGGGGATGCATCCCCCCATCCCCCCCTAAATCCGCCACTGCTTGGTGCAATGACGCGAAGATGGGCCCCACCAACTCGCTACACGCTTTGGTGTAATACAGCAATGAAAGATTTGATGAATTTTGATAAGTTCTATTAAAAACATTCGGAAAAAACACTGATTGGTGAAGCAAAGCAAATCTTTTCAAAGACAAAGACTCTCCATGAATCTTTAACGTGGAAATTGATTATATTATTATACTGTATTACGAATTGCTAATTAAGCCTATACAAAATGACGGATTTTGATTGCACTTGATTACATACACTTCGCCGGTTCTTTTTTTTTGCGTTTACATTGAAAAAGATATCAGACGAAATTGGTCTAAACCGCCTTATATAAGGCTACATTTAGACCAACAGCCTAAAGAGCCCGGTTTGCTTGAAAAGCGGCGAAATCAATAGGATATTGCTCGGAAAGTTTTTGTACTTTGCCAAAAGCGTAACTACGATGTCAGTTTGATCCTTTAATTTTATTTTCAGCTGGGGTGTAGGGAACGAGCGATCGGCTGGTTTGAATATTAATCTTACAGCTTAAAACTATGCAATGCCAAATGCAAGGATGGCAGTACGCTACGGTATACGTGCAGAATTTGCGTATTACGTACCTCGCACCTTGAACCGTATTGTACCAGCGTACCTCACTTCAGTTCAATTTTTAAAAAGTACCGTACCAACGTGCCGCACCCGTACCATTACAAAAAAAGCGTACCGTACTTCTTAGCAAAAACTGAGGTGTACCGTACCGTAGTGCAATTCTTAATTTTAACCGCAACTTTAACCAATGACATAAAACTAGATGATACGCAACTCTTTTTCCCACTCTTTTTCCTCTTTGTTTCTTTATTGTGCGGAATTTTGCTCTGTCTTTGCCCGCGCGGATCTGCTGACAGTGACTGTATTGTACAGCCTTTGCCTTGCTCAACTAACAATAGGTAGCAACATAGGTGGGCAAGTTAATGCAAAACGTTAGCTTCGTTAACCACTAGTCCGTTAACAAACTTCACACCTCCGTTAACGTTAATCCGTTATTTTCAGCTTTAATTAACGGAAGTTAATAAAGTTCGTTAATCCGTTAACATTTTGCGTGTAATTTACACTTTTTTTATTCACTCGCTTCTAGAACACGTATTGACGCTGTTGAGCTGATTGTAAGGAAATATTTATTGCTATGGTGGTCATTTTTGTGTTTTGGAAGTTACATTTTACAGTCCAATCTAATTTCAATATAAAAATAAATTCAAATGTAGCCTACTAACGAAGCTGCGATCGGAAAACCTTTGGAAATTGTGAACGGGGATAATTAATAGATCTATGATGCTAGAGGTTATTATTTGCCATGAAAAAGAGCTCCTTTCTTCGCTCTCTTCTGTAAAACTCGTGCTAATACGCAACAAGTGTAACTAGTGCAAACTGGTTTGTACCGGTACGATGAATGAATGGTGCAAGAAATTAACGATAAAATCCTTAGCGGAAGTTAACAGAACTAAACGGAAGTTACTTTAGTCCGTTAACAGAACTTAACGGAAGTTACTGTAATTTAGTCCGTTAACATGAAAAAACTTTTTAACGGATTAACGAGTTAGTGAAAAAGTTAGCTTCATTATTAACGGATTAACGATTAACGTACTTGTGCCCAACTATGGGTAGCAATCATAACAAATATCGTTGTTTCTGGAAGTTGTGGGTTTGCATAATTTATGTACTACTAAATTACCCCCTAAAATCCAATTTTCAAGTAAGTTTTGCGTATATTACATAAATATCAACGTGTTATCACAACTTAATGTTACGACATCACTAAAATGTAAATATGAAAAGTGTTGTTTTTTTGTTTATTGTTGTGGTTTCTCATTTCTTCTGCTTTTCTGAGTCAAAATATGTTAAATGTGTCACACTGAATGGATTGAACTACTCTAAACATGTAAGTGTCAGTTTTATGTTTCATTTTGTGTTGTTGTTACGGTAGCATTGAACTTTGAAGAGTCAAGAGCGTAGCCTATGTTAATTTTAGTTGCTTCCATGCCAGAAATGGCAAAAATAAACTGAATTGAATAATGTCAAAAAAACTTGCCGCAGTTTTTTACGGCATATAGTATACTTTTTTTTATAAGAACCAATAAATTGGCTGTTCGTAGTTTTTTTGCCTAATTTTAACCTAAATTGTACTTAAATTTTGAAAACACGGATGTTAATTGTAGAGAGCACTTTTGTAAAACTGTTTAAGTTGTTTAGTCCCAAAGCTTTGTGTGCTTGAGTGAACGTTTTCTACTGCTTTTGCTGCAACGCAAAGTTGCTCTATTATATGGGGCGCCGTTTGGAAAAATATTATTTATCGTTGTGACAGTGTTTTTGTAGCTTATTTGTGTAATTTTTTGTCCAATTTATATATCGGATATATCAACTTTATTATATCTGACAAAATGTTCTACAAACATGACAAAAAACAACTACAAAATAAACTTGATATATCAGATTTATTATATCTGATATATCAGCTTTATTATATTGGACAAAATGTATCTCAAAGACGACAAAAAACGATCAAAAAATAAAGTTGATATATCAGATTTGTAAATCTGATATTTCAGCTTTATTATATTGGACAAAATGCATCTTAAAAATGACAAAAAACGACTAAAAAATAAAGCTGATGTATCACATTTATAAATCTGATATTTCAGCTTTATTATATTGGACAAAATGCATCTTAAAAATGACAAAAAACGACTAAAAAATAAAGTTGATGTATCACATTTATAAATCTGATATTTCAGCTTTATTATATTGGACAAAATGCATTTTAAAAATGACAAAAAAACTACTAAAAAATAAAGTTGATATATCAGATTTAGATCATATGAGTCAAATCGGACAATAATTCGTGATCAGATCACGAGCTTGAAAGTGCATTGTGGGTAGCTTTGGGTCACAGATGTCACTATAGAGTCAACGTGACAGTGAATGAGAAGCGCAGCGGATGGTAGCAGACAAGCGGCATGATTTCAGATTCAGGTGAGAGGCGGCGAATGCACTGGAAGTTTATCCCATTATGACAAAATTGTCCAACACAAGCTGGACGGCAGGACAGAGGACAAAGCAAGAATGTGAACTGGCTTTACAACTGTCACTTACTTGGCCAGTCGCAAGAGGACAGTAGGTTTTTAGTTCAGATTTAGCCTACAGGCTGCTGAGTAGGCCTAGTCGAGTAGAAAGATCGGTTGAAGTGATCAACGCTACGAAGGTTTGGTAATAATAAACTTCGGCAGCTTTGACAGTAGGCTATTGACGCAATTATTTTGATATCTAGAAAAACATAGGCCTATGCTGCCGGTAAGCTAGTCTACCGACAATAATGGAGATACTCATGGGCGTAGGAGCTCAAAATGATTTGGGGGCGGCTCCAAACTTTTGCCCAAAAAATGACTTGATAAATTCAATTTTGCCCAAAAAATAAGTTGATCATCTGCATTTTTTTGAAAAAAATGTAGGTTTAAAAAACCTGAATTAAACTTATTTGCTATGCAGTTAGCAGACTAACAAAAATGTATTTAGGAACGCTAGCTTACTGTAGTCATTTGGCAATTTGGTAGCCAATGTACATGTACAATTTAATTGAACTACTGTCACAAACAAAATCAAATCAGTGCTTAACTCACCAAGATCTAAACAATGCACTTTCCTGAAAATTAACTTGACAATTCAGATTTGCCAACCTTTATAGGCTGATGATTTACTTAAATATTTCAACAACAATGGTATCAATATTTTTGCAGAAAGACTTTTATATATTAACTTTAAGTTCAATTACTTCACTAAATTTAATTATGATTATACCCTAAAACCAAGATTATAACCTGAAACTTCACTTCAGTTGATTATACTGCAAATAAGCAATTTTAACTGGTGACAGTCCAAAACATAAATTTACAAATACTGTAAGTGCCAAAGCAAAATTGTTTTCCTCAATCAGCTCGCACATTAAGTCTCTAGCCTACTCAAAGTAGGCTATCTAACAAAAAATCTGTGAAACAAGTAGTTACAGCAACATTATTCAGGCTAACTGGTAACTATAACTAGCAATATTTTCAGGTTCTAAATTATTATAAAGCATCTGATTATAAAGCATAAAATTATTATAAAGCATAAAATCTTTCAACAAATCCACGATAATAGGCTGAGCAATCAACCATCGCCTCAGAGCTTCATCCTTTAGAATAAGATCAGTTACCCCTCTTTTTCCTTTCACAACCGCATTACATTGTTCGTGGTTTTGGTCTAGAGCCAATGCAGAAAACCTGCTGCCAGACTTTGTTATCACGAATTTACCGAATTTACCTGATAACAAAGTCTGGCAGCAGGTTTTCTGCATTGGCTCTAGACCAAAACCACGAACAATGTAATGCGGTTGTGAAAGGAAAAAGAGGGGTAACTGATCTTTTTCTAAAAGATGAAGCTCTGAGGCGATGATTGATTGCTCAGCCTATTATCGTGGATTTGTTGAAAGATTTTCATAAAGAAATCGGCTTCTGTGAGGATAAATTTGATTAGCTTTACCATGAGGAAAGCTGTAGCTACAAAGAGAGATTTAAGGAAGAACTAAATGGATTGGTGCAAGCTTTTGAGCACGTTGGAAACCCATTTGCAGACTCATCAAGGAAACTATTCACGTTATGTTCTAGACAAGTGTCTGATGCTGAAGGAATTCAACAGCTTCAAAACTTGAAAAAAGATGGAATCCAAAAGTTTAAATTCTTTGTAACGTCAAGGATTTTAAAAAATGAAGATTTCACAAAACCTATTACTAAGGTTGCCATTGATTTACTTAGAAAGACAAGAAAAAAGACAAATAAGTCAAGAGAAATGATCAAATGCGATACATCTCTTCTACAAAAAGTTTTTATATCTAGCTATGTTCGTGGAAAAGATGCTTTAAGAATGTTTTTTAAGCATGAAACGTCAGCATATCCATTTGCATTATCGTCGAATGGCAATTTAAGAACCACCGCAAAGTCAGCACTTCTTCCCATTTTAGAAAGCTACGGATTTTCGCAAAGTTCTGCTCCTACATGCGATGTTTATGTTATAGACGGACCAGTACTTTTACAAATGTTGAAACCAAGAGGAAGCGTTACCACATTTGAAGAATATATTTCAAAAACTATAATACCTTTTGTTATCAACAAAGCAGCAATCTACAAACGGGTTGATATCGTGTTTGATGTTTATCTTAGAAACAGCATTAAAGCATCAATCAGAAGAAGCAAGCGAGGATCCGGGCAACAGGTGGCAGTTACAACTAGTACGCAAATTCCTCAAAATTGGTCTGAATTTCTGAGGAACGATAAAAACAAAACCGCATTGTTTGCTTTAGTCCAAAAACATGTGGTTACTGCAGTTGATCCTCATTTGGCCACTGTCGTTGTTACATCATTTGATACAGTACTAAGCAATGACACCTTCGATCTGTCAGATATTTCCCATGCGATCGTGAGGAAGCAGACACTCGCATGTTTCTTCATGTCAAACATGCTAAATCGGAATCAATAAATAGGACTGTAGATACCGATGTTGTGGTGATTGCAATTTATTGTTTCCACAATTTGGGAATCAACCGTTTATGGATCGAGTTCGAAATTGGGGATAAAACCAGAGTTATTGCAATTCATGAAATAGTATCTTCTTTGCCTCAAACTTTGTGTGCTTCTCTTCCTTTTTTCCACGCATTCACCGGATGCGATACAGTTTCTTCCTTTTTTGGGTTTGGTAAAAAAAAGGCATGGGATTGTTGGATGCTCAATCTTTCCAAATTTTGTGACTTATTTTCAAGCTTAGATTTTTCGAGTTTGCCATCATCTTTTAATGCATTGGAAAAATTTGTGATTACCCTCTATTGCAAGAACTCGGATGCTCAAAATGTTGATGAATGCCGTTGCAATATGTTTAGCAGTGGTTATCCTGTCGAGAAATTGCCACCAACATCTGCAGCTCTTGCAGAGCATACAAGAAGAGCAATGTACCAATCTGAAATATGGAAAAGCTGTCTTACAAAAATTCAAAATTGACCATCTCCTTTGGATTGGGGTTGGGCTTTTAATGACTCTGAAGAACTGATTCCATTTTGGTCCTGTGCTCAGTCAGCAGCATCAATTCACGAAATTATTCATCATTGTAACTGCAAATCCACATGTTGTTTTCGATGCTCGTGTAAAAAGAAAGTATTTTAAATGCACCAGTCTTTGTTCGTGCAATTTCAAGACTTGTAACTCTGAGAACATTTCGTCATCACAGCATCAAAGAGAGGACACTGCAAGAAATGTTTTTGACTTTGTAGAATCGTTAACGTGAAAACGTGATTAAATGATGAACGATACTTTGCTACTTACATTAGCTCAGCTCAAAATATTCGTTTTTCATAACTGCCAAACTTGTTTGTCAATTAAGGCATGCCCTTATGAGACCTGCTCTAATATTGCAAACAAAATCGCCACAGTAATGTAAAAACCTAAAGCAACGGTATTTCAATGACGTCGTGATGACGTCATCTGTGACGTAACAAGCTTCTCCAAAACAATTGGATGTTAAGTAGCAAGTAGTTTTATTACAGCAATTGAAATTCGTTAAAAACAAAAAACATAGCAAAAACGATGTAAAAATAATTTGATGACGTCATTTTGACGTCACCGAAAAAGCCAAGCGATCTTTTATTTTTGTTTGTTCATATTATGCTACTATGCAACTTAAAAGTGGGCAAATAATCGATGTATAGGCATCAAAACGGAACAAGAAAGGCTGAAAATTGGATTTTTGGGAATTCCCCGATTTGGGGGTGATGACGTCACCCAAAAAATTGCGGCACCGACTAAAATTCAAATTGGGCCCACAAACTTTAAAAATATGCAAAAAAACAACGTGTAACACGCATAGCCTAAAGATTCACTTTTTTGCCCCTAAGGCCCCCGACTAAAAGGGGGTCAGTATACTTGAACCAAAACTTGAAAAGTTTTCAAAAAATTGTAAATTGGGGGAGATGGCGAGTAAACTAGTGTAACTTAAACGTATCACACTCTAGGGTTTGGGGGCAAAGCCCCCCCTCCGCTGGGCTATTTTTTGTAATGTTTTAGAAAAAATTGCAATTCTAAGACCATTTGGATCACATTTCGCACGTTTGTAGATCCATTTAAAATCACTAAATTTTTAAGATTTGAAAGCCATCTGAAAAAATTAAATTGTTCAATCTTCCAATTACTTGCAGATCAAGTCCAAAACACGTTTAAAATCTTGCATTTTTAGGTTAAATTTTGCAAGTGGCTTGGTTCAGGTAGGGTGAAGCAAGATGCAATGCCTCCTGCAACATTTTTAGCAGCTAGTAAATAATAATTCACTCAAAGATTTGCCTTGGAGATTTTTATTTTATCGTAACAATAACCAGTTTTAGGAGTAGGACATAAACAACCAGGACCCAGGCTCGCTCAAATCAAGTTCAATAATTTGTTCAATAAGCATTTTCCCAAGCTAATTTTTTTTCAAAAATATTTTGTCGCGTTAAAACTGCTGAGATGGAGTTGGATTGTTATTCAAAGTTGGTACAATAGATGGTTACGAGTCGTGTTATTGCATTATGTTCACAAAAAGGTTAGATGAGGGACTGAGGTTGCAACTTTTAGGACAAAAAGCCTGAGTTTTTTCCGGATAATAGCTTTACATTGGTTGTATATTAATATTGTACTGTTGAACGCAAAAGTGCTAAAGTAAACTTAAGCTGAAAAAAGGCTTTGCTCTCATTATTTTTGTCATTGGTGGCAATTTAATTTGCCCCCCCCCCCCCTTTTGGCTACGTCTGTGCTAGGCGTTGATGTGGCAAGACAGACGCAAATTAAGTGCTTGGTTCATACAAGTCATCGATGGAGTGACTAGTACCAAAAGTTCATGACCTATGAAAATTGTTGGTGCGGATGAGTAAGACTTCGACTATTTCATTCACACTCTTTAAACGATTAAGAACGGACACGATCCTACTCTGAATAGGCTACCAAATACCTGTAGAATCAGCTCCAATTTTCAAGATATCGCTTTCACTCGAATGACATAAACATGAATACAGATTAGTTCACTTCAAACCACGGTTAATTATTGCACTTTGCAAGCACATTATTAGCGCTTCAACCGACCTTTTTCAAACTCCGCACCAATCGCCAACGCCAGAGAAAAGCAGAAGAGTGAGGCCTGCAGCCAAGCGTGACCAAGCAGAGAATAAAATGAGCGCATTCGCGCATTCTTGTCCTTGGCCTCGAGCCTTGTGTCCTCGACTCCACTTCTGCTCAGTATAGCTGTGTTGATTTCTAACTGTGTTCTCGTTGCCTATCAGAGCAGCGAGTCCGGCGACGTTGTCCAAATTATGAAGTTTAAATGATTGGTTGCGAGCAAAAAGTCACGCAAACGCAGTGCGCCTTATCCCTGGCTACACTACGTAAAATCGTGAGCGCAAAAGCTCGTCTTTAAGTTTATACCGAAATTCGGTACGCCCAGTGTATCGCCTTACCAGCGTACAAGCAGCCAGTTATTTCAAACAAACTAACGATACGCTCGTACGTTCATGATTTTACGCAAAGTGTAGGCCGGGCCTAAAATTTGCTATGGAAGCATTGTGATTGTACACAGTTTCCGGCGCGAACCAAATTTCGCTCGCGGGCGTGCTGTACAAATAAACCCATTGCATTAATTCGTTATGACCATTTTTGGCGAATGCCGCGATCAGATTCGCATCATTTGATCGAGACAAACCGCACGGAAGGAATGGTCGATCGCTATCGCATTATTTTTGCTTCATGCTGATATCCCTATTTCCCAATAACAATATCAATAACAGTAGGGTAATCAATTAACGAAATTTGTGTAGGCAAATCACAATACAGCGCATTTTCTCTGTTTGAAGGTAGCAAAAGCAGTACGCTTACGAGGTGTCAATTAATATAAATAATAATAGGGACTAGGGAGCACTTATTTTTTCAAAAACCAATCATTTTTGAGAGTATGCGGGGTTGTTCGTATGTTTTTGCGAATTGCATATCTCATTAATTGTTCTTAATTTGCTACAAAATACTGCATTTGAATTATTATTATGCCAGCTTGCCAAAACAATAACGGCAATTAGCAATTTTCTTGTATAGCCTACGTGAAGAAAACTCGTTTTTTGCGTCCACTATCGTAAAACCAGATGAAACCACTTTAATTCTATTCTCTTTCACTTATTTTTATGCGTCTGCTGCATGAACAAAGGCAACACTCTCGCTTGTTCTCGCCAAATAATTTGTAGCAATTAGCATAAGTTAAACTTTCCGATTTGCATACGCTTTAATCATAACAAAAAGTTTAGTCCCCCCCCCTTTTAATTCTGGCTGCGCCGGTGCTTGGCTAAGCTAAAGGGGGCTGAAGCCCCCTTAGCCCCCATGGTTACGCTACTGCTTACATGTGCCTAGACTGCATGGGAGCATAAGGCATAAAATAACCCACCGCTGAACCCTTAAAAAGCTTCAATGAAACGAGGGATTCAATGATTAAAAACGATTGAATTACAGTGAAAACTGAAAGTCATCAAGTAGCAAAGCGCAATCCGTATTTCCACTTACAAAATTATCTAAAATATAGTTTTTTTGAGGGAAAGTTTTCTTTAAACACGTTTAAAAAAAAAACAAATCAATATTTTGCAGTTGCACTATCTGTGACCACTGCAAAGGCGATCAAGTTGCACCGTATTGGACGAAACCGAGACGGGACTAAATTTTTGAATAGGAGGAATTCGACAATTGCGATGCGCATGGAAAAAGTGTCCAGGTGTGGTACACAATGTGCTGAGTTTGAAACACAGGGGAGAGAAAAACACGGGAAAAATTTTCCCTTAAGAAGTTTAATCAGTGCTGCCAAGCAAAAACAAAAATTTATAAAATGCTGCATATTTTTAATTCCAAATAAATACTTTGCAGACACGAAGATCAATTGCAAACCATTAATTGACTCCCATTTCTCGTCCTCTCCGACAGAATTGTTGTGAATTCCGAGCAAAGGGCCAAGTCCAAAACAAATAAGAGTAGCCTTCTTCTTAACCAAACAGTCGGCAGCATGGGCGAAAGGGCAAAAGCGTAGTTTCTTGACAACCCTAACTGTTTGCATCATCTGGGTTCAATCCGCACTTTCGTCACGTCTTGTTGCATCCATGCATAAGACGCTTTTCAATGCTTACCTCTGCTTGGTGGATTCGAACAAGCAGCAAATTCGGTGGACAAGAATTCGGAGAATCTGCAGGAACATTGGATCACTGGAAACTTTTTAGCAGATGCGCGTTCCGCCAAACACGAAGTAGTTACAGTACTGCAATGAAACATGAGCGGATTGTCCAACAGTTATCGTCTGACGCTATCCGGTGGCAGAAAGATAAATAATTAAATACGCATTACAACAACAACAGCCTAACCTTCACCCTTGAGATCTACAAAAGTCTTCACTGAAATCAGGCCTGTTTTTCTTCCGAATTTAAGGCGAGATGTATTCCTCAAAATTTTATGCGCTTTGCGTCATAATAAAAAAGGTTTACAAAAGTTTGTGTAACATCAGCTACGTTGTAATCATCGTTGTTTCTGCTCTTCTCAAAATTGCCATCTCTTTTTTTTCTCTCAAGCATCACGTTTACCTTCTACACATAGAAACAGAACTGAAAGAGCTATGTGTGGTGTGAAGCTATTAAATCGAAGAAATAGCGAGAAGTTGATGGACAAGTTGGGTATAAAGGAGCCTTTGGATAGCATGGCTGAAGCAAGTAGTATGCGGTGGTACGGTCATATTTTAAGGAAACAAGATAAAAATGTGATAGTGAAGGCTTTGAAATTTGAAGAGCGAGATAGTAGAGGATGAAGGCGACCAAAACAAATCCGGAAAAAAAGTAGAGGATGAATAGAGGAAAATGGTCTGGTGAAAAAGGATGCATGTGATCAAACGCAATGGCGAGGAGAGGTAAAGAAATGATCACACGAAATTCGGCCAATTCCGTCGACGAAGAAAAAACGAATCAAAAATGAGATAATAATTTGCTTCAGATCAAACTTCAATCAGCACGGGCCACCTAAATTAGCCTAGGCCCTCCAAAAATCCATCGGCCCTGTCTCCGACGACCGAATTTTTTTTACCATTGCGAAATTATGAATAGAAATAATGCATTTTTCACAGTCGCACTAGATCAAGCTTAAACGCATGAGTACAGTAAGGACACTCTCCAAATACAACGTTAAAGCTCTGCTTTGCTCCTGGTTTGCTTCGTATCCACTCAAGTAAGCACTCGTGATGAAATGGTTGCCCACATCGCTCGTTGTTGCAAATCTGAAGCAAACGAATTCATCGTAAAAACAGCATTTACGTAGTCCACAAAATGTTAAAAGGTCTAACAATAACGTTAACGTTTTTTTTGTATTATCATTATGTGTTTTTCTGTTTCGTTCATTTCATATTTGTATCTCAATAAATGTGTAATTGTGTATGCAATACCGTAAAGCAGCTATGCGACATCTTGCTTGTCTTGACATAGGCTATATCATTTTGCTGCTTCGACCCTTTTCTTGACTCCTGTTTTTATACGTGATGCTTTTAATAGACTCTAGGTCATAAAACAAACCAACTAAACTGATTCCGCCTCAATCCCAATAATTTTGTAGAAATTCGGGTTCGAAAAATCCATTAATCTTAACGGCACCTTGACTTGTTATCAAATTAAGCGTAAATCAAGAACAAGCAACAAGTAAGCGATAAACAATGAACAAAATAATCAACTATTGTTTATAGAGATAATTGTATTTTGTTCGCAGCAAAATCCTTGGTAACTAAAAATCTTTACGAAGCGTGTTTGCTAATCAGTGCCAGAACATTCGCCTCACATCGATGAGCTGAATAAAAATCCACGTGTTTTCAGTCGCGAATGTCGGTTGAGTGTACCATAGGCGTAGCCGGGGGGCCCGGCCACTACCCCCCCCCCCCCAATTAAATTGCCAACATTGATAAAACTGTGACAAAAAAGCCTATTGTTTCTTCAGTTTCTTTTAGAATTTTTCGCGTACAGCAGTATTCAACAATAATATTGATGACCAGGGGGCCCGGGCCCCTCAATTCAATTTTAGCCACCCAATTTAAATGTATAACCCAGGTAAAATTAAGAATTTTTGTCCTAAAACTTGCTACTTCAGGCCCTCATTTAACCTTTTTTTGAACGTAACGCAATAACCAGGGCCAGGTTTAACATATGACACAATGCCCGGGACCCTGTGCTCAGATGGTTTTTTATGGTTTTTACCAATACTTGGCAGGAAGATGATGCAAAAATCCCGAAAGTGCCAGGGGTCCCGAGCAATGTAAATCCAGCTCGGAAAATAACATGGTTAAGTAGATGTAACTATCAATTGTACCATTTTTCAATTACAATTCACCTCCACCTGACTAGTTTTTACGCGTGACAAAACACTTCTGCAAAAAAAAATTACCAGGGGGCAATGCTCATTGAACAAAATATTGAATTTGAATGCACGATGTCTGGCCCCCTGGTCGTACATGCACTCCTACAACAGGTTATTTTCACAAAACAAAAATCTCTAAGGAAAAATCTAGGGTGATTATTTACTGCTAAAATATTGCAGAAAGCAATGTACCTTATTTTTCCCTACCTGGACCAAATCACTTAAAAAATTTAATCCCAAAATGCAAGATTTTAAACGTGTTTTAGATTAAAATTGTAAGTAAAAGGATTGAACAATTTAATTTTTTCAATTGGTTTTCAAAATGCTAAAAATCTAGTTCTTTCAAATGGCTCTGAATGCGTGCGAAATAAGATCCGATGGCATTAAAACAGCTTTTTTTTCAAAAGATTTCAATTTTTTTCAAATTTAAAAGGGCTTCGCCCCCAGACCACCGTCTGTGATACGTTTCATAACCCTAATGTGCCCAACACGTCTCCTGCTTTATACATTTTCATTTTTTTAAGTTTGGTTTAATTAAAACCAACAATCGCTCGTCTTTAGCAAAAGCCTGGTTAAGTGCCAAACTCGGGCCACGGCTTCTGATCTTCCATTCTACAATATCTCTATCTCACAGAAAGCCCCTCTTCGGAAAATTTCTGATGACGTCATTGTATGTGATTTGGGCGACTCCCAATCAAAAAGTCTGGCTACGCCTATGGTGTCTGTCGATGTTGATTGGAAGATTCTCCACACATCGATTCCACGACGATTAAGGTTAGGATTTTAGGGCTAGGGTTCCAGCCTACGTGAAGTTTTTTTCGGTTACGCACCGACTCAATTTTTAATTTTCGCTTGTTTGCTATAGAAAAATCGCCTAATTTTTGGGCTCACGCCAACTCACCAGAACGTAAGAGGGAACACTGGTTTCAACCCACCGATGTGTGGCGAATCTTCTGGTAACCCTTGCTAATATCTACCTGGTCAGGAATTGACATTGCAAGACGAAATGCATAACAGATGCCGCAACGCAATGAGCGATTTTGGGAATTGCTCAACTGTTTTTCGGCAAAATCTATCTCCAACAAATTCTTCAAGTTCTAAAATGCGATAAAATACCGTGGATAAAATATTAGAGTATTCGTTTACAATTAGCAAAAGCAACTTATCTTTGGTAACACTTAAGATTCCAGACAAAGTTTGTTTCGCGATTTGATTAAGTTGACTTATCATACAGCACCCTACATATTTATCTGCTAAGTTGTTTTACAGTATGGTGCTGGCGTTTCAAATGCTTTGAATATTTTCACTGTATGTGTCTAACTGTCTATACACTACAGTACTTCAACAAACATCAAAATATCAAAGCTTTACACTAGTTAAAGCAGTCTTGCCTTTGTTATATTACCAGTGGTGCTATTCAATTGGTTTGCACCGCTTTGCAGGAACTGGTGCTATACTTTAAAGAACCGTAAATAAATCTACAGTACATAAAATATATGAATATCTGCACTTTTGGCTCGAACAAACCGGTTGCTAAATTTAGAGAACAGGTCACAAATCTGTCTTTTTTTAACTTTTGAACAGGACCAAATACATTACTTGATACAAAGATAGATTTTCATTCCAGTCTTCATATCTTTCCTGAAATTTTTCCCGAACACCAGCAATTGACCACTCTGCACCCAAAAATTGACATTCCGGAGTCACATTAAAGTTCAAAAGGTCAATTTTTAAATGAATCGAACTTGTTTTACCTGCAAAAACTTTGATTAGTTGTTTTGTAATAAGCACAGCAATGGAACTCAAAATTAAACATTGCTGATAAAAAAGAAAACTACAGTATTTTAAACATGTTGTATAGTGTTTCAGCGATAAAATACTTAAATTTAAGAGTTAGTAACAATAATTATGCAAAAGACATACTTTTACAATACTTCACTAAGGACGGTTGTGAATATCAAAATCTTAACAGAAGGTTTATAGGTCAGTAGACAAAACAGAAATGATTAAAGCCTCAATCAAGAAAGAAGGAAAGCTCATCACATCAAAAAAAAAAACTGAGTAAGGATTTAACAATAATAAAATAATACAAAGCTGTAGACAATGAGGCAATTGACCAGAACCAAAGAATCAAGAACGAAAAAGGGTGTGATGAGAAACCGACTTCAAGCAGATCATCCTAACATCACTACAGAGGTGGTACTGGCTCATAGATCTCATTCATTGATAGCGCAGGCAGTTTTTTGAACTTACTAAGAGCAATTTGTAATGATGTAGCAGCAAAGTTTGGTGACTCTGGTTCTAATATCCATGTATTTTGCTTTAATTCTTCTATTTCATCCCAGAATCTTTCAAACTGATGAAGATACGACTTAAATTGGTTGTGAATCGTCCTCAAATTACTATCCAAAGTCCATAGCGGTTTAAATGGCAAAGGCAAAGTAGCTACTACATCAGGTGCTTCACTTGGGTAGTTAAAACTGAGAAGAACATCAAAGGTGTGCTTTCTATCAGCAGAGTCGAATGCTTGCAGTTTTATTGTCAAAAAATCATCCACTACATCCACAACATTGTTCCATCCAAGATCCTAAAAGATACACTACTGCAACAAATGAAGTGTCAATCAGGTCAGTATTTTGCAACAACAATTAAAGATTGAGGATCTGCAACGGAAGCAAAAGGATCTAAGTTCAATTTTCAGTTGCATCAAACCAAGACTTCAAAAGTGGTATCCACTTCTCTATTTGGCATTCTTGATTCAGCTATAAAATTTAAAACAGATCAATTGAACCTCCATTATTAGTGATAGTTTGACTAGGAGGGAATTAAGTTACTTGACCCTTTTCTGGCTAGTCAAAATTACCAAGACATAATGTTATACCAACACCTAGTATTCAAATTGCAGAGGGACGCATCCACCCATCGAGACTTAGCGTTCTCCCATCAAGATTCAGTGTTCCCCCATCGGGATTTAGTGACCCCACACCAAAAAAAAGCTTCCTGGACGTTTAGAAAAAAAAATGTCCAATAATTCCAATAAATCTGAAATTCAGGATAGAGTCAGAACCAAATTGCAGTGAAAACCTTTTTTTTGGTCATCACCTGAGGTTGGGGACTAATTTCCAAAATTCTGAACAAAGATAGAACCAGTTTGTGACAAAGACCTTTTTTTTCTGGACTTTGCCCGAAAGTGAGTAAATTTTTTTTATTGCTACCGCACTCTGATTGTGCCTGGACACAGCTGCAGAAGCCTCCTCCCATGCAATATTTTACAGTTTAAGTGCTGCCTATACCAGTACAAAAACAACTACAAAAAGCAGTTTTACATTCAATATAGTATCAATACAACCATACAGTTTAAAAAAGATTGGCTAAAATAACAACTCATTATGCATTAAACCTATTTTACACAGGGGATGGACAAAAATGCCCTTCTTTTTGTGATAAATCCCGATAGAAAAAGCCTTAACTTTGAATCAACTTAACTATGATCCAAATATTTTATAAATGATCCCTAAAAATTTGAACTCACTATTCACTAGGGTAAAGAAAGTTTCCTTATTTTGAGATTGGAAGTGTCTATTTTGCTACTAGTGGCAAAATATCATTTAGGGCAATTTT
Organism: Trididemnum nubilum; assembly: GCA_963965965.1. Classification (NCBI taxonomy): domain Eukaryota; kingdom Metazoa; phylum Chordata; class Ascidiacea; order Aplousobranchia; family Didemnidae; genus Trididemnum; species Trididemnum nubilum. The sequence goes on along the minus strand of OZ014474.1, from coordinate 11,456,023 downwards.
GCCTCCAATGCCAAAATAGATCGTGCTATTTTGCCACTAGCGGCAAAATAGTCACTGCCTTTGAGATTTTCCTAAGATGCTTCACCAAAATCTTTGGCCTGTATTGTACTTAAATGTCACGAGATATATTTGCAACATACTGACTTTGAATTTAGTAAGAATGTTATGTTTTTTTTCAATTTTTCCATAGTATGTAGATGAAAAACAAACTCTGAACACGCATACCAAATTAGATGATTCTCCTCCCATGGCCTCTGGCACGTTTAGGACTTGGATCAAAAAAGACATTTTGTCCCCCTCCAGAATATTTTTTTGACTGATAAATGTTTATAAGTTGATCACTTTTTGTTTAAAGTTATATATCACATTTATATTAAATTAATACCTGTAAATGTGTCAGTACAAGATCATAAAATTTGGCATTCCACTTGAGTTTTTCATTTGTTACATTTAATAAGCTTGATTCCAATAGTAGCTTTACTTCTTTCCAAAATTGTGGAACATCATTACATTGGTCTAAACGTTTTTGCAACAACTTTGTATGTTGCTTGAGTTTGTGCTGAAGATTCCAATCACAAGTAAATCTAAAAAATGTTTGTTGATTTATATTCTGTGTTATTTATATTAACTGTAAACACAGAATCACCAATCAACCAAGTTTGCTAGGAAAATTATAATTAACTGGCTAAATTTAGATCTGGTCTAAGATTAACTGACATTGATTAAGCAATTGGACAACATACTGTGGAGCGATTCTGAATTGATAATAAAAACTCATACAAGAAATAGAACAAGAAATTTTTCAGAATCCTAAATAGACTTTCTGCGTTACAGAAGAACATGCTCCACAGTCTAAATTTTTAATCCTGAAACCAGTAGCCTAATTTGACCCATATCAAAAGAAAGATGCCAGGTTCAAGTTTTTCTAAAGTAGAAAGGATGCGAGACCTGAGACAGTAAACATTTTGCCACATGATGCTGTTTAAATTATTTCAATAACAAGTTACACCTCAAGAAAGATATCACTATCAGTACCATTGGCACTGAAGCAGTTACGTTAAGTTTCAGTAAAAATGCTTCATATTAAATAGACTACCGGTATTTTTTTTTTTTAATATTTTTATCGGTTCATATCATTCAATTTTTTGCTAGGAAAAATAACATAAAGAACATTAGCTAAGCCTACCAGAGTTATATGCCAGCAACTCCTGACTAGTTGAGTACAGAACCACTATCGGTACTTTATAGATAAATATATCCGACATTAAAAGTAACACTGTCTAGGCCTACCTAGCTTACCGGTATGTTGCTACTGGTACAATTACTACCGTACGGTACCGGAATACATTATTAGGGTTGGGCATACCTGGAATAAGTTTTTGACTTCTCAATGCAAATGCGATACAAATCATTATTTATGTCCAATATTCCTTCATATTTCGTTTTTTCGGTATTTAAAGGTATAAGAACAGACATTCACTAATATCAAATAGCAAAGTTGGACTGGTAAGTATAAAGTAATCAAAGTAGCAAACCACTTTCTTGAAATCGCACTTGCCACTCGGCATAAGCAACTCATACGTCTATAAGCTATACTCCACCATGGTCACAGTAGACAGTGCCTCAGTATTTATTTCTTAATATATCTTCTTTATACTGTGACAGTACCGTTTACTTAGTTTGCAATTACCTAATCTACCGCTATCCGCACCTAGCGCAGACTGAAGTAAAGAATTATTGAGCATAAGATCTCTTCATGTTTTGTTTTTTCTCTTTTTTCGGAATGGACTCAGACTTTAGACTCCTTTGGTCTTCTGCTAATATGTGACATCAACATGTTTCTTGTTCAGGTTTGCCATACGAATCGGGTTTTACGACTTGTTCCTAGCTGCCATCTTCACATACCGTAGTCTGTAGATGACCATTGTAAGTCTTTACCCGTTGTAATTTTTTTTTTCTAAAGCAAAACAAAATTTGGTCCACTCCGTTACGCTTTCTACCTATTAACACAAAATAATCTGATATGAAGCCAAGTGCTGTAACGATTTGCGCGTTTAGGCTGGTCCAAGATACGCGGTACAGGGTTTGGTAGGCGACTAGGCGTATCCTAGCTAGGCTTGGAGTTGGACCTAATCTAGGTCATCTCCTGGCCTGTGAGCAAGAACTAGTGAATACCGATTACCGGTATAAAAAGAATCGATAGTTATGTAAAAAGTACAGAGAACAATGAATCCTGATGCAGTGGGACAGTATAGGCTACTTGGCAGTAAACGTAAAAAAAAACAATTGCTTGGATCACAGGATCAGTGGCCAAGTGGATGGAGCATACCGTAGGCTACCTATCTGCAGTGTATGCTACTGAAGCTGTAGATTCGAGTTTGATTCCCAGTTAAGTCAAACCAAAGGCTATAAAAATTGGCATTTACGGCTTCTTGTTCTCTGATTTATATAGGTCCGCGATTGAAGGGTCAGTGTGAAGTCTCCACTGTGTGTGCTAGACAGGTGGTGTCATGACTTGACGACCGAAAGGTATCTTCAACTACTGTACTGGTATGTAACCATTACAAATTTAGCTGATTTTTATCATCGTTTTTATTGGGCTCTTGCAGACTCATTTTTGAATTTTCTATAATTGTATTTACATTTTATTCACCACGTTGCCTCGGCCAGGAGACAGCGAAGGAACCTTTCCTCGGTCTTCGAGTCAAGCTGCCACCTTCGTACCTGTCTACCACACATGGCGGAGGCTTTACACTGTCTCTTTAATTGCTGAACGTCAAGCAGGGAAGCTGTGAATACCAATTTTTATAGCCTAGTCTTTGGTTTGACCCGACTGGGAATTGAACCCCAGTCTACTGCTTCAGTAGCCGACGCTCTATCCACTCGACCACTGATCGGTTAATATAGTAGGCTACTGTTCAGTGCTTGCTACAGGTATTGGAAAATTGTTGATTTTTTGGGTGCATACCGACTCACCAAAACCTACCATAAGACTAAGAGTTAACACAGCCTTTCACAGTCGCCTGACTGAGGTAACTTGGTGAATAAAATATACTAGTAATTACAATTATAGCTCTGAGCTGATAATGCCAAGATGCTCACACTGCTTAAAAAAAGTGTCATCCTCATTGCTTTTCAGTATTTCATGCAACACAATTCTTTAAGCTGTGAGGTAGCCTACTTGAACTCGAACTATTTGCTGAGGCTTATTGGTACTACGGTATTTAATATCAATATTATTAAGCAGTTAAGTTTAGAGTTAGCCTACTGATTCTCTCTGGTTTTTCAGGCCACAATAAATACATGCAAATAATAGGCTGGTTAACAATCTGAAAATACCAGATTAAAATGGATAGCCAAGGAAGAAGAATTGTAGTTTGTGATAATGGAACTGGGGTAAGTTTACTATACAGTATACACTATCCAGTACACTGATATGACAGATTAAGATTTCAACTAAGGAGTAGATTTCTGTCTAAAATATTAGTATGCAGTGTCTACCCTGCACTCATGTTTAAATTTTGTGAAAACTTGGTTTTTCCTGTTTCTTATGCTGTAGGCCAGCAACTTTATGCATTACCTTTTTTCAATGTCCAATTATCCATGATAGCTAACCAGTTACATTCCAGATCAACCCAAATCCAAAAATAGTCTACTTTGTTTTTAATTTATAAGAGCATTAATTTATAGATTATGTATCAAAACATGGTAATTTAAAATTTGCATTTTATATTTACAATTGGTAAAAAGTAGCATTGTTTTACATTTGCAGTTTGTAAAATGTGGATTTGGAGGCTCAAACTTTCCTGCGCATATTTTTCCTGCATTGGTTGGACGACCAATTTTAAGATCAACAACTAAAGCTGGTGATGTAGAAATAAAGGTGAGCGGAAATACTGTAACAAACTGACCAAATTGTGCACATACAAAAATAACTTTCTCAGTTGTGGTTTTGAATTTGAACACTATTATGCCTCTGAGTGTCAGACCTTGCAATTGCAGAATGATTTGTAGTTTACAAGGCAAGTAAGAGCTACTGATGATGACAAGGATTGACTGTCCAAAGTATTGCTGTTCAAGTATTCAGATTTGTCAACTTCCACTAGATATTACTGTTGGATTGAGCTTCGCAATACTAAATTTCATATTTGAAACAAGTACAGAAAGCTTTTTGTGAGTTTATAACTTGTAAAGGACATCAAAACAAGTAAATTGATGATGTAATACTTAGTAAAAACGTACCTCAAGATAGCTACCGGTACCATGTATCTGCATTATTTTAAAAAGTTTAAAATTTTTTGTGATTTAAGTGTGAACATTTATAACATAAAATAGCTAGACAAATTTTTAGGATTTAATGATTGGAGATGATGCCAGTTTACTTCGATCTCAGTTAGAAGTTAATTATCCAATTGAAAATGGCATTGTAAGAAATTGGGAAGATATGGAGCATTTGTGGGATTACACATTTGGACCAGAAAAATTGAATATAGATCCTCGGTATGAAACTGCATTATTTTATGTTGAAGTTTTGTTTCTTTATAATAAAAACCAAATGTTATTCTAAATTAAGTTGATTATTCTTACAAATAAGCTTGGTTGTTCCTCTAGTTTTCTTGCTGCAAACTAAATATTTGAAAGAAATGCCACAGCTAGCCATGAAAGATATTGCATAGTCAAAGATAGACCTTCAATTATATGTTAAAAAAACAACTTCTATTGGCATGTAACCAATAAATTATAGGTTTTTTGCAGTTTTGCTCATACAGGAAATAAAAATCATTTAAATCAACTGGATTTAGTGATTATTGATTGGGTTTGATATTTGTTTTGCAGCAACTCAAAAGTTATGCTCACTGAACCTCCTATGAACCCAACAAAAAATCGTGAAAAGATTATTCAGGTTTGAAAAAAATGTGATAATTGTTTTTTTTTTGTCAATATCATGATTTTAATGATAATGCTGATAATTTGCAATTATTTTTCTTAACATTGTCACTTGCATAGTTGTGTACTTCTTGTTGGATTAAACTTTTTAATTTTTTTAAACTTGGTACACTGTCTTGGACCTTTTTTCTAAAGCAAGCTTTATTCAAGTTACTAATCTATTATATTCAAATTAGTATTACCTTCAGCACTAGGCTTATTCATGATTTTCATGCGAGCATTATTTGTACAGTTGAAGAAAAAATACCTCCAAAATTAATCAAAAATTCTGCTTCTGTAAGAGCAGCTATTAGAAACTAACAAAGATTTTTTTAGAATTGTTTGAAACACACAATAGTTGTAGGCCATCAATTAAAGTTATATCTATACATTATAAAAGTTAAATTTTACGTTTCAGCTATGCTACATTTTTTTTTTTCTTTCAGAGAATGTTTGAAAAATATCAGTTTGATGGATGTTACATCGCTGTTCAAGCTGTTCTAACCCTTTATGCTCAAGGTATTGTTCAATAATAATTTGTTTGATTTTCAATGATAATATTTTCTTAATTACCTATATTAATATATTCCTTTCAACACTACCATTGTGGGAATCCACAGTGACAACTCTGTTCAAAAATAATTTTAAAGTTAATATTGCTTTGTCAGTATTAGTTGTGTGTTTAACTGCTTATGAAGGAAGCATGTTTTGTAATTTTAGTTTTTTGATTTCTGTAGTTTTGACTAAATTGAATGTGCTGGTTTGTTCTTTGAGTTTTTGTACCGACTAAACTTATGCTCATTTCGCTTTGTAGTTATTAAAAAAAAACACTGAAAACAAAGAAAAACTAGACCTGAATCAGATTAAAAGTAAAACTTTATTCCAAAGAAATCGGAAAATTACCGATTGTAGAACTAGTAATAATAGTAATTTGTCTAACTAATGTTCTAAGTTTCACACTTTCTAAAAGCTGTTCTTCCATTTTATCAAGACCATGAATATTAAGAGATTGATAAAACTGCAAACCTATGGTTATTTTTATTCCAAATGAACAAGATTTTGAGATGTATTTTACTACCTTTTTGTCTTACTTCTTTGAAGTCGAAACCTAAACACAATTTACCTGAGATAATATTTTTTGATTATGCAGGCTTACTCACTGGGATTGTGGTTGACATTGGTGATGGAGTTTCACACATATGTCCAGTCTACGAAGGATTCTCTCTTCCTCACTTGACAAGAAGGCTGGATGTTGCAGGAAGAAATATCACACGTTATTTGATTAAGGTATCGCTCTTTGCATTTTTTTCGTGTTCCTAGGAAAAATTTTGTCATGTTCTCACGTAAACAGCTAAGTTGGAGGTCTTAATAGTTGGGAATTGTTTGAATTAGCATACTTAATAGTAATGAAGTGTTCTATTTTATCTAATTTTAAGTGCCAGGATTGTGTTGAATCTTAATATATTTTGTGTTTTATTGGTGCATGTAAAAGTTGTGAATTTTTGTTTGTAGCTCTTGCTGCTTCGAGGTTACGTGTTCAACCAATCTGCTGATTTTGAGACAGTTAGAATGATGAAGGAAAAGTTATGCTACATTGCGTAAGTACACTTCCAGTTTTGAAAGATTTGCCCACTTGAATTTTCGTCTGTTTTCATTTTATGGCTCTACATCACATCTAAATTAGCGTCGAATTTTCCTCTTTTGTTCACACCCTTAGGTTTTTTTCTTCCACAATTTACAGAAAAAAATACCAGAATGAAGTCTTTGACCCATTGAGTAGTATAGAAACAAAACTAATGTTATACATTCATACTGTCAAAGTTACATCTAAACCAGGGCTGCCCAAAGTGCTCCCCGCACAACAAGTTTTTGCTGCTCGCGACTGGTCTTGAGATTTACTGTAAGTTTCTTACGATACTCCCAAATTTTTCACCAAAGAATTCTTTTTGTCAAGTTTGTTGGCGTTGGTTTTTTTAAACAATAGTTTTCGTGAATCAAAAACGCCACAGCGAGTATAACTATATATGTTAGAAAGTAGCAAATTTGCGTTTCGTCGGCCACTACATAAGCTACTATGTAACTTTTTTCATTTCCTTATTTTATATTTTTATCGTCGCGCAGTTTGCATAGCAAAACGAAGGTTGTAGCTGTACTATACTTCGTAGTTCGCCCAAAATGTGTTTACTAGTGCAACTACTGGGGAACAATCGTTGCGAAGGCTGAAGACTCTTTCACCAGCCGAGTAATTTCTAACTTTTAGCCAAACATGCTAATTTTTAACGTGTTTTAGACCAGACTTATAAGCATTTGTGTGTGGGGGGAGGGGTGAATTTGATTAACAACTTGATTCTTTGAAGTGGTTCTAAAAACGTGCAAAGTTTCTTTTAACTGGGATTAAAATGGCTTTTTTTATAAAATAGCAAAAATCGCTCAGCGACAAGAGGATTTGCCCCGGAATGTTTTCCACGATACATTTTCAACGCGCAGCAGTTTATTGAAGACAGCCGGTGCTAGATACTGTACAAATTTTGGCATAGAAAAATGTTAGTTTTGGTTCAAGCTAGCATCTCCCTTAGCAAAATCCTGAATGTCATGTTGCTGCGTAATAAACAGGATTGTTCTTGCTGTGTAATTGGTAGGACAACGCAAAACGTGAATGAGCAGTATTTGGGACAGTGGCGCAACCAAGGGAAGTAAAGGGGGCATCAGCCTTCCTCTTTCGCCAAGTCACTTAAAGCATTTAATTCCAAAATAGAAGCGTGTATATGTTTTTTGTACTTGACCTGTAGAAGGGAGAGGCTGAAGGGACTAGACAACTTAATTCTTTCAAATGACTTCCGAATTTTAGCTCTTTCAAATGGCTCTGAAAACAAGCAAAATGTAATCCGAATTGCAATTTTTTGCCAAAAAACAATCAAAAAACTGCCCAGTGACTGGAGGCTTTGCCTTTAAACCCCTTTTTGTGATACACTTGAGTTGCAACAGTTTGCTCAGCATGCCGCCTAAATAACTAAAATGTTTTAACTTTTGGTTCAAGCTTTTTCCTCCCCTTGCGGAATCTTGGTAGCACTTCTGATTCGCAATGAAAATTATCCAAACATTTTATGAGAATTTTGCGGCCTGCTAAAGCTCAGAAAAAGTGTAATGCGTCCCGCACCTCAAAAAGTTTTAACACTTCTGATCTAGACAATACATTGCACTAAAACAGTCTTTTTTGTTTATCCAGGGTTTTGTTTTCTCGGACATTTACAAGTCATGGTGTTCCTAACTTATATTGACAACTCTGTGTAATTACGCCGTATGCTTTTTTAGATATGACACGGAACAAGAGCAAAAACTAGCCACCGAGACGACGTATTTGGTAGAATCGTATAAGGTAATTAGTATGGGCTCATATGTTTGACGATTGCTGCGTTTTATTTTTCAATATAATGACTAAGTTACTTGGCCAAGAGATAAAGAGACACCTTTCGATCTTCGAGTAGGTCTGCTATATGTCTACCACACACGGTGGAGGTTTCACAATGCCCCTCTTAATGCTGAACGTCAAGCAGGCAAGCTAATAATACCAATTTTAATAGTCTTTGGTTTAATCCGACCGGGAATAGAACCCTTTTCTGCCATTTCAGTAGCAGACCCTTTATCCACTCGACTACGGATTGGTCAAGTAAATGGAATGTGAAACGTTTGACATGCCGGTCAAGTTATGCACTTGTGTTGCCATCAACATTCCGAACTCACTTGGAAAGTTAGTTGTTGAAGCCTGTGGTAATAGAGAAAAAAGATAGAATAACAGCCACCTTAAGAACGATCGAGAGTATTTTCAATGTCTAAGTACATTTAAAAACTGCCTGTCCTAGAAAGAAAAAATCTTTAAAATTTGAGCTCTTTCTGTGTTCACTGTTCAGTTTATTTATTGATCTTTTTTATAGTTGCCAGACGGCCGTCTTGTCAAAGTGGCAGGCGAAAGATTTGAGGCTCCTGAAGCTCTCTTCCAGCCTCATTTAATCAACGTTGAATCTTGCGGAATCGCTGAACTTCTTTTCAACACAATTCAAGCTGCCGACATTGACATCAGGTGCGATTGCTATGTTTTTTCTATAGCAAATGAATTTTTTGCACTGTATGGGAGCCATAAATCTTTCAACATAGGGACAAATAGAATTCTTCAGAGGTTGACCATTAATCTTATTCAAATAGAATTCTGTTTGAATAGGATTTACTGTCACCCCTCTGAAGAGTCAAACGTTGAAACAGCCTTTTGGAGGCATATTTCGTAGGTGTTTTTACTGATTTTAATTTTTAAGGTTGTTTTGGAATAGAATGTAGCCCAGTATATAATTTTGAAAAAAAATATCGGATGATATATTCTGCTGCTGGTTCACGTTTTGCTATTTTGACAGGAGTGAGTTCTACAAGCACATTGTGCTTTCTGGCGGCAGTACCATGTTCCCTGGCCTACCATCACGGATGGAAAGGGAAATCAAACAGCTCTATCTTCAGCACGTTTTGAAAGGGGATCATACCAAATTTTCGGTACGTCATTTACTCCCTCATAATATCTCGTATTTGCGACTCTTAGTAGGCTTTATGCCTTCTAATACTTAGTGTCTTTTTAGATAAAAGTTGAACAACTTAATGGTGCTGTGTTGCACATTTTGCAATGAATATAATAATATTTTTTGATTGCTGCCTGAACCTCTGTCGAAAAATAAAATAAGAAAAAAAATGCCCATTGCAATTCTGAATTGCTTTCTTGATTTTGTAAGACTCGTTTGCTCTGTTATGATTGGTATTAAAATCATATGAAGAGGCCAGGTAGCCTTCTGAGTGCTACACTTTATGCTGCTCTTTTAGCCGTGTGTTGAGCGTTGTATTGGTCGCCCAGCTTGTGCTGTGTGTCTACGTCACTGTATCAACCTAATTCTTACTTTGTTTTTTGACTTCTACAGAAAATGGTAAGTGAAAATGTAGTGCAGTTCGATCACGATAGTGTAGAATTGTAGTTTCATTTTCATTCATTTCCATAAAGTGTTTTGTGGTTTAGACTTGACGTGCTGAATGCTATTACGGTTACGAGATACTTAGTATTTTATTTTCCAGTTTTGCAGTTGACATTGATGTTTATTCGTGAATAACATGAAAAGTGGTGTTTTTGTATTGCGGTAGTTGCTAGTTTGCAGTAGGTTAGATACCGGGATGTAAACGTGTAGATTACTGAACTTCCAACTTCATCAATAATGCATTTCGTATTGCAATAGAATTGTTCACTAACAAACATAAAATATGCGTCTCAACTGACAAACACAATCATTTGTCTTATACTTTCTGTTCGGACAAGTGTGATATTTGTGCTCTCAACATGTTTTACTGGTTGAGTAAATCCGGACTTGATTTTCAGGCACGAGAACCAAGTTCGCTCTCATCAGTAAATTCGTGTTAATCAAATGAGTCTTTTATATCAGAATTATTAAAGACTGTGCGTAATTAATTGCGCTTCCCTTGCTAGCTTTCGTATAGAGTCCAAGTGATGTCTGCAAAAAAATATATATATATATTCTTTTTACCACCAACTTTTTGTCTTGAAACTAAAATCTTCTATTGAATTGAGCATGGTGTGCAGTGTTCGAGTTTTCATGTATCTACAGTTTTTTAATTCGCGTCAATGTAGACTTTGTTCTTTATTGAAGTGGTTATGGTGGTTGTACTCGTCAAGATGAAGCAATTTTCTATTCCAGATCGTTTCGTCATCAACTGAAATGACTTTTCTTACGGAAAATTTTTCTAACGTTTTAAAACACCTCGTTCCACCTGTACAAATGTCATTTAATTGAAATTTATCGCGTCGTTTGATGGTGTTAAATGATCGAAAGGCTGTTTAAATACAGTATAGGTAGTGTTATCGCATTCTATTTTACTTCCCATTTTACTGTTATCGCTTCAGAGTGTTCTTTCCTAAACGCGAAAAATGCTCAAGATACCTTAAATTTTAAAAAAATAGTAAATAAAACTACGGTACATCATTTTATGAGATATATTACGAGAGGATTTTACTACTTTAAACCTCTTTTTTATAGAAGTTTAAAATCCGGATTGAAGATCCTCCCAGAAGAAAGCACATGGTGTTCCTAGGAGGAGCCGTCTTGGCGGACATCATGAAAGACAAGGAAAACTTCTGGATGACCAGGAAGGAATATGAAGAGTCCGGATTACGCGTCTTGGAGAAACTGGGTGTGAAAGTGGCTTAAAAGTTCCAATTTATAATTAGTGATTTTTCTATACAGAAGGCCTTCCTACAGCCTGATATATCTCTAAAATGATGAAATGCGTAAACTGATCTCAACTCGTAACACTTGCATTAAGATGCAGTAAGTAGTGCTTATGCTTACTTAGTCGAAATTTTTGTCCAAAATAATGCAATTCAACCGATGGTCCAAAAACTGGACAAATGTACAAGTACATCTAATAAAAACCTTGGAAGGCTTGGGATTTTTTTGGCTTTCTGGGGTATTTGTAGTTGCAGGAATCATATTTTTTTTCAATGAATTTTATATCCTTTAGGTTTTTTCTTGGTATGTAGGTTTTTTTCGCACATTTTCGTCATGACAAATCATTGTTCAGAATCCTTTCAATTGTGTACTCGTATTGTTTAATATTGTTTTCTATTAATCAGAGCATTATTTTTTATTTTCCCACATGTATTTCATTTTGTGTGAAAGACACTGTATTGTTTGAGGCCGAAGACTGTTTCAATTCAATTGCACTTCTTTCAACTTGACAAGGCGTCGACCTAGTTAACGTGGATGAGAAATCGTATCTCACTGCGGCTTATTAAGTTTTGCTAAGTGAAAAACTTGCCCAGTGCCCGCACAATCTATACATCACTATAGTGTAGCTGTGCACTTTGTGCAGGTAATACAAGTAGCTGGCCTGCTGACTTACTGGACAGTTGCAATGTAGCCTGGCTTTTGATTTTGTGGTTTTGATCAAAACATAATGCATTAAATTGACTTGATCGACTTGCATTGGTTTAGCTTTGACTGTTGTGCTGCTGTAATAACTAATTATGTTGATCAAAAATCTTACAATTTCTTTTGACTGATTTGTCTCAGCGATTGTATTTTTCATAAACCAAAAACTGTCTCCAGAGACCTGCATTGTCTACGCATTGTTACTGTAGTTAATTGTAAATTCGTTGATTTTATTTTTGATTCGCAACCAGTAATCATATAATAACCAAGCATTCCCTAATTATGTGTGACTTTTTTGACAGAATTCCACATTACCGTATATTAAAATACCATTTCATTGGTAATGGACATAAAGTAGTCTAGTTTCAAACGTTTAAATGGATATTAAAAGTTAGTACCAAAGCTTTATAGTCGCCCACCAAAAGTAGCATAGGTACTTTAAAACAGTGGTCGGCAACCACCGGTCCGTGAAGAGTTTGTTACCAGGCCGTACACTTTTCCAGGTTAAAAACTTTCGAATACATTTGTAACGTTAAATGCAATTGCGTTTGGACATTTTGTGAAAAAAAAATTTGATTAAACAAGTTTTAGCATCTTGTGATGAAATAATTTCATATTTAATCGTTTGCGTGCTTTCTGGCCTGAAGGCTACCAGCGCGGAAGCCTGGGGGAAGAGTCACCAAAACGGCGACCAGTTAAAAACAAGCAATGTGAAAAAGTTATCTTCCCGCAGGAATCGAACCTGCAGCCTTTGGATCACCGGTCCACTGCTCTACCACTTGAGCAAGAGAAGACGTCTCCTCGCATGCTTATGAAATAATTTCAGTTTTGCAAGTACAATAATTTTTTGAAATAATTCTAGTTTCATTTGTGTTTATTTTTGAAAGCCGGTCCGCGAAATATTTTCAGTTTTTAATCAGTCCGCGGTATAAAAAAAGGTTACAGACTCCTGCTACGAAAGAAATCACAAAATAAGCCATTCCATGAGTTATACCGCATGTCTGTCATGATACCTGACGAGAAAATATAGCATCCTAGTATTTTGTGGGTAGGCTATCACGACCAAGGATAACGGTACGGTACGTCCAAAATTTGAATATGGCGTACTTCAAAAATTTATTTATTCAAAAAAACTACCAAAAACAATTTTCCATGCGTAGTTGCGTACCGTACCTACTTACTTTTCATTGGATGGTACGCTCTAAACGTACCGTATTTAAGAGGTACGGTATGTTGGTAAAAAAATTACCAAGGTTTTTTCGAAGTTCTTGTTTTTCGCGCTTTAAAAATAAAGGTTTAGTTGCATATATATTCTGAAATGGAATTCATGAATATCAACTTTGCCAAGTTCTGAGCTTTTCAATCCTATGTGACACCTTTTGGCCTCAATTTTCGGGGAAGAAAAGGGAGGAGAACAAATAATCAGAAGTTTGAACACGGAACTAATTTACAGACGAGTGACAATGCATCGTACTAACAAAAGTACGGTACGCAGCGTTGTCAGCGAGTTGCAAACGTCGTTACGTAACGTAGTTGAATGGTACGGCACGTAGTACACACATTCAAACAACGTATACCAAAGTACCGTACCTTCACAAAAAGCGCGTACCGTACTTTTTAGCAAAAATTGAGGCGTACCGTACTGCCATGCTTGACCATGACAGCGTAACTCATGGGGTGGTTCATTTGTTTTTTGAATTCTTTTCGAGGATTTTTTTACCAATTGGTCGAGTTAAGGGCCTGTCATCTTGAAAAATAAAAATAGGTACTACAGTCATTAATAAATGCCTTCACTCGATGCATTATAAAAACTATACTACTACAGTCATTAATGAATGCCTTTACTCGATGCATTATAAAAACTATACGGTACTAAACATTCAAAAAATATGCATCATTTATTAATAATTAATTGCCTAAAATATTCATTATTAAAATTTGACACCAATTGCAATACAAACACTGATAAAATCACCAACTGTAAGTAACGAGAATTTAAACGAAAATTGCACCAAACCAATTAAACCAAAGCAATACAAAACGACATCAAAGCAAGACAAAAATCACGCAAATATCTCGAGTACTTTGCACAACACGCTACCAGGGCATTACTTCATTTGAGTAGCATAAGCATTTTTAAGGCACCAATTTTGAGCCCCGAAGCAATATTCTGGATAATCCATGATTGAAACGTACAGCAAAAACAAAATTAAGCTTTGTTTATTAAGTATTCGGAAAAGCTAATTCGGAATGATACGAAACACATGTAGCAGCAAAACCACACTAAGTAATTATTGCCCCAACTATTATCAAATGTAACGAGCCAAAACCATGGTATTATATTGGCCAATTACAAAATTTATCACGTGTTACTCCCAGTCATTTGCTAAGTCAATAAATTATATGCAATTGACGTTAGGATGGTGTATTATATATAGAAAGCAATACGAAACTTTCAAAAAGGGCGAAGTATCTAGCTAAAATTATGAGCCATAAATAAAAACGCACCAAAGCACATCTTCACCAAATTTCCGCTTTCTACAGTTAGGACTTTAAGAATGTTTTCGGTTAAAAATATATTCCCGCAGTGTTGTAAATTAAAAATTGGGCTTCTGCCTAATTTATATTTCTTTTGTAACACTGGCCCAATGTGAAGTTTTGGAGTAGTGTACAAGTTATTTTAAAAAAGATAATGAAAACACTGTAGGGCAGATACTTTAACTTGGAAGAAAATTATCTCGGAATGTAGATGGTAAAAAGCTAAAATTTGATTAAGATATACTTAAGATAGATGTTTCTTTTGTTCATAATCTTAGTGGATGCTTCAACCTTTTTAATAGCAGTCTAAATTTAACCTTTTTTATCAACATATTAATGCAAACACAAATCACATTTAAAAACGCTTGAAACTTTACCGCTAAAATTGCAATTTGATCAAAATAACTCGGATTACATTGCTGGGTCTAAACCACGGTCAACGTTCTGCAACGATTCGACAAGCAAAAAAAGCCGGCCTCCCAAAAAAGCACCAAGAAACGAACACGAACGCAACAAGCATACTAAAATTAATCAAAAGCGATACAAAGATTAAATAATGTAAAAGAAATGCGTTTTGCGTAAACTTTTCACATGTTGATTGCAAGATAATACAGTATCACAAAAAATTTAAAATTGAGTACCAATAGAGAACATTTTATGTTCACAACAAAAACATTGGCAAGTTCCTCAATTCGTCCGTCACAAAGTCTGATTTTAATGCTGTATGGTATTTCTAATATAAACTTTTCAAGTTTGAATAAGAAAAGAAATGAAAATGACGTTTTCACCTGATGCATTTTGTTAGCAGGGTTCGAAATTAACGCTTGTCGTAGGCTAGCTGAAATCGCCTCGGGCAAGTTATTTTTCAGCTTAACTTGCCCAACTGGCAAGCTAACAAAATACAGCGTATTAAACAACATTAGACAAGATTACGGTATTTAAAAGTTCAATTTAGGTCCGCTTTTGTTGCAATAAAATAAAATGTTACTAGAGAAAGCTGTTGCTTGGTTTGTTTTAGCACTTTGCGATCATCATAATGAATACTTTGTTTAATTGTACGAGTATCATCAATCGCATTTAACACTTCTTAATCGCATGCAAATTTTTCGACACTCAGACGCGCTTTGCAGCTTTTTGGCGCAAAGTGCTACCGTTTTCTGAAAAAAAGTTTCCCACGCTTGCTGCGTTAACCGCTGTTTCAAATATCACAAGTACAACTTTACCCTACGCTGCATGAAGACAACGTCAAGAATTTTGCAATGTTTTTGTTATGATAATTTTGAAGATCTTTTAGCTCCCATAACTTTTGCAAAAAAATTTCGGCTTTCTAGCTGATGTAGATTCCAAAAATATTACGATTGAAAATGTAATACAATCAAAAAATCAACTTTTGCGTAATGCACTTGAAAAAAGTTATTTATGACGTCACCTTACCATAACAACCGCGAACAAAAGCTTGATTCTCGAAACAGGATAAACGTATTATGCAAATTCAGTGTTTTTGCCAAGAAGTACATTTTACAAATTTTTTTCCCAAGGTAAACAGCCTCAAAACTTATAGGGCCTATTTTTTTCGGGCAAGTTGTTAAAAAAATTAATTTCGACCCATGGTTAGATTTGAATTTTTGAACTGGCAATATATTTATTTCGATATATTAACTGTTTTTGGAAATGGCCAATGATTACATTATCAGAAAAGCATTCAATATTCAATGGGTATTGGAAATAAAAGAAGTTGGAGTTTGTTTTCATGGAAATCTTCGAGCCAGATACTCGGAAAATGTTTCATAGACGAACATCATAATAGCACCACCTGAAAAAACAAAGGAGCTAGATCTCAAAAAAAGTACAAATCGTGAAAAATTGAATAAGTTCAAATCCGTTTTAGTAGGAACTTTATTTCTAAGCACAGTGAACCTTTTAAAACAAAACCTTAAAAATTTGTTAAATTTCGACAAAAACCATTAATAATGTTACGAATGTTTAAAAAAATTGCCTATTATCCAAAAACTCTGCGGTACGAAAAGGCAGGTAACAAGTAGGTTGAAGACATCACATCACAAAAACATATCAAACTAGCAAGAGCCAATTCAATCAAACACGGGAAGGCTCATTGTGGCCAATTGTTTCTAAGTTATAATCTAAATCTCAAGCAAATTGATATCTTGCTGACACCTAGTGAAATATGAAAGATTACTAAAGGTGGAAACTAGGGACCTATCAAGGCACTTCAGCCATGTGATGATTCATTTATTGATTGCTGACACAGTGAAAACAAAAACTTGTATGTTTAGCATAACTTAGGTCTTATCCGAATCACTAGCACTTACTTGGTCCAAGACGCATTAGTTTGGGCATTAAACCTTTGTAAAGAGCAAGAAACCTGTAAAGCAAGCAAAATTAAAGAACGCGTTATCTTTGTTATTTAAATTAGAAACACGGTTTGAAAAAAAAAAAAACGATAGGAGCATTAACGATTTTAACTGATTTTAGTTGATTTGTTTTAAATATTCAATCTGGTTGAAATTGGTTAATATACACAAAACTTGTGTTTTTCCTTCCCCAATGTGAAGGCTTGGTATATTGCACCTCAAAAATCATATTTTAGTGTAAATTTTGGCTAACCTGTATTGCGCTTCAAAAATTTTTTTAAGCTTTGGCTTATTGTACCTCAAAAATTATATTTCAGGGCTGCTTGAAGAGATAACAGCCTAGGGTACAATTAAACAGCCAGTGGATGAAGATGAAAGACCAACAATAGCACACAATCTTACCCTTCTTCTTTGTATATGATCCACATTGTTTTATTGAGGTGGAAATACTTTATTTGTCCTGGCACAGGCTGTGGACCTTGAATGCGGCTCTTTGCCACGTCTGTTGGCAGATTAACAATTGAGGCCATCGTGCCAGATAGAAGACCAAGCAGCAATTTGTAAACAGTTTGTTGAGTGCTTGACTAAAACATCAAACGAAAACAGTTTAAAGGTTAATAAATGTTAGCAATGATAACGGCCAATTTAGTTGGGGACATTGAGGTTTGTCGCACTACGTTACTTGCCGTATTGGTTCATAGCTATACGATGTCCAATTTCAATTAAACGTAGCAAATACATTGCGCAGTACCTCAAAGTCGAAACATCGGTCTTTCGTTGGGGTCAGAAGCAAAACTGATAATACTCATAAGCTCAGCACCTACACACCACGCAATCAGCAACATCTCTCCTGCACCAAGTAACCGCGTGATACTGAATTGCACAAAAACTGAGAATGTATGAACATAGTATGAGGGAAGGAACTACAGTTTATTTTACGTGTTTTTCTAATCAGCTCGGTCTATCAACAAGATAATGTAAATTTACAGATCAGTAAGCCGTTATAAATGCAATGAATTAACGATGTAGGCTGACTACTAATCAATACTCCAAGAAGTGCACTGAACAAATCAAACAGCAACATTGAAATCATGAAAAGTTTCACGATGTCACTTCCACTGACATTTATAGCGAGTTACTACAACTAACGATAAGTTCGTGAAACGAGGGCATTAATCATGTTTTATACGGTGCGGACGGATGCGAAACAATTTTCTCACACGAGTACAATAACTGTCACGTGACCGGAAAGAAATTAAACAGCCTAACCGAGTGCAAACTTTCTAATACATTTTGAAAGAACATAATAAAAAATCTTCGGGTTTCAGATCAAGGTCCAAAACAATCCAACTTCATATACTCGAGTGCAAAAGCGTTGTTCTTTACGCATAATTGCATACATCAGCGTCATCAGAAGGTCAATACAAAAAAAAAAGAAAGTAAGCACATCATATAACATAATGGGCAGAAGTCCCACGGATATGACCGTGTAAAATATATCTGTAATAAAAATGACAGCCACAAACGATTATATGACTTGCACTTTCAAAAATCCTTTTTCCTGGTAATACGCTCATTAAACTTACACCAATTTTCAAGCTTTGACACTTAGTGGAAAATGATGGAAAACCGTCATTCATTAAGCTATTAAATACCCCGGTAAATTAACACTTACATGGGATTCCGGGATATAACCTTTCAAAGAATGGTACAATCCGAAATAAATCATATTCCAAATTCCATGTCTGCCTAACGTTGCAGTTAAACCCCTGTTGATACCCATTCGGCCATATCCATCGCTCTTGATGATTTCACGAGCTTTCGAAAAAGTGGATTGTTGCTAGAAATGAATACAGTCTCACATGCGAAAAAGTTCAAACTATTTCCAACCCTACCCCTTCATCATAGATTGAAAATTCTGTGCAATTAAGTGCAATACTGTAACTGCAACGTGGGTTGTACCGATCGATGGTCGAGTGGATAGAGCGTCAACTACTGAAACGGTAGACTCCGGTTCGATCCTGGTCAGGTCAAACCAAAGACTATAAAAATTGGTATTCGTAAAAGGACAGTGTGAAGTCTTCATCGTGTGTGGTAGACACTAGACAGGTGGGCAATGGATACGTGGCACCTTGACTCAAGACCGAAAGGTTCCTTTGCTGTCCCCTGGCCAAGGCAGCTTGGTGAATAAAATGTAATTACGATTGTACATAAAGCTGTTTGGCCGGCTTTAAAAACCAGCTTTAAACAGCAAACGTGTGAATTGTTGAATTTGGTTTTTATCAAGCTTTCAGCTACGAGAGTCTTCAAAACATGTGCTCTAAGCAAAGCCATAAGCTTGTAGTAAATTCTACATAAATACATTAAATTGTAAAATAAATACATTAAAACTTTACCAGCTTTTCAAATTATCAACCCAGCAATGAAACTATCTGCAGTAAAGACATAAATTCAATTTTCCAATTAGCGACATTTCATTTTACCAAGAAATATTGTTCAATCTTGCAGTATTCGCAATCACTGTGTTAATGTAATGGCGTTTATCGTCTTGACCAGCAAACAGCAAAGTAACCGTGCGCTCTTCCAGTCACTGACCTCCTGTAAACCCCATAGGGTAGAAGCATAACTGTCTCTTTTAATGATGATCGTCAAGCAGCGAAGGGATCACGTCTTTTCGGAGCGACCATTTCGGCGCAACCTATTTCGTTGCCTGACGTTTGCTGCACAGATCGTTTCGGCGCCAATTCGGTGCTCTTTGACAGTTCAGTTATTTAGGGTTAGAGTTTGGGTTAGGGTTAGTCATAAAGCACCGAATATTGGCGCCGAAAAGGTCTGCGCCAAATAGGTCGCGCAGAAAAGTCGTGGACCCAGCAGCGAATACCAACCAAACTGGTTTGGTAGCTAACCTGTATTAGCAGTATCAGCCCTTTCAGTAACAGATGCTCAACCTATTAGATAACTAATCGAATTACACAAGATATCACTCTGATTTTTTCCTGATGCTTATCATAGCCGGAAAATATTGAGGACGGGAGCACCATCTTCAGACTAAGTCGCCACACACTGACAGTAGGGTTGTACAAAGTAGAATTTCGAATCCTTGAGATTCGAATCTCCGGAGAAACGAATCTCAAAAAGCATTTTTTATCGGGTAATTGGATTCGAAAAAAAATTTTTAAAGGGCTGCCAAACCGCAAAGAGTGGTGCGTATTACACAATTTTAAGCAACCTAATTGACTAGTCGCATTTCATTGATAGCGCATTGCACTCAAACAAGCGGGCACGCACTCAAGTGGCAGTTGTCTAACTTACTCAGGATTGTGTTTTTTAATTTTTGCAATAAAACTGTATTGTCACAGTTTGCCATGAGTTATTCTAGAATAGGATTCGAAATTCTAGATTCGAAATGTCTATTCTAGAATACTGCATTATTCTACTTTGTACAACCCTAACTGACAGTGTTTCACCACTTTCTGGATCTCGTTTGGACGAAAACTCTAAGCGTTCAAGCCTAAATTCTTAATATATTGTTAAAGGGAATATTCCGAGTTGACTTATTTAATTCCGAGTTGACTTGTTTTAATTGTTCGTAGTCGTATGTGATGCTCTATTGCTGTTGAACTGCATAATTGCAACTTACATCTTTTAACTTGACATTTTTCTCTGCTTGCAACTGTATTTTGACTCTTTCAAATGGATTTGTAACAAAGCCTTCAGTGATTCCTGAACATAAACCAGCTAAAGCATATACCTGGTAAAAATATTAGTTTAGCAATGGGTACAAGATTTTGAAATACATTTTAACCCTATTTTACACGCGCTATTTGACCAGGGATTTTATACGGGAGGGGGGGCAAAAACGCCCTCATTATCTAGCAATCTAACTCCTAAACCAAAAGTCATTAAAACACCAAATTTGGTATGGGGGTTGGTGTTCACAAATTTTTTCTAAAAAAATGGATTTCATCATAGTGACGTCGGGACCATATTTTCGAAAAATGACGTCATTTTTGCAGTGATGTCAAAGGCGGTTCAAATTTTGTACATAAGTTTGCTTTTTGAAACTGAATCATAAAATGCCCAAGTCAAAGTAGTTATGTCACAAAAACGTCTCACGACGTAATTCAAGATCAAAATGGGCAAAACATGCTCAGATTTTAGAAAGTGACTTCGGCAAATTTCAAAATTGGGGAACTTCCAATTACTTTGGCTACTTCAAATTTTCAGTAATTTTTTTGTGAATAAATTTGACTCCAAGTCAAGTTATGCTAAAATGAAAAGTTTATTTCTGAAGGGATTTATCACAAAAAAAACTAGAAAGAGGGCATTTTACCCCCTCCAGAATAAAATAGGGTTAAATTTTATAACTCAAAAAAATAGCCATTGGCAAGGAACTGTAAACTACACGATTGACTTTTATCTTGTAAAATTTATTCACCAACGTTATCATTTCTAATTCTATAAACGATGGTTATTGGTTAGCAAATTATTTATGCTTTATCACGCCTGTAGTCAATGTAAGTCTTTAGCAGGGGCAAACTTGAAAACACGTAATAGATTTAGATACAAAAAATTTTGTTTATTCTTTTGCGTGCACAACCGAATTAGGGACCACTCTTGACCAGTTGATCAACATCATCTACTAAGGTTAATTTTGGAAATAATTTTAACTATCCTTTAACCAGCAAAAGTCAGTTTCTACATTACTACCACAACGCAGGAGTGTTGAAGACGTCAAATACTGTTTCTACAACAAAATTATTCCACGGTAAAGCACTGCTTATGCTTACCAAAACTATGCTTTGTTAACTTACATATGAAGTTTTCTCTCCTCCGCCACTGAATAAACTTTGATAGCGTTCAAAAAAGAAAAACTGCAAAACAAAAACTTTCAATGATCAAAACAGCAATTGATAATACTAAAAGAACATAAAACTAGAACAAGAATGGCAAAATTACAAGCAGGGATTGTAGCGTAGTTGCTTTTGTCGCTTTATGTCTCAGCGATATGTTTAGCATGATCTGAAAATCATCCTCATTAAATTTGAGATTTCTGACTGTCACCATTAGGGTCTATGTTTCCCTTACACGACACTCAGTGTAATTGTAATTACATTTTATTCACCAAGTTGCCTTGGTCAGGAGACAGCGAAGGGACCTTTAGGTCTTTGAGTCAAGCTGCCACCTGCCCACCTGTCTGTAACACTCGGCATAGGCTTCAAACTGTCCCTTTAATTGCTGAACGTCAAGCAAGGAAGCTGTGAATACCACTTTTTATAGTTTTTGGTTTGACCCAACCGGGAATTGAATACGAGTCTACAGCTTCAGTAGCAGACGCTCTATCCACTCGACCACTGATCAGTGTCGCCAGTTACCGGTAAAAAGTTTTATAAGTTATTTTTCTGCCTTTCGAAAAAGCTTTAACAGCGTTGATGCAAAAATAAAATGGTGGAAATGCTACTTCAATATTATACAATACTTAGTAAATAAGTATTCAGAGAGTAACTTAATCTTTTCACCACACTGAAACTTCAGTAACACTGAAGTAAGAAGAAAATCGTTGACTTTAAGCCAAATATCATGAAAATGGTACGAGTTAAAGCCTTGTATTAAGATTTGGGTAGGTCTTGTGATGATAGGCAAAGATGAGCATTGAATGACTAGACTATATAGCTAGTTTAACAAAGATTCTCCAACCTTAACTGCTCTCTTTGGTGTTTCAGCTAAAATGGGAGGAAGTATTCCTTTGTAAAAAGATAGAAACCTACAAAATATGCAGTCTAAATGGCATTTCAAAACAATATTGGCAATGGTGCTTGCTCCAACAAACTGGTATTTTCAATAATCAGCAATGAAGGAAAGGATAACCATCTCTGATAGCATTAAAAACTACTGAAATGAACTCAAAGCATAGTTCACTTTAATACTTAATTACTTATACCCTAATAAGAATCAACTGGAAATGCAAAAACGACACTAGTTCATGCAGTGTGCAGTCTCAACTAAACATTACTTCAGCTCCAAGCATAAAACTAACCAATTTTTTAAAAAGCTATTTTTCCATACATGTGCTTGCTACATGTAGCATTTTCACATAAAAAAGAATGCACACTTTGCCAATTGCACACAGCACTGTATTCTTGAATTAATCCAACTTCTTATAATCTTTAAATCAACTCAACCAAATTGTGTAGAAAGACAATTAAAAGATGTTAAAAGACAACACATTTGCAATCATTTTTCAAATGTTTTGGAATTTACTTAAACCATTTTCAACAAAATATCATGCAACAAATCACTTTAAGCTACAATAACACGTGCCAAAGGCAGCAAGAACTTGAAATAATATAACTGTTATGAGAGTTACATCATACGCAAAATTGCTGAAAATTATACCAATGAAGTTATTCTCCTCACAACAAACAAAAACTATACATTATACACAAAAACAAAAAGTTAACTGATAAATTCTCATCCTAAGAACTTCGAAAATATAATATATACCAGTGGTTCTCAACCTTTTTTGAAAGCAACCCAAACTTATTCAAAAAGTCAAATGTGTGGAATTTTGTGACCCATATTTGCAAAATGTGAGGTGAAGGCCAAAAAAAAAAAACAGTTTTCACTTCAGAAATCCACAAATTTCCTTGGAAATGATCATACTCACGTGTCACAAAACTTTGTATAATGTGGATTTTGAGGTAAAGAGCAAAAAATAACCAGGTCTTCACTTCGGGTATCCACAGACTTCCGCAGGATTGATCAGGCTCGTGTGTCACAAAACTTTTCATATAGCAGATTTTGAGGTAAAGAGAAACAAAAAAGGTCTTTACTTCGGGAATCTGCATATTTCCGCTAGTTTGCTGGATCATTTTCTACTGTTGTATCCTGCATACTCCATTCTTGTGGATGTCCACAAAAAAAAAACAAGCGACCCAAAAGAATTTTTAGGCGATCCAACTTTGGGTTGCGACCCATACGTTGAAAACCATGGATATATACTAATGTTTTTATATAAAAGATGTACCCTTCTGTTTTGTACATAGTAGAAAAACAATGTCCAAGTGATCGATAATGAACAGAATTTTGTGTTAGACTTTGCAACTGAAACCTGAAAAAAAAATGGTAGTGTAATTTCTGCAGTTTATTTTTTAATACCTTAAGACCTGACTCAAAGAAGATAAAATTGCTTCAAAATTGAACAGAAAGCTTAGTAGATTAGTGTACAACTTCATAACCTCTTTCACCATTGCAACCTAGTATGATTACCCTGGTATTATTTATTTCATAACAAAATGTGGAAAAAATGAAAATAATTGTATGAAACAGACCATTGCTCCAGTAACAAAACATTTCAAAATAAAACATTTTATGTACCGGTACTCTTTGCAAAATTAATTAGTGATTGTCTCACAAGTTCTATTCACATTTCCCAAGCTTATATGTAATAAGCATGTTGAGATTGGTGACGATTTTAATAACTGAAAGCCTAACCAATCATAGTGCGTCAAATGCCATTATAATGCACACTTGGAGAGTTATAGCTAACCAACATTGTCAATTTCTCGCACACTCGAAAATTTCAGGGGTTGATTTGGTTGTCAATGAATTTTAAGTCATAAATAATAACTTTTTGATAATATTTTCATTTAATTAGGTTTTTTCTTTAAGATATACACATTATCATTACCTAGTTTTGACGACATCAAGAGGGTGCATTAGGCAAATTTCAACCAAACCTAAAAATAGCTTGAATTAGAATAAGTCACAACTACTGAAACAATATTGCATTAAATTGGTGAAATACAGTAGCACTAAGCACATACCACTAACTTTAAATCAAGGCAATACCACTGCTTTACCACTGCATTGGTTCATCAATATTTGCTATGTAACGTGCATCATATATCTGATATAACTTTGCATAATATCAGCAGCAAAATTATGATAAACTTAGAGCGAACTCATGTGTCATTCCATACTTCAAAAACAGAAAATAACTTTTTGCATGTTTTGATTTGAAAATATGTATGTGGCTGTATATACCTGCTATTACCAGGTAAAAATCAAACAAGTTCAGTTTTTTGTTTTGGCAAAAAAGGTATCAGTCTGTATTTTTCTAATCAGGTCTGTAAATACCAACTTACAATTATAACACACTATGTACTTAAGATGTAGTGCTTCTAGCTAAAAAAGCAACTTTTAAATTACAACATAAACTGGGATTAGTTCCTTTTCATAGGTACAAATTTCTTTTTAAATTGAAATTACCCTACTTACGCATCATTTTGCACTTTCTAATCCACCCAAAAGTGTCAAGTTTCAAATGTACTTGAGTTTTAGACACAAAGTGCTAATGCGTTGTGTAGTAGTACAAAGCAGTAACAGGACATTTAGTATATGACAAAATAACCATAATTTACCAACCAATCAATGAAGAATAAAAGGGACCAAGGGTCATCAAATCAAGCACTTGGTGATATACACTATACAGTAGTGTATCATTCAAATGACTGTACAGTTCACACCACAAACAGGTACACAATACAAAATATAAATACATAGTAGATTTTTAATTCAGAACTCAAATGCTATCCACAACATGCTAAAGCAACTTATCGATATATGAAACAATTAACCTTTCATAAATATTTAAAAACTGATAATATTGCTACACTGTACTATTTACAATGTACGCAAATAACATTAACAATAAAAATTTTGACCAGTAAACAATATTTGAAACTGTGTAACTGTACATTACTATATACCGAAACTATATAGTCAGCACTGTCATTATCAGTACCACAAACAGTGAAAAGCAAATACAGTACTGAGTAGGCCTAGAGAAAGCAATTTTTATAGCACTGACCTGCTCCTCCTCCCGCTATAAATTGTTGAAACATGCGCTTGTATGAAACATCTTGCTTGCGTGGTTGTTGCACTTGCAATGAGGAAGGTGTGCTAGAAGATTCCAACTCTTTTTTAACATAAGTGTTTGTTTTAGCCATTTTAATAGAAAGATGCAGCCAAGCCAGTAGATGAAATGATTGATGTAAGCTAAATTTAACTTCAAATCATTGGGATGGTAGAAGGGTATCAGTATCGGAGATGAAACTAAGCATAAATATAAAATAAATCTGGAATAAATGCAGGGTTGTTCCATTATATTTCAACAAATGCCAAATACCCTAGGTTGGAAAATTCATATAAAATGCTTATAGATCATCTACATACGATGGCACAAGCTATATAAAGAAAATTTTTTTGAAATCAAACCGTTCGTTAATGAGATATCAAAAATCACCACTAGATGCCAGATGAGAGTATGTAAAAATACAAAAAATCAATTTTGAGGCTCTTACTTAGGGCAGGAAGTTGGTTTTTGTGTCATATTATATGTTTTTGGGGATGGGGAATCTAAATTTGGGGTTTAATTAAGGCTAATTTTGCTACAAAGTTGTGTTTTGATAGTTTTGTTTAGGTTTTTGAAGGGTAAATTGGGGTCAAAAATTGGGGATAAAGGATTGAATAAAATTTTGAAACAAAAATCTTTTTGGGTAATATAAAAGTAGTTCTTTCTTTTTGATAAAGAATTTATAATGACAATTGATTAGCATTGTGTATAAACAGTACAATTTGTTTTGCTGTTATATATATTACAACCTGACTATTCAGCTACCAAGATAATGCAACAAAAACAGCACATAAAAATTTCTTGATTTCAGTGAAATGAAAGTATGGATATGCAAAGAAACAAATTTTGAGTATTTTAGTTTTCATACAATGCAGCTGAGTAAATAACAATACAGCTGCATGTAACATGTAACGAACATTACAAGACGTTTTGGTCACAAATTATACATAGCATTATATTGGTCTTGCTGACTAATATAATAAATGCTAGTCAATCACAAGATTGGTGTCATTGTTGCAATGGTGTTTAAAAATGCAATTTTAATCATTGCAAAAGCTTTATATATACAGGATGTTTCAAAAGTACCATACCAATATACTGGTATTATTTCAACAATATACAGCTTTGTTTTTTTTGAAACACCCTGTATATACCCTATAACTAATTTAGCTCAAAACTATGAGCAAATATGTTGATGCAAATGACAAAATATTATACACGTGGATTCATCTCCAAATCACTGCTACTGTATGTCATTTGAAAGAATAAGAAACAAGCATTGCAATTTATTTATAGTGCAATTGCAATTTCACTTGTAATGAAGTTAAATGACCAGCCAGTTGGTCGTGCGGTAACACGTTCGTCTCTGGAGGCGGGAGGTCAAATCTCGGGCCAGTCAAATCAGACAGTGTTGCCAACGGCTCGCTACTGCTGCGACATTTCTTCGAAAGGAGCAGTGTTGCTTAGGCGCAATGACGCGTAGATGGGCCCCATAAACTCATTACATGCTTCAGTAAATACGAGTATAAAGAAAAATTTGATTTTAATTTGATAAAGTTAAATGACAATTGAAATCACATGCACAAAAGAATATCAAGGTCCTGGGAGAAAACAGCACAACTAAGCACACTCAAAATTACTTAATACTGTACATGAGTATTGACCTACGTAAGCAATTCAGATGTTTGATAATATACTTTTTAATAATTTCTTTGTTGCAGCCTACGTCTTTTTCATAATGAGCACAATTTAAAAAGTTACTCCTTATAACATTGGGATGCAAACTTTAGTTGACCTTATTTATTAAATTAAGACTATTAACCTTTTATCAGTCTAGGTTTATGAATTTTTTTCAGTTATTTGATAATGATCTGATTATTGCGTCAATTTTTAATGAATGGCCAAAAAATTGAACATTTTGCTTTAAAAATGAACTAAAAAAATTAAAATAGTTTGCATGCAAGCTATAAACTAATGCATGCAAAATTGGTAAAAATGATCAAACTAACTTTGATTAATTTTAGTGAGCACTTTATAGGGTGTCGTTAAGTATGAGACGTCGCTTTCTTTTCGGAAGCTTTGTGACTCGTGCATGAGCGCGCGTGCGCTCGCTTCTTCTCTCCAATCTAAGCTATTCCCCCAATCTAGCACTTACCCTAATGAGTGCATATTTGAAAGCAGCAAGAGCGCATGCACGCTCACACACGAGTTGCAAAGATTCTGAAAAAAAGCAGACAGCTTATACTTTTTGATGTCCCACTTTTAGTTTTAACCTAATTTGCATAAACAATTACTAATTGACATCAGTTGGTGATATATAATCAAATAAAAATCATTCGTGGCAACTAACTCATAATGAAGCATTGGAGAGAATGATCCCTGATTATTGCTGAATAAGGTACCGGTAAATTCCTTGATTCTGATACATAGGCTAGCCATATTTTGTTTTGGAAGATTTTATTTTACCGGAAATTTTTATCTCATTTATTATTAATTCTGACTCAAATCTAACCCAAACTCAAACGCTTAATCTAAAACTATTCCAAATCAAACGCAAACCTATACCTTAACCTTAAACTCCTAAAAAAGCAATTGAAAAAAGCGCAGATGAATACTTCTCATTTTCGTTTTATTCTCTTTAACTTGAAAATTTTCAGTGAAATAGTCACTACCTTTTTTGTTGTTGTATAATTAAATGAAACAACTGTAATTGTTTAGAAACAATCAATATTTGTATTCATACAGAGCAAGCAATGAATTCAAAATTTGAAAAAAACAAAGTAGGAATTTTTGGAAGCTTGTTTCAAAAAACGAAGTGACTTGGCGCACGGAACGGGCGCCAAGACCCAGTACCTCGCGCACGCAACGTGCGCGAGGTACTAGGTCTTCGCGCTCGGAACCAATCAGAATTCACCGTTAATCGATCAGCTGTTAAGCACGCAACGCTCGCCAGGTAACTCGCTCACATTATTATCGTAAGAAGTTTAGCAATATTTGTGAGAACTGAGAAGCTGACAATTATTGTAAGAAGATTAGCAAACAAGATAGTTATTTTATGAAAACATCTTTAGTTAGTGTTCGCAATAAACTTTTAAAATAAATTTGAATTCAAAAAATATATATTTTTTTGTTGGGAGATGACAAGTCGTGATTTTGAAAAAGGTTGTTACTGATAAAGGAAAAGGCTTGGCACACGTTCCGTTCGCGCAAACATTTCGTAATAAAGCCTAAAAAAAATAACCCTCGGCCTTAACCCTAATTCTACTCTAACATACATACATGAAATTATTTTCTCAATGGTAAATATAACGCCTCAGGTATAGACAAAACTATTCGCAACAACACTCTGACAACACGGTATTACCACTAACCCAGGAAACACCGAAAAGCTCTAAAGTTATCCAGACAAGGTGCTTCCTAATAACGCCGAGTAATTTAAGAAAAAAAAAGGTGAAAGCAAGTTTTGAGAAAAGAAAATGATAAAAAAGAGTCAAAAAGGAGAGGAAAAAAAATTAGCAAAAAAAAGATAATGATAATAAGCATTAAAATATAGAGGCAAGATGCTTCAGTACATGAGAAGCTTATTAGGAAAAAATGAAAGAACAAAAAATACATCGGGATCGAACACTAATAAAAGTAGTGCTTTATTGTTTTTGGCAATAGGGAGAAATAGTGCGCTCTTGACTCTCTAGCCAACCGAGCATCAGCTGTGCAAATCGTAGCCTAGGGGGTGCTTTAGCACCCCCTGGATTGGGCTGTCGATAAAATTGTAGAATAAGAAAAATAGCACATTTTTGGTACTTCTGAGACTGGCTTTTACACGGGAATGAAATCAAAATGATTTAAAGCATCTTTTGAAATGTTGATTTTGGGATGTAAATTTATTAAAATAATACTCACAAATCAGTAAAAACTTTGAAAAAAGGCCAGCAACAAGCAATCAAATTTGATCCCTAAAAATGAACGTAAGTTTTATCAAAAATATGTATTTCAGAAATAGGGGGGTGGCTATTCAGTCGACTTATTAATTAATTAATTACGGTGCGATCACTTCTCTCAAAGTTCGTTCCATTAATTTACCCCCAACCAATTATCTTTCTCTATGTAATATAAACGAAATAGATTACTCCCATTGATGATTTACCAGTTTGTAAATAAGTGAGCTGAAATTTTACCATTAGCCACCTCCCACATATCCCATTTATACAATCTGTTTAATCATGTTTTTGCTCTGCTATTTTCTATGCCAGGTTTTTAAAATAATAATTTTGATCAAAAATAGGTCTTGAGTAAATTTTGTTTGCAAAAAAATACAAAATTTTTGTGCGCTGGAGGCTACGCCCCAGACCCCAATTACAGATTTCTAGCTACAGGTCTGCCATCGTCCAAAGAGTCATAGTCGGTCCGGTCTTTGATAAACATCGCAGGAATTGTACGGGTTAGCTACTCGACCACATATTTGCTGCTACTCACTCGAACAATGATACTACCTTTCAAAACGGATATTATGCTGTAAAAGCATACCGGTAGGCCTACTCGCCAATGTTGTAGCATATAAGGTTTTTGTCCAAATCGATTGCAGTATGCTACAAAAAACGTGGGTTGTTAGTAAGTTTTGGTAAAGCTTAAGAAATGACATTGGTTTAAATAGGCTCAAAAAAAAAAAAAAATATGCCATTGAAAACTAAAATTTGCGACGCACGTAAAGAGGCTCATTTTGTCAATATTTGTCCTACTATCCAATCTCAATCGAACGACACTGGAGCGTTAGTGTGAACTGTAATCCTTCATTTCTTTCTGCCCTGGTCACAAAGCCACGCTTTTTCTCTTGCAAAATTCTGCAATACTTTCTATCCTGCAAATCACTGTCGGTTTTCTGCCACAAAACAAATTTATAAAATAAACAAGCGTCACTTAATTTCGTTGATCCAGAACAGAGTTGAAAGTCGGGTCGGGCTTAAGTTGGCATAATGTCGGACTTAATGTACGTATTTGACAATTCAAATAACTTTGCAACACTGAGAGGCGAATTCGTAAGCACCAATACGATTATTATTGCATAATTACTTTTATTGCGTCACAATTTATCAGCAGAGGGTAGTTTCATTTCGGACTTCACTAGTATTGTACTTACATTTTGCTCACCAAGTTGCCTTGGCCAGCAGACAGGGAAGGAACCATTCGGTTTTCGAGTGTAACTGCCACCTGTTTACCGCACACAATGGAGGCCGCTTAACACTACCCCTGTAATTGCTGAACGTCAAGCAAGGAAGCTGTGAATACCAATCTTTATAGTCTTAGGTTCGACCCGATCGGGAATCAAACCCAAGTCTACCGTTTCAGTAGCAGACGCTCTATCAACTCGACCCGAGCAAATCGTACCACTTTAAGATCTAATCTAATTGACAGGACTGAACATTCTTGAATTTCCTATTTGTAGCTTTGCTGCAGGCAAAAACCGCAAGTGACGTTACTACCACATAGAAAACAAAATTAATTCTGAAATCCACCATCATTGAGTCAATTATATTTCTGGCTTAGCAGAGAGAAAGTAATTAATCACACACAATGAAAAAAACGTTTTAAACCAAAATATAGACAGAGTGACTTACCAAAACGATAGATCGACATTAATGTATGAACACTGCACAAGGCAAAACAAACAGCCGGTAAACAAAACTGCAAAGGCGTAGCAGAAGGAGGGCGGCGGTTGCGATCACCCCCTCAAGCCCACTTAAACTAGCCAATTATGTATTTTAATGCGCAGTTAGCAGTGAAAAAATGCCTTATTTTGGCCTTATCATTTATCAAGAGAGTAAAAATAGCTAAAATTAAAATAAAATCATTAATTTTTTTTCTCATTTCGGGGCTGCGGTTACGAAGATATTCAACAAATACATAGAGATATCCCCCTAATAAGTTTTGCAAACCCTGAGTTTGTTCTTCGAGACGGAATTTTAAGAAAAAAACAGGAGTTTACCTAAATTAGATTGTTTATGAGATGTTATACTGGAAGGGTAAATATTATTCAGTCTCTCTTTTACCCTGAAAGTTCAGGCTGAGAGAACAGATTCTGGGTTTCCAAAAAACTACGGAAAATACCTATTTGTATTTGCTGAATATATTTGCAACCGAAGCCCCAAAATGAGAATAAGCCAAAGGCTTTAATGAGAGAAAACCAATGAGTAAGAGCCTAAGGGGGTATGCAATATACTACGCAAATCTTAATTGAGCAAACGTAGGTACGTAATTAGTAATATACTTGGGTACGTAATTAGTAATATACTCCACTGTGAATCTTATGTAAGGGTGTTTAGCTAGATATATTTGATCAATGAGGACTAACTAGAGATTTGGCGAAGAGCCCCAAGCCGCTGCAGGTTAAAAGCAAATTGTAAAAAAAATCTTGCGCGAAGAAACTTTTACTTTGCCATACATTGCATCACTCGTTAATTTTTATTAACAAATGTTTAAGTTTTAAGATCTGCATGCTTAGCGTAAATATGTTCCGGCGGTGCTGCCTTTCTTCGATTTTGCTTAAAAAATCAATTTCATGTTTAAACTAGTAAGAATTGGGTAATGGATACGCGATTGTAAACAAATATGAGAAAACAGCAAGCAAAACATTTAAGTCTTTGAAGAAATACGCTAAAACAGCAGATGTAATGCTACAATACGAATCGTATCGAAAACCAGACAGGAAGGCGCATTTAGTACCAAAAACGTCAAACTAGCAAGGAAGCGGCACAACACAGTTGCGTGAGAAATATTGAATTCTGCATAAATGTTCATATCCTATAACATTGGTCTAAGGAAATACACGCTGAGGCAGGTTGGATAGCTTGGGTACGAAGGCGGAACTAACGTTCTCATAACGTGGGAGCAAGACATCGGAGATGAGCGCAAGGCAAAGCGAAAGTAAATCTCTCCTCTGAGAGGCTATATCGTCTTAGAGTGGTGTGTGTGCTGGCATCCGGTCAAAATATTCATCGAAGGTCGAAACTGCAATACAAGAATAAAGATCTGGTAGCATTTCAATGCTAAACACAATAATTCATTGATCATTTCACACAACAACATTCATGAAAAAAAGCACACAAGGAGGTTAGAGCATAGTCATTTAGTCGATTTTCAGGCATTATAATTTCGAGGACATCCTCTACTCCGGTAAGACATCCCAATAGCACACTAGTATTTTAATGTGAGGGCTGTCAAAATTGCAGACCAAATCAGACTGAGTAAAAACAGTACTTAAATCAGACGGATAATAGCGGTGACGTAATGCTACACAAAGAATTCAGAAAAACATGTTGTAATGCCGAATGCGTGCTCACTGCTCATTGCGCACTGAACACGGTCTCACGGTAAGGGTCTTGGGAAAGTGTTCATTAGGAGGGGATCAATCCCCAGCAGACTGAAAGCCAAAACGTTTCAACTTATTTTGCATTTATTGTTTCATTCAAGCATTTATCACTGTTAATTAGAGGTACATTAACATGCACAGCGAAAATTTAAACATCATATTGAGTAAACTTAGGACTACGCCACTTCTATTCACAGAATGTTTTCGTTGCACTTTATCGAAACAGGGAATATAGCTTAGTTTAGATTCCAAAATTAGCACTGGGCTTGCGTTGTTACACGAAAAATTTAAAAAAAATTCGCTCTGGTTAAACTTCGCGAAAAATCTATTTTCGCCTGGCTAACAGAAATTTTCAACGAAACAGGGATTTTAATGCCGAAGTTTGCAGGGTTAAGTAAAAAGAATTATTCATAGTTAAATTCTTTACTGGGAAACATGTGTGAACTACATCAGGCGAGGTCAATTCACAATCAGGCGGCCTTTGGAAAAAAACATTATTAAAAAAAAGCTTTAAATTCATTGCCTAGTGGTTCTAGATCTGCCACGTGGAAAATTCTAAACGTAAAATTTAACACGAAGAATATATGAGTTACAAACATGTTTTTTCATAAAACATGCATCTTAATTACATGATCACATTGCAATATTTAGACACCAAAGAAAAATTGCTAACAATATTGATATGCTTTATCTAAGAATTGAACTCAATTATCGCTAATTAATCTCTATTATCATCAAAAAGGTCTACAGAATGCTCTGATTTAAAATAGCAAATTTTTTACAGGGCATAGAAAATATAAAGTTAATGCATAAGAAAAGACATACCGGTAATAGATTGATATTTGATAGTTGCTTTTATCGCCTCTTGTGATGCACCAAAAAGTTAACAAAGAGTGATTTCACTATTCTAGCCCCGAGAAGCACGGGCGATTTTATTTGATCAAAAGCTATGACTGCCGAAGTCGGCCGCAAGGCCGCCTAGGGCATGAAATAAGACCGATTTTTTTTCGCTGTAAAAAAGTTCAGGAATATGCACGCAGAGTTAAAAAAGGCATACAAAAATCACTTAACTCTGATCTTTCGATCTAGACGTTGTTGCCTTCAGAGTTGAGATGAGTGCAATTTCGCAAGAGACGCGTTCAAGAAAATTGTCTTTGATTTCGCTGCGTCTTCGGTTAGAAGTCAATGAACAAGATTGATGCGTTGGCTTCTTGCTGACAGTTGCAAGCGCTTGGAGTCACAATGGCAAATGCGACTTCAATGAAAAAATGTCTGCATTCGCGGTTTTTGAGTTGGAAGTTCGTTGAAATCTTCAAAAGAGAGAGCTCAGCAAAGTAGAACTGCTGCTCAGGATGAGCTTTAATGAAGTTTGCTCTCTACAGTTGTCGACTGTGGACCAGAATTTTCTTTGCAGGACAATGGTCCAAGGCGCTGACCATTCGTTGGCGATGTTGTTACGATCTAAAGCCTCGATAAGGCAGAAAGTTCATA
Organism: Trididemnum nubilum; assembly: GCA_963965965.1. Taxonomy (NCBI): domain Eukaryota; kingdom Metazoa; phylum Chordata; class Ascidiacea; order Aplousobranchia; family Didemnidae; genus Trididemnum; species Trididemnum nubilum. The sequence continues at coordinate 11,421,445 of OZ014474.1, read as the reverse complement.
AACGGTGCGTTTGGTCCGACTAGTGCTGTTGTTTCTCTGGCTTGAATCATCACAACATCATTTCACCGACAGATTATAATTCTATTTCCTAGTCGTAACTGGTTTAGTCTTATTCAAATAGAATGCAAAAACACAACAAAATTAGCAGTCAATTTAGAAAAACGCCACCGCACAGCACACATACTAAATTAAACAACAGTAGATTATGATTTTGCCCCAATCAGAGGTGGAGTTATTGAGGATATCCTTAGCCTCGAGGAATCTTCGAGGACACATTTTGAAGTCCTTGGCCTAACCCTACCAGTCCTCGAAAACGTCAGATCCTCGGCTCGAGAACAGCATTGTTTTTGGATTGGTTGAAAAGGAAAAGAACCAAACGTAAAAATTTCTTGAAGTCTGACATAGGCGTAGCCAGGATTTTTTGTTGGGGGGGGGAGGGGTTGGCCTCAATCCGAAAATCATATGCAATCTGACGTCATCAAAAATTTTCAATAGAAGTGATTTTTTATGGAACAAAAATACCCTAAAATGGAAGACCAGAAGCCTGGGGCTGGGTTGGCACGTGAACAGGATGTTGCGAAAGGAGGAGGACTTGAACCAAAAGTTGATGTTTTCAAAATATGTGTTAAATTGTGGGGGCGCGGAGAAGAAACTAATGTAACTAAAGGCATCACAAACTAAACACATCACAGTTGGGCAGGCCATATTTTAACAATATAACTGGGGGGAAATTGCCCCCCCAGTTAACTTTTTTTCCCCCCAGTGAAAATTTTCAGAGCTTATGTTAATGACTTTGTTTAGGTGAACAGTACACCGGCAGAGCTTGTCAAATTAAAATATTTTCGGTAGGCCTATATGGTCAAGATATAAGAATTAATGCGTGCTCAATATAAGAATTAAGGAGGATAAAAGAATAGACAATGGGCCTCGACAAAATTGTGCTTGATAATGCATATGTTGTATGGTCTTTAATGGAGAGCGCCTTGCTTGTAATAGCAACAGTAGTTAAAGTGTTAGACCGTGAGCAGCAAGAGAAAAGTTCCTGCTGGTATAAAAGCAATATCAGAATTTTTCAGTCCAGTGCCACCAAAGGTCAACAAACGAGGACAGCAGAGTTTGCAAGAAAATGCGTCAACCTCGGAGAAAAGTGCAACGAGCGTGCCAGAAAATACATCAAGTTTAGAGGGCAATAATAATGCTGCATCAACTTCGCTCTAGAACGTAACTTCTGTTTCGGAAGAAAGAGCAACAACTGATTCCTCTATTGGCTTGGAAGAAAATGCAATCGATTCACAAGATACTGCAGCAATTACAGAAACTAGCTGTACGGATAGAAGAGAAAACACAAGCTTGTGGTGGAAACTCTGAAGCAACTGAGTGGTATAAGTCCATAAAACTTACACAACAATGGCTACAATCTCGTCACGAATGCTTGAAGTTCTACAACGACGCACAGGGTCAAAGAAAACGATTGTTTGTAAAATGTCTTATTTGTGAAGAATTTGAATTTGAAGCTAAAAAGTATTCAAGAAATGTTGTGGGTTCCACTTGCAAGGCGTGTCGTGCTGATTCAAAAAAGAAATTAATGGATGTTGTGGATCATCTTTGATCTCAACCACATAAAAAGTCGTCGGATGATAAGCAATTAAACCGTCAATGGAAGTCACAATCAACTTCTCATCCATGGATACACTATTTGACGAAACAGCGTGTGGAAACGGTTGAAATGCTTATCAGATTGTCGATTGATGTATACAATGACAGTTTTCTTCTGACCCCTACTGCCTTTTCTTGGCCAGGACGATCATTGGCTAGTTTGCACAGTGACCAACTAATTTCGTCTTTCAGAGAAAATGGCTTTGATCAACAGTTTGAAGAGTTCAAACCACCAGGCTCTGTTTGACACTACAGAGACCCTGTGATATATGCTGAAATGCTTAAAATCGAAGGAGAGCTTCAGAGTAAAGTTACTTCGAATCTGGTTAATGCAGCACTTGTTTGGGCCATTCAGGTAGATGGTAGTTTGAGCCGGACAATAAGATACAACAAGTTAGTGAGTGCTCGTATTATTGATAAGGATCTCAACATGAAAACAGTTTTTTTGTCTGTAAATGTCCCCCAAGCTAGAGGTGCTGAGGGTCTTCTGGAAATAGTGAAAACCATAATAAATTCATTTGGACTTGACAAATCGAAACTTGTGGGTGTAACTACTGATGGTGAGTCAGCAAATACTGGACGTAGAAACGGATTTTGGAAGTTGTTGCGTACTTACCTTGATCGTGATATTTTTTCCTTTTGGTGTGTAGCTCATTGATCAGATCTCGCTGTAGAAGACATGGAGCATGCTGTTCCCGAACTCCAGCTGTGGAAAGTGAACGTATTGGGGGTGGCAAGTTACTTCAGAACAAGCAAAAATCATAAAGCTACTCTTCTTACACTGTTTCCTGATGCACATGAATTTCCAGCGTATTTTGAAGTTCGCTTTGCTGAGCATTTGGTTAATGTAATTGATGCAGTGCTGCATAATCGAGATGGCTGCATTGAAGTTTGGAAACAAAATTCTGCTGAAGGAACACGACGTGAAAAATCAGAGGCTAGAGTTTTTTTGCGTAAGTGGACTACCGGATCGAATCAAGTCTGGCTCACTGCCTTGATGGGTGATGTTGGTAAAGTTTTTAAAAACTTGCAAAAGAATTTTCAAAGTGATGACCTTATATTAACCGATGTAATCACTTGCCGTGACACCGCTATACGAAAGCTAGACCTTATGTCGAATGCCCCTTACCCAGGAGGATGTGAAGAAAAATATCTTGACGACGAAAAAAGGGGAATGCAAGAGTCCGAAAATGATGATGAAGTGGAACCAACTCCAAGTCGCACCTGTTTCAATGCTTTTGTTTCTTTTTTTAGAAGTAGAGAGGCCATTCGCGTGGAAGTGGTCATGGCAGCTAAGAATTACATGACTCAGCGAATGAATATTGAATAAGAGCTCATTCAGAAATGCATTACTTTGCTTTTTGCAAAAACTATGAACGATTTTGTTTCTCATGGACTGACAAATGTGAGAATGTTATTTCCAGGAGAAGTTGAACAGTTTTCGGATGATGTGTGCAATTATTGGCCGATGATACACGATGTTGGATTCTTACCTGAAAACACGGACTTTGGCACGATGCTATCATGGCAACTAAGAAAGCTATGTCACATTACTCGCAACAGCGTGACTTTAAATAAGTATCTGATGGCTCTACTTGTTATGGTACCGCACTCCATGCAAATCGAAAGAATGATTTCTGTGTACAATAAGATTGTTACCCCCAACCGACAAAGCATGCACATAGATACAGTAAAGTCAAGGATGCTCATTGCTCTTAATGGTATTGGCACAGCTAAGTATGACCCAAGGGAAGCAGTTGGAGAGTTTTTAAAGAGAAAAGACCGCCGACAGAAAGAGCCTCATTGTGATTTGTACAAAAAATGTGAATATGTTGCTAAATTTTTTCGCTAATTTTATAAAAAAGTACTAGTTTTGACAAGCGGTGTGATGAGATGATTATGAAATGTGAATAGTATTCAAGCAAACACTAAAACGTGATCCGTATATAGTACCTTTCGGCTCATGACTGTCATCAAAGCATAGACATGGATATTTTTGAAAGGTTAATGCCATAGGTGGGCAAGTTAATGCAAAACGTTAGCTTCGTTAACCACTAGTCTGTTAACAAACTTCACACCTCCGTTAACGTTAATCCGTTATTTTCAGCTTTAATTAACGGAAATTAACAAAGTCCGTTAATTCGTTAACATTTTGCGTGTAATTTTCATTTCTTTACATTCACTTGCTTCTAGAACAAGTATCGACGCTGTTGAGCTGATTGTAAGGAAAATTTATTGCAATGGTGGTCTTTTTGTGTTTTGGAAGCTATATTTTAGTCTAATCTAATTTTAAGATCAAAATAAGTTCAAATGCACTAACGAAGCTGCGATCGGAAAATCTTGGGAAATTGCGAACAGCGATAATTAATAAATCTGTTAGGCTGCAGCTTATTATTTGCCACAAAAGAGAGCTCCTTTCTTTACTTTCTTCTATAAAACTCGTGCTTATACGCAACAAGTGTTACCAGTGCAAACTGGTTTGTACCAGTACGATGAATGAATGATGTAAGATATCAACGATAGAAACGTTAACGGAAGTTAACAGAACTTAATGGAAGTTAATTTAGTCCGTAAACAGAACTTAACGGAAGTTAATTTAGTCCGTTAACATGAAAAAACTTTTAAACGGATTAATGAGTTAATGAAAAAGTTAGCTTCGTTACTAACGGATTAACGATTAACAGACTTGTGCCCACCTATGGTTAATGCTGTTGAGTTTTGACTATACTCTTTGCAGCTTTGTATAAGGGTTCACATTTACACATTCGATTCACTATATTCTAGACTTTATTTTTAGGAGAATTAAATCAATCAGGTTGTTGTTTCAGCTAACAATCCTCATTTATTATTACTTATTTATTCATTTATTTATATTAGCCTATCCATATAATTCTTTTGGAGATCATGGAATATCAGTTATTAGCTACCCTCCTTTGCGTTGTTATTGAAACTATGGTGATAATATACTTGTACAAAAACATTACAGTAAATCTATATACTTGATAGTAATATCTAAAGCAAAAAGCCAATTAATAAGCAATTCAATTACTATTGACTTTAGTTTTTTGAAAGATTCTATGTATCTTTCTGAATTGGATAGTTAGGCAAGTTTTCTTTCATTCTTTGCAAACATGGCACAACGAAGTTTGGATAATGCAGAGTGCAGACACCTTAGGCTTAGTTTATGGTGTGGAGTTTATCTGTTGCTCTCCATAAGTTTGCTTGGTTGCCATTGTGCTGATATCTAATTTCTGCTGTACCATTTCAGAGTATTAGTCTTTTAAGTGGATAAGTACTAACAGCTATACAGAATATTTTATTGCAAGTCTCTTTTGAAATTTATGAAGACTACAAGTTTGTGGATTTATAGTTCTTAAAAATACCAGAACAATTAGCAAGTACAGTAGAATTATTTTTTATCTATTAAAGTTAGCCTAAGAATCGTACTTGGGATACTTACACGATTACGATACTAGATGGCATATTGGTGGATTGGGGTATGTCTCTGAAATGGTAGACTCTGGTTTAATTGCGGGTCTGGTCAAGAACAAAAGACTTTAAAATATAGTATTCGCTGTTACACTACTTGGTGCTCAGCATTTTAGTGTAACCTTGGAGAGTCTCTTCAAGCGATTTACTACCAGATTCTAGTGTAATTTTGGCAGGTCCTATAATCCAACCACCCTAACTACCGATATATGGTTGGTCCTCTCCCTTGGAATTACAGAGTGAAGCTTGAAGTGAAATCTGAGGTACTTGAACAAACTCAGATGTCAACAAAAATACCTAAAATGTGTTGCAGTGGTGGTCTGATAGTCATCCTCTGAAGTGACATCGTCGTAGACGCCGGGTGGGGCTTTAATCTTATACCTGTAGTATGAAATTGCCCCCCCAGTGAAAAGCCGTTAAAATATGCTCTACAGTTGGGGGTCTGGGGGTGGGGCCCCTAGCTGCTGGAAGCTACGGACGATAATTTGAAAATTTTTGTAATTTTTTGAAAATAGCTATTTTAATGCCATTTGGATCACATTTTGCACGTTTTTAGAGCCATTTGAAAGAACTAATTTTTGAAGATTTGAAAGCAAACTGAAAAAATTATGTTGTTTAGTCCTCCCTTTGCTCACAATTCACATTTAAAACCTAGCATTTTTTGGATAAATTTTGTAATTAACTTGGTCCAGGTGAAGAGAAGCAAAGCACAATGCCTTCTGCAATATTTTTAGCAGCAAGTAATAATTCACTCGAAGAATTTCCTTGGAGATCTTTGGTTTGTCACAAAAATAACCAGTTTTAGGATTACATGTACAATCGGGGGGCCCCTCAATTCAAATTCAATAATTTGTTCAATAAACATTTCCCCTAGCTATTTTCTTTTTAATACTTTGCCTTGTACAAACTGGCAAGGTGGAGGTGGATTGTTATTTAAAGTTGGAGTAATAGAAGGTTAATCATGTTACAGCATTAAGTTTATAAAAAAGTTAGATGAAGACCAGAGGTTGCAAGTTTTAGGACAAAAACTTTGAATTTCTCCCGGGTTATACCTTTAAAGTGATTGACAAAAATTTGAATTGAGGGGGACTGGGCTCCCTGGTCATTAACATTAATATCATTGTTAATCACTGTAATTGTATGCGAAAATGCTAAAAGAAACTGAAATTGAATAAACAATTGGTTTTGTTGTCATCCTTTTTATCACTGGAGGCATTTCAATTTGGGGATGCTCCCTACCCCTTCCAGGCTACGCCTATGGTTTCTGGCTAGTCAATTCATTTCTTTTCTTATTTGTTTTTTTTTAAACTAAAGTTTTTCTAACTTAACTTTTACGGTCTTTTTTTTTCAAATTGCTTTGAAAATCTAATTTTGTAATCTCCATTGAAAGTCGCAAAATGTATTTTTCTAAAAAAAAAATTCACTAAAACTGTTCAATGGAGGCATGGGGACTTTGCCCTCGCCCCAGAACCCAGCTTTTCCAAAGACTTGAGTTTGCAAGTACGGTACCTCATTTCATTTCAAAAATATAAATATACAGCATTTTGCAATACTTTTAGAAAATACTATCGTAGTTGCTATGCAATGTTTTAAAACAATAATAATTTATTTTAAAACAATAATAATTTATTTAAAAATTTCTGTGAAACGAAAACGTTTGACCAAATAATATTAATAAGGTTTGTTGAAAAACAATACAGCCTAAATACTGCAAATGCAAACCATATTTAATGAGGAGTTTCTGTTAATTTCTTTAATCCATTGTCAATCTAGAACATAAAAATAAAATCACGCTGACTCGTAAGGGAAAATTGCAGACTCAACAAGTAAAATTAGATTTTGTGATTACAAGGCATGTACTATGCATGATGTCTGGATAAGTAAGCAAAAAACACAAATGTTTATCAAATAAAGCACAAAGTTTTTGAACTAACCCCCATCCTATTCCCATTAAGCCCCAGCCCTGCTCAAATTCGAATGGTACTAATGAGTAAAAAATCTAAAAAATTTGAGTAATACAGCCCATTTACAAAACTTACTCTAAGCAAAGAACTGAAGTTTTCCGCATAACCTATTCAACTAACTGCACTAAACAATGGGGGGACTTGACAATCAAGGAAAAATATGAAATTGGACAGCAGAACAAAATTTTTCTGCTGATCTCTTTGCCAGGCTATTTTGCATTTAATTATTAATTTATAATTTTACAGGTATAGCCTATACACTAATCACAAATTAACCGAAACATCTCAATAAATATGCTCTGCAGTATTTTGGCTGCATTGTTTTTGATTAAATTATTGAAAAAGTCCATTTACCATGCTAGTAAGGTTTGTGTATGAGAAACTACTGAAAGGCGGGGATCCATAACTGGTGGACGTTTGCACCAGGGCCCTAACTGATGAAATAAATACCTCAAAATTGACCATTTTAACGTCAAGAATTTATAGTCATTTCCGTTACTTATTCACGAGTTCAAAACAAAACTCAAATCTTTCATTATATTAGCTGTAATACATGGAAGCATGTAATGAGTTTGTCGGACCCATCTCTGCGTCATTGCGCCCGAGCAACACAGCTTCTTTTGAAGAAATGTCAAAGCGATGGCGAACCATTGGCGACACTGTGCCCAATTTGACCAGCCTGAAATTTGAACCCCAAACCTCCTGCTCCAGAGACGAACGCATTACCATTCAACCGATTCTGATTCAAGAGTCATGGCTTTAATTGTTTTACTACCACGATATCGCCATGGCACGTAATTAACATTGTTGCTAATGTGTAAAACTTCTAAAAAACATTCATTATTTTTAGAAACCACTAACGCCAACGGTATTTTCAAATTATCATCAAAAACTCAACAAAATGCAATATCCAAGATTTTCACACTTAAAAATAATGGAAAATTTGCTGACCATAATATACAAAAATTGTGCCCTTTGTCCTTGGCCTCAACCATTCCTGTCTTTGACATCAAGAGGGTCTATCCTCGAATAGTCAGTTCTTTCGGTTATTGGCTTCAAAGGCTGTGTCCTCAATTCCACCTCTGGCCTCAACTATAATTATATGGTACACAAACTAATCATAAAATATCTGCTCTGTTCATATTTTGTAACATGAAAACTTCAGTGTTATTACGGATTTAAATATGAGGGAGAGACTTTAGCAAGCATTGCTGCAGTAAATTATGCACTCAAATTAATTAAAATGTTACTCACATGCATGTTAAATTGGTTTGCTACAAGAGCAGTGGACAGCATTGTATTAAAAATCAGACAGGAAATTGCACTTAGTACGAAAAAAAAGCAAACCAGCAATGAAGTGGCACAACCTAGTTGCATGGGAAATATTGAATTTTGCATAAATAAATGTTTATATTCTACAACATTGGACTAAGGAAATGCGCACTGATGCAGGTTGGATAGCTTGGGCATGAAGGGGGAACCAACATTCTCATAACGTGGGAGCTACAGTCGAGACCGGTAAAAAGATTATTGTCTCTGAATTAGCCAGAATGCATTCTTTTAGTGAGGGGATGCTAATTCTGAATTCAAATGGAGGGATGCGGATCATCTACACTTTTAGTAGTAGTTTCCCTCTTTTAGGGTAGTTAATTTGATTGATGGGCAGTTAGCAATCTTGCACCCACAGACATAGGCAGCTGAAGGCAAGGTATTCCAGATTCATGGTCTCTGTTTGAGACCCTATGATTGCATCAATCATGTGGTTTCTGCAGTTGTTCAAAAACTTTCTGCAGTTGTCCAGCAGCTAGCTTCCGCCAAATGCTCTGCAGATGCACCTTGCTTGTAGCTATGAATGTAAGAATAACAAAAATATAACTTTATTTAAAAAGTTTATAGCTCTGAACAAATAAAATAAGACAACTTTGTATTGGCATTCAAAGAATAGCCTGATGCTCCTCACTGATTGTCACTAGCCCTAAACTACAGTAGCCAATAATTTCAATAGTCAAAATATATAAACATTTCTGATAACCTGAAAGAATGAGTTACCAGTAGGTAACTGAAAATGTTTGCCTATTTAACACAAAATTTCCATTGAAATGAACCCGTTCATAGACTACTTTGTTAAAATTTTTCTAGCTTGTTTTAAGAAGTGGGCAGTTCTGAGTACAATTGTACCGTGGTCACTAACCTTCCTATCTGCGGAACCATAAGTTACCTTAGTCTGCCTTAGTAGCTTAGTTGTAGAATATTAGGCCAAACTACACTACCACTAACCAGTGTTCCCTCCAACTTTATGGCTAATTGGCGAGTGCCCAAATGTTCTTGAAACAATTGTGCCCAAAGCTCTAAAAAGACATTTATGTGCTCTAAATTTTGTACGGTACCAATCCAGTATTAAAGTGCACCAAATGTCATATTTCCACTAATTTGTTGAGTTTTCTAGAGCTACATTTATCATATTGCCGAAAATTATTTGCCTTGGCTCTAACAAACCGCTGATTTGCTTAAAAAATCGGCCTGTTTGAAACACTGCCTCTAACAGGCTACCAACTACTGGTACTCTACCTGTTGCAAAACGAACTGAACAAAGCTGCAAGAAACTGCTCACCATTAACAAAGTACCAGAAAATAGTTACTAACCTACCTACATGCCTAGCAGTCAGTAGGCTACCAGCAGAACGGTAGGTCATCCCTATTAGTAGACTACTACCTTGCTGCCACTCAGTACCGGTAGCCCATCCAAACACTGCAACAAGACTGAGGCTGAAATAACGAACTCAAAAATACTCTGTCTTATTTTACTTTAACTTTAAATCATACCTGCCTGCCTGCTGTCAGTGTCAACTAACCTTACCACAATGCGAAGTGACTTACTACCAGACTACCGGTAGGCTACTAAGGTAGGCATCTACCACCGAACCAGGCGGCAAGAAACTGCTTCACCAACTAGCAGTAGCCTACAGGCCTAACAGTAACAGCATACAGTCTAACTAACCTGCTGTCAACTCACCTCTAACACGTCCAATTTGCTAAGTGGCTCACTCTCAAACTACGATAGGCCTACCGGTGTGCCGATTCAAACTACTAACAGGCCTACTGACAGACTGAAATAAGCTACAAGAAACCGCTTCTGAATTGTGAATAGTTTCGTGCCATAAGACATAACTAATTAACTAATCTGTTTGCTAAGCTTCTTATGCTATAATAGTCAGCTTCACCTCGCTAGCGTTGCGTGCTTAACAGCTGATCGATTAACGGTGAATTCTGATTGGCTCCGTGCGCAAAGACCTAGTACTGGGTCTTGGCGCCCGTTCCGTGCGCCAAGTCACTTCGTTTCAAAAAAATACATTTTAGGTGATAAAGATTACAATTGTCATGAAAAAACAAAAAAGCAATGAAACATGTTTATTATCAAAACTTTAAGGCATATTTGTTTTTTTATTTGTGCAATCCTTCATTCCCATTTTCGGGCCCCAATTTACCCCCAAAATTTAAAAAAAAACTTCACATAACAGATTTTCCTGAGAAATGTCAAATTATCATGAAAATAACCTGAAATTATGATTCCTTGCCCCCAAAAACATGTATTTAGACACAAAAACCAAGTGGATACCTTTAGTAACACTCATAAAATCTAAATTTAAAATTTTTTACACTCACATCTGCGTGGTGACTTTCAACATCTCAGCAACCACTGGACCAATTTGAAAAATTTTTTGCAGGTTGATCACTAGGCTACTCTTTTCCAGAGGTTGGGTATAAAAATACTCAGATTTTTTTTAAATATAATGGAATAACCCAGCAGTGTAAAATTGTACTTTTTAGTTTTACTAGTGCATTACCATATCTGCTAGAAACTGCATTGCCATACCTACTGTATGAGAATTGCCGATATCAATTTTTCGAATTTTGTATTGCTGAAATTTTGATTTGATTTTTGTAGATGCATTATTTTATTTAATTGCTTTTTCAACTGCTTTGATCAACAGTCTGTATTAACAACCACTTGAACATTTAAGACGATAGACAACATTACTACTTAATAATAATGGTTGCTTTTCCTTATGATTAAAAAATTGTCCGAGTTTATTTGTCACATGTATCATGGTAAGTTGAACTTTGTCTTGCAATTTTTTCTGAAAAAAATGCATAAGTTCTTTTTTAATGTTAATAGAAGGTTCTCCGATATAAGAAAGTTTGAAAAAAATTTGAGGAAGTTTATGTAATTGAGGGATGGACTGAGAATGGAAACTATTACAATAAGATGGAAACTATTACATTTTTTTCGGAAAAAATTGCAAGACAAAGTTCAACTTACCATAATACATGTGACAAATAAACTCGGACAATTTTTTAATCATAAGGAAAAGCAACCATTATTATTATGTCTGTATTAGTTTTCAACTAATGCATGCAGTATATGCTAAGCAGCATAAAGCACTCAATTACTACTTTATCATTTCTATGATTATTATTATTGCAGTATTATACAATGTAAGTAGGCCTAGATCGGAGATACTGTACTTGATATCAGAGTAAATTCCAGTATGCTAGGTCAATAATCCTGTGCCAGTACTGGTACCATACTGCTACAAGGCATACAGGGGTGTCGTTAAGTGTCAGCCATCAGCTTTTTTCGGAAGTTCTATGACCCGTTTATGTATGAGTGCGCATGCCCTCTCTCCTTCTCTCTGATCTAAGCTACCGTATTCTCCAAATCTAGCACTAACCCTAACTAGATGGGAGTTTGCCAGCAAACCCAGTGAACGACCGACGCATAGCTAATGCTGTGACCAAGGATGGCAGTACGTTCAGAATTTGCGTACTACGTACCTCGCACCTTGAACCGTACCGTACTAACGTCCCGTACCCTTACCATTACAAAAAAAGCGTACCGTACCAGCGTACCGTACTTCTTAGCAAAAATTGAGGCGTACCGTACCGTACCTACGTACCGTACCGTACTGCCATCCTTGCAGTGGCGAATCCAGAAAATTTGTTGGGGGGATGATAAAATTTATAAGCACAAATTGTATATAATCACAAATTTAAATGGTGATGATTTCTGTTCTTGACCTCACGCAAACTTTGTTCGGCATGTTTTTGACCAGGCGCGTAGCCAAAAATTTGCAATTGAGGACTGTTAAAGAGATTTGGGGGTGTGGGGACGAAGCCCCCATCTGTCACAGGTTGGGGGGGTCTAGGGGCAAAGCCCCCAGCCGCCGGAGGCACAGCGCTCGAAAGTTTAGTATTATTTTAGGAAAAATATCTTAATTTTAGGCCCATTTTGATAGAAATTAATGCTATTAAAACGTGGCATAGAAATTAGCAGTGCGAAAACATGATTATACTAGTTGCATATATGGGCCATGTGGGAGATAGCTATTGCTAGAATTTCAGTTCTCTTATTTACAAGCTGATAAATCGTAAAATACAATACCGGTAGTTCAATAAAACTCTGAAGGAGTAATCTGTTTCGTCTATATTTTATAGAGAAAGATATAATGTGGGGGGCTAAAGGAAAGAAGTTTGAGAGAAGTGATTGGTAATTAACTACAGTAATACCAAAAAGTCCCCCTCCCACATTCCTGAACTTATATATTTTTTGATAATTCCCATGTTAAGCATTTTTCAATAAGCGATCAAAATTCAATACCAATTTTTGGCTATTTTTCAAATTTTTTTCTGATTTATAAGTTTTGTTTTTGACAAATTAGCCCTCTGAATAAACATTTCGAGTTATGCTTTAAATCATTTTTTGAGTTTATTCCAGTGTAAAATACAGTGTCAGAAGTGCTAAAAACGTGGTATTTCCTTTATTCTGCATTTTGGTCGGCAGGCCAATGAGGGGGAGCCTATAGCTCCTCGCCCCTCCACCTGGCTTTGCTACTGTTTTTGATCCATCCCATCCAAAAAACGTTATAAATAATAATTTTTTAATTTAATCAATGCAATTCAAGTTAATAAAATAAAATACTTTTCGTCTTTCCTGCTTCAAAAATCGCATTTATTAAACTTTCGCCAAGTTTATTAAACAATTATCTGCATCTCCACAGAATGCGTAAAAACTATCTGCATCAGACTTTGACATTCCTATTGCCAAAGGTCTATTCTGTTCTAGTGCTCATTCAACATATCGTAACTATACCATTGTAACAAAACTACATTCCGGAAGACATTTTATTTGATGTTCTGTCAAATTGACATATTTTTTATGCGAAACCGCAGTACGAAATATTCTCTTTCGCTCTGATTTTGCTCAGCAACGATAGAAGATAATAAGTTAATAGTGTTAGTATGAATAATTAAAGTACGGTATTTGATAGAACACAAATATATCGTGAAAACGTAACAGAGAACAGTGAAAACAAGTCGCAAAATTATCGCGCTTTAAACTTGAAAGGCATAATTTTCTTCTTTATCTAGGTTCATAACTCTTAACTATTCTCTCCAATGTTCATAACTTATCAATCAGTATTTCGTTTGCAGACTTTAAATTCTCAACCTCAAAATTTAGATTGTCAACGGAAGTGAATAAATTTCTACAACACATTTTAGTTTCAATTAATTTTTGCTGATGTCCAGATGTTCTGTATCACTTAACTTAAAACTGTCTTTCGTTTAACCAAAATTATTCAACAGTTAACTAACTTGTATTACAGTTCCTTTATATGTAAGACTGCTGCTAGCTGACTCTGTAGAACCGAGAAAATTCTAACACGGCATTCGAACAATTGTTATTAATGAATTTTCTGGTCATTTTAGGATGACGCACGTTACGGTTCAATTGCTTTCATCAATTTGTCACAGAGGTGAAGCCGAAAACACGAAGGAAAATTTCATAGCCTCCTCCAGTTTTAGTCGACGCTTGCACGATGACATGGAAATGGCTTGTACTATTGTACGCCATGAGCTAAAGTATCGCAGTTATTTCCGTTCAAATTTTTCTTCAACATATGACATGCCACGATAGCCCTAGCATCTATGGACAATAGTTATGACATCACAATTGGTCATACTTGTGACTGTTGTGAGTGTGACTTGTGACATTATAATGCAATTTTAACGACAAATTACCAGGCTATAATAATCATTATTTGAGAATAGCCTAGACTATATGCACGTCGGGCACGGTCGCACGAATCTTCATTGACGGCCGCACTTTGCACATAAAACGTTTAGTAGGCAAATTCTGAAATTCAAACAGCGTACCAACGTACCGTACCCGTACCATCACACAAAAGGCGTACCGTACCAACGTAGCGTACCCGTACCATTACAAAAAAAGCGTACCATACCAGCGTACCGTACTTCTTGGCAAAAATTGAGGCATACCGTACCTACGTACCGTACCGTACCGTAGTGCCATCCTTGGCTGTGACGCTCAAAAGTACTTTTTGTCTACGGTAAAATCAGCAATTATTCAAAAATATCTGATAATGGAACCTCCAGAAAAATAGAGTCAAAATATTTGTCAGTTAAATATCTCCTGATATCATAAAACACTGGCACCCTAGCTTGAGCTGTTCAAAAATTGATTTTTGGGGGTCCATTTGGGGGGTTACCGGGGAGGTGGCACCCCCAAACTATGTCAAAATATTTATCTGGTAAATAACTGCTGATATCATAAAACACTGGCACTCTAAGTTAAGCCGTTCAAAAAATTGATTTTTGAGGGGTCCATTTCGGGAGATCCCCAGGGGGGTGGCATCCCCAAACTATGTCAAAATATTTGTCTGTTAAATATCTACTCATATCAAAAAAAGTAGAACTCTAGCTTGAGCTGTTCAAAAAATGGAATTTTGGGGGGTCCATTTAGGGAGATCCCCGGGGGGGTGGCAGCCCCAAACTATGTCAAAATATTTGTCTGTCAAATATCTGCTGATATCAAAAAAAATGTAGAACTCTAGCTTGAGCCATTCAAAAAATTGATTTTTGGAGGGTCCATTTGGGGAGATCCCCGGGGAGTTAGCACCCCTAAACTACGTCAAAATATTTGTCTGTTAAATATCTACTGATATCAAAAAGAACTAGCACCCTAGCTTAAGCTGTTCAAAAAATGGGTTTTTGGGGGGCTCCCGATGGAGTTGCCCCAAAAAATTTCGGGAGAAAAAATTGCATTTGCAGCTCAACAACTTGACACAAAAATTAGATTTCGATGTGTTGTGGTTTAGGAAAAGAAGAGCGTACAAAAATTAGGAAGAAAAACAGGAAAAAAAAAAGGGAAAAAAAGGGGGAAAAAAAAGGAAGAAAAAAAAGAAATAAACCTCATTGCGGCCAAAAGTGGGTTGGTTGGGATGAAAGGGTATCTTGAGACATACAATCCTATGAAATATTTTTTGCCGTACTTAAGCCGTTTTTGACTGAGACCGCTTTTTACGCCAAACTTGCAGGGCGGTTTTCGGGTTCTAAAATCGAAGTCACGGAACGTATTGCCTCGAAATTGCGTACAAACATACAACTCATTAATCTCAAACTGCTGTCAAAATTTCATGTTGCTAGACCCAACCGTTCTCGAGTTATAAGCAAAAGTCTGAAATTTCGCACTCGTTAGTTGGAAAATGGCCGGGTAAAAACAGAGGAACACGCGACGCGAGCGTCGGTCATTCCAATGAGTGCACACATGAGAGGAGCGAGAGCGCGCGCGCTCATGCATATGTCGCAGAGGTTATGAAAAAAGCGAACGGCTTATGCTTAACGACACCGGCCATACAATATCAGGACGTCGTTAAATATAAGCCGTCAGCCTTTTTTCGGAATCTCTGCAACTCGTGTATGAGCGCTCTCGCTCCTCTCTTGCGTGCACTCATTAGGGTTAGAGCTAGATTTGGCGAATAGCTTAGATCGAAGAGAAGGAGAGCGCACGCTTGCTCATACACGAGTCACAGAGCTTCTGAAAAAAAGAGACGAATCATATTTAATGACACCCCAGTATCGGTAGGTATGATATCAGATTATCAAAAGCATATTGCTGTACACTACCAGATTACACAGTATAGAAGACAGCAAGAGAGCTGAGAAAGTCAGTGATCTAGTGATCTAGTTGTAGAACTCACAAAAACACTTGTTTCTACCACCTAAGCAGAAAAAGGATCGGTATGCAGTATGGATAGGCCTAGTCTATAGGTTATGCACCATCCATGATCCATCACTCTGCACTGATGATTGAAGTCAAAAATCACGAGTGGAATCAAAAAAAGGTCAAGAACTTCCGGTAGCACATACCGGTAGGCTACCGATATAAGATATGTTCAGTAGCCTAGCCTAAGCTATAAGTATGGTAAGGTAGGCTAGCCCAGAGGTGGACAAAGTAGTCGAAAAATCTACTTAAGTAGAAGTATTGTTACTTACTCAAAAATGCCTTTCAAGTAAAAGTAGAAGTGTGTATGGCGAAGCATTTCCACTTAAGTAAAAGTAGGAAAGTAGTCAAAATTAATTCTACTTAAGTAATGAAAGTAGAAAGTAATTTCGAATTTCTTGTGTTTGTTTATTCTTCGAAGGTTTGCTGTTGTGACGCTTACGATCAGTGTTCAAGCAAAGCCATACTTACGGTAGCATATCAAAAAATCAAAGTTTTATTATTCTCTTGAAATTACACCGAAGCGTGTTACGAATACGATTTAGTAGGGACTCTGGGCTCATCTCCGCGCCTGGACAACACAGCTTGAGAAGAAATGTCGCAGCGATGGCGAGTCGTTAGCAACACTGTTCGTTAACCGGCTAGGAAATTGAACCCCAGACGGGCCGCAGCAAACGCAACGCCGTTAACCGCTAATTTTTTTCGTATGAACCAGGAGTAATGCGCATGTCTAGTTTGTCTACTGTACCATGCTAATCAGGGTTCGGTATGTTTTTTTTTTAGTGAGACTGAGTCAACACCTGGTATTTGATGCAACGCAAAAACACACTACCCTAGATGACCTGTAAATGAATCGGCGTAACTATTCAATAAGTTTCGTAGTACTGTACAGTAAAACAAACTCGATACGTACTTATTGTACACGTTGTGAGGTGGAATAATGGCTAGGTGTTTACTTCTACTTTACATAAAAGTCATTACTACTCAAGTAGCGTTACTTCGAGAGGATTTTACTTGAAGTAAAAGTAGAAGTATCAGAAATGAAAAATACTTAAGTAAGTCGCTCGTTACCGAAAATACTACTTAAGTAGAACTACTTCGTTACTGACCACCTCTGGGCTAGCCTACGCTAACAGAACAAGACACGCAGAGATTCTGGATTAGGAGTGAGTACTGTACATTTATACATCCTTTTTTCAGGATGTACGGTATGGCCATGCGGTCTGTGGTAGCCAGTAGCAGGCCTCCTCAAACATTTTAACTAGGCTAGCTGATATTCATACTTTGTTCTTTAGACATTGACTTGGCTTACAGCCACAGCCCTTCTTTGACTAGTCTACGCAATTCATATCTGATATCATATACCTCAGTAATGAAAAAGTTCTACTGCACCTGCATAACACAAATTAGATGGGAGTTTGCCAGCAAACCCAGTGAACGATCGACGTATAGCTAATGCTGTAACGCTCAAAAGTACTTTTTGTCTACCGCAAAATCAGCAATCATTCAAAAATATCTGATTATGGAACCTCCAGAAAAATAGAGTCAAAATATTTGTCAGTTAAATATCTCCTGATATCATAAAACACTGGCACCCTAGCTTGAGCTGTTCAAAAATTGATTTTGGGGGGTCCATTTGGGGGGTTCCCGGGGAGGTGGCACCCCCAAACTATGTCAAAGTATTTGTCTGTTAAATATCCACTCATATCAAAAAAAGTAGAACTCTAGCTTGAGCTGTTCAAAAAATGGATTTTTGGGGGGTCCCCGAGGGGGTGGCACCCCCAAACTATGTCAAAATATTTGTCTGTTAAATATCTACTCATATCAAAAAAAGTAGAACTCTAGCTTGAGCCATTCAAAAAATGGATTTTTGGGGGGGTCCCGGGGGGGGGGTGGCAGCCCCAAACTATGTCAAAATATTTGTCTGTCAAATATCTACTGATATCGAAAAAAAATGTAGAACTCTAGCTTGAGCCATTCAAAAAATTGATTTTTGGAGGGTCCATTTGGGGAGATCCCCGGGGGAGTGGCACCCCTAAACTACGTCAAAATATTTGTCTGTTAAATATCTACTGATATCAAAAAGAACTAGCACCCTAGCTTAAGCTGTTCAAAAAATGGGTTTTTGGGGGGCTCCCGATGGAGTTGCCCCAAAAAATTTCGGGAGAAAAAATTGCATTTGCAGCTCAACAACTTGACACAAAAATTAGATTTCGATGTGTTGTGGTTTAGGAAAAGAAGAGCGTACAAAAATTAGGAAGAAAAACAGGAAAAAAAAAAGGGAAAAAAAGGGGGAAAAAAAAGAAATAAACCTCATTGCGGCCAAAAGTGGGTTGGTTGGGATGAAAGGGTATCTTGAGACATACAATCCTATGAAATATTTTTTGCCGTACTTAAGCCGTTTTTGACTGAGACCGCTTTTTACGCCAAACTTGCAGGGCGGTTTTCGGGTTCTAAAATCGAAGTCACGGAACGTATTGCCTCGAAATTGCGTACAAACATACAACTCATTAATCTCAAACTGCTGTCAAAATTTCATGTTGCTAGACCCAACCGTTCTCGAGTTATAAGCAAAAGTCTGAAATTTCGCACTCGTTAGTTGGAAAATGGCCGAGTAAAAACAGAAGAACACGCGACGCGAGCGTCGGTCGTTTCAATAAGACCTAAGTGCGCTGCTCCACTAGGCTACAGATTGATTTCATCCATGGCACAATCTGAACCTTTGCAGCCTTTCGCACGGTTGATCATTGGAAACGGAAAGTTTGTTAATTGAGTGATGTGCCTAATTTATCCGGAGCAAAGATTTACGAACATTGGTCGAGTGGATAGAGCGTCTGATTCTGAAGCGGTAGACACGGATTTGATTCCCGGTCGGGTTAAACCTTAAACCAAAGATTATAAAAAGTGGTATTGACAGCTTCCCTGATTGACATTCCACAATTGAAGTGATATTGTGAAGCCTCCGTCGTGTGTGGTAGACAGGTGGACAGGTGGCAGCTTGACTCGAAGACCGAAAGGTCCCTTTGCTGTCTCCTGGCCAAGGCAACTTGGTGAATAAAATGTAATTACAATTACAAAATTTTGGCGCAAATACCAGAAATAAGGTTACTAACAATAATATGATTTAAGAATGATAATAAAGCATTGGCGCGGTGCAAAACTCTTCAACAAGGTAAATTACAGTGTGGATGGTGAGATCCACCCAATATTGGCAATTTCAAAGAGCGAAGACCTTTTTTAGAGAAGAAGTGACAGTGCGAAGACAAGCAAGAATTTTGGCATCCGCTTTTGTTTGTCTTAATTGGCGTGTAACTTCCAGGCTTCGACTTTTATTGGAGCGGCGCATTGAATGTATGTAAGCTTCACATACAATGCGTGCACGCATTGTTTTTTTTACTAAAATTTTATTTACGTCCATAGACGTAGCCAGGATTTTTAATTGGGAGGGGGCCAGTAGCTAATCGAACAAAACAGCTGGATGTATATGGGATCGGCTGATGCAAATCAACCGATCGAACACTACTGGGTCTGTATTCAGATCCTCGACGTAAAGCTATCGCCTACGATAGCGCAGAAAGTTCAGGATGATCCGTTAACTCGGAATACTGCTGTGTTTCTCTGGCTTGAATAATCGCAACATCAGTAGGCCAAAAGATTACAATTCCAGTACTTAGTGTTAAAATCAGGGGTGTGGAAGCAGTCAAATTTTTAATGCTTCCGCTTCCAGCTCCTCTTGAAGTTTTATGCTCCCGAGTTCGCTTCCGCTTCCTCACCTTTAGAATTTTTTGCTTCTGCTTCCGGCTCCGGATTGAATTAATCGCTTCTGAGTTCGCTTCCAGTTTCTTTCACCTAAGTGCTTCCGCTTCCACAAACATTTAACCGCTTCCTGCTTCCGCTTCCACATCCCTGCTCATTATCAAACAACTAATTGGGACTTTGCGTGAACACGTAGTTCCTTTGCTTTTGTTCGCGAATTCGGCAGATGAGGATTGATTTGCTCATAACTAGCAACGGTAAAACCTAGAAAGTTGAAATTTGGACTCAACATGAAAATTAATGAATGCGTTATGTGTGCCAGTTTTGGGGATCCTAGATCACGTGATCGTGCATTGACGCACAAAAGAACGTAAAAAAATGCGATTTTTGGCTTGAAAGTTTATTAGTTCGCCTATAACTCAAAAACCACTTGGCATGCAAAGCTGAAATTTGTAAACAATCTGATTCTTAGAAATGGTTTATGCAAAGCGAGTTTGAAAGCGCCCGGTCACGTGACCAAAATGTTACCGGCCGAACATGGGCAGAAAGTGGACGAATTTGAACCGATATATCTGGGTAAATACCGATTTTGATGGAAAATGACTTGTGCTTTTTGAGCACACTATCAACCGCCTTTCTTTTTGGTATGTTTGTTGACCCCAACCTCAATACTATTTTTCTTCTTTTTTCTTACTTTTTTTTCTTTTTCTTCTCCAGCTATCTACTTTTAAACCGCTAAACGCACTATATTTAAAGCTTGAGCAATTACAAATATCAGGGAGGACTAGTGTGGGAATAAAATAGGGGGTTCCAGGTTGGGGGAATCCCCCTCAATCGAGCCCTCCAAAACTTTGAACTTTTAAACCGGTAAAGCTAGATACGTCAAAATTTCGGAATAGGTAGACGTCGAAAATACACTAAACCTAACAAAAATTGGGCGGACCAAATAATTTCCCCCAAACAGGCCCTCCAAAATTCAAACTTTTTAACCTCTAAACCCAATTGTACCGGGGGGAGGGCAAATTTGACACCCCTCTTAGTTATTTTATTATAGCTCCTAAACTAAAAAAAAGTTTTGCTTTGATGCACCCTGACTTTGAATCAAATTTAATAACACATATTTTCAGAAAGTTTGGGGTCAACCGCACCACCAGAAATGACGTCATTTTTGCGTTTGTCAGAGGCATCTAAGGAGTTTCAAACAGTTATGAGCACAATTCATGCTTATCAGTGCGCTTATTGTATTCATTGTACTGCGTATTCATTATTGACGACAATTTTTAGCTGGAGTAAAATATTTTATTTACTGAGTAATGCATTGCATCATTTCTACGCCGTTGATGACGTCATAATTCAAAAACATTGATTTTTCTGCTGTTTCTCAAAATAAACTGCGTTTGCATAAAAAATATTTGTTTTCATCAGCTGTTGAATGATATGATGAAAATAATACTTTAATATTCTGAAATTTTGTGATTTATAGTATATCTCAGTTACAAAAAATTACAAATAATAATGAACACAATGTGTTAAAATGACGTCACCGTTCATGTGACGTCATCATGCATGTGACGTCATCATCTGCAGTAACTTTATCAGAGATGACTTTGAAGTAGCAAAAGTCCGAGCTGAAAATAATATTTTGCAACATTTAGACAAATTTGCCTGCTGTTATAACGATTTACTGGTTTTGATGACGTCATCTTCGTTTTGGTGACGTCACAACCTCAAAAGATTTATTTTTAAAATCTTAACAAAAAGTAGCTTCAATACGCAAAAAACCTTGCTTCTATCACTTACCAGACAGTTTTTAGATTGGTGGGCAAATTTGTCCCCCCTCCCCCGGTACAAATAGGGTGTAATAATAGCTCGGTAGAAATAGGGTTAAGCTAAGCCAACGAAATTTTTAAGGTAAGTGAACATAAAGAAAAGATAAATTTTGACCAATTTTGGGGGTCCCCCCAAACGAGGCCGCCAAATTCAAAACTTTTTAACCATACACGTTAGAGAAATGAAATTTGCAAAAATAGATAAATATAAGTTAACGATAAAATATAACGAAATTTGGGGAAACCAAATGAGGGTGTTCCTCTCAAAAGGGGCCACCGAAATTCAAACTTTTTTACCACTCACGTTAGACGCATGAAATTTTCAGGATAGGCAAGTACGAAAAAAAGTTAAAATTTGACAAAACTAGGGGGTACCAAAATGAAGAGATCCTTCTCAAACAAGAACAATAAAATTCAACTTTAACCATTTACACTAAACTGATGAAATTTTCAGAATAGGTAATTATGAGAAAGAGATAAAATTTGAAAAAATTTGGGGGTACCACGATGGGTTTCCCTCAAACGAGGATGCCAAAATTCAAACTTTTTAATTGTTTAAGCTAGACACATCAAATTTTCAGGATAAGCAAATATCAAGGAAAAATAAAATTTGAGGCACCAAAATCGGGGGTCCCTCAGTTGGGTCCTTCAAAATTCAAACTTTTCAACCATTCAAGCTAAACACATGAAACTTTCAGAATAGGTATACATGAAAGAAAAAGAAAATTAGAATAGGTAAATAGAATATGACTAGATGCTACAATTGGAGAGTCCTCTTCCAAAAATTCTTTAAAATTTTTATCCACTTAAGCTAGATAAATAAAATTTTCAAGATAGGTAAAAATTTAATATGAAAAAATATTGAGGATCTCATATTATAGGGGTCCTCCAATTATGTTGACACCTCCCCCCATTAGCCACAAAATCTAAACGAATTAAATCTATTGGATAGGTTAGTATAAATCAAATATACAGGGTTGGCCAAAAAAATTGCACCCTTAGACAAAGTGCCATAATTTTTTTTTTTGCATGGAGATAACAATTTAAAATTTTTACCATTTTTTTACAACGATATATTGCGTAGCTGTTTAAAATTTTACAATGAAATTCCAAGAAGTTATAAAATGACGTCCATTTAAACATTAAAGACTGCAATCTCTTTTCACAAAGTGCGTTCAAAAGTTTTTTTGCAGGTAACGTAACTTTTTTTTTAAATTGGCCTTTCTATTCTCATTGTGACGTAACAATGCCTGAATGCTAACAAATCTTTTTCAAATGATAATAACTTTGAAATACCAAGCTCCACAGTGGTAAGTGACCGCGCTGGAAGATGTTAATGATATTGACCCGAGAGGCTAGTAGCCTCAGTTTTCAGTTAAACTGCATAGTTTATCCATAAGATTGGATAAGTCGGAAGAAGATTTGAAAACACCATAGAATTGAAAGAAGCCATTCTTGAAGAGTGGGAAGCATTGCCCCAAGCGGTAATCAGTCACGCCATCGATGGGTTTCGATCTCGTGTGCGGTTGGTGATTGCAGGAAACGGGCAACACATCGAAAAACATTGAACGAATGAACAATCGCTTACTATTTGTGCCGTGTTAATTTTCATGCAATTGCAGTTTGTGATACTCACTATTTAAACACCTGTAATTTTGTTATTTTATGGAAATTTTTAATAAAATTTTACACAGCTACGCAATATATTGTTGTAAAGAAATGGTAAAAATTTTACAATGTTATCTCATTCCAAAAAAAAGCTATGATACTTTGTCCAAGGGTGCAATTTTTTTTGGCCAACCCTGCAGATAACAAAATTTGGTGGGCTATATTGAGGAGACCATGCCAAATGGGCCCCTTAAAATTTAAAATCTTAAATACGTAGTACTCCAGCTTAACATATCAAATTTTAAGAGTACAAGTAGGCTAATATTAGAAAAAGACAAAGCATGCCAAACTTGGTAATGCCATGTTGAACAATAATTAGCCCAAAGATCGTGTTAATTAAAGGGCGTATAGAAAACTGGGATAGTTTACCAAATTATTCTTATCGACCTGTGACAAGTTGTGAGTGACGCATTAACTAGGGAAAATAAATTTTGATTCTCCTTTTTTTGCAATATGTCAAATTATGCCATTCGAGAATACAGTCTATGTGGCAAAAACATAAACAATTTAATAAAAAATCTAAATAAATGCCTATTTTAAATTTGCGTAATTGTAGCACTTTTATTTTAGTTTATGCTGTTGAGGAGGGAGCTTTAATTTCGAAACAACCGGTATCAGGGGCGGATTTAGGGGGGGATGCATCTCCCCCCACCAGCCTAAAAGTAACGATTTCGACCGAAAAATCAGCCTCTATTTCGAAAAATTAGGCTCCATTTCTGATGCATCCCCCCCCCACCAGTGTAAAGCTAACGGTTTCGGCCGAAAAATCACTCTCAATTTCGGTGAAGACCTTTTTTTCTTTTTTTTTTTTTTTTTGGAGACCACCTGATTTTGGGCGGAAAAAACGTTCGAATTTCCGATTTCGGCTCAAAAATCACTCTCAATTTCGGTGAAGACATCCGATTTTTTGAGGGTTTGTGCTTAAAATCCCCCCCCACCAAAATTTTCTAGATCCGCCACTGACCGGTATACCAATACTATAATATGTTGGATTGCGATGCGAAAGAGCGTTTTCAGAATCATACATGGCTGTAAGTTTCGTTAATCTAACGCAATTTGCTTGTGAGTCGCTGGAATTTTAAAGACCGCTTTATGTTGTTTCAAATGGAGTGAAAAACTGTTAAGAACTCGTAAAAAGTGCTGAGATTTGACGCTATATTGTGAACTGTTATGCGAGCTTTTTGAATGACGTTACTCGATTATTTTTGATAACTTTGAGAGATTTAAATTTTGAACTCGAAAAACCACAAAGCGATTTAAGTAATGAAACAAAATTTGAAAGGGACGCATATAAATTATTGATCTCAATATAAATGACTACAATTTATACAAATTCATTCTAAGTAATCAGATCACTATTTTAAAGCTTAATAAAGTTCAGTAAAGGTTGGATAATGCCGCGAAGTCCACAGATATTGCTTGCGATGTCACGTTCTAGTTGCATTTAGTGTAAAAAAACACGGGCAAGTTTACTTTGTAAGCTATTTTATTTGACTTGTGTTGTCGATTCTATATTATTACAGTATTATTATTGTTACACTATTTTAAAGCTTATTTTATTTTGAAGCTTAATGAAGCTCAGTACTACAGTATTTTACTATTTTAAAGCTTAACGAAGTTCAGTAAAGGTTGGATAATGCCGCGAAGTCCACAGGTATCGCTTACGATGTCACGTTCTAGTTGCATTTAGTGTAAAAAAACACGGGCAAGTTTACTTTGTAAGCTATTTTATTTGACTTGTGTTGTCGATTCTATATTATTACAGTATTATTATTGTTACATTTTACCCTAACAGTTGTACCGCTTCCGCTTCCACAAAAATTTAACCGCTTCCACCGCTTCCGCTTCCACATCCCTGGTTAAAATCATAAAAAAATAATCTGCCTGCATTTCTTCTCGTGACTAAAGCCCAATTTCAATCTTTGTTGGTGCATTTGTGTCTGATTAATTATTGGTTTTTCGGAATCTTGCGACTTTACAGAAGAGTTGTTTGTCATTGTCTAATCAGCTCTTAAGTCAAATCACTGGGTAATTATTATCCTTTGTTTAAAATAAACTATTAACTAATGCATCTATTAAGGTCGTCTTTTAAGAATCGATACCTTGCGTTAGAAGGTCTTTTGCATTATTTGTTAGTCGGGACGACTTTAGATTGCCAGCAACCAACCTTTGTCTTTTCAATTTCCGGCTTTTTGATGCTAGACAAAGGCAATCTACCATGTGCTATCACTGATCTGTAACTATTTAATCGTACTTGGAGCCTGAGAGCTCAGTATTAGCTAGCAAAGACTGAAGTGAACAAAAGTGACATTTTAACTTGGGTAAATTGCGTTTTGCGATCCTCTTTCCTGTGGATTTGAGTATTGACTGGGAGGGAAATGTCTTAAAACGTGGAAAAAAAGGCCCTGAATTGGTCTTTACATCGAATCTAGAGACTACTTTATTTTCTGAATTTTGGTTTATTCATTATGGTAAAAAACTTCATTAAAAAATCATTAAATCAAGTGCTCAGCTAATCCAAGGAGAGAGGGATTGGGAGAGTTTGGCGTAGCTCTCCTACACGTTATTGAACTTGGTAATAAAACTCCATATCGCTGCGGTGCAAAAAACACAAAACGGTTCTGGTTTGCAAGTCGTAGTAGATTTTTGGGAATTCAACAATTACAAAAAGAACTGTTTGGCGAATCAAAGCACTTAGTCATAACTAGTTTTGTCTTATTCAAAAAGAATGCAAAAAAATAGCAGTTAATTTAGAAACAGGACAACGCACAACACACACACTAACTTAAAAAACAGTAGCTACTGATTCTGCCTCAGCTATAGTTACACGGTACGCAAAATAATCATAACATATCTGCTCTGCTAATATTTTGTAACAAGAAAACTACAGCGTTATTTAGTCAAAAGGGAGAAACTTTAGCTATCATTGCTGCAGTAAAAATGTGCGCTCGAATTGGCTCAAGTGGTCTCGTATGAACGATAAACTGAACAGCCACGTTGAAACTGAAACGCTGTTGCATTGGAAAATCGGACAAGAAGTGACATTTTGAACGCCTAAAAGGTAAGGGCTAGAGCAAAGCGAGAAATACAGTCACATGTGAAACATTAATTCAACACAAAAGTTCATCTGCTATAACATTGGGCCAAGGAGACCGTGCGCTGAGGCAGATTGGATAGCTTGGACATGAGAGAGAAATAACATTCTCATAACGTGGGAGCTACAGGTTAAACCGCAAATCCCATGCAATCACGTCATCAGAAATTTTCTAAAGAAGGGACATTTTATGAGACAAAAATACCGTAGAATGAAAGATCAGATTTTTTTTAAATGTCTGAATCGGGAGGTGAGGTGACTGGTAAGCAAACTATAGTGTAACACAAACGTATCACATACGTTAGTCCGGGGGCGAACCCCTTAGTATATGCAGCTTTTTGTTTCACGCACTGTTAAAATTGCTGTCGACACCTAGCGG
This sequence comes from Trididemnum nubilum, assembly GCA_963965965.1. Taxonomy (NCBI): domain Eukaryota; kingdom Metazoa; phylum Chordata; class Ascidiacea; order Aplousobranchia; family Didemnidae; genus Trididemnum; species Trididemnum nubilum. The sequence continues at coordinate 11,394,528 of OZ014474.1, read as the reverse complement.
TCGTTTTCTGATTTAGCTTCTCTATCTTGCGCAAAGTGCTTCATCACTTTTTGTTTTGAGCAGGACAGAGGATGTAAGTCTGTTAGTTTAACGATAGTTAATTCACTTTTCTTTGTAAGAGTATTTAAGCTATTATACCAGAAGTATATTTTACAGATAATTGTATCATTAGTTTCCAGTAGCTTAGTGTTTGTTTTTATTTTCAGATATACCAAAGTTTTCCTTTGAATCGCTTGCATGCTCGCACACACTTGATTCCCGCATCTTGCTGCCCCCGCATTGATTTGTTGCTCAAGCTCTCATTTTCCAACTTAAATTTTCGGGTTATTTATTTTCACTTGTAGGTATATTACGTTTTGTTTTACCACCTGGTGGGAGCATCGCTTGGGCTTGAGGTTTGTCCCTTTTTTTTCTTTTAAATCTGTGGTCTGGTGGCGTTTGGCTCTTTTTCTCCCTCCACGTATTTGGCTGGTAGTTATTTTATTCTTTCCTTTGTGCATTAAATTTTCGCCCTTTTTGAACATGTTTATTAAAGGTTATTGGTACTTAAACAGTTTGTCATTACAGAGTTGTAAGTCGGGCCGGGCTTTTCGGATCGGGTTCGGGCTGGGTTCGGGCCTAAAGTTGACAAAAACTTCGGGCTTAATTCGGGCCTGAGACGTACTTTTTATCTTAGGTGCACAAAAATATAATCAAAATAACTAGGTAACATTGCTAAATTTTTCAGACCTAAGTTAACTTTCGGGTTTTTTCGGGCATAATTTGGGCTTCAAATTAGTTTTCGGTTCGGGCCGGTTTGGGCTTATATTTTCGGGTTCGGGCCGGGTTCAGGCCTGAACTAGTCGGCCCGTTTACAATTCTGTGTCATTCTTATTGGTAGCGTATTCAGGATTACATATTTCTCCTCTTTGCATTTACCGCTACACCCAGCCCGCTGGACGATTTTTCGTAATTTGTTGGAAAAAATAGCTATTTTGATGCCGTTTGGATCGCATTTTGCACTTTTTTTTCAGCCATTTGAAAGAAGCAAAGGAGCAAACTAAATTGTTGGAGCAAAAAAAGTTCTCCAAATTTGAATTTTGCTATGGCCACTTTATTAAAAAATTTGGCCATTTATTTTTTGGCCAAATAAATGAATCATAAAACGATTCGTGTCGTAGGCCTCTAATCACTTTGTATTATAGGTGGGCAAGTTAATGCAAAACGTTAGCTTAGATAACCACATAGTTCGTCAGCAAACTTCACACCTCCGTTAAAGTAAGTTTGTTATTTTCTGCTTTAATTAACGGAAGTTAGTGAAGTCCGCTAATTCGTTAACATTTTTAGTGTAATTTACATTTTTTTTCATTCACTCACTTTTAGAACACGTAATGACACTGTTGAGCTAATTTCAAGGAAAACTTATCGCTATGGTCAGACATAGGCACGATCTTGATCTTCCAGATCAGATCGTGATATTGAAGATCAAGATCGTGATCTGATCTTGAAGATCAAGATCACATTATTTTAATGATCTGATCTTGATCTTCAAGATCACCAAAAGGTGGGGAACTTGCCCATCTCTGGCTTGCATGGTGGTCTTTTTGTGCTTTGGAAGTTATATTTTACAGTCTATTCTAATTTCAAGATAAAATTAGGTTCATGTTATGCACTAACGAAGCTGCGATCGGAAAATCTTTGGAAGTTGCGAATAGCGATAATTAATAGACCAATAAGGCTGTAGCTTATTATTTGCCACAAAAAACAATAGAAGTACTTGTTAAATTGTTTGGCACTTTTTTTGAAAAAGCTATCCCACTTTTTATTTGCATGATTAAAATAGTATTAGCAGCATTTCTTATCGCGCCTGCTCATTTAATCCAGCGCTTGCACTTTTTATCCTGTAGCTGGCTCCTTTCTTCGCTTTTTCTTCTAAAAAACTCGTGCTAACACGCAACAAGTGTTATCAGCGCAAACTGGTTTGTACCAATACGGTGAAAGGTGCAAGAAATTAACGATAAAAACCTTACGTTAATAAAACTTAACGTAAGTTACTGAACCTTTGTCGTTAAAGGCGGTGAATCATCCAGCCAATTCCAGTGGTTTACAGCAATAGCTAAAATTGAACTATAATTTTTGATATTTTTTGTTTTAATTTTGGGACTGCGGTTGCAAAGATATTCAACAGATACAAAAAGATGTCCCCCCAAAAAAAGTTTTTGGAAACTCTGAGTTTTGTTCTTGCCGCCAAAACCACAGTAGGCCTAATGGTTTAAAGAACTGTGGTAGGCCTATAGCTTAGAGACAGTTTATTTCTAAATAGTTTAGGCCCAATTAGGCCTAACTATCTCTAAACTATTTGGCCTAATAGTTTAATAAGATTACAGTAGGCTAATAGTTTAGAGAACTGTTGGTTTTGGCGGAAGATCAAAACTCCGAGTTTCCAAAAACTTTTTTCGGGGGGACATCTTTTTATATTTGTTGAATGTCTTTGCAAACGCAGTCCCAAAATCAAAACAAAAAATATCAAAAATTATAGTTCAATTTTAGCTATTGTAAACCACTGGAATTGGCTAGATGATTCATCGCCTTTAAGTTAACGGGCATTTCAAAGCAAGTTGATTTAGTTCGATAACATAAAAAGCTTTTCAACGAATTAACTAAATCAAATCCAATCAAATCTTTCATTATACTCGCTGTAATACGCCGAAGCGTGTAACGAGTTGGCGGGGCCCATCTCCGCGTCATTGCGCCCGGGCAACACAGCTCCTTTCGAAGAAATGTCGCAGCGTTGGCAACACTGTGTCCGATTTGACCGACCCGAGATTTGAACCTCAGACCTCCCGCTCCAGAGACGAACGCGTTACCGCTCGACCAACTGGCCGGTAATGAATCAACTAGTTAATGAAAGAGTTACCTTCGATATTAAAGGATTAACGATTAATGAATTTGTGCCCACCTATGCTTAGATTTAATCAATTGGCAATGGGTCGTAGTCGATTATTCAAAGTCCGTTTTTCATCTTTGCAGCAAAGTCACAACGACGAGACCTCAACTTTTTAACATGAATTTTAGCGAAGATAATAGGCCATCATTAGGGCAAGTTTTTGTTGCACTAAAAAATTGAAAAAACTGCATTTATTTTTTACCAAAGTTGCAAAAAGTTGCTTTTATTCACGAACATTAAAAACGACAGATATTTACTCGAGCTATTTATTCACATATAACGCCAAATATTTGCAAACATTACTAGGGGAGAAATAGCGATCTTTTGCCAATAGTGTGCGAAGCATGCTAAAACTTTGTTCCATTGTGCACAAAGTTGTAAGCCAAGTGTTGCGTCATAAATAACATTGAGATGCAGGTAATTCGTCACACAGCTCTTTGTTATGCAAATCAAAGACAATACAACTGTACTGAAATAGTTTTATAGCGTATTTTTTAAATCACACTAACATTTAGCCCCATTCTTAACAAAAATTGCAGCAAAAAGTAGCATGTAAAAAAGAAAAAAGTTGCGAAATAAAATTCCTAAAAACAGTTTAGAACATTGTACTAGATAAATCCTTAGTATTTAGAAAGCTGTCGGAAGCTGTAAAAAAAAGTAGCAAAAGTTTCCAAAACTAGCCCTAGCCATCATTGTAAGCATCTTCGAAAAATTTTCCGGCTTTGGTATCAGCATTCAGCAGCCCATTTCCAGCATTACTAAAACTTTACTTTGCTAAGCTCCAGTGGTGTCGATTTATGTTGAGCATTGGGGGGGGGGGGATAATTTGCAATTTTACCCCAATTTTGCCCTAATTTCAACATTGGGGGGATGAAGCTCGAACACTATTTTTTTTCACGTAAGCAAATCAAGTGAAGACCAAAAAAAATCTTCACCAAAAGATCATCCAGCGCTCAGATGCAGACCAAAGTCAAATTATTGGGGGGGATGCAGATGCAGACCATAGTCAAAGTATTGGGGGGGTGCAGTCAAATGATTTGTAGGGATATATCCTTCCCATCCTCCTGGGGTTTCGGCCCCCCAGCTAAGCTCGATAACTGATCTGAACAAAATGTAATGCTATGCAAAAAACATTCTTTGCTTGAACATATTCTGCTTACTCTTCATTGCCTGAATGTCTGTAGATCACTACGCCTTTGCGAATTTAAGAATTAATTGCAAATCCTGGTCGCGTGCCTCATGGAACTTGAAACTCGATCGTGGCTTACAAGAAGTTAAAAGGCTGAAATACTTTCTGAAGCGGGGTCATAACGCTATGAGGTCTTTGCAGTTCTTGTTTTAACCAAATTATGTTTGATCACTCGGTCACGAAACAGCGAAGAAACCTTTTGATCTTCGAATAAAGCTGCCAACTGTCCACCGTGCTCGGTGAAGGCTTTGCATCGTCCCTTTAAATTGCTAAACGTTAAGTAAGGGAAGCTGTGATTACCAATATAGTGTTTGGCTTGACCCAATCGAAAATCGAATCTTTGTTCATCGTTTCAGCAGCGGACGTTCTATTCACTTGACCACTGATTGGTTAAATTTTAGTAAATTGTAGTGTAATGATTAACATAACTTGATTCAACACGTTAATAATAACTAAGTGATATACCGTCGTAATCTAGGCCTATATTGCAATGCAGAAAATCGCACAATGCCACAAGGCACAAACCAGAGTTGTTAGTCAGGCCGGGCTTTTTGGGTCGGGTTCCGCCTTAACATTGACAAAATGGCTGGCTTAATTCGGACGTTGTATTCATACTAGCCGTGTGCTTTAGCTTTTAGATGCTATAAAAGCGTAATTAAAATAATTTTCCAACTAAACTAAAAAGACCACTTCGGGGATTATCATAGCAGAATTTTTATTATTACATCACTATTGATCCACAAGAAGTTGTTTATTTCAACTGCGAACGAGCAATGACCGTACACGTTTTTCAGACCTAACTTAACTTTCGAACTTTTTCTGCCCTGATTTTTGGCTCTAAATCACTTTTCAATTTCGGGCCTGTACTGGTCGGCCCGTTCACAACTCTGCCACAAACGTCGCGAAGTCAATATCATGTTTAGCTGCTGCTTTAAGTCAATTTTCAAGCAAAAATTTACGCATTAAATACTATCAATGAGCATGAAGACAATGATAAAACGTAGCGGCAAACGAAACAACAAAGTAACAGTATAAAAATGAATGTACAGAAAATTACGGAAAATAACACTGCTCTTGCAAAAATTATACTCCAGCCAACAGGGCCTGCGAGAGGGGGGTTCAGGGGGTACATCGTACCCGGGCCCGGGCTTAGGGGGGCCCGGAGGAGTTCAGGTTTCCGCGTTAAGTTTTGGAATCGCACCATAACACCGTAATCAAACTTGCCTACAGCAAAAATATCAGTCCGCCTATTCACTATTGGTAATTGGTCGCTGTTTTTGCAACACAGCCTTTAGGGCATCCAATAGTGGCCGATTGGAATAAAAAGAGAGGAAAACGTATCAAAAGCCATACACTTGCACCGAAATTAACGTTGTGTTGCATTTCTCTGACTTGAGAACCTTAATTCTACGGCATAACAATGTACGACGGCCCACATTTCCAGAGATCCAAAAGCATTTCAACCTCACAGAGTGGAGTCAAAGTTGACATACTATACTACTATCATTAAATAACTCACTCTGTCTGTATGAATTTAATACGTATTTGGGTTTGTGAAGACTATGATTACAGATGATTTCTTAAAACTTTTATCTGTAAAATATTTGGATTTGCAGTATTAAAGTTATTATATTGTACAATATTGTGTCAATATCATCATCTCCCTCTTCCCATACTTTCTTTCACGTATATCACGTTTATGCTTGTCAATTTAAGAAAGTTTGGTGCTGGGATGTTGATCAAATGCTGTATTTTACCCTCGAGAAACATAAAAAGTGCTAAAGCTTCCGGGACTTTGCCCCGGACCCCGCTGGGGGAGCTCACAGCGCTCCCCCAGACCCCCTAGCTGGATTTAAACCAATTTTATGTCTAGCTGTGGTTTTCATAGGTCCTAACTGTATGCGAATATCGCTATCCCCTCACTTTTAAATAAAGATCTACACCCATCGGACAAAAAATGGTTTAACGGCATGGGCCCCCGATAAGGCTTGGGGGGTCCAATAAGATGTGGGGGCCTAATATCGACCTTTGTACCCCCTGGAAAATTTTCTCTGTGAGGCCCTGCCAGCCACTATGTGTTTTAGCATTCGTGTCAAAAAAATTAAGTTACTGACATTTTGCTGGAGGCAGGAGAACGCGGCTGTTTAAGTGTTTAATTGATCGGGGGTTTGCACTGGTGTTGACAAAAATTAAAAAGAATGACCAGCAAGACCAAAATATGGCTCGCAAAAGCCATGTGTACTGGGAATTACTCTATACAGCAAATAATATTTCGTGCCAGCAACACGTATCCGCTTGGATCTACGATTCAGAGTTTAAGACAGTTCATGATACCATGAATAAATTTACCATTCTGATATTTATTTAAATTAGGGGGGCTATTATTCAAAAAATTAATTTCTTCTAGTGTTGGGAAATGATTTTTTGCCTTTTGAAAGAATCTTTGATATTTTCGGGAATTTCGATTGGAACAAAAAAGCATGCGCTATTATAGTTTGTAAAATAAGGTTTATTGGATAAAAAATATGATATTTCATTTCGTGGATTTCGTGCGCTGCTAATTAGACCTTATACTAATTAAAATTTATCAAAAACAGACGGATAATCAAATTGTTTTGAGCAGCAAAAATAAATAATAAATCTTCAGTTTTTAACAAATATCACTGCAGTCACCACATTCTCAGTTGGTTAGGTTAGGCACAGTGTCAATCAAAATTCTGCGTAAAAGAATGCCTTCCATGCTTCAAATATTACGCGTAAAGTTTTTTTGTAACCTATATTATGTTGGATCCACCGAAGTATCATCGTTGTAATACCTTTTCAATATCGGTCAGTAAAGTCTACTGGTCTTTTTTTCTTTGGCCTTATAAATAGTACAACCACGCAACAGCTTTTATTTCTATGCGTTTTACAGCTTAACCCGAAGAAAAAAAAAAACACGGACGCCTGAAGTATATTGGACCACTGATAACTAGCTAACATTACAATACCACTCGCTTTGCTAAACATCATCCAGTAATAACTGTTCGTTGTGGTTCAGATCTTGGCAGTCTGAAAGGTGTTCTTCAAGAAACGGTTTACCTTGGTCATTCATTTTCTTCACAAAGTCTGCAGGCGTTGCTTCGTCTTCGCCCTAATCAGTAATCAATTAAAATAAAAATCTAAACAAAAAATTAATCGCAGGAGCAATAAGAATAGGTGGGCACCAGTCCAGTAATCGTTAATCCGTTAATAACGAAGCTAACTTTTTCATTAACTCGTTAATCCGTTAAAAAGTTTTTTCGTGTTAACGGACTAAATTAACTTCCGTTAAGTTCTGTTAACTTCCGTGTAGGTTTTGATCGTTAATATCTTGCACCATTCATTTATCGGACCGATAAAAACCAGTTTGCACTGGTAACACTTGTTGCGTATTAGCACGAGTTTTATACTAGAGAGCGAAGAAAGGAGCTCTTTTTTGTGGCAAATAATAAGCTGCAGCTTCATAGGTCTATTAATTATCGCTGTTCGCAATTTCCAAAGATTTTCCGATCGCAGCTTCGTTAGTGCATTTGAACTTATTTTTATCTTGAATTTAGATTAGACTCTAAAATATAACCTCCAAAACACAAAAAGACCACCATAGCAATAAATATTTCCTTACAATCAACTCAACAACTTCAATACGTGTTCTAGAAGCGAGTGAATAAAAAAATGTAAATTACACGCAAAATGTTAACGAATTAACGGACTTTATTAACTTCCGTTAATTAAAGCTGGAAAGAACGGATTAACGTTAACGGAGGTGTGAAGTTTGTTAACGGACTAGTGGTTAACGAAACTAACGTTTTGCATTAACTTGCCCACCTATGGCAATAAGTAAATATTGACTGCGAAATAACAAGGAATAAAATGGCTCTACACCAAAAAAAGATCAGAATCGTTTAGGTTTAGAACCTCATTCAAACAAGAGTCAAAACTAGAATATGACATCGCAGGCGATACCCGGGACTTCGCGAAAGTATCTAATTTTACTAAACTTAAGAACTTCACAATTGCGTTAAGCGTGTTTGTGGTTGTTGATAGTCAGATCTGAAACACATCGCTTTCGAATTTCATAATATTCCATTAACTTGATGAAGTTAGCGGTTAATGGCTTTCAAAATTTAAATGTCTAGAAACAGGGGTGCCGAAACCCAGGGGGGGGATATATCCCCCCAATAATTTGACTGCATCCCCCCAATAATTTGACTATGGTCCGCATTTGAGCGGTGGATGATCTTTGGACTTTCTTTTTTGGTCTTTACATGATTTCGGGGATGAAAATTTTTCGAGATTCGGTGAAGACCTTTTTTTTTTGGTTTTCACTTGATTTGCTCACGTGAAAAAATCGTGGTCGAGCCTCATCCCCCCCAAATGTTGTTAATAAGGCAAAGTTGGGGTAAAATTGCAAATTATCCCCCCAATGCTCAACATAAATTGGCACCACTGTCTAGAAAAGGTATCTAAAAAATGACAATCACATTTTTCTACTCTGCTCAGCTCTTGTTTCAACTTTTAAGGAGTTTGTTGAATTTTCACTTGGCATAGCAATATTGTTAAAATTGCGGTTACAAACAAAACCCTCGTTAAGACAAATATTTCGACAGTAACCTTTTGCCAATATGATTTTTGGATTTTCACTTACATTGTCTTGACCACATATCTGACACTCTATCCTAAATATCAAATCTAGACCTTCAACTAGCCCACTGCAATATTTTTTTTAAGAAGATCTTCATATCAGCTCAATGCACATGTATGAACACTTGAACAGTTTTAATGATTTTTCTCAAAATTTAAAAACAAAATCAAAACAATGCCTGCCTTAGCAATTAGCACGGAAAAGGATACGTACACAAACAAAATTTGGAAACAAAAAATAAAATTCTTATAAACTTATAAGCGATTTTGCAGAGTCTAACTTTACGATGACTTCACATTGAAAGTTTATACTAATTTACTCAGCTCTATGCTTTTCAGAACCCTATAGGTGTAATGTTTAAAGTCAAACAACTATGTACCAAAAATTATCGACTTCCTTTGCACAATACGCTCTTTTTAGTTCATTTTAACAGCTTTGAGATTATTCGTTCTAAAAGTTTAAAGGTTTCAAAAAGTTATCAAAATAATGAAGCCACGTCAATCAAAAAGCTATTAGGAGTTCCTAACAATTTTTTTTACTTTATTATGAAATAACATAAGAGCGATATTTAAAATTCAAGCGTTTTTATTACATCAGCTAAACTTAACACTAACCATGGCCAGAAATACGCATGCATTTTACACTCACTCTTATTCTAAAAACGCTATTAGCAATGCGACCCAACGGCCAACATATTGGATATTGTACAGTATATTGTATTACATCCATTATTCCGCACAAAAGCTTTTTTACCGTAATAAATTTTTCAAAACTTTGGAGAGCAAATAGAAAATTTTGTCAATGTCACCAGTTATACTTTAGTAAAAAATTCGGCCATCCAGTTTTAATCTTGCAAAGCCATTAAGCTCAATTACTTTAAGGTAAGAAATGCTGGAGTAATCATAGGCGTAGCCACGGGGGGGGGGGGGGGAGGCAGGGGACAGGAGGCCGGGGCTCTCCCCAATTGAAATGCCACTGATGATAAAAATGTGACCAAAAGCTTCTTGGTTGTTCAGTTTCAATTTCTTTTTAGCATTTTCCGCGTACAACAGTAATAATTAACAGTAATATTGACAACAAGAGGCTCTGGGCACCTAAATTCAATTTTTGCTAACCAATTTAAATGTATAATGGAAAAAAATTGAGAGTTTTTGTCCAAAAAGTTCCTATATCAGGCCCTCGTCTAACCTTTTTATGAACGTAGTGAAATAACTAGGGCCGGATTTACCATAATATGGCACAGCACTAGCTAAGGGCCCCGAGCTCAGATGGTGAGACTTTTTTAGGTCTTCATCTATATTTGGCAGGAGATGTTGTGAAAATCTACAAAGTGCTAAAGGTCCCGCACAATGTAAATCCGGCCCTGGCAAAAACATGGTTAGTCAGTATAACCATCTATTGTACCATTTTTGAATAACAATCCACTTTCATCTCATCAGTTTTTAAGCGACAAAATATTTTTGAAAAAAAAAATTAGCTAGGGGAAATGCTTATTGAACAAATTATTGAATTTGAATTGAAGGGGCCTGGTCCCCCTGGTCGTACATGTACTCCTAAAACTGGTTATTTTTATGACAACAAAAATTTCTTCAAGTGGATTATAATTTGCTGCTAAAATATTGCAGGAGGCAATGTACCTTACTTTCTCCTATCAGGGCCAAATCACTTAACAAAATTTAACACCAAAATGCAAGATTTTAAACGTGCTTGGACTTAAACTGCATAATAAATAACAGGAGAATTCAACAATTTAGTTTTTTTCATTGGCTTTCTAATGTTAAAAATCTAGTTCTTTCAAATGGCGATAAACACGTGCGAATTGTGATTCAATGGCATTAAAATAGCAATTTTTTTTTTTTAATTTCAAAACTTGCCGCGCGGCAAGGGACTTCGCCTCCAGACCCCCACAGCCTTCGCGGCTGGGACCTCCGTCCCCAGACCCCGTCTAGGATGCGTTTGGGTTACACTGGTTTACTCCACACGTCTCCCAATTTAGACATTTACACTTTTGACTTTTATTTAAGTCATCTACCTAAAGCAAAATCCTGGTTACGTACCAACACATACGTCATTGCATGTCATTTGTGGTTTGGGCTTCCTCCAATCAAAAATCCTGGCTACGTTTAAGGGAGTAATCCCATGAGTTTGACTCTTCCACTTTTTTGTGATATCAATTCATTGTGAGAATTCATCTTATAGTTTGAAGGTTCATTTAAGGCCTAATTGTCCAACATGGCATTGCCAAGTTTGGCATGTTTCATCTTTTTTTTTATATTAGCCTATATCAGCGCTCTTAAACTTTGATATGTCTAGCTGGAGTACTTCGTAATAAAGATTTTAAGGGGCCCATTTGGCGTAGTCTCCTCAATGTGGCCAACCAAATTTGTTATCTTCAATCTTTGGTTCATATTAACCAATTTAATAGATTTGATTTATTTAGCTTTTGTAGTTAATGGGGAAGGTGTCAACACCATGAGAGGACCCCTATAGCATGAGGTCCTCAAATTTTTTCATATTATATTTTTATCTATGTGGAAAATTTTATTTGTCTTGGTTGAGTGGTTAAAAAGTATGAAGGACTCATTGGAAGAGGACGAACCAATTGTGGTACTTGAAATTAGTCATATTTTATTTATCTATTCTGCTTTCATCTCTCTTTTATATTCACCAATTCTGAAAGTTTCATGTGCCTAGCTTAAAAGGTTAAAAAGTTTGAATTTTAAAGGACCCCCATTTTGGTGCCCCAAACTTTATGTCAACTTTTTTTTTATATTTGCTTGCGTGTCTGAAATTTTGATGTGTCTAGCTTCCCTATTCTGAAAACTTCATCAGTCTAGCGTTAGTGGTTAATATTGAAATTTTGAAGGGGGAAACCCCTTTCAGGGCACCCCCAATTTTTGTTAGGTTTACTTTATTTTTTATATCTACCCATTCCGAAAATTTGATCAATTATCTCTAACGGTTTAAAAGTTCAAAAGTTTGCAGGACCTAATTGAGTAGGATCTTCCCAATCTGCCCCCCCGATTTCAGTCGCATACTAGTCCTCCCTGATATCTTCAATCGCTCAAACTTTGAATACAGTGCGTTTAGCGGTTTTCTAAATAGATAGCGTGGGAAGAAAAAGCAAAAAGAAACAAAACAAGAAAAATAGTTTTCAAGTTGGGGTAAACGAACATGACCAAAAAAAAAGGTGGTTGATAGAGTGCTCAAAAATCACAAACCATTTTTCATTAATATCGGTAATTACCGAGATGTCAACTTTTTGCCCATTTTCAGCCTGTAAAATTTTGTTCACGTGACCAGGCGCCCTTAAACTCGGTTTGCACAAAGCGTTTATAAGCATCCACATTGTGTCCAAATTTCAGCTTTGCACATCAGGTAGCTTTTTCAGTTATTGGCGAATTAATAAATTTTCACGTCAAAACTTGCCGTTTTTTATGTTTTTTTGTCTTAATTTACAATCACGTTACCTAGGATCCCCCAAAGTATTTTTATTAATTCTTATGTTGAGTCCGAATTTCAACTTTCTAGGTTATACCGTTTGCTAGTTATAAGTAAATCAATCCTCATCTGCCAAAATTCGCGAATAAAAACAAAGGTACTACGCGCTCGCGCGAAGTCCCTGCTATCGGGAAGTGCAAATTAGTGGATTAGGTTTTGAGTGTGTGTATTCTTCCCTGCGAGTTTCATAAATCGCCCTACCCTTAAAAGTCGATCCTAAGTCACCATTATTTTTGACTTCTCATGAAGCCTGCGACAAATAGTAAATTAGTATTATTTTTCTTTTAACCAAAGTCCACCATTTGCTCGTCAAAATAAAAAAATGAACTAAACTGGGTTAAACCATGGACTTCTAAGAAATCCATGGTTAAACTAGGCTACTGCCCCATAACCTGAAAAGCTAAGGAAAAAGCGGGAAAGCACGAAGAAAAAAAACATGTAACCACCAACTTTGGCGTTAGCAGAGGCGTTTAACAGTTTACTTAGTGGAATAGAGGCACGTCGGGCAAGATGACCGCGAGGCCCGTGGCTACCGGTTTGGATTTTGAACTGGTAATGCGTCGTTTGTCCTCGGTAAAAGCACTTACAGATTATACTTCTCATTGTGGCCAAATAGTCTATAATGTGTCAACCTGTCGAGTTAGTCTATTCAGGCAAAATTGTGAGGTGTTCGGGTATCAGATGGTCATCTGTGTTGATGCGGTTTATAGTGATTGGAGACTAATTTTCAAGCAACCATCAGAACAATGGACTGACGCAGAAAGCCTGTTTCATACGAATAAATGAACCTTTGGCGCACATAGGTTCAGTGGCGTCGCTAGGGGGCGGCCCGCCCCGGGTGTCACCATTTTGCGGTGACACCATTTGTTTTGTTTTTTTTTCTTTTGAGACCGAAAACCCACTGATTGGTAGGCAAAGACCTTTTGTTTTTTGGCCATCACATACTTTCGAACTGAAAGCCAACTCGTTTTGCAGCGAAGGCCTTTTTTTTTAGTGTTTACCTATATTTTGGCCGATAAAGGGTGTCACCACGAAATCCCGCCCCGGGTGCCACCATTCTTAGTGACGCCTCTTCATAGGTTTTTTGCTTATGACTATGAATGATTAGCCAATACCTTTTTTTTGCAACTCCATCGATTTTGCGGAGTGGATCCATGATCGTGGCTTGCACTTCTACTGTGTTTACTTGCAGTGTTAAATCCGGTGATTTGTGTCCTGCAGTGATTTTCAACTCTTGTTTCTTGTTTTACGGTCAAACAGCGAGGATCATTTTCGTTTGCTCCAAATAAGCACTTTTTTAAGCTCTCTTGGAAACTCCCGGATGTAAAAGCATACAAAATGGGGTTTATGCAGCTATTGGCGTAAGCTAAACAAATGAAAATTGGCTTGAGGGTGATGTATGTTGCTCCGTCAGCCGGAAAAAGCTTCAGCCATCCTCCCAACGCGGAGTAAATATTCAGAGCATGGAAAGGAGCCCAGCATACAAAGAACGCTGTGATTATGACAGCAACTAACTTTACAACGCGAAGTTTTTTCTCCTCTGCACCAATTACTTTATGCTTTATAGTGTTCAAAATACTAACGTAACAAAAACTAATAATAATGAAAGGAATAATAAAACCAACAAACGTTTGAAATAGTTCTAAAGCTGCCATGATTTTAAGTTTGTTTGGATTTGAGGCCGGAAAATAAAGTTGGCAGCTCTTCGGAGTTGCTTCAATAGAATTCGTTGACATTGTAATGTATGGAAGAGAAGTACTGCTTGCTGAATATTCATCCATTTCAGTTGAATTTATCGAGGTTGTTTCGTTTTTAGATCGGTCTGCTTTAGGTACCAGAATTCTATACATGAAACTTGGGATAGAGAAAATGATGCTTGCAACCCAAACCCCAGCACAAACCGAGGATGTAAATATCTTCCCATTTCTCTGCACGCATTTTGTAGCTTTGACTACAGCTGCCCAACGATCAAGACTCATTGCAACAAGAAAGAAAATGCTAGCGTACATGTTGATAAAGGTTATAGCGCCACAGAACCTGCACATTCCGGGGCCAAATATCCAAGTCATTTGGTTGAATTGATAATGACCCCAAAACGGAAGAAATGTCACGAATAGCAAATCAGCCGCGGCCAAATTGACAAGATAACAAAAGGATACCTTCCATGTTTGAGAATCATTGATTAGTACGGCTAACACAAGACCGTTTCCACATATTCCAAGAACAAATATTATAAAATAAATAATGCCGATAAAAGTATGCGATTCAAATGCCATTTTAATATAGATTCCACCTGTCAAAGTTAAAGTCAAATAAAAGTAATACCGAAGTTCAAGTTTACATGATTCGATATAGATTGAAAAATTATATTATCGGTTAAAGTAATACGAATATTATGATTGTATTGAATGCAACTGAGAACAAAGCTACAAAATAGTTACTGCAAAGCTACGAAATAATTACTGCTGCAAAGCGCAACTATATTCCTTCCCGAGATAGATTATTATCATTCAAACAATTCACTGTAACATCAAAAATTTTTAATGTAAGTGAGGTGTTTTGACGTTTTTGAGCCAGAGTTTTAATGTTTAATCGTATACGTGCCATCTGGTCGAAAGGCTACCAGCGCAGAAGCCTAGGGAAGAGCCACCAGAATGGCGACTACGTAAAACAAGCAATGCGAAAAAGTTACCTTCGCACAGGATTCGAATCTGCAGCTTTAAAACGAATCCTGAGGGAAGACAACTTTTTGACATTGCTTGTTTTATGTAGTCTCTGTTCTGGTCGCTTTTTCCTAGGCTTCCGCACTGGTAGCCTTCAACCAGATGGCACGTAAACGATTAAACATCAACAATTTTAACCGTTTTTATTCAGGCGAATTTAAATGATTGTTGTTCGTTTTTCTCCAAAAAAATATTACTAGCTTGTACTAAGCTCTAAAATACTGTACTAAGCAAAATATTTTGAGTTTTCCATTGACTTTTTTTGCCTGTTGCAGTTTTGTTCACGACAAAAACAAATTTATAGGCCTTCAGCGACTAGATTATGTGGCGAATCGAAATTTTTGTCAATAATTTAAAAAAATGATTCTGACTATTAGCATTTTGAAACTGTACGCGCAATAATTCTGTACTCTATTCAAATTTAAATTTTTTAATTTAATGAAATTAATTTAAATTTTCAAAACTTTAAAGTTTTTTAATCGATAAAGTCTAATGAAGTCGATATTAATTTATTTGTGATGATTTGACGCTCTCGAGAAGACATCCTGTCTAGCTCAAGTAGTAGAGCAGTGGACCGGTAATCCAAAGGCTGAAGGTTCGAATCCTGTGGGACGATAACTTTTTCGCATTGCTTGTTTTAAATAGTTGCCTTTCTGGTGGCTCTTTCCTAAGCTTCCGTGCTGGCAGCCTTTAGACCAGAAGAACGCAAAGCAAAACTCTGGCCTGCAAATGCCAAAACATCACAATTAAATTACTATCGACATCATAGTAAACGCAAGTTGCTGAGTTTTTAAGTAGTCGCCGTTCTGGTGGCTCTTCCCTAGGCTTCGGTGCTGGTAGCCTTTAGGCCAGAAGCACGCAAACGATTAAAAAGTCTCATGAAGTTAATTTTTAAAGCTTGTAAAATTATTACACTTTGTCTATTTTTTGAGCTGCGTCTTCACAAAGAAACAAAAAAAATACAAAGCCATATAAAATAATCATATTCATGACATTTATGCGAAAACAAAAAAGAAAAAAAAAATTTGCAATTTTGCTTGCTCGCAGCAGAAAAATATTTTTTGTTTGCTATCTTACTCAATTTCAAATCCAAGTAAAAATATTGTTACACCGAGTGTTTTATGTAAAACTGCTCGCTCTTTCAATTGATTTGCTGTACAGCGCATTGTACGAGCTCTCATCTAACTGTAATATATAGTGCATACTATGTGATAGCCAAAAAATTCATAGCAATTTAAGTTGTAATATTACTGAAAAAAAATGGATATAAGGTATCGATTTTTTTTTAATGACAAAAATCATTAACCTTGATGAAATCGTTTTCTGCGTTTTTTTTATTGCAATTTTATTTTCATCTAAAATCATTACGACACGTTGATGCGATAGTGATGCCGCGTAAACGCTCTCACACCAGCTGCAAATAAATTGATCTCAATATGAGATTAAAGCTTTAGTCAAGCTTGTATTGAGCTATAAAGTGATCGAACTTATAGAAGCACTCTTGGGAAATTGACCATTAATATCACCTTGCAATATCTAACGTTGTACGAATAATCTGCATTTTCGCCTATTTTGTGTGCGGTTGGTTCTGCACAATTGCACATTATCATAATTATCTTGTGCTGCATTCGCAGTGTATTGAGTATTCTTTTAACATACGAACAATGCCGGTTTATAATACTGCACTCTATCGTTTTGGTCTTGTGGTAATATTGACTTTACCATTAAGCTCAAACAGAATTTTCACTAGAAAATATTTTTTGGGGGGGAGGGGGAGGATTCGGCCAAAAATAAAAAAGCTTTAATTTCTTTCTCTTTTAACCTCGTCTATCTTAGAATTCAACGTCATCTTCTTCAAGATGAACACGGATGACTACTGTCTCGAAGATCTCACGGTCCCTACGTAGCTGCTCTGTCGCTGCTCTGGTTGATATTAACTTGGTGATATTTATTGGGACTTCCGCAACGCTTCGCGTCCGAAGTCCCTATGTTTTTTTCCGGGAAAAATTACGAATTCGGCAACAGAGGTAAAACGCTATGTAGAGCATACTGTAGTCAATTGCAAAACGATATTGCTGGTCCGTTAATACGAGATAGGAGTTAATAATATTTTGCTACAAGTTTGAACATTTTTAATAGGTTTGAGTGCAAGACTATCAACTGACTAGTGACTATATTTATAATCATTTCAAATTCTGCATAGACAAAGGCATATCTTGCACTTTGTAATGAAGGCAAGCCGACCGGTTTTTTCGACCAGGGTGTAATCGTTGCTACAGAGTACCATATTGTTTCAAGACGGTTATCTTGAAAGTTTGTATTCTAAGAATCAGTTGGCGAGCTTGCATTGAAGAAACTTTAAAAAATTGAAACAAACCTTTGTGTTTTAAATGTTTTAAATTAACATGTCTTTAAGTAACGAATAGGCAAAATAAAACTTATTAAAATGAAAATAAGTGCACTTGGGCTAAATAGAACAAAAGTTAATACTTTAAGACATAATTATCTATTTCCTTTTTTTTGGAACGGTAGTTCAACATCACGAGAGACAGTCAAATCATCACTTTTTTTTTTGCCAAGTGAGAAAAACTTTCCCCTTTTCTGTACTGTTTTCTTTTCGGGTATGCACACACGCAATTACATGATTTAATGTGATACTTTCTTAAAAAATATGAAAGGTTATAACACAAGATGCTCTATTTTATGAACATTATATTATGAAATGACTATACTATCTTTTATCACATTATAGCCTAAAAAGCAAGCAAAATTTTTATTACATATAAATTGAAAAATACTATATATCTTGAAAAAAAATTCAAAATGTTTCCAGCCGGGTCTTCAAGTTTAATTAATATTATTGAAAATAAAACGAAGCCAAGCAGTATAAACGCGAGCACGATATTTGATACAAACGATCCAGCTGTTAGTTATTATGATAAAGAGAGCAGGAAGTTTACTTTCAGTCACAAATTGTTTGCTCATTCTATCAGCATTTTTGAATGATGTGGAAGCATATAAAATTATATAAGTCTGTTGCGGTGTTTTAAGATTTTTCAAACAATAATCGATTCAACTCGCTATCATTTTTAATCGCAAATAAAGCAGTAATTAATAAACAAAAAGAAATCGAAGGATAAGTAAGCTGCATATACCACAATGGTTTTGCAGTCAAACAACCACTTTCAGCTCAAAATTTCGAGCGAAGCGTAAAAAATTTTTTAAGGGTTTTTGTCGTTTCAGTTTTAATATTTGGTGGTTTTTGTTTCGTATTTTCTCTCTTTCATTTGTAGTACAAAGAACAGGTGGACATCATGCAGGGCACTGCAAATACTACGATATCTCAAACCCTTTAAAACCAAAAACTCTTAAACTGACACGTCGTAAGACAAGCGTTAAACAAAGTCGCAAAATGCGCTCTGAACACTTCCCAAGAGCAGTGTTTGACTTCAATTTAGCAAATAACCCCCCTCGATTGCTTCTCTGCTCTCAAGAGCTAAGATCAAGTAAACTGTTATGGTTTTTACTTGAGTATTCCAGTCAACACTGGGCTCTTGTAATACTACTGTGAAAAAATAGTGATTATATTTACGACAACCCTGATTGCATGATCTCGGTTCAACCCGTACCCTGGTCACGTTGTTGTGTCCTTGGATAAGATGCTTTACAACAATTATCTTTGCTTGTTGACCTTCAAAAGGCAGCAAATTTACGTGGAAAAAAGTCAAAACGTCAATCGGAAAGCTTGGAAAGAGGTCAACTCCTACGCGGGCGCGGATTCGTCCAAAATAAAAGCGCCACCGGAGGATAAACATCAATCAATATTCGTTACACAGTTGATTCTATCACACTATGCTGTTTGATCTTCTCTCCAGCTCTCAGAGCAACTATGGATGCGGAAACGCGTCCACTGTGCTTAGAGAGGAGTTAGCAACAATTGTTGTGATATTTTCAGAAAGAATTAGCCATTTAAGCGCCATATTGGATCAACTTTTGTACCTTTTTGGAGCCTTTTAAAAGAAATGAATTGCTGAGATTTGAAAACTAGTTGAAGAATTAAATCGCCCAGCCCCTTTCAAGACCCCCCCCCCCCCTTACCAACAGGTCAAGTTAAAAACATGTTTAAACGCTTGCAATTTTGGTTAAAATTTATAAGGGACTTAGCCAAGGTAAGAGAAGGGCAAAATCGCCGTAGCCTCCCCTGGTTGCGCCACTGTGTTCAAGCTTATAACTTGACCTACATCTTTAAATAGCTCGGTCTACAACGGTTGAGTTGGTTTTTCGTTGCACCTAGGAATTTACAGTAATTTGACTTTCTAACAAAGCATCAACAAATTTGAGCACAAATAATTGATTGATCTTGATATGGCAGCCTTTGAATCTGATCTAAGTTTTTAAAAATTGTTGTCTCGAAGGTTAACAGCAAAAACATAACTTGAATTATCTTTTCAAATAAACTGTAGTTGAGGAAACTGCAAAACTTCAATAAGCTGCAAAACCATTCGAAGTATCTTTTCCAATAGTTTTGGGTTTTCAAAGTAATTTGAAAAATTTGCTACGGCTATTTAATCTTAACAAAAAAAGAATCTGAAGGGAAAAAATTTATTCCTGTATAATTTATGACATAGATTGCATATTTTTGACAGGTTACATCTTATCTCAAAAATACATTAAGGATTTGCCTTCACAGCGCTATCAGTTTGTTGTCATCCATTTACAGTCAACAAATCGGGATAGGCTCGTAAAAGAGAACAAAAATACCACCTCCGCTCAACGGATTCATGATTCATGAATGAATATCGCTTGCAAAAGCAAATTTTGTAGGAATAATAAATAGACAAGCGCTCTAATTAGCATTGTACCTGCTCCTGCCTGACTTATTGTAAGTGAGGACTGATTCAGTCTTAAACAACATGAAAATAACAGCATTTGTCTCTGATAAAAACAATGAAATATGAGACGGTACAGCTAATGACTTGGTCGTTAAGAAAATGAAAAACAATCCAAAGAAGCATATAAAGTTATCAATTTAATACTCTTTCTGGACGTCATAACGTACACTCAGTTTCATTATTTTTATTTTTTGGACTAATAAACAAGCTAATTAGCTTTTGCTGCCAATCCCAGGCCCTTTCTCTGATAAGTTGAGTACCAAAACATTTAACCCGTTTTTAAGGCGCACTTAACTAAGCTTTTGGACATTCGTACAGGGTGTTTCAAAAGTAACATGCCAATATATTGTATTAATTCAATAATATACTGGTATGTTTCTTTTAAACACTCTGTAAAACATAATTTTATTCAATAAACAAAAAGTTTTGTCCTAAAAATGCCAACATAAAAAAGAGCGGGGCCGTGTGGCCGTCATGGGCTATCTTGATATTTATTTGCACCTCAACGATTTCGGCTTTCACTCATTGTACAACAACAGTTTGTACAAATTGTACAAGTCAAAGTCCTGTGTACAACAGCTTCGAGCATAAATGACTGCATCGGTGGGTGTGGCTTCGGTTTTAAAATAACTACGGTATATCGTGATATTGAAAATGTCGTAGAAACTTTAGCATTGAACATTAGACGCAATTTTGCTAGTGTTCTGTTTGAGCAAGCTATCAAATTATGCATTTGGACATCTAATTAATATTGTCTCACGGGACAAAATTAATTACGTTTTCTGCTGAATGTTATCTATCAAAGTCAATTAAAACTTCTTCAAATAATGTTCTTTTAACATTCAATCTATAACAAGAACAGGAGAGTCTAAAACGGCCAACGAAACAGAGAAAATCATAATTCACCGTTTCACAAGGCTGCTTTGGATCAGTTTCCGTGATGCTTCATACCTGCTTCATCAAATCAAATCTTTCATTATCTTTGCTGTATTACGCCGAAGCGTGTAACGAGCTTGCGGGGCCCTTCTCCGCGTTATTGCGCCTGTGGGCAACACAGCTTCTTTCGAAGAAATGTTGCAGCGGTGGCGAACCGTAGGCAACACTGTGTTCGATTTGACCGGCCCGAGATTTGAACAACAGACCATCGCTCTAGAGACGAACGCGTTACCGCTCAACCAACAATTCCCCATAATTGCTGCATAAATTGAATAATTTTATAACTAACTAGATGATTAGCTGGCGTTTTGATTTCGCGTCGAATACCTACGTTAGAAATTTCATCTCTACAAAATCCTTAACTTTCTGGTGGCGTCTTTTCTCGCAATCCAATCTTCGACCCAATAATTCGTGATAACTTGTTGAAATCGTTGAAAAAAATGCAAATTTAGAGTAAAACTTATTTTTTACCCGATTATTATCTATCAGCCAAGTTCAAAAACTCTAAATAAGCATTTGCCGTATTCCAAGCTACCGTATTTAATAAAAAATTGGTAAAATAAAAAGAAACGACGAGAGTTTTGTCACTAAATACATTTAAGCTTATTATAACTTTTTCTTCTACACTAAAAAGCCCGTTTCGGAGATGAATTTTTTGCAAAAATTTCGTACTTTTGCTCATATACACTGTCTTTTGCTAAAACTTCTAGCGGACTAGCCTGATGCTGCTTTTCGAACTGGATGATTGCAATAGCAATTTTAATGCGCCGTCTCGGTATTAAAATTTTTGTGATGAAATCGATGGATTTACTTCCATCAACGTTTTTTAAAATTTGTCAAATGAACATTCAGTTCAATTTGTAACGTTTATTGAAAGCTTAAGTTATTATCGATCCACAGCTGAACTAAGGATTAATTTTTTCAAAAGCTGAATAAAAACGAAAAGAGCATTATATCGTCCAAATATCAATTATCATCTAAAATGACATTTTGGCATCAATCAATTTCGAGAAAAAGCTTGTACAATAACAAAAATACGATATTGATGGAAGATCCCGCCTTCAAAAATCGATAAAAATAAAATTTGCGTCGTTTTATCGAACAAATGCAAACAATCAAACTATCAAACAAAAAGCTATACAGTACACAATTTTTTTAACAAACAAAAAAGAACTCTATATGCAATTATGCATATGATAAATTTCTACAATAATAAAGTACAACAAAACAGGCTATAACGAAAATAGATCCAAAAATATATATTTGGTAAAACCATTTCAACCTTATTCATTTTGAAACAAATTAGAATGAAAAAGATTGAAAATATTTCACGAATTAGCGGAAATTTTTCTTAAGCTGCAGCATAAAAAGGTTTCCTATATTCGTGCCGTATTGTAGTTCCAATTTTGCCACTTTACATGGCCCGTTTTTTCTGCTTCGAGATAAAATAATCAAAAACCATGCTATATCTGAAATAACGATATAACTTAAAGCCAGAAATTATTTAACATTATCCTCGTGAAAATGAGATATTATGATAGATCTAAACCTATTGAGAGCTTTGATGCTACGTGAACAAAATGCAGTTAGGTAACGCTTCCGCTTTACTTCGTTTTCATCTTTTTTTTAGCAATTCTGTAACACTTTTCTTACACTATGACATTTTACTATTATTTGAAATGATAATTGAAAATATGCAATTATGCATGCCTCAATTGCGTTTCATCAAAACTAGTACATTTCAATGAGACTGGCTATTCTTAAATTATTTGCTGGTCGCAATTTTCTGTTTCTTCAATAGTGCTTAACGTAGCTTTAGAATATATTTCGCAGAAAATTGCCAAAACCTAAATGGCTGTTAAAACTAAAAAAAGCGTTTGTACACTCGACTGTCTTTCAAAATGCGACAAATGTCTAATTAAGAGATTTTTTTGCCATGCATCTATAGCTTTTCAAACTGACTTACTTTAGGACTACTTGGTTCAAGAATTACCCAAGCCTCCTTCTACCCCACGGTTTTGCTACTGCACATCTGTCTTTTATAGATTAGGTCATAGCCGTAGGGGGTAGTTGCCCTTTTTTTTGGTTCAAAACGTCGAAAATTCGGGAAAATAGTTTTTTTATTCGAACACACACTGTGAGACAAAACAGATCAAACCTAATGACTTGTTAACCCGCAAATAATGATTTTGTTTTTCTTGAAAAGGTAATGACTATTTTGCCACCAGTGGCTAAATAAGCCTAAACATTATTTGCCGTTTGTGGCAAAATAGGCCTAATCAATATTTTGCCACTGCTCACCTTTATAGTTCAGTGGTACGATTGATATGATAGGCAAACAATTGGTATGACTCTAAAAATTGAATCTAAACACTTTCATCTTGTCAAATGTCACAAAAAGGTTTAACTCGCAAAAAAGATTCATTACTAAATTAGTTCCAACAAACTCACTACGCATAATATTTTGGCAAGTATACAAATATTTGAGCAATTTTGAGTTCGCCCCCCAAACTGTATCACTTTCCTATTGCTTTGGATTAGTTTGATTTGTTTGGTGCTGACCTGATCTATCAAAAAGATTTTGATGAAAAATCAAAGCAAAGATAGCTATAATCATCTCATACAGCCGAATGTTGTAATTTGTTACTCGTTTCTTTTCTTTTCTGTTTTTCAAGGTATTTTTGTTTGTAGTTAAAAACTTTAAAAACAGTGTTTCTCCTCTTCATAATCTTATAAAGCTTATAGAAGAAACTAATCTATTGCTTTGTTGAGCTAGCTTTAATATTAATAAGCTTTTATGGAGCTATAAAAAGTTGTAAGTGTGTTTTAGCTCGGCCATAAAATAGAGTAAAAAAACTTGAATGTTTAATCATTTAGCTGGTGGTAACATTATTTTGTTTGCTGATGTAATGATCCATATTATTAGCAGTCTCCTGTGTATTCTTTTGACAGGAAATCGATTCATCCAATAAGAGTGTAATAAGCATGATCGACGCGGAGAATCTTTTTGAAAACCGGTAAGTTAAAAGGAAAAAGAAATATTGTATTAGTTCAGAATTAGCCATACTCATATCATTTAATAAGCTGAAAAGGTCAACAAGATCACCGTGGTACAGTATACTGTGTACACAGTATTAACTGTATGTATCAGTTTTCAAATTAGCAATTTTTAAATATCAAATTTTTTACTAAAAGGGCATACAAGACAAGTTTTTCACTGTCGACCAAAATGTTAGGAAAAACCTCAAATGCATTTTCATTAAATCTGAAATTTCTACGTCTTGCCGTTTTCAAGATAGTGCAGTTCTAAGTTAACAATTTTTTTTTACTTCAGTGTTGCAGTGGCGTATATCCGTAAAAATTATTGGGGGGGATGAAACAGAGCCATCAAAAGTTGCACATATTGCGACGGAATTTCTCGGAAACCTCGGAAATACATTCGTAATTTCAGCCCAAAAACAGATGGCCTCCAAAAAAAAAAAAAGAAAGGTCTTCATCGAAATTTAGTCACATTCTTCGGCCAAAATCGGAAATTCTGACGTTCTTTCTGCCAAAAATTAGGTGGTCTTCAAAAAAAAAAAAAAAAAAAAAAAAAAAAAAAGGTCTTCATCGATATTGATTCTGATTTTTCGGTCATAATTTTACGCTGAGACAATTTTACGATTTTTGCAGGGTGCGAAAAACAATTTTGACAATTTTGCAGGGTACGATAAATTATTGGGGGGGATGATCGATAAATTATTGGGGGGGATGATTGGGGATGCATCCCCCCCTCAAAAATTATTGGGGGGGATGCATCCCCCCATCCCCCCCGGGATTTACGCCCCTGCAGTGTTGCCATTTTGCCAGCATTGTGGCAGAAGATTGAATTTTGTAAGGTTAGCTTGAATTTACCTCAAAAGGCAGCTAATTTTCATTTTTGACCATTCGCTTTGTTTTGACAACAACACTGCCGAAAATACTTACTGAGAGTTGCAAACAGGGGTGCCGATCTTTGTCAAGCATTGAGGGAGATAATTTGCAATTTTACCCCAATTTTGCCCTATTTTCAACATTGGAAGGTATGAACCTCGACCACGAGTTTTTGTAGAAGAGCAAATTAAGTGAAGACCAAAAAAAAAGGTCTTTACCAAAAATGAAACACTTTTTTTCCCCGAATTCAAGTGGAGACTTGCGTTCAGATGTACGCCAGAGTCAAATTATTGGGGATGCAGATGTAGACCAAACTCAAATTATTGGGGGGATATATCCCCCCCGGGTTTCGGCATCCCTGGTTACAAACATGCACTAACTTTTTGAAATTTTGTTTGAAGTTGGCAACTCTGGTAAAATTCCTAAGGGGAAAAGCTTTTACAAGGGGAAATCTAAACTGTCGTATCTTGGTAATAGAAGGTCATAGAAAGTTCAAACTTCGTGAATTTAGTCTTCAGATTTGTCAAAATTTTTCTGAGAGAAAACCGAGAAAAATTTTTTCGATCTGAATACCTTTTTAAGTTTTCAATTACGTGCCTTTGTTTTTTTAAATCGTTACTGCAGAGACGTTTTGAATAAATAGTTATGTTGTTTACAAAAAACGGCTTCCCCAGGCGGTAGCAAAGGTTTTCAAGTCAAGATGTCAGATGCCCACATCCCCCACCTGTTTAATGAGCCATATCAATCACAATGCAGACTTTACACTGATTTTTATGGTGATAAAATAATGGATGAGACTATTTCACCGAAAATTTTTATCTACTTTTTTTATTAATTCTGACCAAATTGTTACTCTAAAACCAGAGCCAATCTATAAGCCAAACTCAAATTGTTACCGATACTCTAAAACTAGCCTCAAACCCAAATCTTAACTCTTGAAAATGTAACTAAAAAATGCGCAGATGAATATTTCTTGTTTTTGTTTCATTTTCTTAAACTTAAAAACTTTCGATGAAATAGCCATTTCCTAAATTAAATGAAATGCTGAAAATAGTAAATTTGCACAATCCTTTTCAGTTTAACAATGCCACGAATCAAACGCTTGGTCTACTGTTTCAATAAAGATCCGAAAGCATTACATATTCCAATTATTTTTTGTTACATTTTTACCAAAAAACAACAAGTAAAAGTAAAAAACAAAATGTTGAACTATATACGAATCTAAATCATACCGATTTTTTAACTAATGCCCGGTGGTTCATTGTATCATGACCCGGCTCCGTAATTCAAAGCTGTATTTTGCCGGTGTCCAGCTGACTAACTAAATAAAACTTTGTTCGCGAATCCCACAACGCAAATCTTACGTTTTCTTGATTTATATTTGCGTACCGTTTCATTAAATGTGTTACTGTTTTTTGTTGTTTTTTTTTCTTATTCATAACATACTGCAAATCGTACATTCTAACAAGCTACGAAGAAAAAATTTTATTATGAAATTATCAAATGAGTTCTGCATAACTGACCAGTAAATTGATGACCAACCAGTAAAAAAAATATAAGTTTTATGCTGCTCAGGGCAAAATCTTTCAAAGCTAGATCAACTGAAATCCTAGATGTAATAGATGAATGCGTTGCGTTTACAGTTGGTGAATATTTCGGAACAAGAATCAATAAAGATGCGCCTCTAAATTATTGAAAAATAAATGGCTTTAATAGGATAAATTACCATATTAGATACCACAGTATAGATGGCTTTGAACTTAAATTGCTTTAAAAGAGCGAAAGGCTATAATCGAAGTCAAATCAAAATCAATGGCTTTCCAATGAACTCGTTTCAAGACTAAGATTTTCGATTTTCTTGTTGGTTGGTTTATAAGCCTATACAATGTATAACGCTGTATAAGAAAAATTGTTCAAAAACTTAAAATTATGAATTAATTAATTTAACATTGTATCAATCCGCATTGCACCCTGGCATTATTGTGTAGTATAATTAATATCTAAATTAATTATTATTGTTTTTTTCACAAATTGTTTTTATTACTTGAAGAAAAGTAGCATTTTTACGTAATTGCAGTATTCTGGAAAATTTATAGACTTTTTGGAGCCGTTTAATAGAATTAAATTGTCACAAAAATACAAAAGCTTTAGCTTCATCAACCTTCCCCAATTCAGGGACGTAGCCGGACGTGCTGACTCGACGGGGCTTAGCATATTCGCAATTGCCTTTTACAGCTACAGTTACAGAATAAAATAACAAGTTACGGAATAAAATTTTCCAGCCCAGTTTAGCCATGTCTCGCTCCACCGAATACAGCCTTGCCTCAAAGACATATCAAGCGCAATATAGCATATTTGAAACGATAAGTATTAGAAATTATTTGCATCACTGTTTTGTGCAAAAATGCACTGCGTTTGCTGACTAAAAAAAAAGGCTGACCATGCTCGTAATAAGAGCGTCAAATTTCAAAGTTTGTACATTCAATTCATTCCATTATTTTCAAAAATTACTTTGACGTTTCCGAAAATCTTTCAAAAAAAAAAATTGAGGGGGGGTCAAACAAGTTTTTGGAGAGCATTACCGCCTGTATGTTTCCTTGGCTATAGTGGACGCGCTTGTTGAATGGTGATGTTTTGTGTTCAAAATAAAAGAACGAATTCAAACAAAAGTTTTTCAGACTTTATTCGTAACCATCATAAAACTCAAATTTTAATTGACAAGCAAAATTTGCTTTATTTCATTGCTGGTTCAAAATTTTTAATCTCGCTCTCGTTTTCTTTGTACTTGCTCAGACGACCGTTAATTGCTGTAATAGTTTTAGACCGGGGGAAGTAGTAAAAGTATTTTCTTATTCCATTCACACCAACATCAATTACTTTTATACAAGAGATTTGAAATTGATAGTTTTGTAGATCTTTTGCAAAAACTCAATGTGTTATCTTTCTTCTATTTCGACGCACATTAATCAATGTTGAGTTTCATACCACATCATAAATTTTTGATAACAGGGCATTAAAATATTGCAGTATTTTGTAGTTCTTTCTGTATAAATTGCAATTTGTCAAAAATGAAACACCCTATTGCTTATATTAAACCAAAGCCTCTCATATCTGTTTTTTTTTCCATTATTTAGGTTGGAGTGAAAAAGCCTGCTGCAATTACGAACTAAAATACATTTTTTAAAAGATGAAGTCTATGAAACAGCAATGATTGATTACAAGAGAATAGATTTTTAAGCTTGTAATTTACATTCGAATTTATTACATGGACAACAACTGACTAGACTCGTATTTATCAGCTAACTTTTATTTAAAGCATACAGCTACTTTGGTATTAGTGCCACAGTGCCTGTTCCAAGCAGCCAACTATAAATTAACACAGCGGCTCTTAATTGGGATGTCGCTGTGAATACAAGGAAGTTCTGTGTAGGACTTCATCAATTAATTTAATTTGAAGCCAAATAGATTTTTCAAAAGAACCAATAAATTTTGGATAAGTCTTGCTGTTCTTAAATTTTCACGAATTTTCAACCTCATTGGTTTGTAATTTAATCTTAAAGGTAGAGAGGGAGTATAGCATCCAGATAAGGTTATACGCAAAAGATAAAGAATAATGTAAAACATATACCGGTATTTTCATCAAATTTCAGCTCTCTATGACTCATTATTTCATCTTTTCTAAAATATTGTTTAAAGGGCATTTAACTCAAGTTTTTCACTGTTGACCATAATGATGAGAAAAGCCTAAAATGCAGTTTCACCGAATTTGAACTTTCTACGTCTTCCCGTTTTCAAGATAATACAGTTTAAAGTTAGCATTTTTTTCTTACTTGATTAGTGATGCCATTTCGTCATAGGTGGGCACAAGTCCGTTAATCGTTAATCCGTTAATAACGAAGCTAACTTTTTCATCAACTCGTTAATCCGTTAAAAAGTTTTTTCATGTTAACGGACTAAATGAACTTCCGTTAAAATGCCCGTTAACTTAACGACAATGGTTCATTAACTTACGTTAAGTTGCGTTAACATAAGGTTTTCATCGTTAATTTCTTGTACCACCCATTCATCGTACCGGTATAAACCAATTTGCGCTGTAATACTTGTTGCGTAATTAGCACGAGTTTTATAGAAGAAAAAGCGAAGGAGCTGCGAGATAAACCAGCGAGCGCTGGATCAAATGAGCAAGCGCAATAAGAAATGCAGCAAATATGATTTTAATCATACAAGTAAGTATAAAGTGGGTTAGATCGTAGATGAGTTGAACTGCGATACTGGGATAGACCCATGATGCACCCATGAATAATCTGTTATTAGTGGTAAGCTTGAAGTGACTAGCATGGCAGCGTTAGCAAGAAAAGTGGACATGGATAGTTAGGTAGCCTAACCTATAGCAGAAATGATCTCGATTATAATCGTAGTCTACAATCACTAATTTGTAATAAATTTCGCAATTTTCAAATTATCGTACTTAGAAATCAATTACAAAGGATCGTAATCTAGGAATTGCAAATAATCGAGCCATGGCTGGCTGCTACTATAGGCTAGGCTTCTAGTACCAAGCAAAAGCGTGAATGATGATATAAGTGTATAAACTCTATCATGGGAGGGGTACCGTGGACCAACTACAGAACAGAATGCAAGTGCAAGACATGCATGATTGCAATTTTAATAACAGTTTAATAATACTGATAATGCAAAACAGAATTGCTGGGTAGATTGCAGCAAAAATGCAGAAAAGATTCCGACTTCGTAAGTGCTGTTACAAAAATTATTTTAAATTTTGGCGAAGCGATGTAATCGTAATAGCGATGATTAAAGGTGAAATAATCGCAATGGAAAATCGATTGCATGGGTGCGTATTTGTAAACGTAATCGGCGGAATCGATATAATCAAACCAAAGACCATTGAAAGAACAGAATGTAGGTACCGGTACTAAAACATAGCTGTAAAAACAGTGTTTATTTTGAGCTAAGTGTTAATGTCATCCAAAAACTTGGAAGTGTTTGCATCCACGGATCGCGGATGGTTTCAAAACGTGAAATCTACGTAGGCCTACACTGTACAATGGTTCGTGATAGAACAAAAACGAGAATGAATGACGAATATTCATTGGCAATGTTTTTAGTTACTTTTTTAAGAGTCAAGATTAAGCTTTGGGTTAGGTTGGATCTCGACACTATCAAGAAATTGTTTTGCAAGCCATAGCTTAAATAGTTAATTTTAGATGCTGTTGTAGCGTGAAAGCACAGAGACTTAAAGTAATAGTGTCGTGGCACTGAGTAAGCAACCGTCTCTATCTAACAGTTTCCTTGATGTTTAATCGTTTACGTACCATCTGGCCTAAAGGCTACCAGCACGGAAGCCCAGGGAAGAGCCACCAGAAGGGCGACTACTTAAAAACAAGCAATGCGAAAAAATGACTCTTCTTGGGCTTCTGCGCTGGTAGCCTTTAGGCAGGGCCACCGAAAGGGGGGAAGCGAGGTGAGACAATGACCCCGGTGCCCATGGAGTTTAGGAGGCCCATGGGCTTCAAGGGGCCCTTGGACTTCAGGGGGCGTATGGAAATGACACTGACAAATCAGTTTGTGGAATATCGGGGACCTTTTTTTTTTTTGAGTTCACATCAAAATCCGAAGAAAATTGTGGCATTTTCCTCTTCTTTTATGAAGTTTACAAAGCTGGAGATGCCCAATATTTGAGCTGACCCCGGGCCTACGTTTGGCTCTCGGCGCCCCTACAAACAATTAACGATGTATCTATTGCTTTTTGTGGCAAATAAAAAGCTGCAGTCTCATAAGTCTATTAATTATCGCTGTTCGTAACCTCAAAAGATTTTCCGGTCGCTGCTTTGTTACTGTATATGAGCTTATTATTATCTTGAACGTAGATTAGACTGTAAAATGTAACATCCAAAACACAAAAGACCACCATATAGCAATAAATTTTTCCTTACAATCAGCTCAACAGGTGATTACGCTTGTTCTAAAAGTCAATGAATAAATGAAATGTAAATTATTCTCAAAATGTTAACGGATTAACGGACTTCATTAACTTCCGTTAATTTCAGCTGAAAATAACGAATTAACTTTAACGGAGGTATGAAGTTTGCTAACGGACTAGTGGTTAACGAAGCTAACGTTTTGCATTAACTTGCCCATCTATGCATTTCGTCCATATAGCATTATCACCTGAGGTGGAGTCGAGGACACAAGGCTCGAGGCCAAGGCCAAGGACACAAAAAAACATCCGAGGCCAAGGACAGAAATGTTCTTGGCAAGCCAAGGACCATGGACACAGGCGCAAGTGTTCTCCAAAAAAAACAAAATTTTCAAAAAAAATTTTCCGGCGATTTCAAAAAAAAGATCTTCAAAAAAGTTTTTCAGGCGATCCCTAAAAGAGGAAAACAAAAAAAGGTCTTCGCAAATTTTCCGCGAGGTTTCTGGCATTTTCCAACAAAATTTCAACAATTCAAAAAAATAGCACTGTCCTCGAGCCCAGGACAGGCAATTTTCGAGGACTTGAGGCTTCGAGGCCAAGGCCAAGGATTTCAAAATGTGTCCTCGAGGACTCCACCTCTGATTGTCAGTGTTGCGACAGAAAATTGATTTTTGGAAGCGGCCTCGCATTTACTCGAAAGGCAGCTAATCTATAATTCTGAACCTTTACTTTGTCTAGATAATAACTCTGCCGCAAAATATTATTGACAAGTAGGAACGTGTCGTAACTTTTTGAAATTTTGTTTCTAATTGGCAACCCTGGCAAAATTTCTAAGGGGGAAGTTGAGAAAAGCCTTTCTGAGCGGAAAGCTTAGTCGTTGTATCTCGGGATCAAAAGATCATAGAATCCAATTTAGGTTCTCTACTGTATCCATGTGGTATCCGACTTTTTGTTTGGGTTTTGTTAAAACAAAACAAGAAATTTTAAGCCTTTTTTTCTCTTTTCTAAAACGTAAATTTGCATTTTTTTGTTGAAAGGCGAATAACTTTGAATCTTTAAAAGCAAACAAAACATTGAAGCCGCAAAACTATACTCTGTCCTTAATTGCTTAAAAATAGCAAGTCTTGTCGGTAGTTAAAACACTAAAATTTTAAAACGCTTTGGACTTGACTACGTCCATCATCCCCCAAAAATTAAATCTTTTTCAATCAATTGAATCAAATAACCACCGAATTAAGACTCCTTTTTACATATTCCTAAATTTACCTTTTAACTTTTCTGTTTTATTTCGCAACTTATCTTGGCCGCCAAATTTAATTAATCAACTACGTACGGTATGATGATGAATGCATAGGTGGGCACCAGTCCAGTAATCGTTAATCCGTTAATAACGAAGCTAACTTTTTCATCAACTCGTTAATCTGTTAAAAAGTTTTTCCATGTTAACGGACTAAATTAACTTCCGATAAGTTTTGTTAACTTCCGTTTAGGTATTTATCGTTAATATCTTGCACCGTTCATTCATCGTACCGCTACAAACCAGTTTGCTCGGGTAACACTTGTTGCGTATTAGCACGAGTTTTGTAAAAGAAAGCGAAGAAAGGAGCTCTTATTTGTGGCAAATAATAACCTGCAGCCTCGTAGGTCAATTAATTATCGCTGTTCGCAATTTTCAAAGGTTTTCCGATCGCAGCTTCGTTAGTGCATTTGAACTTAATTTTTTCTTGAAATTAAATTAGACTGTAAAATGTAACTTCCAAAACAGAAAAAGACCTCCATAGCAATAAGTATTTACTTACAATCAGCTCAACAGCGTCAATAGCAATAAGTATTTACTTACAGTGGTCAAGTGGATAAAGCGTCTGCTACTAAAGCGGTAGAATTGGGTTCGATTCCCGGTCGGGTCAAACCAAAGACTATAAAAATTGGTATTCACAGCTTTCCTGCTTGACGTTCAGCAACTAAAGGGACAGTATGAAGCCTCCGCCGTGTGTGGTAGACAGGTGGCAGCTTGACTCGAAGACCGAAAGGTCCCTTCGCTGTCTCCTGGCCAAAGCAACTTGGTGAATAAAATGTAATTACATTACATTATATTCCAAAATAAATGTTCTAAAAGCGAGTGAATAAAAAGAAAAAAATGTAAATTACACGCAAAATGTTAACGAATTAACGGACTTTATTAACTTCCGTTCATTAAAGCTGAAAACAACGGATTAACGTTAACGGAGGTGCGAAGTTTGTTAACTGACTAGTGGTTAACGAAGCAAACGTTTTGCATTACCTTGCCCACCTATGGATGAATGATGATCAGGGGCATATTTAGGGGGGGGGCCATGTCACCCTTTGGGTCGCCAGGATAGTATAATTAGCATAGAATAGCATGCAAAATCGCGGCATGCCCCCCTTGTAACTTGGGCAGAAGGTTTGAGTTCACAAACTGTAGGCCAAGGCCTTTTTTGGCCTTCACCTAATTTTGGGCCAAAAACCGGACTAAATTTGAGTGAAGATCTTTTTTTGGTCTACAGCTAATTTTCGGCTAAAAACCGGACAAAATTTGAGTGAAGACCTTTTTTTTGTGGGGGGGGGGGGGCTTCACGTGATTTTGGACAGGAAAAACGAACTGATTCTGGGGGCAAAAACTTTCATTCCGGACTTTCTTATTAGCAAATTTTCTGAAAATCCCGCGTACGCTACTGATGATGATGTAACCATTGTAACCCGAATGGAAAAGTAATGTCAAACATTTTTGCGCAAAATGAAAATTAAGCAAAAAAGTAAAGGCATTAATAAATTATTATGCAAAAGCCACCCTTTACGCAAAGGTTTTATCAAAACCTGTACAGGGTGAGCCAAAATAAAACGCACTTATTAAATATTTTGCAGACTGAAGTGTTTTGACCTCAAAATTAATTTCTGACATTAGTGTATTTTATCCTTTGATTTGACCTTTGAGTATTTCACCTACACTTAAAAGCTGTTAAAATTAGAGGCGGAATTTTTGGCTTTTTGTGTTTCCAGTTTTAAGGTAACCATTATCTTACAGCCAGTGGTGAAATTGGTAAGTTAGAAGTGCCGGAGCTCTCCGGTTTGCAGAAAGCGAAATGAAATATTAGGTTGTTTTTAGGCGCTTTATAACTACCAAGGTCTTGTAGGGCCAGGACTGAAGTAATTCATAGGACTAGGTATGTTTTAACCAATTTCATTCTCCACACTATCCATGACGCCGAGCGCTAACCTGAGTAGCTGTGGATACCATTTTTAAAGTCTTTGGTATGACTCGACGGAGTATCGAACTCAGTCTCCATGAGAATCAACTCCGAGCATAACAAAAAAGACCAGTAGAAGCAATAATCGCGAGGGTCAAAGTTGTCGGTCTTCGGGCAATATGACGCGGCGAAGCTATCAAGCAATATATCATGGCTTGGCAGTGCATATCGGTATGAAAGCAGAAACTCGCAAATTCTTAGGTTAACTGAATCCGTATCAAAAAACTAATAGTGTTCCAGTACGACCATGTTTTATTCGGTGATGAGCAATTTTGAGCGGCTAAAAATAACTGTTTATAATAATCGCGATTCCGGCAACGAAATCTTGACACGGAATTATGTTTTCTATCACAACTTCCTACATGTTCATTTTCATGCTCAGCACAATTGAGCACACTCTGGATTATGGTTATGGAGCATGATATCAAGAAGCTGAGAATTTTTTGAATAAAAAAAGAAAATATATAGCATAATATGTCAAACTTGCATGCTGTCTCAACTAAAATAACGCACCAGTACTAGTCATGAGCCCTAAGTCGTGAAGTAAAATAAATATCGGTAATGCTCCGCGATAAGAATTGTAACAAAATTTTCCACAGCAAGATTCTCAATGGAAAAGTACGAAAAAAACAGTCAAAGGTTCTCGGAAGCGCGTGGTAAATAGTTTAGAATGATGATGACGTCTGGAAAATATACAGCCAACGACCATCAAGCAAGATTAAAGACAAGCTTCCAAATGAGTGTAGTCAGTCTGTTCGTTGGTACTTTTACTCCTCCTCTTACAGCTAACGTTATCTGCACATCTTCTGCCTGACAAGATCCATGACCTTACGTAAGGCATTGGCTTGAATGCAGATAGAGGTGGGCCAACAATTTTTGCAAACATCAACGCACTTACTTTCGCGACCTTTAGCTTATTTCTAGTATCCGTCAATATTTTGTTCATTCAGCTAAAAGCTCTTTCACACTCAGCGGTACTTACAATCAGGGTTTCTGAAGACCTTATTAATGGTTGCAGAGATTTTGGGGTAATCCGTCCTAATTCCAGTTTAAACTCTCTAAAACCACTGATGATGTCATGATGTTCACCAGGTAATTGGAAACGCTTGCACATGTTCGGTTCAGTATAGCGTCTTCCACAAACAGGGCATCAAACTCAGCAGGCCAATTCTCTGGGATAAGGCCTTGCAGATCGTTGACCAATGAATTGTACAGATTTTCGTTTGCGTCAACATTTCTATTTCCTGTTCTTGATACAGTCGTGTAGAGCCTCGTGGTAAGATTGTCGGCTAATGCCTGATAAAATTGTGGAGCATCAATAATAGGGACTGTAGTTCGGCTATTTTCCGATATAAGCACACCATTGTACGTAGTGTGCTCTTTGATTTCCCTGAGGGCCTCATCCAAGAATTTTCCTGGCTTATATTTCCTGGCAAGAAACACAGCGATCACAATTTTGATCCGTTTATGTGCCCTCACAAATGTCATTTGGCGAGACTGAAGGTCAAGGGAAAGTGCTGATAGTTCCTGCAGAGCATCAGCCATAAGAGTCAAGTTCAGAACAAACGATTTGGAAGTCAAGTACGATAGCAAATTCCCAAATACTTGCTTTTTTCACGACCATCTCTTTTACTGTCACGAGATGCAGACTTAAAGTGTTCTGCAAGTGCTGCGTAGCTTTTCATCACAGCAGAAACGGCTCTATAAGAGGAGGCTACCCACCTAGTATCCAGCATCTTACCTATCTTCAACAACTCTGTTTCCAGGCTTTGTGCTGCGTTCTGCAACTCCATCTTGTTCTTTGGAGAGGCACTGTATAAACTGTTCAATTTATCCATAAATATTTTGAAATTGTTAATCCCTTTTACAGCCTTTACATAGTCATTCACAGCAAGTTCCAGCTTAGGATTAGAACAGTGCCAGAAAACAATATTTGGAAACATTTCCTTCAATTTTGTGACTATTCCCGATGCCCTTCCAGTCATAACTGATGCCCCATCACTGGCAAAACAAATTAAGCATTCTTGCAAATAGTCACTATCCATTCCGTGCTTTTTCATGCATCCAAGTAAAGTGTCTAAAATGGTCTGGCTGTCCGATTTTTCCAATTCAATTAAATCCAAAAACATGGATGTGGGCTTACCGTGCAAAAAAAATCGCAAACAAACAACCAATGACGATTTTAGCGAATTAGTGGTTGCTTCGTCGATCATTATGCCAATTTTTTCGCGAGAATCTTTTATTGCTTTTACCACATTTTTTCTCATCTCATTGCCAATGTGATCGCATATATCGGCTGCACTCACTCTGCTATGAAGAACGTGACCCATATCTGCCTCGTTAAGTTGTTGAAGGTCAATTAAATGCGGAAAATCTGTAAAGGGTCGTTTTTTTTCATGAGGAAATAGGCCGTGCGAAAAACTCTGACCGTTATCTCATTTTCCCGCTCAGTCGCTTGGTGCATCATATGTGGCAAAACATCATCGCTTCTCTTTAAGAAAATTTCCGACAGTAACTTATGAATTTTGCTTTCTTTGTGCTCAACAATTTTTTTCTCAAAGACTTTAACTGCGCAGGACGGCCATCACCATAGGGCTGCACAGTGGCATCGCACCATTGCATAGGAAAAGACATTCCTTGACTCATGTGACCTGGAGCCAGTGGTGTAAAAAGTACTCGAAAATTGTACTCAAGTAAAAGTTTTGTTACTGACAAAAAAACTACTTGAAGTAAAGTACGAAGTACTGACCAAAAAAAGTACTTGAGTAAAAGTAAAAAAGGAGTCATTCTAAAACTACTCAAGTAGAAGTATTTCTAAAAGTATTCACGCATATTAAGCAAACTATTCAATTGACCAATGACAACTGGTCGACTACCTTCACATCACTGGCACAAGCGCTTGATTTTTTAACCCCTCATTATCTTAAGAAGTCATGAAATATTATATAATTGTGCAAGTTTTTTGTTACTGTATTCAAGGAATCAATTCATAAAATATTTGCTCAAATACTCATTCACTGCCATTGTCAAATTTATATGCTAAAAAGTAAATACACTGCGGAAGTGCCTTATTAGAGTGTCGGCAGCATGGCCAAGAGGGTAAAGATGTCGTTTTTACGACGACCCTGGTCGCATGAATATGGGTTCAATGCACACCCTGGTCATGTTGCTGCGTCCTTGGATAAGACTCTTTACGACGATTATCTCCGCTTAGTGGCTTTGAACAAGCAGCAAATTTACGTGGAAAGAAGTCCAAGGTCAACCGGAAAACTTGGAAATTAATGGTAACTCCTAAGCGGGTGCGGATTCGACCAAAGGATAGCGCCACCGTCGCTTTCTCGTGAAAGGAGGATAAAGATGCATCAATCAATCAAGCCTACTCTATCCACAGGGTGCGCCAAAAGTCACGCACCAAAGGCAATTCAATAGTCTGCGATAAACTTTTTTTGGATTAAAGAAGAAAAAATTATCGTGAATTTTTTTTAATTGATTTTATTTCACGACATGTGAAGACAGATAAAAACCGGTAGAAACATAACTGAAACTGTGAGTGAAGCACAGTCATTCATTGATTGATAGTGATACCAGAGTTCTGTCACAGCATTAGTAGGTTAGACTGCAGCTTAATTTAATTCCAATTCAATTTACTTGCTGCACTTTAGAAAACCTGCTGCCTGCCTAGACAAAGTTTATCATGCAATTCCTGAATTCCACCATGTTTGTTTTCAGTTTTACTGATTCAAGCGTGGAATTACTTACAGTCAAGCGTGGAATTTAAAGAAAGAAAGAACCAATAGAGAATAGCCTGACTGCGCGTTTACGAATGATTGACTGTAGATGCCCACAGTCAAAGTGCAGTCAAAACTGTGTCTCAAATTTTGAAGCTACTTCGTACTTTTATCAAATAATAAGTACTTAAGTAGCGTTACTTCAGACTAAAAGTACTTAAGTAAAAGTAGTTACGAAAAAACTACTCAAAAAAGTACTCGTTACCGAAAAAAACTACTCAAGTAATCTACTCAAGTAAAAGTATTTCGTTACTTTACACCACTGCCTGGAGCCAGTTTTGCAGTTCTGCAGGTCGTACATCCCAAACAATTATTCTTACTGTAGAGCCATGAGTATTTGTTTGTAAAATCTTTCACTTGCTGCTCTGCGCAGCATTTTGGCCACTTTTCTCCAGCGTTAATACTGTACCTCCTGCCCCCGTTATACCTGTAACGCTTTCCTCATCCTCGACACTGATAGCGACTGCATTAATGCTCTCATTTACTTCGCCAGCTACTTCTTCCTGTTCAATCGGCTGAGTTTCAGTTGATACAGACGAAGCAACAGTTTCTTCTTGACAATCTTCTTGTCTGTCACAAATGAAGACTGCATTGTCACGAGAATATTTAAGGGCATATTATGTAAACGGAAGGGATATTACTATTTATTACGCCTATACTGAGCTTGAGAAAAAAATTATAAAGCATGGAATTGACTTGGTTTCCATGTTTTCTTAATTTGCTGATAAAAATCTATGAAGCCGAGAAAACTATCGCGAAGCATTTATTTGAACCAGGTCCTTATGATTATAGACTAGAGCCAATAGAGACGACGCGGCGTGTATAGACCACGAGCCCTGAGTTTAATTACTGTATGATATTCCGAAAAGCACCGGTACGACTAGGCCTACGTATTCGTAAACATTTTTGCTCACTAAGCTGATCAGCGATCACCTTAGTAAAATATACAGCATAGTACAATTTTGTAGGCTATCTCCACTTCACAACAACACGAACACAACTAAAAACTAACTTCCTTAGGAATTCCAGTAACGATAGAATAGAAAAATAGACTAGGCTACCTACCAGGCGACTTTCTTGAAGAAGCTACTTATGTTCGATTGGGCTTTTCTTTTCATAATTTGTTAAATTAACCGCTGGCTATAATATGCTAAAACGATAATAGATAAAGTTGTAACTAACTTGCAAGATATTGGGTTACATCACATGTGCAGGTCAAAAAAGCCAGCATTAGTGATTAAAACTACACCTATTCCTATTGCTTCATCACACAACATCCCACTTTAACCATATCTTTAGTGCTTTACATTACTGCTGCATAAAAAAATCCTACGCTCGTCACACAATAAGGTACCGTACCTCAACTTCTCACGTCTTAGTCCTTGCCGTTGAGCAAGAGAGCAGTAGGCCTACGTCTGGTAGCCTAGTATTCGTTCTACTTTACTCCCATTCACAAAACATTTTGACATCATAAACGTAATATGATCGACAGGTTTAAAATTGCGGTTTTAGCAAATAATGCACATAAAAGCCTTGCGGTCGTGATGTAAAAGACAGGGATATTAATGCGACGATTACTTAGCATCACAGAGTGATTCGGTTGATCGATCCAGTAACATTCGTTGTCTCAGGAACTGCGGGAGCTCGCGCTCCGGTGGTAGTGGAAAAGTTTGGGGCGGAGCTCCGGCGCGCTCCGGCCCAATTTCACCACTGCTTACAGCATATTACGTAAAAGTGCTACTTGACTATGACACTGCATAATATGGTCACAGGTCTACCAATGTCTTGTCACAGGTCTACCAATGTATTTGTTCACTCATTACTTCACTCTTGCAGATTTCGTCGTTCGAAATATGTTGCTCGCTTTATTGATTTGCTTACTGTGAATGGTTTGGGGGAAGCTTACTGCTCTTCTCTGGCGCTCTAGAACTTGTAATGCATGACTGTAAACCTTTTTTT
This sequence comes from Trididemnum nubilum, assembly GCA_963965965.1. Classification (NCBI taxonomy): domain Eukaryota; kingdom Metazoa; phylum Chordata; class Ascidiacea; order Aplousobranchia; family Didemnidae; genus Trididemnum; species Trididemnum nubilum. The sequence goes on along the minus strand of OZ014474.1, from coordinate 11,354,835 downwards.
TTGTGTGTGTGTGGTAGTTTTTTTTTCTATGAGCGCTTTCGCGCTTGACACCAGTAAATGAAATAAGAAATAAAAAAATATGGTAAAAGTAAAGAAAAGCACCATTTGCGGAGTAATTAGTTTTGGAATGGACAGTGAAAACGGAGTTTGCTGATTTTTTTCGGATTTTGCAACGAAGTCAAGCACATTAGCACAAAAACAAAGCCTTGAAACTGGCAGCAGGTAGCTTTGGTAGGTAGGCCTAGCTTATTCCAAGATGATACTGTAGATCCCTAGATGAGATTAAATACAAAGCTTAAGTATAGTATAACCACAGGTGAAAATCTGTCCATACAACAACCTTTATTTGTACTTGTAGCTAGCTTTTGATAGGCCTATCTGTGCTGGACTGCTGTGTTGCTTAACCTACCAGTACTCACTACTTGCTCTTACTTTGCATTTGTGCTAGAGTTTACCATATTTGATATTTCGAACTAGAATTAGAAAATCAAAACAGAATTAGTGAACAGATTATTTTCGATTTTGGTGTGAGGACCCAAAAAAATTTGTTTAGCTCGATAACTACTGGTAAGCATTGTGTGTCAGCAAGGTTGGAAGGAAAGTTCAAATGCACTGCATCTCAAAGTGCAAAGAGCAGACCAGTTTAGGCAGAAAAAATTTGTTCTCAGATTTACTGATTTCACCAACATATCTTTATTGAACTGTACCTTTGCAAAGAGGTGTACTTTTTTTACTCCTCACTTGTTCTTAGTGTGATTGGGTGTTAGCCCAACACCATAGTGTCGTACTTAATAAATAAATAAACATCTACAGTATAAATGCCAATTCTTTCACCTGTTACTGTTTGCTCCAGCAAATCGACTGACAGAACACCTATCGGTAGTTGGCTTAGACATGTTATTGTTAATACAAGCATTTAGGGTTTTGACTGAGTGATTGCTTTATCTCATGCATTGAGTTGATGTCAGTGTTCCCTCTAAGTTTTCACCTTCTGCAAAAATGCCGGAAATAGTGCGAACGTGCTAAACTCAATGTAAAAATGCCGAAAATTTTCTCATCATTTTTGTCTGGTTTAAATGTGATCCCCCCCCCAAAAAAAAAAGGTCATCACGCCGATGGAGGCATCTTTTTCTCCAATTTTATGTTGATCTCCAACAAAAAAAAAAGAAAAAAAAGGTCCTTCGTCTAAGTTCTGCAACTTTTCTCTGCGATTTCTGCGACGTACCAGAGGGAGGCGTCGTTAACCGCGGCTGTCTGCAGTTTTTGGCGGGAAACAAAAATGCCGGTTTGTGGCAGGTGAAAAAACGCCGGAATTCGCAAAATTTCAGTGCGAAAATGCCGGAAAAAATTTCGCACTTTTTTGCGCTTATAGGGAACACTGGTTGACATACAGTAAAAAGAAAACAGCTCACTTACACTAGAAGCCAATTTCACTGTAATTCTGATTGACATCTAACTACTCCTACATATCTGGAGTGCGTTTACAATGACTACTGGTATTTGATAATGAAATTCTGTCTAATTTACAGTACTGGTATTTGTACTAATCAGCTTAGTATAATTACTAGGTTGTAAGGTTGTTTCTATTTTATGGATATTTCACTTATGGATCAATCGCACTATTGGGAAAATTCTTCTACTGCTTCTTCAAATCAGCAGAATCCCAGTCGTTTTGTTTATTCAGACAATGAAAGAGGAATTATCTTGATTGGCCCATCTGTTCTACCTTCTCATTCCTCAAGACAAAGATCAACTTGGTCACGGTCTGCAAATTTGGAGGTTGTTGACCTTACGAAAACTGACATAAACAATTCCAATGAGATTTTTAAGCAATCTGATGAAGATGCAAAACTGAAAAAATTACTTGAAAAAAATCCTAAAGTTGAGCCATTTTTACAAAACTTGGATTGTCCTGTTTGCTTGGATTCTTTTTTGTCTATTTTAAAAAATGGTAACAAACTTATGTCTACAATATGTGGGCATGTTTTCTGCCAGTCTTGCCTTTTTGCATCTGTCAAGGCTAATCGAAAATGTCCTGCTTGTAGAGAACTGATATTTCTAAACTCAAAATCAAAACAATATGTTCATCAATTACATTTACCTATTTCTTTGTGTGAAGTGTCAGCTTCAAGATAGCATTTGGTTTTGTCAGCTCAAAAATATGTTACTTTTAATTCTTTTTTTATATTTTTTGTAACTACAATTTTTCTTCTGTTTTTGAGTGAAAATGTTAAAACATTTTGTGTTATAAGAAAATTAGGTTTGGTTTTGTGTTGCAATACTCATATATAAGCTCAAACAGTTTAAATGCGCAGTATGCTGTATAAACCAGCAGCTGACAACTTGTTACCTATAATTTTTTGAAGTAAAACCGTGTCTGTTTTAAAATTGTATCCACAGACAAATTCTCTTATGCCCCACTGCCTTATGGCATAATATCTACGTTCTACAGTACCTATTTAATAATGAAATATAATTGCTTGAAATGATTAGGGTGAAGTTGGATAATTTTGGCAACCGGAAATTTCGGCAGAAAATCGGAAATTTTGGCAGGTGTGAAAATTTAAGGTTTGATGCTGGCAGGTTTTTTTAGAAGTTATAAGATTTCTAAAAATAGTTTTAATATTTCCTGTTACCTAATATTCTGCAAAAAATTTGACAATCTTTGAAGACCTCTGCATGTTCTTTTCTAGCAGCTACAATATTTTTGTTAATAACAGAATCAAACTTTTAATAATGTTTAGAAGCGTTTGGCCTGTTGCTGCCTTGCTAGGCTGTGCTGTAGCCTAACTTCGTTGCTGGTAACACTTGGCAGTGTTTGTTATTACGCGAGCTGTAAACAGATTTTTTAGAAATAATCCATTCCTCTATCCTAAAAGCATCTAAAGCAGAAGTTTTGCTACGTTAACAAAAATTGCAAGAATTAAAAACTTGTTTAATTGATAATAATTCAAATTTAATACAAAAAACTTTTGAAGAATGCAATTGTATTTAAAAAAATTAATAAAAATAAGAATTTGTGAAATTTTGCAAAATGAATTTTAATTTTGTTTGGACTATTGTAAGTAGAATCATAGATTGCATTTGATGTCTTTTTTCAGCCTTCGAGCCTAGCTGAGCAGCATATTTTGTTTGAATTAGTCAAAAATCTGAATGCATTTTATATGATTTAACCAAATTTAACACTAAATGAGCAGCTGAGATAATTAGAGCAAAAAACAAATATGATTTATTTGCTTGCCAGAATTTCCAGTTTTACGAAAAATTTCGGCAACCCTTATTACGTCATATAGCTAGCGAGCATGACATCATAGAATCTCAACGTTGGTTCGAAAAGAGCCGCAAATGAAATACTGCGCAGATGGAGTTCAAAAAGAGTCAGTGTTTTCTGAAAATTAAAAATAAGTGAAAGTTGCCGAAATTACCTGACTCTACCCTATAGTATTTGACTTATGCCTATGTCAGTGTTGTTACAGTACATATTAATCCTCCTCTCATCAGACAGCATCATATGCTAACTATTGGATGATTCTGACATTTTTTTGCAACGACTGCTTTGTCCTTGGAGGAATCCTCACCTGCTTAAAAGTTTCCAGTGATCCAATGTTACTGTGGATTTTTTTTTGCTGCTTGTTCGAAGCCACCAAGCATATATAATCATCGTAAAGCATCTTATCCAAGGTCACAACAATGTGACCAGCGTGGGAGTTGAACTTGGATCATGTGATCAGAATTGTTGTGAAAACAATGCCTTTACCCTCTCTGCCATGCTGCCGACTTTTTTGTCAACCAACTGGAACCTTTGTCTTGTGCAAATCGAATGTTGGGCATCACCATAAATTTGTTTTTTGCTGCTTTAAATTTTCATGTTGATTATACGACACTTGATACTTTGAGATGCACTGCAATATATTTTTGTGTAGATTTGGTGGTGCTGATAGTTTGCTTTTCTAACCTGGTATGTTTACGAAGTGAGATGCTAATTTAAACCTTTCTGTCTTTGCTTTTGATAATGTTGAACACAGTGTTTTGGCCCAAACAATGTAAAAATTATTTTGTCATTTGACTGCCTGAGCACCAGGGCAGGAAATGGAAGATGAATTTTCAATATTCCATGCTGGCAATTTTCTTCAATTCCATACTAAAATTGTCTTTCATATTCCATTCAATACTTCCATACCAAAGAACTTTTAGACTGGAAGCAATGCAATGCACAATTTGCACCTTTGCGATTTTGTTAGCAACCACTTGTGGAAGTGTGAGTAATATTAGTATATTACGAAGATGCAATGACCGGTATCTGGTATGCACAGGGTTTAATGATTACCATACAAGTTTGCGTTCATTCAAACCAACTATAAAGTTTGACGTAACCAAACTGCTACAGAACATTTACCGTAATAGAAATATGAAGCTTTATCACCAAAAAAAACTACAAGCTTAATAAAGGAGGTGAAGCTTCCTGCCAATTCCGGTAGTTTACAATAGCTAAAATTAAAATATAATTTTTGAAATTTTCTGTTCTAATTTTGAGGCTGTGGTTGCAAAGATATTCAACAAATACAAAGAGATACATCCCCAAAAAGTTTTTGGAATCCGTAAGTTTCTACTCCCAGCCGAAATTTCCAGAAAAAGAAGGGTGGTTTACTAAAATTGGATGGGTCATGTGATGTTACTGGAAGGGTAAATATTCTTCAATCTCGCTTTTTTCCTCAAAGTTCTGGCTGAGAGGAAGGGTCAGGGTTTCCAAAAAACTTTTTAGGGGGCATAACTTTTTGTATTTGTTGAATAACTCAGATCTTTGCTACCGCAGTCTCAAACTGAGAAAAGTTGTCAAAACTTGTATTTCAATTTTAGCTATTTCAAACTACTGCAATTGGCTGGATGCTGCACTCCCTTAAAACAGTAAAAAATACTGTGTATGAAAAAAATTACGACTGAACAAAATGTCAGTCTAGAAGTGAAAAAATATGTCAAAGCAGCAATACATACACTTGGCACAATACACACATCCAAAGTACCGCGATGTCAAAAAATTATATGCGAATACAATATATGTTGTATATGTCTGTGAGAATGTTTATCACTACCCGAAATTCGTATATATTTTTCAGTAAATACCATGCACGAAATCTAGTATGGAATTGGCAGGGAAGTATGGAAGATAGTCTTCCATTCCATTTTTTTTTTGAAATCTTCATTTTCCATACCATGCCATGTGGAGCACTAAGTATTTAGTTTCTGCTCCACTTGTTGACTAAAGGGATACTGCTAGAAATCCGCTTTATTGAAGTAATGAGAATTACTTGACATATCAAAGAGGTGCCCAAAACCCTTTTCCATAATTCCCCTCATTTGCAAAAATACGATTTAATCATTCGCAACACTGATTTTTGCGAAATTTCTCGCAGACTCGAGGCTACTGCCTACTGTTGCAGACTTAAAGTATCGCCAGTCTGGACTATTAGTCCTATTCATGCCAACTCTTTTTTGCTAAAACGAACGATTTATTTGGTTTTGTTGCTCTCATCAATAATCAATAAAACACACCAAGGAAAATATTCAAAAAGACAAGGTGCTGGGAAGTGACCGGTTTAGGGTCTTCAAGTCGAGCAGTAACCCTAAAAGTGAAGGTTTCCAAAATACAATAATAGACTAATATCAGAGCACAATTAGGCAAAACAGTAAAAATTTGAAAAACAAGAGTACTATTTTGCAAAAATATAATACCAGCGTTTTATTATAGGCAATAAACATGTTGCAAATTCTAAGCTATGTTAATCTAATTCTGAGCTATATTAACAAGAATGGTATTACCAGAAAAAAAGTTCCTTAATAGAGTGAATTTTTAATTCTTATTGTGTGAATGTTATCTTTAATGAAATGCAAGTAAACATTGTTTGTACTTTTTCTTGAAGTCTTTAAAGAAACTATTCCTAATTTCAGACAAAATAGAGTCTCAGCTAAGCTATTGTACAAGCAATAAAATAAGAGACTTTATTATTGAAGTAGCTCGTAAGCAATTAAGCAGAGTGTATTATATTGTGTACTGTAGGCCTAATCTACTGTAATACCCATAACTTACTAGTTACCAACTGGAAGCATTGAGTAGGCTTACCAAATCTCAAAACTTGGCTACTAGTACAAGTACACCTAGGGTACCAGCAGGGCATGGAATGGAAGATGATTTTTCCATATTCCATTCTGGCAATTTTCTTCCATTCCATACTTCCATACCAAAAAAGCTTTTTGACTGGAAACAATGCAACAACCGGTATTTGTTATGCATATGGTTTGATGCATGGGCGTAGCCAGGATTTTGGATCGGGTGGGGGGCCAAACCGCAAATCATATGCAATGACGTCATCAGAAATTTTCAAAAAAAGAGCACAAAGAATAAAAGATCAGAAGTTGGGGGCTGGTTTGACCTGCAACTAAGATTTTGCTAAAAGGGAAGGACTAGAACCGCAAGTCAAAAAGTTTTACAAATATATCAAAATTGGGAGACGTGGTGAGCAAATTAGTGCAACTCAAACAAATTACAGACGGGGCATGGGGAAAAGCCCCGAGCCGCCAGAGGCTATGGGGTCTGGGGGCAAAGCCCCGAGCCGCTTGGCGATTTTTTAGAAAAAATTATTTTAATGCCTTTTGGATCACATTTCCTGAGCCATTTAAAAAAAAAATTTTTTGAGATTCAAAAGCCAATGGGAAAAATTCCTTCAAGTCTAGTCCAAAACACGTTTAAAATCTTGCATTTTGGGGTTAAATTTTGTGATTTGGCCCAGATTAGGGGAAGCAAGGTATATTGCCTTGTGCAGGAGATTTTTGTTTTGTCGTAAAAATCATCAATTTTAGGAATATAATTATGTACGAACAGGGACTCGTGCACCCTTTGATTCAAATTCAATAAGTTGTTCAATTAGCATTTTCTTTTAACTAGTTTTTTTCAAAAGTACAGTGTATTTTGTCGCGTGGAAGCTGTCGAGGTGGAGGTGGATTGTTATTTAAAGATGGTTGGTGGTGGAGATGGATTTCAAAGTTATTTAAAGTTGGTACATTAGATGCAATAGATGGTTGCTAATCATTTATTGTAATATAAAAGTTAGCTGGGAGCCTAAAACATTATTGCACAAAAAAGTAAGATAAGGGCCTGTGATTGCACCTTTTAGAACAAAAACTCTGAATTTCTACCGGCTTGTACATTTAAATTGATTGGCAAAAAATTAAATAGAGGGGGCCCTAGCCGCCTGGTCATCAATATTATTGCTGTTATACGCGTGTACAGTTGCGCTCGAAAAATTCTGAAAGAACTGAAACTGAACAAACAATAGGCTTTTTGTCATCATTTGTATCGTTGATAGCATTTAAATTGGAGGGGGAGGGAGGCCGGGCCTCCTGGTTACGCCTAAGGTTTAATGATTACCGTACAAGTTTGCTGTCACATCAACTATAAAATTTGGTATAATCAAACTGCTAAAGAACGTTTACCGTAATAAAAATGCCAAGCTTTAACACTGTAAAGAATTACTGTAAGCTTAAAAACTGAAAATATAAATGAAATTAAGCTGAAACGGGCATGAAATCGCAAATACGAATTTTGTGGAGAAAGGAAAAATATATATATATACGATTTGTCAATCTCAAAATAAAACAACAAGTCAAAGTCGTCAACTATAACATCAATGCTGCTAATTGCAATGTACTTAGTATGATGCAATACGTACACTGTTTGCGCAATTTACGCAACCAAAGTACTGCGATTTGTCGACAAATAATACGCGTAAATATTGAAGTTGAGTAGGCCTAGTTCTGTGACAATACTATTTATCACTACCCGACATCCACATATTAATTTTTGTAGATACAATGCTCGAAATCTAGCATGGAATTGGTATCGAAAATTGTCTTCCATTCCATGCTATGATTCCATTCTTGAAATCTTCCATATTCCATACCGAAATTTCCATACCATGCCCTGGGTACCAGTACTGATCTACGAGTAGGCCTTTTGTGATGTCACAAAATTGCGAAATGCAGGGTTGCCAATGGTATGGAGTCAAACAGATTAAACCGTATTTTCGCAAATAAGGGGAATTGTGAAAAAAGGTTTGGGCCCTCTCGATTACCTCAAATAGTTCTCATTTCTTCAATGAAACCGATTTCCAGCAGTAGGCCTATCTGTTTAATGTTAGTGCATAAACTGGAATGACATTATGTATTTCCGCTCACACGCGAACCCAGAAATCAAGTGCCGGTACGTGAATGAGATACTGCGCTTAAAAGGGTATTCAAGTTATGTTAAGAAAAGCCTAAAATGCATTCTCACCAAAGTTGAACTTTCTACGTCCTGCCGTTTTCTAGATATTACAGTTAAGAGTTAACAATTTTCCTCTTTCTTCAGTATAGCCATTTTGCCAGTATGGTGACAGAAGACTAACTTTTGGAAAAATGGCTTGAATTTACTTAAAAGGTAGCTAGTTTACAATTCTGACCCTTTACTTTGTTTTGACAACAACACTGCCGAAAACACTTACAGAGAGTTGCAAACATGCTGTAATGTATTGAAATTTTGTTTGTAGTTGGCAACCCGGGCAAAATTTCTTAGGGGAAATTTAAACTGTCATATCTTGGTAATGGAAGGTCATAGAAAGCTCAAATTTGGAAGTTAGTCTTCAGATCTGTCAAATTTTTTGGGAGAAAACCGAGCAAAAAAATGTTGGACCTGAACGTCCTTACATGACTCGGTAACCTGAGAAATCCTTGAACAGTTGCGTCGCTATGCATAAAGACAAGCAACGTCTTCACCATGGCAGTGCAGCAGATATTTAGTAGGGGTGTATACGTATATTTGTGGAAAAATTTTTACAACGCAAAAATAGTACGTGAAAAGAACGAAAAATGCATTTCAGCAACTCAAAAGAACAAGAACCGTGATTACAATTATTTATTAAGTACAATCTTGGCTCGTTCAAAAACAAGCTTCTGTACATGATATTCACTATTTTAACAATTATTTTTTAATACCCAGACCCACCGAGCACAAATCCATAGAAACTGGCAATAGCGGTATAATTAGTGTTACATATAACCACAAGATTAAAAAGCAAGTTTCTAAAATCAATGTTGGGCCAAGAATCCTTAACTGAGTCACGATTTTAATTCCCTTTTCGCCGTCCACTTACAATAAGTATTCACGGTAAGTCTGTCAACCGGCACTTTACGGAAACGAATTATTTAGCAACCAAACAAGAAACCAATCGTGCTACTTTTTCATTGACTTCACAATCCAGAGGGTCGATTTAAATGAAACTGCTGCTCAATTGCTATCTTGGAATTTGGCACTAAGCGGTATCATTCAAATCAAAAATTTAGAGGTACAAAACTCTTGAATAGATGGCGAAAACCTATTTAATGGGATCGAGCACTAGGCAACTCTCAAAGGTAAATCAACAATCGAAAAAAAGGATGGCAGAAGTCTAGCTTTAGAACCAGCAGGTCCCAAACCAAATGCAGTTTCCCATTTAAAATGTTCTACACCGATATGCCAGATTTCAACATAGCAAGTGAATTTCAATTTTGCTCAGCAGCAGTCGTAGTCTTTTTGGAAAATCTGTAAAACTTAGGAATGTCATGGTTTAACCATGCACGTCTATTTTTGCATTCACTAAAAAAAAAACTTGAATGTCTAATTGTCTATACTCTTTAAAAACCATGAAAATACGACTTGAAAACTGTTTAAAGTTTGTTAATTGTGACAAGGTTGGATTGAACTTGAATCCGCTCACAAGTTAGTGATGAATTTAAAAGTGGATTTTCAAAAGTCACTGAATTTGAATGAGGATTTTTAACAATCAATGAATTTGAAATTTAAAAAAGAATAAATCCAGCTTTGACTGAGACTAGTTCAAGGTGAATTCGCCCTTCTATTTTTTTTCTTTAGTTCTTGTTTTTGAGGTGGTTAGAGTAGTAATTAAAAGAAAAACTGTTACTTCAGTGATCGGCCAGTTCGATGACAATAATTGTCTTGACTACTGTATTGAGGTTTGAGTTGGCAAAAGCAATTACCTGGCATAGGTCTTCAAAAAAAAAAAGACGTTTGAAACTGAAAAAATAAATAAACTGCAAACGAAAAGCGTTCACAAAAATCAAACAAAATATATGGCAATAGGTAAACACAAAAGATAAATAGAACAAAGAACTTGATGTCATTCATACGCCAATTACGAAAAGCTACCACTTTGATAGCTATATTATCTGCATGATTATAAAAACAACACGACTGAAAATAGCGCAGTTAATACAGTTTTAGGCTGCCTTGACACGCACAACCTTGACAAACAACAAAACTTCATGAATACGAAGAAGTAATTTTTTAGACTTTTCACAAAATCGTGTTCAAAAATGAAAGCGCATTACCAATTGAATACAAACCATACGCTTTTAATTTGATTCCCTTTGCTACGAAATGTACTCCTGCTTTAGAAACGCCAATGCTAGTAACAATGCAATAAATTTACTGTAGCAATTTAAACTTAAAAAGTTCTCAAAAAGACCAAAGCAGATACATCATCAGAGCCCTAAATATCAAAGTAGGTCGAGATAACACTAGGACACTGGTACCAAATTCAACACTCTCAAAAATTTTCGCTTAATCGAACACGGTACAAAACTGAACTGATGACGCAATATACGATTGGGAGTGACTATTTCACCGGAAAATTTTAAGTTAAAGAGAGTAAAACTAAAATGAAGAATACCCGCGCATCTTTTTTTGCTTTAAGGGTCAAGATTAGAGTTTGAGTTGAGATTGGGTTTGGGGTTAGTTTTAAAGTAAGGACTTGAACTTCGGTTTGATTTGAGTCAGAATTAATAAAAAGCTAGATAAAACTTTCCGGAGAATGCTTTCCTAAATGATTTCGATCAATATTGTACAGTCTTGACTTTTGAGAATACAGATTATCTGAACTTCTAAGGTCTACTTATACGACCTTTTCACGTTTCCACTTTCTGATACCGCTTCCTGTTTTCGATTTTTTTCCATCTTTTCTGCAACTACCCAAAACATGGCCAGAAAAGTGGACCGGAAAAAAGGTAATATTTAACATGTGGGAGAAAACCCTGCCGGAGTTGCGACACATTTAAAGATAAATACCGGGAGTAACGTAATTCCTATTGTACACAGTACAGTACATCCTTCTACAAAAGTCAGTAACGTTTATTGCGTAAAGTTTGAAAAGAGCATTCCTCTTTCCATAGTGCCATTAGCACTTAAACCTACAGTTTTGCTTTGAAACTTGCAAAGTTTGTGAAGTTTTCATTTGGCAACCCACAATATCGATTACCTAGCACTACACCTTTCCTAATAGCACCTCCTTGGTGCTAATTAAGGCCTGGCTCGAAAAACGCTTCAAATTTCCTTTCCGAAAATGTAAATTTTCACGTTGCGACCTTTTTAGTCGTGCTATTTTTTTTGAAATTCAAAAGTATTTTCACAAAAATTTTTGATCCAAAACTTTTTCCTCTCCTGACAGCCACATGCTTAAGAGATATTACAAGTTAAAAAAAAAACAGAAGGGTGGATGGCAATCTTAATAGAATCGGCATTTACTTTGCTTTACAATCATTTGTTTCTGTACTACATTCAAAATGTGCTAAATTTTTGTTGTACCATGAACATGAAACATGCAATGTTTTATCAAGCAGTACTTGCTGCATCAAACTTTGGCAAAAATTCAACCACTTTTCAACAAAAACATACCCTTTGTCATGATTGACACAATACCCTAACAAAATGCATAGCAAACAGCAGCAAACAAAAGAAAAAATACGCTTAAAAATGTACACAACAAATCCAGAAAACCGCAAACTTACAATGTTTTAATCGAAAACAAAGTTTTTGAAATGAAGATGAATTACACGAATTATCAATGTTGAGTTTGAAAGATTTCAACGATACTGCAGCTAGTAGTCACAAACCATCAAAAAAACACAAGTTGATGTACAGGATAGTCCTTTTCACGGTAACAAAAACTTAAACCCTAATGAAGTCTGAGCGAAAATTTTAATTACCCAACAAATTGAAAATCTGGTTTCTGATAAAAATCATAAAAAAGTTAAAAATCTACGCTTCCAAGTAATATTTAAAAATAATGGTGCTCCACAGGGTGCTAACATGGGTCTATCGCCACTAACTCTGAAATATGAAGCGAGAGTTCATATAATTGAAAAAGTACACATTCAAAGAACTAAAATGCATAAGATCGGAATCAAACAACTGTCGAGTGTAGACGATGCTAGGCCTACGTCTCTGTATCAAGTGACCCATTCTGAAACACAAATTTTTGAGTGACTTGAAGCAACATCGAAATAAAAAGCGGTGTTTGAATTGTCTGAATAAGCAGCTGGCGATCGAACAGCAATAGCATTAATTAAGGCACATTAAAGGTAAGCGCAATTTGCTTTCGAGAATTGTGCTCTCATAATCTTAAATGTAACAAACTTAATCCGCAACTAACTTGTGATATCGAAGAACTGAAGTGTAGTCAAACGAACAAGACTACACCGTCTTAAAAGTAAAATTCAGCTATTTAAGACCAAATAGGCTAAAATGGTAACTGCTGGAGCGGAGCAACATTAAGGTGAAATTAGAAGCACCACTTAAACGAAAGTACAATTCGCATTTAACTGCGAACATGCCTAATACCTATCTTAACAAAAATACGAGGCTGCTTAAATCCCTAACGATAATTATCACCAAAGAACCACAGCAACCTCACGATGGGTTGCGTTTGATCCATTATCTAACAAGTGTCGATGAACGCGGTGAGCAGTTTCAAAACATGACCCATTTTGCAATACATTCCTATTATCAATCCATATGGTGTTAAAACGGCTATACAAACTTTTCTTACTTGCACATTATTGCTACTTTTGCAGCTATTTTGAAGTCTACAACACTTATACGTAATGCAACGCTTCATTCAGGTTGCTATAGCACCAGTGTTCTGAATAATTCAATTCTTTACTACCTTAAAACTTCGCCAAAATGTGGTGGCTGGAGAACAAAATCTTATACTCAATCTGGCCTAATAAATATCAACACATAGTGAATTTTTCAATGAAAATTTTACTTCAGTTGGAGATATTTTTTAATTTTATTGAGAACTACAAATTTGTATTGTCTATCTTTTTTCAGGAATTTTTAGAGTCGGGATATAATTTTGGCAAATTCTTGAAACTGAATTTTTATTTAAGATCCACCCTGTAAGTTTTTCGCTAAGAACAGTGAATTTTTTTAAGAGTTTCCAGTGACAATGAAAAAATTGCTACATTTATCTAAAGGATTGTTTATAAGAGGCCCTTTCTAGGACCAATTCAGATACACTTTATTTTCTAACACTCTCAGCTTCTGACGTGGTGCAGTTTTCCGAGTCTATCAAACGGAGAATTACCGATTCTCTTTGACTGTCCTGGTAATATTACCCTTTCGACGAATCTGTCCGATTTTCCCGCGGTGAAGACATCGGCGCATGTCTGCCTCCACAACAGTGGCACACAATGCCACAATGATGGCATGACTTCAACAAAGGATACAAACATAAACAAGGTATAAGACACGACAACAAACCGAGAAAAATCCATCGACGTCGACGGGATATACCGCCGCTGTAATGGGAACATGAGCAAGGATGATCAGCGTAACTGCTGTCTTCAGGATCATGAAAACACTGCTTAAACACGCAGTGAGCGACAGGGAGACAGCTGGCATATTCAATCCCTCGCTCCATTCTATCCTGAGGAGCACAAGGGCATGAGCCTCTACGATTTCGGTCATGATTATACATAGCTTGGCAGTGCCTGCACCGCAACCGTTCCCCAAGGTCTTCTTTACCTTTGCTCGGACCGAATTTTGAAAATTCTGCCGTTTTCAATTGAGCAGCTTGTTTCAGATTGTAAACGTAATTTGAATCGTGAAACGAGGAAGAATTTGAATACGGTTTTCCGTAGTAGTCCCAAAAGGCATCGTCTGTTGTCTTGAGTCCTTGGTAAGGGTACTTGTGCATATTTATATCACCCACTCGGTGGGAATTGGTGTTCCTTGACGGTTGATAGCCAACATGTAAGCTGTCATTAGTGTTGAGACCAAGCCGAGAAGCTATATACTCTTTCTGGCTGAGTTGGGTGTTTACGGTGTTGGTCTTCGCCGATGAAAATTGGACATAGGAATTGAGTTTTGTAGGCTGGAGGTCTCGCTGTCTTTCAAGATGGTCTAAATTTGGAGTTTTTGTTCGTTTAGTAGAACGGTGATGATTTGGTCGTCTGCTTCGATGCTGTTCGGAGCTGCTTCTCTGTCTAGTATCTCGGCTGTCTGGGACGGGAATCGAACCCATACGCTTTTCAAAGAACGGTTTGGGCGAGTCAGAACCAGTATCCTGCAAAATATGGTACATAGAAAATCTCCAGCAAAGGCTATGACTAAAAATTGCTCGAAGTTGTTAAAAAAAAAAAAATCATAAGAACTCAGAGACAACTATTCTATTTGAATAAGCAACGTCCCTTCATAGTATTACTTCTTAACACCTTGAAAAGATCTAAATATTCAATTTTTTTTCACTCCATCTAAGTTTGTCAAAAGCTTTAGCTTAATTCGTCCAGGATAAGCCAGAATTTATTGTTCAGCAAACAGTCGATTTGACCGCTCACAAATAAACAGATTGACCGAGTTCAACAGAAAGCTACCAAAGTAGAATAGACGGATCGTAGATTTACATTTCGAACGTCGTAAGCAACTTTCAAAAATCCTATATTGATGCCAAGTATTTTTATTCCTCTTTCAGATTAACGAAGCTTTTAAAGCAATGTAGCGGATATTTATGCAGCTTTTACTTTAATTTGAAAAAAGAGAAACTCACCTTCGGAAACTGACTACTGTTCTTGAATGGCGAGTCTGTAGTGGGAGAATTTCGATTCGACGGGATTGGAAAGGAGGATAACTCCGTAGCACTTGAAGGGGGACTTCTAGAGTGGGGGGAGGCCAAGCGAAGGGGGCGGCCGGGCACTGATGAGGAATGGCGCCGTTGGGGGCGGACTGTAGCGGAATGGGATACAACTCGAGGTGAGGAGGCAGATAAAGTTTGTTGTCGAAAGGTGGGAACAATAGGAAGGGTACTAAAGACACGTTGAGGTAGAGGGGGTGGGGGAGGGGGGCGACTCACGAAACTAGAGTCTGAACCATCATCCACTAATGACAAATTAAACGATTGGATTGAAGTGGGCGATATCTAAATAAAAAATGCCAATTTAGTTGAATACAAAAAGCAATTACTCGCTAAAAGTAATCCTTGCTGCTGTAACGAATCACAGGATCCCTTGCTATGTTGAAAATAACATTGATATTAGTCATACAGCCCTAAAGTATGTCTTGATGAGTAACATTGTAATTACCACTTCCAAGTCCTGCGATAATAACGTTTACCGGAGGAATCGAACGCCAACTGCGAGTCGAGACAATTTTTTACCGCCTGTAAGACTATCCGTATGGCAAAATAAGTTAACTCTTTTTATATCGTGATTACGTTCAACATAACGAGACAGCTTTTCATGTTCAAGAGATGAAAAAATGCTGTTGGCACTTCATTGTTAAACGAAGAAAACTTTTTTGACGCGACCGGAGGTTTCGATGCAGCCGCGTTAAGGACAGGCTTAGGGGTTCGCGTCAAATTGTCTTAGAAGTTTGAAAAACTGATCGCGGCATCGAACTGGTCGCGTCAAAAAGTCGCGAACTCATTGCCAAAAGACTAGAGGAAATCGCACTGAGAATACTGTTATCGCTATGCGCTAATGGTAGAGAGGTTCGATAAGTATCTGCGCTATTTTTCGTGCAATACGAGAGTGCAAACAACGAAGATCTTACCGAATTAGGTTCCTCCGATGTGCTGCTTCTGCTACTGCCGCTCATATTGGCATGTGCTGAAAAAAAAATGTAATCAATTCCCTTTTCGAAGCGTTATCAAGTACGGCTACGTATGCAACAGAAAATTAAACAATAAAGCTCTCAAAAAGTTTGCTGGAGATCGCAGTGGTTAAGTGAATGGAAAATCTGACTACACAATTGTTACAATCTACAACATAAGGGCACAGAGACATAATCATTACTCACAAATACATACGATTTTGTTTTAAAGGGTGAGGCCAAATTGATACAGAGAATAAACGAAAAGCAAAAAATGCTGTTCACCATCCTGAGTATGTACGCCATAACATCAGTTCAACTGCATTTCCCAGTAATACATGTTCTCTGTACGATATACTATTGCTGCACTGTGTAATATGCATTTGATACTCTCATGCATAATTGCATATCATCCTGATACACATCTTGTGCTACTGTATATTATACGCCGTAGTAACATACAGTGAGATATGCATGAGAGATTTAACTTGTACCGAAAGTGAAAAAATGAAAATAACTTGCTGAACCCAAATTACGTCACGTTATACAATTTATTAAAATAGCGTATAATTGCTGTTTTAATATGATAGTAGCGATTGAAAAAGTCCAAAATGAAGAATCATGAGGGCAAAGCTTGAAAACATGCGAGAAAAATCTGTTCTATTTATTATATTTGCCTAAACAAAGAGTCGAAGTGCACAATTAATCGAAGGATAAAGAATCTATAAACAGAAAAGTCTAAATATTTATGAATGAAAACTCATATAAAACCGCAAACGTAATGTTGTTTACATTCGCACAAAAACACTGCGCTATCGACTTCTGAGCGAGGTACTTGAAAACCTCAAATTTAATACAAAGAAAAAACGTAACAATTCGACTGTTTCTCTGCGTGGTTTTGTCATCTTTACTAAAAATATCTTGACTTTTTAGTAAGCTATTGCTACAAATTTACACTCCTAGTGCTGCATTCGCACCACTATTGTATTACTAAAGTCTTGAACATATATAGTGAACTGCTACGAGGTAGATCGCCCAAATTTGGTGAAGATATCTACTGGACTGTATTGAAAAGTTCAACTGTGGATTAAGATAACTTTTTCTGATGAACTAGGTAGGGCTTTCAGATACACTTTTTGCAGATTCGGAATATAAAGCATTAGTTTAGTCTTCAGATTCCTCAATTGGTGAGGCAGAAGGGAGAGAGAAGGGAATTGTCGATAAGCTTAATTTAAATCGTCTAAACCTCCGTTTTTCTAAAATTTCTAGCACCAAAAGCTCGGAATTTCACGGAGTTATGTTGTACCAGTGCACAACTGCATATGCTAACTTAAAAAAGTTCATTACGTAATTGAAAAAAGCAAATTAGATGTAGAAAGATAAATTGCTAACGACATGAACAAGATAGAGCACTCCCGAGTATTAAGAAAAACAGGAAGCCAATGTGGTGTTTATGGTAGGACAAAAAAAAATTCCCCAAATTTTTCACAAGTATGCTGCAAAAAAGCTTTCCATGCAAGAAAAAAGTGAAGGTGAAGCAGGTATCCTTTGCAAAAAAAAGGTGAAGCAGGTATGCTGCAAAGAAAGCTTTCCATTATCCAAATCACTTTTCCGTCGTCACTTTTGGCAAGGAAACCCTTCCTTGTGTTACCGACGCCAAAAATTAAAAGTTATAATTAATGTCTGGTGGAAGTACTGCATTTTCTCGTGTTTCCTTCATAAAAGAATTCTAGCTGTGCACTGAAAATTTATGTTCGAATAGTAACATTTATTGTAGATATCGGTTATTTTCGGTTGCTTTCCTGTTTTGCAATACGTAGTGAAGCTCATATTTTTGCTGAGAAAAAGAGATCTTATTTCAAAAACAAATTTTGAATCTTTTTAGACTGATTTCCTCCACTGGTCCCCAATGAACACACAAGGAAATGATCGCTATTCGTCGCAAACAAATATTTCAGACAAAAGTGAAACAGCGTGTAAATCATTTCTCGACTTATACAGCTCTTCAAATTGCTGGACTGTTTGCACATTTACTTTACTCCGATAAAACGAAAAAGTAGACAGATCTGGGTGCCCAAATCAAACAAAACTTTTGCACCAATGCGTCCGATACTCATGCTGTTTAAACAACTGCGACCCAGTTTCACGTAAGTCACTTCAGGTTTGTTTGCGAAGATTTACTGATTTACTGACTTAATTTAAACGACTGACCGACCACGCAACCGTACAGTACCTGCAGTAAGATATTTCTTGAAGCAACACTAATTTTTTCTTTGTTTTTTGTTTATAATGGTTACAGAGGACACCATATGATAATTGGATTTCGAACCATCAAAAATAAGACTAAATTCGATTCCCGCCAAAAATATCATCGGTTTTGTTGTTGTTGCTGCCGGCTCTTTCCTGTGGATGAGAGTATGGTGCAGCATAAACACGAAACCACAGAACCCCTGCTGCGTTGGAGAACCCTGGGAAAGATAACTCGCCATTTCCACACCACTCAAAGAGTGGGCATTCCATCACCACACCGATGGCCACCGATGATGGGTACCCAGGGGTCACCTTCTACGGACAGCTGGGTGGGCGGTTGCACTATCCTACCCTGAATGAATCACGGACACTATCGGTATTTGCCGTTTAGGGCGTCCGGAATGCATGAAAAAACGACAAAACTTCGATACAGTTACTCCAAAGCGGGTGTAGATTCGCTCAAAAGAATATCGCTAGCGGCGCTTCCTCGTAACAAAAGGATAAAAATGCATTAATGAATAATAATAAAAAAAAACGAACGAAAAACTGACTTAGCAAAAAGCTGATTTCAATTCCCGACTCCGTAGCAAAAAAATTTCGACCAGAAAAATCACCGACGATTACTCTCGATACTTTTCTCATTGATTGATTGACTATGAAACATTTAGCACGCGACTGATTACGACATTTTCTTCATCGATGTTATTTGAAAAGCATCCAGGACCTTTTGAGCGTGATAACGTCAAGTAATTGATGTATTATTGTAAAGGCTGGGGCAGTTATTCGATTGCGTGCTCTATCACATCCAGACACTAATAACCACCGCAAGAAAGGTGACCATCTCACTCAAAAAGTTTAATGGAAACGACGCAAAATGCTAAAATTTATGTGCAGATAGTACTAAAGATAGTGCTTTGACAACGTTACGTAAGAAATGAGCGGGAAAATTGGGAAAAAGGCAGAGTCCGCTTAGGGCCAAAATTATGGAAGCAAAGCGACTGTTGACCGTTATCAAGAAATCTACTTAATTGCAAGTAGTCACTGAAGACCGTGAGGTTACCAAATCATCGATAGCACAGAAAGGATAAAAAACTTTCAGGGAGCTGCGAGACATTTGTTCAAACAGCGCTATGGTGGCCTCTTGGGAAAAGTTTAGCAGCCGTGGCCTCTAAAAAGCAGATTTGCAGCTAACTCTTGGCATAATCGATTGAAAAATAATTAAATCGAATTAAAACATATAACACCGGTCAGTTGATCGAGCGGTAAAGCGTTCGTCTCTGGAGCGGGAGGTACGAGTTCAAATTGGACGCAATGTTGCCAACGACTCGCCACCGCTGAAACATTTTTTTGTAACCTACAAGGCGCAATGAAGCGGAGATGAGCCCAGTAAACTAGTTGCACGCGTCGGTGTAATACAGCGACTATAATGAAAGGCTTGATTTGATTTTTAACGGATAATAAGTCAACTACGAATATCTTACAGTTTTTCATTGTCATTGCCGAACATAGTAACTAACGATACATCACAAAATGCAAGTTAGCAGTTTGCAAATGGCAAATTGTGCAAGACTCTAGAATGAGACGCTAACCTATCAGTCGACTTTTATAAGCACCATTAGATTGAAAATTAGGTTAAATGGCAATGGGTTTAGTTCACTGAAAACATGAGGGATGAAAGCACGACAACATAGCAAGAACTTAACTGACTTCCTGAGACGTTAATAGCAAACCATATGGTTGGCAATTTGACAGCTTAAAAAAGTTTTCAAAGCTTCAAATAGCTTCAGGTAAGGTAACGTCCGTTTCACTTCCAAACCGATGAAAATAACGATATGACGATGTAGGTAAACATATGTGAATAGAAAAGAAGTGATGACGTCAAGGCACCACGGCTTTGGCAAGAGTTAGAAAAATATTACATTGCATACAATATTAGCCTGGGATTCTGTCACTGTCTCAAATCATTCATATCCGACATGAATAGTTTCCCCTGCTGATTCCGGTCATATGTTTAAGATTATCAAAACCTGTCCAAATATCTGCTATCGTCGATGTGATCTACAACCATACTTAGCTAATACTGCCGGTTGCCAGGCGTTAATGCGGGTTAACTAGACAAAAAGGATTAAAGCGCCGTTTTCGCAACACTTACATTTAACTAGAAACCTTTAGTCAAAAACGCAATAAATTTCACATCAAAGATGTCAAACACTTTAAAATTTGGAAAATTGTCGATATAGAATCGGGTGCGAATTCAACCAAAAAGATGGCGTCACCTTCGCTTTTTTCGGCTAAGAGAAAAATGGAACGAGAAAACGCAGAATTCCATTGAATCAGTTTTATCCTGAACAATCGACCGACCACAGGACGGAGTGTTCTGCACATGAATACATACTTCTTAATTGCGTCATCAGTACTTGTTCAAGTTAATCTTTTGCAAGTCATGTCAAAGTTTTGGCCCAGAGCTTGAACTCCATGCAACTATTAAGCCAATTTTTATCAGCGAGTCGACGTTTTATTGGGCCCACGCCCACTCATTTTTGGATTTTCCATCGTTTACAATCAGAAAATCGCGTATTTTTTGGGAGCACGCTGACTCACCAAAACCTAAGAGGAAACACCGCTTGAGCTACTTCCCGATTTTAGGGTCTCTGCCGAGTTTCTCCGCATCCCCGGCCATCATAAGAGGACAGGAAAAACCACAACTACACGTGTTAAAAACTGAGCTTAAAACATGCTAATACTAAAGTTTTTTGTTTTTTTTTCATAGGCACACCATAACGTTTCACTGATATAATCCTCCAGATAGCACACGCTCGTGACAACTAGGATGGGAAAAATGCTGCGTAACACTTGAGATTAAAAAAAAATATCTCGAGCAATAATATAGTTGCAAAGATAAGATCAGAAAAAACTTCAAGTACAAATGCAGGAGTGCAGGTACGTCAAAGAAATATCTCAAGAAAAAGTTCAAAACCCAGATGTTTAAATTTTGACTATATTTCTGCAAGTAACACTTCAGCAGAGTCGGAAATTCTAAATGATTGCTCACTAGTTACTTGCTACTGCAAGAAACATAACAATCAAATCATTGCAGCATCAAACCATTCACAAACCACAATCGCATTAATAGACCTAAGATAAGCCTTTCTAAATTACCTTTTTCGAGATTTTCAAGAGCTATTCGGATGCCTCTGTCAAAGGCACGAGCGTCAGCAGTGCCGTTGAATGATAATCCCATACGTTGGTCTCCAATTGACCAGTGATGGAATATCGGTGTTGCGACAGTGAAAGGCATATGGTGCGGTATCAACACATCCAATGTGATCTGGAATTAAAAAGCATTCGAAAATATATACCAACCAAAAATTGGCTTCTGCAATGGTATGTAGTTATTTACCCTTGGGCTATACGAAGATAATTCTAGTAAGTTTCATGCCAGATCAACTTTGCTGCAATTTCGAGCTAATTAATGAAAACATTATTGTAGTACAGATTGGTAAGATAATAAGACTTTATGCATCAACTTCATCTCTTATAACAAAAATAGTGCAAAGTAAAAAAATTCTTCAGTTTCATCAACAGGCTTTTAGTCCTTTTTAAAAAAATTAATCTGAAAGGATGGGAGAAGTATTAAATTGAGAAATGTTTGGCCCTACTTTCTTTCGCTTTTATTATATCTACCTGTTTAAAATTAAGGTTTGCAAACAAGAAGCATCAAACTACTGTAATTTTTAAACTGGAAATTGTCGCTTTTGCCTTATATTTTTGAAAAAATTCACATAGCCACAGAGAATCATCATATCAGATGGGTCCACAATTGACCGCCGCAAACTGACCGCAAATCAACTGACCGTTACCTAACCCCAATGTTGGCCGTCAGTTTCGAGGCGGTCAGTTTGCGGCGGTCAGTTGACTTGGCTCATAACAGATTGGATTTTTTGATATTGAATCATAACATGCCCGAGTCAAATTGATTGCGTCACAAAAACTTCTTGTGACGTCATTCATGTTAAGTTATAGCCACTTTTTAGCCAGTTCAATTTCAACGTCACAAAAGACGTTTTTGTGACACAATCAATTTGACTTAGATAATTTATAATTTAGATTCAAGAAATAAACCTACGTGCAAAACTTAAACCATCTATGACGTCACTAAAATGACGTCATTTTTTTGAAAATATTGCTCTGACGCAACTATGATGACGTCATTGACTCAAAACTATTTTTTCTAAAAATGTTTGGTGAACAACGTCTCACATGAGAAATTTGATGTCCCCATGATCTCAGGTTAATAAAAACCTAGATGGTGCGTGAGTTCTGGGACACCCTGTATAGGCTCGCTAGTGTCTTTCAAAGGTAACACAATCGATTTGACTTTAATTCAACCAAATAGTTGAGAAAATATATCTTAAATGAAAGATTAAAAAGATTAGAGGTTGTTACTGTTTATTCAATTATGCTGGATGAGAGCAATTTTCTAAAAAATCTTTCCTAACGACCAAGTCACCATTAACCACGCCCCAGAAGCTTTTTTTTTAAATCATTGCACTGCAGCATATGCAAAACAGTTATCGAGATTTTCTATTGACATATTCAAGCAAAAGTTACTACTTGAAGCTGCTTAGTTTCGGAAATTGTGATGGCATAACTACTACCATACAACAGCAATCTCGTAATTATCAGTAATTTTACGAATTAACCTATCACGTAAAAGCTAAAGGAAGCCACCAAGACTGCAGTTAAACGTAATAATGTCAGGCAAAGCTCTAATTAAACTACTTGAGTAAGAAATCATAGTATTCGGCGGGTCCAATCAAAGGTAAAATGAAATATTTGAAAGTTTTTTATCAATGGCCTATTACCGAAAAATTCCAGTTGGCTTCAAAGTAAATTTTATTAAAACTTGTCGACTATGACGTTGTCACCAAAAAGTTCGAATCTAAACTTTTCGCTGCAACTTGAAACATGCTGTATTTATACAGAACTACAGGCACTTCAAAAAAATCGATTAAATAACTTTTCCAGGCTTCTAATGTTCACTTTTCAGGTTTGTTACTGTTCCGGTGCTGCTTATATGCTAAAAAGGCGCTAAATTTATATCATATTATAACCTCTTTGATTGGCGCAATTTTATCGTAATTTGACACTTTTGATAATTGCAGAACAGATTAGTGAGATAAACTTATTACGTCAGCGCTGTTTTTTGGTGGAATGTAAATTCCCTGATTGGTTCGTTTTTTTCGTAATTAGGCACATTTTTTTGCATGATTAAGCAATAAGCAGAAACCAGAACCAACAACGTCTTGACAAATAGACATTAAAAATAAGACATCTGTAGTTCTGTGCTGCATAAAACGCAAATTAGATAAAATTCCATATCCATTTAGCATGTGAATCAACTGTTGTAAAATTAAAGTAAAGGGTCATGACTGGAATCACTTTTCAATTGACATAATACAGTAAAACCGTTAATAATTTTACATGCAGTAGATCAAAACCTAGCTTATTAGCAAGGCGATGTGTTAGTAAAGGGAGTGACATGAGGAGGACTAGTTTGCGGAACGTTTTCCTAACTAAGCGGGAAAATCTGATTTTTAATGTAGTTACGTTACGACTGAGCAACATATTGCTGTGAAACAGTAATGCCGCAATTGCGGAAGGAAGCCAAGTACCGGTATGTGTCATATATCACCTAAAAAAGGAAGCTAATATTGCGTAATCAGCACTCTACATGAACAACATCATGCGAAAAATATTTCTAAAAATGGCGACGTTCTGCAGTCTGAACTTAGCCAGGGCCGTAGCCAGAGGGAGCAAGGTGCATGGAAACTTTCTTTCAGTAAAGCTGTAGCTTTAAATAGCAATTATGAAAATGTTGAGAGGCTACCACCGGAATCAAGACTTTGCCAACCTTCCTTTTTCTTTTTTGTTTTTTACCGAAAACGGCCTTTTTAGTTAAATTGGAACTATGGCTAAGGTTAGGCTTAGGGGTAACACTCTGCTATTACTGAATATGAAATGGCGAGACCTTTTTTTTTTTTTTTTTTGGCCAAGTCCAAAGTCGGTGGCCATCCGTCGTCTGGGTACGGTAAATAAATCTGGCATTGGAGTTGAAGGTCACACACAGTGTTACATTTTTTTTTTTAATCCAGCGGCAAGACAAAATTTTCTACGCTTTCAAGAAATTAAAAAAAATGATTACTAATTATTACCTTAAGCCAAAAGACAAAGGCAAAAAAAACAACGGTCCATGATAAATGCAATCCATGCTTAATACGTACTACCACACAGAATCACCCCCAATTCACACATGGATATACAGTACCAGCACATTCGTAAGGCTTCCGTCTGTTACGTTTATGAATGTTCACTTATTTTAAGAAGTAGGCTAACTATGCACGAAGTAGCAGTCTAAGCCTACGAAATCGGCATCAGAAACAAGTTGTCCATATCCAGGATTCTGGGGGACGTTCTAACGTTCTGGAACATTGACAAAGTCATTTCGTTGACAAAAACTGACAAAAGGTGTGATGTATGAGGCAAGCTAAGCTGTATTATAAACGCAAGAGTCACTTCGCATACATATACGTCAAAGTCTCGCCCTAAAAATTGACAGTGGACTAAAATTGATTCATGACTTCGTGGAAAAGGACTTAACACCTACTGTCAAAAGTACTTCTAACCACATGGGACAAATCCAAAATAAGCAAAAATCCCTAATTTGGTAATTAAAAGAAAACGACCTATTGTTGGCTCCCACAACCAATCGATAATTTATTGTAAAGTAATTACATCAACTTTTATGCAATTGAGGGAAAATAATTACATTTACACAAACACAAGCCGAAGCATTGATTTGCTAAAACCTATTAGTATAAGCATCAGTAGTGTACATCTTTGAGCGCAAAACAATCGTTTAAAAAACCAAGAAATTTAAACTAATCGAATAGTGAAAGATCGTTGCTATTCTTCGATACTCAAGCGCGTCACATCTCAAAACCTCCCGAGTATTCAAACTCAACGTGTGACAATGTAACCAACCTCAAAAATTCACTTTTAGAAGTAGAACAAACTTGACTGGTCATTCGAATTCACGTTACCTAGCTACAATTTGCAAACCAAGCCACGTAGCAGATTTCTTTCTTTTAAAAACCACCGTTTCCCCTTTTTACAATCTCAACTTAACAACGGTTTCTCGTAGATGAACTTCAAACGGAGATTGAGGGTTGCTAGGAGCACAATATATCGAACTGCTCTTTTTTCAGTCATTTGTCGGTTCCTGACATATATTTTTAGTGAATGACCGAATAAAAAACAACCAATTTGGTTAAAATGACCGAAAAAGTTGATTTTGCGTTCAAGGACTAGAATCATGCTTGCAAAGATGAAAATGGCCGAAATAAATTCTGAAATGACCGACAAAATTACGTCGAAAGGTAGACATTAGACCGAAATTTCTGAGCAAAAAAACGAACCCAGCCTTAACCTAGTACACATTTTTGAGCGTTGCAGAAAAATATGAAGAGGATTTTGTAGTTTTTTAATCATGCCTAAACGGGCTGTAGTTCTCCAATTACCCAAGCTGTCGTATGTGTTCGTCACGATTCGTGTGTTTAGTCTGTGATGACTAGCATACTATCAGAGCACGAAATCATCCAAGTGCTTTGTATTGCAAACATTAAAGCTAAGACTTAAATCACGTATTCGAGAAGCATTCATCAACTTAAACCAGTTTGCTTCACCAGGTTTTAGAAAAGTTAATTAGTCTTCTTAAACGACGTGATTGAGATAAACTAAACAACAATATGGTAACTAAACTACGACGCATTCAAAATCGAGCGATTTTCATTCTACTACACAGTACACAATCAACAGAAGGAGCTAATCCCGGAGAACTACACGCGGACATGATAAATGCGAACCAACTCAACTGACCGCAAACTAACTGACCTATCGGTACCAAAACTACAACTAAAGTTTGTTTAGTTCAGTGGTTCTCAACCTTTGATGGTCTGTGGCTCCCTTCTACAGATTCTCAACACCATGGCGGGTTTAAAATTTTTTATCCCAATGACAAACTGATTGAAGAAAAAAGAAACAAAGGTCTTCACAATAAATGGAAGGAATTTTTCCCCAAACTTTCACTGAAGACAAAGAAAAAAAACGGTCTTCACCACAATTCGAAGGGATTTTTTTCCAATATTCATCTAAGTCCAAAAAAGATTTTTTTGTCCAATGTCCCATGGCCCCGTTCGAGAACCACTGGTATAGTTCATCGAATAAAACCATTCCTCTTTAAAACCATATTCAAGATATTCAAAAGCGTCATTAGGACATTTATTAACCAAAACGGTTGATTTCAAACGTTCTAGATAGCAATACGTAACATATTGGAGGACAAGCTCTTACAGGTGACGTTGCTGTAACGTTGGGAATTATGGCTCACACGTTAAAAGTTTAATTGCTTCTACTTGGGTGCATTATTTTTCTTTATGGGTGCATTATTTTGAAAAAAATCGCAAATTATTTCAAAAATCTCCATCATTGGTATGGGATTCGTTCAAAACTAGCGATAATTTAGTACTTTTTAAGACCTGTATTTACAGGGGCTGGGACTAAAATAGTGAGTGTATGAGCGTATTCTTTAATCTAACCTTACCCAACCATAAACCAACAGCAGTTAGTACGCTTGTAAAGCTGGTACACCGAGCGTACCCGATTTATGTTTAGAATAAACTAAGGATACGTAGGTACGCTCACGCTTTTACGTACGGAGTACACTAGGCTTTAAAAATCTAAGAAAACGGCGTGATGCGAGAAAATGGTGATAATATTTAAGTTTCACTTGACAAAAGTTATAAACAGTTTCGATCAACAATTTAAACGATCACGATGTTTTCTCAAAAAGCGGAAGCTTTAACGACATATCACAAAAAACTAATTAACGATTAATCAATCCATCATAGAATAATGAGAGACTCAGAGGTCAGTCGTAATATTAAAGAAGATTCTAGCAGAAATGAGTCAGCAAAACAACTGAACTGTTTAACACAAGATTGGAAAGTTTTGCCATTTCAATACATATATTTTTAAACCACAAAGTTTAACCGATGATTTGAAAAATGACTTAGTCAAGAAAGTACATTATTCGATATTTACATCTCCAAAATGGACCCCATTGCAATTCGCTTATCAATTTTTATCTTTAAAATTTATATTTAGAACCCCATTTATCCTTGACCCCGATTTAAACTTTTGGAGCTTCATCCCTAAATATTACCGGTAACAACGCGATTTCATCGGCATAATGGTTTAACATTACATTGTGAAATCCCGTTTCTTACAATAACAACCTCAAGTTCGCACAATCCCTTTTCCCAAAAGGGGTCAAAACTATGACAGAATTGCTTGGTAACTTCTCCTTGTACTGAAGTTGAGCGGATATTTTGAATAAAATATATGAGCATAGTGAAGATTAAAATCCGATAGCTTAGTTTTCGATTTTAATAGACCACAGGCCACACACAAAGTCTGTTATTGATGGCACGATTATGTACAAACATTGCTAAATGAGAAGTACTCTTTAAAAATCAACAACGAAATGCAGATAAATACATCAAGTTAAACTTTCCGAAGACAGTTACAGATGTAAAAACATCCAAACAAATTTAGTGTGGTCGTGTTAAATTTTTTCCTCCCATAAAAAGCATAAATTTTCTTTGGGAAAAGTTGAGCCGTTACTGTACAAACAGATGTTTTAGGAACGCGACTTTTAAGCGCGAGCGATTACATACGGCCGATTATTATTCGCCAGGAAATTCCGCCGTCAGAACTAACTTTTTAACTTTTGCAAAAATTTTCGTTGATGCATTTTTTTGCAATTGTACGAAGTGTACGTTGTCATAAAGCAACAACACAAAGAGTGAGTGTTGCTGCAAGTTGCCTAACAAACAAGAGGTTTATAAATCAGCATGTGATCGCAAATTGATAGCCGAATCTCTATGCCGCAATTGCAAATCCTGCATGTACCTTGGTTAACATATTTTAGCCAAAATAAATCGAAAACGGCGTTACAACTATGTCGACTATGTATCTGGAAAGCTAGATAGCTTTCTTTAGACGGTACTGTACCAGTTTGAGTTGTTTCTACCACTTGTGTGATTTATCATAACACAGTACACGTCGCACGTAAAAATTAAAAAATACCCTCCAGTCTGTTTTAACAGCAATTGAATCATTAGGGATGCCTTATTCAAATAGAATTAATTTTTTGAATTAGTTGAATTCAAACTCCACACATGCGTGATCTACATCATCAGATTTACTGCTCTGACCTAAGCAGTGCTGTCCAGGAAACTTACAAAAATTCTATTTAATTAGTTTAATATCAAGGCCTTCTGCCCTAACTTTAAAACAGACAGTGTAGAAAATGCAAGAACATACATATTAAAAACTTGGAATTTCGCTCAATTTTGTCCGAAACGAGTCATCTGACAGCGAATAAGTGATCGCCAACATCAGGGTAAGAATTAGTTCGAGGTCAGTTTGTAGTGATCAGTTGTCGTGTGGCCGTTTTATCAATCTAAATGTGCAGTGGTGACTTCTTTACACACGCGAAGCAAATCGATAAAAATACTTCACGTACCTTTTTGTCCTGGATTCTATAGCCGTAGAGAAGGTATTCGGTACGAGATAGGCTTTCATAAATCGCAATTTTGCTGTTTCCATAACCTAAATGGGGCGTAAATCCAACTTCGCCGCGAATCATAACTGTTGCCTCCACCCGTACAATAGGTCGGTCGCTGAAAAAAAAAAGTCGATCGCTGAAACAAAATGGGTCGTTTGCTGAAAAATAATACTTATTCGTAAAATTCCGAGAGATGAATGGCACTAGATAAAAGATTGGGCACGGTTCACCAGTTCAAAACAATAACTCCTTGAGGATGACTATCCCTAAGCTAAACCATAATCCTACCTGCAACTCTAAAAAGTCGCTCTTTCGACAGTTGCTGTTTCGTCAACTGCTTATTCGAGCTATATACCGGTTCACCCAAACTTTTAATCGGTTATCGGCTTAAATTTAAAAAAAAATTCCAATGAACTTCATATCTTTTACAAATTAATTACTTTTGAAAATAAAATTAATACTATTCTCTAGATTAAATAGCATTTGAAAATTGACTGTAAAACGCTTATTTCGCAGCTGAAGCGACTACTAGAAGCCGCATGAGCGCCGTATTTCAGGTTGCTCATTCACAAAACGTCATGTAGTCCATTCACAAAACTGTAGTGTTATATCGTTCATTGGATATTTAACATTTGATATTTGCAAAATAGATATATTCCAAAAAAACGATATTATCGTAATTAAAAATATCTTATGCAATATTAGCGATATATGTCGATGCCAATTCATTAAACTGCTGAAAAACAAACTGTTTTTTCCGGTGTTTTGCACATTATTGTTATCTGATTTGGTTGCCACATGAGTTACATTTGATTGAGAAAAGGATTTAACGCTGCTGCCGAACCAAACGTTGATGCTGCTACAACTTGTAAATCAATATTTTGTAAATAAACGAACTATAGAGAAACGCTATTAATTATTTTCTATCATATTCTGACAAAAATAAGAGCAAACCGGCAATCTGACAAAATAGAAAAGTTTAGTGCTTGATTGCAGCCGAACCAAGTCAACTTACCAGCGCAAACTGACCGTCAACTTTATGGTTACTTGGCGGGCAGTTGTCGTGGGCCCATTGCGGCAATGCGTAATTTACTACTGTTGCAATTCAGACTTAAATTTGCCTTGATAATGATAAAAAAATCACTTAAATTTCATTAACTAACTTAGAAAAAATCAAGCACAATTCAAATCCAGTCTATACTAAACAAAGCATTTCTTTTTTCACTCAATAACACAAAAAAGAATATTTACGGTAAAGACACAAAAATCAATCACTCAATCTTGTTTTTTTATGGCATTTGGCTGGTTTTTAGCAATCTACCATGGTTAGGGTCATCGGTCAAAACTATTAAATCACGACAGAAATATAATAACTCATGGGGTGGTGCATTCATTTTGAGACTTTTTTTTGAAATAAATCAAGTTATAGGTAACAGAATTTGAATATGATCGTTGGAAAAATCAGTTTTTTCAATCTTTTTTGAAGCCGAGCAACCTGAGCAAATCTGCGGAAAGCGCGACCTTTTTGAGTTCAAAGGTCACTTGAAATCCTAATAATCGTATGGTTATCACGTTCGGATCGTTTCTCTTGAGGTTAGTTTTCAAAGTCAACATTAATAAGCGCTGAAACAGATGCACATAGCTAAGCGGTTCAAAGGAAGTAACAGCTTCAGTTTTAGCCTCGAAATTATCAGCAATGCGCCAGGGGACAAGGATTAGGAGAAACTACCGCCGGGAATTAAATGTCTAATAAATGGCACTTAATTAAATTTCCAAGCGACATTTCGATCAACCACCCAGTATGTTGGCTAATGAAATCCTAAGTTTTATTCTATATATCTTAAGCGCTGGATTTCAAGCAAGCAAAGTTAAATACTGTATAACAATCAGCCAAAAATTCGGACGAAGAAACCAAACTTTATTCGACCATTTAAAAATGAAGTAACTCAAAAACTCTCATACAAGATTTCAAAACAATAATTTTAAGCAAACCTGGCATGCAAAAACAGAGGCAAAAAAAACAAATATTACAACCAAGTACGAACCAAGTGACTGCCAACTAACCCTAATGTTGGTGCCCAATTAGTTCACGACCAATTTGTTCGCGGCTGTTGACTTGCTTCAAAAACCCTACCATTTTTCCTTGACTAGCTTTATCACGATATAGCGTTTTTTTGGAATTTGTGAGAATACGTTTTACATCGAATATTGTTTGTTTATAAACTTCCGAAGTTACATCGTTGATGTTTA
Organism: Trididemnum nubilum; assembly: GCA_963965965.1. Taxonomy (NCBI): domain Eukaryota; kingdom Metazoa; phylum Chordata; class Ascidiacea; order Aplousobranchia; family Didemnidae; genus Trididemnum; species Trididemnum nubilum. The sequence continues at coordinate 11,323,693 of OZ014474.1, read as the reverse complement.
ATTAAACTTATCATCAGTGACACACACGCTTGATCAACTTTCAAGAACTGACAGCTAAGCGGAAACCAAATAAAACCTTTAATTATTATTCAACAATTACACCAATTCATTGTTCACATGACAAAGACAAAATTAAGCGTTATCATGATCGCTACTTTTGCTACAGTCCTCAGATACTAACATTCAATTTCCTAAATCCTTCATCAATCCTGACTTGGCCAATTTACAAGTAAACAACGCTTTCAAAGAAATTGAAAACAAAGCGATTAAAACCTGGCCAAAAACTTGAAAATTTTTGGAAACGCAGAAAAAATCCAAAGCAAACATACATGTACCTCTTTTCACACCCAAACATACTTTTGAACATGTCAAGCAAAGTTTCCTGCTCTGTCCCTAACCAAACTCCAGAATCCTCTGGATTTTTTTCATCAACTAAAAGAATCCGTTTGAATAAGACAGGAATACGCTCTAGCGTACCGAAATCGATTTCACTACAATTAATTTACAGCTAAGTTTATCATTAGCAGAGTTAAAGTTAAGTTGCGACTGATTTTGCGTTCCACAAACTTAAAAAAGCTAAAGCAATTCGAAAAGTAGGGCTTACACACACGAAGTCATTAAGTGAACGTAGCACCTAGAATCAAACACCCAAACATTATACGATTGGCGCAGAAACTACCCCCATCACAATGTTAGCTTAAGCAAGTTCAACTCTTTGACTGGGCCTTTGTTATGCAACGTTATCAGTATCTTGAATATACTCAGTGATCTGCAAAAAATATCAAAGTATCCAATTAAAATGAAATAGCGCATTAAGCCAACTTAGATATTCCTGCTAGAAGTCAGATCATGGTAATAACAGAGCTTAGTCAAGAAAATAATAGGCTAGGAGATAAGAGCTTTGAGATAGCGTGAGACTGCTAAACCTATAGTCATAAGACGGAAATTGAAATTGCTTAAACATTTAGCAGTACTCCAAATATCGCGTCATACGACAATAAAAAAGAAAACTTCAATTTATAATCAGGCATCGTTTAGGTTGAAAAGATCGATTTCAAACAGAGTAATACAAAAATCACCCAGTACCCATAAAATGCATCTTATCTAAAGAACTAGTGTATTTCAAAACAAGGCTGGCTACACTTTCTAATACCGGCCTTGTTCTTAATTTACATTATTCTTCGACTTTTACACGTAATTTCTTATTTTTAAAGGAAGCTCTGAAGCTACATCGGTTAGTCAATTTAGACAAAGTGCCGCCTACACCTTCTCTTATCAGTGATTATCATTTCTTCTTAACTTATAGTCCAAACTTCAGAGGCAATGATGTAAAGGTGTGTCCCCCTAGTCCAGCCACATATGTTTGGAAGGTACCCTTTCTTTTAGAACATGAACTTAACTCTCTCTCAGGCTGGCAAAGCTGCCCGAGCGCTTACTCCAATGCAAGGTTCTGATGAAAAAGAGTAAAAGCAATGCGAATTGACCCCGAGGCTTGCCACAACCACGGCTTTGCCTCTGCAAAGACCGCAGAGTTGACAAGTCGAATCGTCCAAGTATCGTATTTAAGTTGAGATGAACAGAAAGAAGCGATAGATTGTAAACATAGAGGTACACTTCGTAAAAATACACCCGTGCTTCGACTGTTATATCCTTCGAAACTAACCAAGTCAACTGACAGTGCACCAATTGACCGCCAGCATTGAGGCTAGAGTTAGTTGGCGGTCAGCTGTCGTGGACCCCTATGAAATATGTTGGAAATAGTTTTTTTTGTTATACCATTCACTTACTTCCATTCAGATGAACGTGCCTCGTGCTGTCGAGCTTCCATGGTGGCGGCAGCATGGCACAGTGGCGTCCTCGAAAATGGAGCTAATTTCGTCACGCTAGAAGAAAATTCTTCAGTACGGATTCGATTCTCAACTTAAATCATAAGATAAAATAACTCCAGCTCTTGAAATATCAAAATGTTGCGCTTCTTTTGCTTGATATAGTTTTCTATTACTCAAAATAGCAATAATCCTTTTATTAAGGCTTGCTAGGTGAAAAAAAAACACAAATGAATCTAATAGCTAATACTACACAAAATTTCATAAATATCTGAAAAAAAAAACAGGAAAAACATTTGCAGATTTAAAAAGGTTAAACTTACTGATTTGTTGAAATGGTGAACAAGCATCTAGAATCTAGTTCTAATAGCTTCGACGTTGAGGCAGAGGGAAAACGGTCTGTTCTGCTGTCACAATTGTTTTGTATTTGAACAAGAAACCCCTGATGATTCCAATTACGATCGAAACAGTTGGTGGGCTTTTAAACTTTTAATTTTTGTATGTGATGTGCACTGTGTTTTGATAACCGCTCTAGCCAACAACTTTTTCGAATCAATTGAATTGAAACTTCTCATTGTTGTTATACTTGCTTTTCTTCGCTCATGTCTTGTCATACGTCTTTATCGATCTATGAAAGCTCATTTTTAAGATTTAGCACACAGTATTTCTTACAGCTGCTATCATATCGGTCTTACTTATAAATGGCACTAAACTACCGCGTAATATTTGCTAAAACAGCAAACTTGCATCTATTTGTTATCCTAAAGCTGACAAAAAGGAATTGCAAGAATTGCAATCTTGCAAAATGCGGGCGTAAACAATAGGCCATGTATGATTCTTTCTACAAAAAATCGGAAGTAGAGGAAATTACACAATTGAGCACTCATAACATTTTCAATGCAGCTTTAGATACAAAAAATTGCCAGCGTGTGTTATCGTCTAATATCTATTTTTATGGAGCATAACAACGTTCCGCCTTATAAAGAAAAATGTGTGACGATTTAACTTAAATCAAGTTTCTCTCAATGACATTGAACCGGATTGATCGTTAATCTAATTGGCCAGCAAAAGGCCAAGGGTATTGCGCCAAACTGTAAACGTTAAAAGCATACCAACGAGCAATCTATTGAAAATTTATCAAACTGTAAATAATTTGCGTAATTACTTTTCCTCGTAACAAAGCCATATTGATTGCCGTCCGAACATACCAACAACTAAATCTCCACCAAAAACAAAAAATTGTTTGTGGATGGATAGTTAATTAGTTATATTACGTTATTCAGTATACTTGGAGAAAGTACGTATTGTCTTTTCCAAAAATTAAAGGGCGTAATGCCGGTGATTGCTAGCGATACTATTTCTAGAAAATTACCAGTTTCCGGTCTGCATTAAACTAGAATAGGCCAATGTGACGTCATTGTCAAAATTAAAAGTTTTCTCATGACGACTATATACTTAATGACATTGAAATCATTAAAATATTATTGGTAAGCAAAACACATTATTCTGTAAGTGGATTAAAAAACTATCTCTACATGCTCAAGCCCTGGGCGAAGCCATGTGGTTGGCAGTGAGGGTCAAATTCAATTACGCCCTAAAGACCGTTTCTACCTACATAAACATTAAGAAACTGGGCGCCTCCTCTAGAAAATCCAGTTTTCGTCACCAAACGGCGATCGAGAGCACAATCACTGCCTTAGGTTAAAGCATTACAGAGAACCGCACACAATAAAGCTTGAATTTTAACTTCCGTTTACATGAATAGTTAAACAAGATTCGCACATTTGTTCTAATAAGTCTATTAGATCTGACAATAAAAACCCAATGGTTTAAACTAAGCAATTTATAACGATATTGCATATAGAAATACAGTACGGCAAATTCAGACGCAAAATGCGCTTCAGCAAAAAATGCAAGCAAAATTCTAACCACTGATTGTTGCGACTAGCTGAGATACGGCAAAATTAATATTTCGGCATGTTCTACTGTAGAATGCTTTTAAAAAAGCTAAAGACTTGCTTGATTCTTACTACCGGAGAAGATTAACTATTCAACAAAGTTACCTAACTTTTCTTTTTCTGTACTTTGCGCTAAGCACTACCGCACGAAATCCACATAAACATGCAACGTAGGATCTCAACGGTTAAACCAGTCATTCATGAAACGCAGTCCGTGAAAGAGAAAAAGCCTTCTATTTTTGTGAATGAAATACCAAGAGACTCACAGCAGGCATTTGCAATTAATACGAACCGACGCGTTTGACTGGACGCTTATTTACTGTCACTGAGTCACGTATTTCATTAGCTGAGAATATTTCTCGAAGAAATTTTTCGTTGAAATTCAACAAATTGCACTTCCGAAAGAAAAAAATTGATATTTTGCGAACAACAAATTGGAAAATATACCACTAAAATGCAAATTGATATTTTGCGAAAAACAAATTGGAAAGAGTACCACTAAAATGCATGTATTGTTCGGTTATAATACTGATATAAAATTAAAACGTGAAATCCAAAAACTACCAAGCAAACAACTCTTCAAACTTCGATCTGTTTATACAAAAATTATAACGGCAAGACAGATAATCACAATAGTTGATTAAATTTTCAAGGGAAACTTAAGCATTCCTTGTCGCGGATTGGGCTGTGGTATGCCTGCATCGGTACTCTTACTCTATGCAATCCCTCGACCCGGAACTTTTTCATTACCGTATGTGTATTCGTGCAGCGACTTATTCTTTCGAAGAAAATAATTAAAAAACTTTAGCTCATCTTATAATTTAGCATTTAAAAATAAAAATTCATATTCTAACACTGGCAAATCAAAAATGCGTAAGGACATACAAGCGGTCGCCTAAACAGCACTATCACTTATAATATTCAAATGCTACCTTTCGTTAGCACTGCATTAGCGCTTTTATGAATGGATGTAAACTATTCATATCACTGGCAGTGAAAGAGAAGGCATGCTTCCGGTAAGCTCATGAATAATTTAGAGGTATCTAGCTTTTGCCAGGCAGCAAAAGAAGCAGGTAATGTAATCACCGCTATGCTTGCCAATCACGATGGAATTTCCTTTAATAGCTACAGCCTCACAGTGCATAATTAACTACTAATGTCAGGTTTTCCAACAACAGACAACTTCATTTTTCATCTATGCCAAAAATTCAGGTATTTACACATTTTGGATTGAAAAATGTGTCACAAAACTTGAGCACAATACACCAAATATTTATTTTAACGTTTTACCACTTAACACAAAAGACAAAGAAAAAAATGTTCAATTTTTGTATACCAATCATTCACTATGCTGTTAAAACTCTCCAAAGCGCTACATATTTCTGCTGTTAATTTCATTTCAGGCGACACTAAATAAAATTAATTGAAAAAAAATACAAATTCGAGCTTTTAGCATACAGCTACTGCTTTTTTAGTAAATTTACAGTTTTCCGCAATATCATACAAAGTTTTTTTGAAAAGGATAAACCATTAAAATCAACTACATATTGCACTATTTAAACTTTGGAAAGCAGAAACATTACAGGTGAATTATTATTATCATTTAGTTGGTTTTTTTTGTGAAATTCAGCAAGTTTAAAAGTCTTTCAAACTTTTCAGTTTATGTTTTTGATGAAATTTTCGCATATACCTATTCTTAATCTCCTTAGCATTTAACAAAAGGATGTCTAGAAACGTATAATAATAGCTTTTAATATATTGCAGTAGCTGGATTAGTTCAATCATTTTTGTATCAAAATATTTCAAGCAAAATTAAAATGCTTCATTGCATAATGGGCCAACTGACCTCTAACAAAACAATGGCTATCAAAGAGTCTAATTATGGGTTTAAATTAGTGGTAGAAAAAGGGTGCAGCCCTGTAGTTGATAAGGTACAAAAGCAATGTTGATTCATCAAACTCAATCTTAGCATGGGGGCATTTTGTATAGCAACCTCGCCATTTAATACATTTTTAGCGAGATAAAGACCAGCAGCATCAAACATACAAATGAAAAAGCTAGTTTTGTAACATTATCATTTATAAATCATTTTGAAGTTGAAATTTTAGGTATTGCCAAATAAAACAAATAATTTATGCATCCCGAACTTAAAACAATAATGAATTCTTGAGCGCCTAACTTCCAGTTAAACTAATGGAAATTATTTATGCAATGTAAATTTGGTTAACTTTTTTGCCACAAAAATTTCCTTTTCTTTTGATTTTAATAAATTTTTATTATCAGAAAAGGAGCTTATTATATTGCATACAGTGTTTTCTTTCAGGTTTTGTAAATCACTCATCTGGCTAACACTAAGACAGTTTGCGCCCAATATAAATGCTAATTTGCTGACAAAAATCAACTTATATACTGTTTAATCTATTGGCATTGACACACTATGAAACAAAAGTATTTAGCATTCAAAGCATGGTAATTACCATAAGCCACGAATATCACACAATCCATGCCTAGTACCAAGTTAGTAGTTTTACATATCAAAATGACTGCCACCACAACATGAAATTGCACAAATCAAGCAAAAATATGCAGGAAAATTCATTAGAGTCATACTACATTTGAGTTTTGTTAATTTTCTCTAACCATGATGTTAAAAAAAGCAAGTTATATTTTAAGTACAGCTGGCCTGAAATTGACTCTGAAGCTCAAATTATGAAAACCTACTGGTGTTTTGGGCACTGTTTATCATTCTATAAGTCATGATTTGCCACAACAAATAATTCTACTCAAAGTTATTTGAATAACTGAAAATAGAAAGATGGATATATTCAAAACATCTCAAAGAACAAACAATCTAATTGTTAAACATGCAACCACTGAAACAGAAATCAAAAAGGCTGCATTCTCTAGGAGTATGATACTTATCTCCACTGAAATGCTTGAGCTACAAAAACAGTTTTAATTTAAAATGCAAAAATTCCAGAGTCAAGTGTGATGTCATTTTCAGATGATCTAGTGTTTACAAACCGATTAGAAACACGACCCAGTTACTAAGGGTCCACAAATTTTTGGCGCAGACCTTTTTGGCGCAGACCTTTTTGGCGCCAATATTCGATGCTTTTTGACTAAACCTAACCCAAACCCTAACCCTAAATAACCAAACTGTCAAAGAGCACCGAATTGGTGCCGAAACGATCTGTGCAGAAAATGTCCGGCAACGAAATAGGTGGCACCGAAATGGTCGCACCAAAAAGACATGATCCCGTCTCTAATTCCAGAATTTGCTTGCGAAAAACAAAACTAATGTCTCAAAATTTAACAAGTTTCAGACACTTAAACCTGAAACGACAGAACTACAAGTGCAAAAAGCAATTTGGAATACAGATTTGCAGTAGTTATAAGCTGGTTTTTATTTTACTTTGAAGAAACTATAGTATGCAGGTACCAGTATGTAAATTAAGCGAAATTGTTTTTTATTTACAGTAAGTAGATCACTATACCAACAAGGCAAATTTTTTTGACTCAGCTATTCCACTGTTTTACTTAATTTTTGAAGAAATGTTATCAGTACTGTGAAGCAACAGGTCATGCTGTATTGCTATTTTCATTTAAAAATATAAACATTAACATTTATAATGTTCAGTGAATTACTGTTTAATGTACTAGTCAGTTTAACTGCACTACGAGCAAAAACTAAAATAAAAACTAAAAATCAATTATCACATCAAATTCTATACCATCAGCACAGTGTTTCCTTTAAGCCGATTTTTTTCAGCGAATCAGCGCTTTGTTGGAACAAGGGCAAATAATTTTTGGCAATATGGTAACCATAGCTTTAGAAAATTCGACAAATTTGTGGAAATATGAAATTTGGTACACTTTAATAACAAATTGGTACAAAATTTAGAGCACATAAACATCTTTTTAGGGCATTGGGCACAATTGTTTCAAGAAAATTTGGGCACTCGCCGCATAGCCTAAAAGTTAGAGGGAACACTGCATCAGCAGTGTGCCCAAATCAGTAGGCTAGCACTGAGTAAAGCTAGCAGAAGTTTTGTTTTTTGTTACATCCAAAGACATGTTTAAATTTTCGTGTATTTTTTTGTTAGGCAGAGGCTGCAGTTACGTTACATAAGAATAAGAAAATTGCTATCCTAACCCCAACCCTAAACCTAGCCCAAACTTGAACCCTAGCTCTAACCCTAATGTTAATCTTCACCCAAACTCAAAATCTAACCCAAACCCTACTGATACCTTACAAAATAAAAATGAGCACTCACTTTTTGCTAAGTAATTTTCTTTAGGAAGTGGCTATTTTGCCTCCAGAGGAAAATAGTGTTTTTCCTCTGTTTGGGTTAGGGTTTGGGTTAGAGTTGGGGTTAGGGTTGGGATTAGGGTTAGAATTAGGATTAGGCTTAGGGCTATTTTGGCACTTGTAGCAAAATAACCATTAGGACTATTTTGCCTCCATAAGGCAAAATAACATTGGGCTATTTTGCCTCTAGAGGCAAAATAGCCACAGCCTTTTCTTTATGGGCGTTACGTACCGTAACATAACACCAGCCAATTCCTTTTTTGTTTGATCAAGGCAAATCAAATCTTTGCCAATGAGTATCAGACATACAATAACTAATCCCAACAATTTGCTGTTCAGTGTTACAGTAGCCTACTCACTTTTTACACAGTTCAGAGTTGGGCTACACAAAAAATGAAAAATACAACCATTTCCAGATTTCCCGAGAAAATGCTTACAAATGCAGTATGAATATCGGCAACCTTGAGCAGTAAACACAGAAACTGCAATTCACTGAACATTCAAAAATCAATAGCTAGGCAACCAATGATTTCACTAATGCAGCTTAAAATCATAGGAGCATGTCAGCCTGTCTTTGCAACCATCACTGAACTGTGATATTATGCCACAAAAACAAGTAGGCCCTTGGCCCACATTATCTCATAGACTGGAGATAAATATTGTATTACAATCTAGCCTACTTATCAGCTTATTTCACTCTTTCTCTATATTTCCGTTTTTCAAATGAGGCTTTTGTTTTAACCTACTCTTCAGGGACACGGACAGCAACTTGAAATTAAGTTGGCACACTTCATACCGGTAATCTTCCACCATTTTCTCTACATGAAGTCCTACGAAGTAAGTGATTCCATTCCATCCACGACCAAAGTGCTCAATGTCAAATGTAATTGATCTAAAAAGCTTGATGTCCTGGCTGTAGAATACCTTTTGTTTAAATAGGCTACCAGTACTGCATGATGAGGGCTGCTGATGAGAGTTTTAAAAGCTCGAAACAGCGTTGTCCAGCTCTGTGCGTAAATGATCTACGATAATTGATTGGGGTTGTTTAACAAGTTCTTTCCAATTTACTTTAGCAAGTTAAGCTTGTTCGGGACAGGGTAGGCCATTCCTGACCTTAATCTTTACAGTACAAGAGACAGAAACCGGTATCAATATATTTCAGACTTGCATCAGGCATAGTATACCGTAGCTTCCAAGGTTCAACTTCGTGCAAGGTTACACAAGTATCACTTTTAGCCAACTCTTAATGCAGTACTGAAGACCGATTTTTATTTACAGTTGTCTAGGCTAGCCGAGCTGCCTAAACCTTATCCGTTAGGTCTCTATCCTTCACCACTAATTCCGTGCCTTCACAGCAAATGAATCTGTGTATCAGAATTCACTCCGCAACAACTCCCCAACAAGTCACGCTGTTTGAAAGCATTCCAAATTATTTCTTTAATTTTGGTCTTTTTTGTGAGATAAAGCCTTAGTGCCTATCGAATGCTGTTACACATACAAACACAGAGTTGCTTGTCTGCAACTGCACGCGTTTGCAAGTATACGAGCAGCATGAGGCTGTCTTAAACGCAGCAATTCTAGACTACGTAAGAGGAGCAAAATCGTTTTTTTATGTCAAAAACTAGTGCCGCAGAAATGGATTATTTGGTAGACTGTGATGACTGTAGGAAAGGATGGCAGTACGGTACGGTACGTTGGTACGGTCCGGTATGCATCAATTTTTGATAAGAAGTTCGGTACGCTTGTACGGTACGCCTTTCTTGTAATGGTACGGCAGTGGTGGCCTTAGGAAAGGGGGGCCCCTGTTCAAATTAAATGGGGGGGGCCTTTTCTTTACACACTACTTTAACATGTTTTATCTGCACTTGCAATTAAGCGCAACAATGCATTTCATAAATAACAAGACCAGAAGACTAATGCAATTGCAGCCCTAATTAAATCAAATGTTTATTCATAAGTTCCTCTCATCTAGATTATCAACTCAATTAATTGCAATAAATTAACGTAAACTTTCAGCAATTGCTTTCAGTATGCTTGTGTTACAGAATATGTTTGAGTACTTAGCAATAATGTTTGAATGCTTTATACTGCATAGCATATGATATACTGTATACATTAGCCAAAAACCTATTACTGCCAGTTGCTGAAAGCAGTTGAAAAAACAAGTGGAAAAACGACTACCTGAGTCATAGGTGTAGCCAGGATTTTTGATTGGGGGGGGGGGGGCCAAAACCACAAATCACATGCAATAACGTCATCAGAAACTTCGAAAGAAGAATTTTTTGGTGGGGCAAAGATATCGTAGAATGGAAGATCAGAAGTCGTGGCCTTGTGTAGGCATGTAATTAGGAACTCGTTCAAGGAGAGAGCTTAAACCAATAGCCTAGTTAAAATGCGAAAATGTGTAAATTGGTAGACGTGCTTATGTAAAGAAATGTACTGTAATTCAAATGTATCACAGACGGGGGTCTGGGGGCGGAGCCTCCAGCCAGTGGTGGGCACGGTACTTTCTAGAAGTACCGCGGTATCGATACTTGCTTGAGAAAAGTACCGTCGGTACCGGTACCGGTACTATTTTTAAAAAGTACCGCGGTACCGGCACTCGGTACCGGTACTTTTTGATGACTCAACTTAATTGTAATAGAAACGTTGGAGAGCGTTTGCTTCTAGAAATTGTAATTTTTTGTGAAAAAGAGCACGACAAGCTAAGATCACAAGCAACCATTTACTTTGAGAAAAATCAACATTTCAAAATGATCGTCTCTTAACCCAGCTCTTTTGGGTTTCAATATGTCTTTCCCAACAGAAAACACTCGCTCGACCGCAGCACTTGAAGGCAGTGCAGTGTTATATCGAATGAAGAGATTTTTCAGTGCATCATTTTGGAAGTTGGAAGAACAAATTTGCCGTTGGGTCTTTTGATCAACGAAACGTTCAAAAATCTTTACAGCACTGTCTCGACAAGTGTCATTGCTACCTTTAAACAAAAAATCGAAAAGTTTGTCGGAATGTTCATTTTCGTCCATGTCGCTACCCCCATCAGAAACATCTTGCTGTTCTTGCGCTTCCAACTTTTCTCGCAACAAATTAACCACTTTAGCCTTAACTGTTTGCTGCATTCCTTTATAAACAAAGGAATCCTCGTCATTTTCGTCTTCGATTGTCATCATTGATAGACGGAATTGCGGATGCAGAGATGTCGCAATTGCATAGTCACTGGTGGAAAGCACCTTTTGGAATCGTTCTTTCAATGATTGGATCAGAATTTTCACCAATGGCGTACACATTCAAACTAATGAACCGTAACGGATTATTTCGAAGTTAAAAATTTTTAGCTCCATTCCAAAAAAAGAGAGAGAAAGAGCTTACTTTTCAATCGACAAGAGACAAGAAAAAGCTAAAAATCCCGAATACTTTTTTAAAAAAGTACCGCGGTACCGGTACTTCGGTACCATTTTGGAAAAAGTACCGTCGGTACCGGTACCGGTACTAAAAAAGTACCGTGGTACAGTACCGCGGTACTTTTGTACTCGGTACTGCCCACCTTTGCCTCCAGCCGCCCGAGGTTATGGGGGTCTGGGGGTGAAGCCCTCACCCGCTGGACGATTTTTCGTAATTTTTTTGGAAAAAAGTAGTTTTAATACCATTGGATCACATTTTGCACATTTTCTGAGCCATTTGAAAGTACTAGATTTTTAAAATTTGAAAGCCAATTGAAAAAATTAAGTTGTTCAGTCCTCCTTTTGCTTGCAATTTAAGTCCAAAACACGTTTAAAATCTTGCAGTTTGTGGTTAAATTTTATTAGTGATTTCGCCCAGGTAGGGGGAAGCAAAGTACATTCCTTCCTGCAATATTTTAGCAGCAAATAACAATTCAGTCGATTATTTTCTTTATAGATTATTGTTTTGTCTAGAAAACAACCAGTTATAGGAGTACGTATACGACCAGGGGCCCAGGCTCTCTCAATTCAAAAATTTGTTCAATGAGCATTCCCCTTACTGAAGCTAATTTTTTTTTAAAGTATTTTGTTGCACAAAAACTGGCGAGGTGGAGGTGAATTGTAATTGAAAAATGTACAATAGATAGTTATGCCTACAAACCATGTAATTGCCCGAGTCGGATTTGCATTGAGTTGGGCCCCTGGCACTTTGAGATTTTTGCAATATTTTCGCGCCAAACACAGGTGAAGACCGAAAAAGTCTTATCTGAGTGCGGGGCCCCTGGCACTGTGCCATGTGTTAAATCTGTCCCTGGTTATTGCGTTACATTCATAAAAGGGTTAGATGAGAACCTCAGTTAGCAACTTTTAGGATAGAAACGCTTAATTTCACTCGGGTTATACGTTTAAATTGGTTGGCAACATTAAATTGAAGGAGCCATGGCCCCCTGAAACAGTATTATTGTTGGGGGCCCATATAAATTAGAGGGCCATATAAATATTCTTATAGGGGGCCCCTTAAAATTGGTTGGCAAAAATTAAATTAAGGGACCCTGGCCCCTGGATCAATATTGTTGTTGGGGGCCCTTTTAATTATTATTGTAGGGGGCCCATTTAAATTGGTTGGTAAAAATTAAATTGAGAGGGCCAGGGCCCCCTGGCTCAATACAATTGTTAATTACTGCTGTACGGGTGTACTGTTGTATGCAAAGATGCTAAAAGAAACTCAAGCTGAAGAAACAACAGTCTTTTTTGTGACATTTTTATCATGGGTAAAATTTCAATTGGGGGGGCCCCTGGGCCCCCCCTGGTTACGCATATGACCTCAGTAGCCTAACAGTAGCAAGCAAAAAAAAGAGTAGTAAGTTGACTTTTCCAGTAAATTTTTATTATCTGTTTACTAAATCTGACTTAAAAGTTAAAAGTAATATTGTCTTGGAAAGGGGGATATGTGTAATAACACTTGGAACAAGTGCATCTTGAGGGAGGGGGTACATATGTAATGACACTAAAAACAAATGCATAAACTTTTTATTATAATTTGCTATAGTTTTTCATAATTAAATTTTTTTGCGCGCGATTGGTCAAATGGGAGGGCCCCCCAGAAGTGGGGGGGCCCTGTGCATTTGCACACTTTGCATATTCCTAAGACCACTACTGTGGTACGGCAGGTTGGTACGCTGTTTGAATTCGCAATGTAATTGTAATTACATTTTGTTCACCAAGTTCCCTTGGCCAGGAGATAGCGAAGGGACCTTTCGGTCTTTGAGTCAAGCTGCCACCTGCCCATTTGTCTACCACACACGGCAGAGGCTTCACACAGTCCCTTTGATTGCTGAACGTCAAGCAGAAAAGCTGTGAATACCAATTTTTATAGTTTTTGGTTTGACCCGATCGGGAATCGAATCCGAGTCTACCGCTTCAGTAGCTGACGCTCTATCCACTCGACCACTGAATTTATCTACTAAACGTTTTATGTGCAGCGTGCGGCCGTCAATGAAGATTCGTGCAACCGTTCCATGCGTGCCCATAGTCTAGGCTATTCTCAAGTAATTATTATAGCCTTTTAATTAGTCGTTACAATTGTGTTATAATGTCACAAGTCACAGTGACAACTGACAAGTATGGCCAATTGTGATGTCATAAGTATTGCCTAAAGATGCTAGGAGCCAAGGACTATCGTAGCATGTCATACATGGGAAAAAATTTTGAACGGAAACAATGGCGACACATTAGCTGAATACGCAGTGGTTTAAAAACTCCAGACTTTTTGTACATTGCGCCGGCTTTTTGTATGCAGAGGCAAAAGACAGCAGCTGATGCCGACGTTAAATGTGTGAATTGAGATCGCTGATTTATAAGCTAGTGATTTCAAAGTCAGTTAAAGTTGCGAGTAGTTAAAAGCAAGGATGGCAGTATTGTACAGTATGCCTCAATTTTTGCTAAGAAGTATGGTACGCTGGTACAGTGTGGCTTTTTTGTAATAGTACGAATACGGCACATTGGTACGGTACGCTTCAAAAATTGAACTGAAGTACGGTACGCTGGTACGGTGCGGTTCAAGGTGCGAGGTACGTAATACGCAAATTTTGAACATACGGTAGGGGTTAACTTGGGTAATTCCAGACGAAATTCTGCTATTTTCGCTCTGTCTGCTCTTTACTACAATCATTTCCAAAACTGTTGCTTTCAGTTGTGCATTTCAATGTTGGACATTAGTATTTTCACACTGGTTCAAAAAAAATAGTTAAGGAAATGGATACAAAAATCGGTCTAAACGGGCATGTCCGGAATTAGAAAGAGTAATTCCGGACATATACGTATTTAAGGCAAAAGTGCAAAATTGATACTTTTTGATAACAGATTTACAAACACAGAGCTGGACAGCGCTGTTTCGAGCTTTTAGCTCTCATCGGCAGCCCTCAGCTATCTTTTCAAAGGTATTCCCAGCTGAACAAACATCTTGGCCTAACTGGCAAACCTTAATGGCTTGCAGAGAGGCAGATGCTTAGTAGGGAATAAACGATTTTTCACTTGTGGTACTTTAGAAACAAGTGAGAAATCGCTGGATCCTTGTAGTAAGGACAGCCATAGGCTATCCTTACTACAAGGACTCCCCTCTGCGTGACCACGGAAATCAAAACTGCAACATCTTGACGTCCTTCGTGGTCGACTCCTGGGAAGCCATGTCAACTTCCACTGGCAGTTAGGTGGCCAGAACAACCACCAACCCTGCAGCTCCAATGATATTTCACATTGTAGCTCAAGTCAATTAAGCACAGAGCTGGACAGCGCTGTTTCGAGCTTTTAGCTCTCATCGGCAGCCCTCAGCTATCTTTTCAAAGGTATTCCCAGCTGAACAAACATCTTGGCCTAACTGGCAAACCTTAATGGCTTGCAGAGAGGCAGATGCTTAGTAGGGAATAAACGATTTTTCACTTGTGGTACTTTAGAAACAAGTGAGAAATCGCTGGATCCTTGTAGTAAGGACAGCCATAGGCTATCCTTACTACAAGGACTCCCCTCTGCGTGACCACGGAAATCAAAACTGCAACAACTGCAACATCTGGACGTCAAGATGTTGCAGATTTACAAACATTTTAAACCAGAATAACATGCTAAGAAGCATAATTGGGTACTTTTTTGAAAATTTTAAGACACTCCGCCGGATATTTACGCCAATCTAGCGCCAATATGATTTTAGTGACTGCGCCATATCGATTAAAGTGGATAAGCCGAAGCCGTATTGATTAAAAATTTCATTTTAACGCCTTTCCCGTGATTAAATCGCTAATAAAGATCATTACTCCGCAAATGCGCTTGAATTGGCAGCCGTTCTAAATTAACAACCACTCCAAAATTATCGTAGAGCCTGAGTTGTGGTGAGTTTTGCGCAATGTCGTAGCTAGATTTGTAATTTTATCTGTGATTTTCTGCTGCGGATCGCAGATTTATGGAGTGCAGCTTGTACCTTTTTAATGCATAGGTCTTTAAGTAAATTAAACTATGTAACTTTTTCGTTATTTACCCCCAAGTTATCCTCTAAAGTTCTTTTTCTCTTACACTAATTTTTCTTCCTAAACTCATTCTTTTTACGGATTTTTGAAGTGAGATTTGGACACGGAGTAGGAATGGATTTAACTTTTTTCGTAAAAAATTGGGATTATGAAAAAATTAACTTAATCAGAATCTGGTTTGCTAAGAATACAGAGTTTGAGAGCGTGTAAGGTTAAAATTCAGGACCAATTAATATCAAACCTAATCTACTAGCGAAAGTAGAGAGCAACTCGGCAGCGTGGCCGAATGGGTAAAGGCGTCGTTTTTACGACGACTCTGATCGCAGGATCATGAGTTCAACCCGCACCCGGGTCATGTTGTTGCGCCCTTGGATGAGACGGTTTACGATAATTATATCTGCTTGATGGCTTCGAACAAGCAGCAAATTTACGTGGGAAGAAGTCAAAACGTCAACAGGAAAGCTTGGAAAATGGTCAACTCCTAAGCGGGTGCGGATTCGTCCAAAGCGTAGCGCACAGTCGCTTTCTCGTGATAGGATATATATATATATATAATATCACAAAAGAAGTGTGTGCCTAAGAACGTGCACAGATAAAAGCCAAAATACAATATAAAAATCAACCATAGAGAATATTGTACCATTACGGTACTTTGTTTCTATCTTAATGTTTTAAGATATAAGTACTTTTAGCACAAACAGCATCAACTCTTTGCCGTTCAAAGTCCGTTAACATTGAAGATCAAACAGGACAAATTAAAGCAAACAAACAACAAAAGGCAGAACAGAAATTTTAGCAAGCAAATAGCGCATGACAAAAACAGGCAAGTCAGAAGCACAGCATTGCTAGCATGTGGTACCACACAAGTAAGGTTTTCTCAACCCAGCCACCAACTACCGGTAACTTAACACAACCACAGTAATAAGATTACCCAACCCATAGGAGGATAAAGATGCACCAATCAATCAATCAACTACGCAGAATCGTTTTATCGCTTCTAAAATGACCGGGCAATTATTTAATTCCCAAAATATTAATCTACAATGATATAGGTAACACAAAAACATAATACGATACTTGCAATATTTTAGTTTCATGTTGGGAATTACCCTCGGCTGTCCGGAATTACCCGAGGTAACCCTCCCATACTGCCATCCTTGGCAGTAGGTACTTTGTCTTTTCACATGCCTAAATAAATTGAATTGAGTAGCTTACCGTACTGGTACTAGTCTATTTTGTGGTCTATTGTGCAATAAGCGAGTCCAAGCTGCTGTTGCATAAAGCTATCAGGCAATATGTAATGTATAGGCCTAGTGTAATGATAGCCCTTGCCTAAATGTTAATTGGTCCTGGGTAACAAATACATATAATCAAGCAGCAAGTTAGGCTACCAGGTTATTGGTATGTACCTGCTGACTGGTTAAGTAAGGTGGTCAGTTTTTTGTTACCTTATATTGCATTTAAGCTCAAATATTAATAATCTGTAAGTCTAATAGTATGATACCCTTAACATCCAAAAAATAGGCTGTAGCTCAGAGCTGTTTTAAAAGATTTTTTAAACCTAGTAGTAAATAAAAATTGGAAGAGGCTTGGCGAATGTTGCATTTGCTCAGTCATTTTGAAATAAAGCCTTAAAAACTAACCTTAACCCTAATCCTAGCCCTAACCCAAAGCCTAACCTAAACCCTAACCCAAACATATAAGTGTACTAATCGAAATAGAAATTTCCAAAAACGAGTGACGTCACTGGAATCTTTGTTTATTTAACGGCAGTGTCTGCTCCACTGGCCCAGTTTCCAACATCTAATCGCTGCTGCACCGGCGGCGCCAGTCTTTTCATTTTGCTGTTCAATTTACTATCTCTCAAGCTGGCGTTGGTGCCCGAACCATAACTCTAATCATATGGTTTTAGAGAAAAAAAGAATTAGGTATCAAAATAGCTCTCTAGCGCTATTTCTGCCAAGCTTGTCCGGTGCGAATCGATACACTAACCCTCGGGTCAACAGGCATGCGTGCTTGCCACTACACTATCTGGGCTTCGCATTTCATGTGTCAAAGTGCTGTATTTAAACCGAAGCAATGAGAAAAAAGCAATATAACAGGCTGCTGGCGCTGCAGCTATTTGGAGTCCGAAACCGGACCAGTGTTCTAGACACTTCCTTATTTAATCATGCGTGTTCCATTCGCCAAGTCACTATGATAAAAATTAGGAAGTGTCTAGATCACTGGCACGGTTTCCGACACCAAATCGCTGATGCTCCAGCAGCCTGTTATACTGTTATATTGCTTATTTCTCATTGATTCCACTTAAATACGGCACTTTGATGCATTAAATGCAAAGCCCCGATAGTGTAGTGGTTAACGTGCTCGCCTGCCCAACCGAGGGTTCGGGGTTTGATTCACGCTAGACGCACTTAGCATACGTAGCGCTAGAGTGCAATCTCCCTTCATAGTTCTTTTTTTTCTTCTAGACTAGATCCTTATGTTTAGAGTTAGGGTTCAGGCAGCGATGCCAGCTTGAGAGATATTAATTGAACTGCAAAAAGAAACGACCGGTGCAGCAGCAATTAGATGTTGGAAACTGGGCCGATGCAGCAAACACTGCCGAAAAATTAATAATGTTATATTGACAATCAACAACAGAAGAAAAACGAAAGAAATTTCTGAAGTTCCACTGGTGTTTTAAGCTACTTCGAGAAATCACTCAGGTGCTAGCCTACTCAAAAGACTTCAGATATCGTTATTGCTTAACATTTCGCTAGTTAGGATCAAGTAGCTTCATCAGAGCATTGCTATCAGTAGTGATAGCAAATCACCATTGATCCCACACAACACATTGCCTGATTGCTGTAGTAAAATAACTAGCAAAAAAATTCAAAACAAGGCTCCGAAAAAATTCATTGTTACGATAGGCTACATCTTAAAGATAAATATACCAGTAAGCTGTAAGGGTGCATACAAAAATAAACAAAGGTGGTTCGTATAAAAATAATTTTTCCAAATTAATATCGCAGCAAAATGTGTTAAAACCAACACTAAAATGATTAAACCAGAAAAAATTTTAATGCTTGGAATTAAGCAACTTTCTATAAACAACAGGAAATGCTAACCCATCATTTCTGTTGAGCACTTGAGGCTTTTCATTGATATTCCAACTTTCACTACAAAGACACTTCCAGTAATCATGTTCCTCTTAAAATTTTGACTTCAGATTTTAAAAGTGAAACATGATTACTCAAAGCGTCTTTTTACTGAAAGTTGGTATGTTAATGAATAGCCCCAAGTGTTCAACAGAAATGATGGGTTAGTATTCCCTACTGTTTATGGAAAGTAGCTTAATTCCCAGTGTTAAAATTTGTTCTGATTTAATCCTTTTTAATGTTAGTTTTAAGATAGTGTCTAAAGCACCAGTCTGGTTTCCAATACTGAATATGAAAAAGCTGCAGCAGCGGTCATTACGATCTATTGCTTTTTTCTTAGTTTGACACAAATACAGCACTTTGACATATTCACAACCTCGCATTTGTGGTATTGTGGTTCAGGCACACATCTGGCAAGTCTTGTTGTTCAGGTTCAATTCACACTGAGCACGTCTGGCAAGTCTCGCAATCAGGTCGATTCACGCTGCATTCTTTTATTCTTTTCCTTTAGAACCTTGCATTAGAATTAGGGTTCTGGCAGCGATGCCAGCCTGAGAGATAGCAAATGGAAGTGCAAAAAAAAAGGATCGGTGCAGCAGCTTTTTCAGATTTCAAACCAGGCCAGTGCTGTAGACACTGCCTAGTTTGAATGTAATTTCCTGAGATGCTAATTCGGAAAAATTATTTTTATACAAACCGCTTTCATTCATGTTTGTACACACCTTTGTACCGGTATTTATCCATGAGATAGCCTACTGTATCATAACAATGAATTTTTTCAGAGCCTTGCTTTGAACTTTTTTGTTAGTTATTCTACTACAGCAATGTGAGATGTTTTTCTGTTTTTTATCCTTAGTAGCTCAGTAGTTGATGGTGATTTGCTACGATGTCACTACTGATAGTGCTGAGTGATATCAATGCTCTAATCAAGCTAGTTGATCCTAAGTGGTGAAAGGTTAGCAATAAAGTTTGTCTTATGAGTACTGAGTAGCACCAGACTGATTTCTCAAAGGTGGCCCACAGCACCAGGTGAACTTCAGAAATTTCTTATTGAAATGTCTGGTGTACAATTAGGCCTTACAGTATATACATTACATTTTTTCAGTAATAGAAGAAAAATATGTATTGTTCACAAATACTAAGCAGATTTTGTGTTGGCTATCAAAGTGTAGCAAGATCCTTGCGTCTTCAACATTCAAAAATTTTAACACTATCTAAATGTAAAAATTTGTCTGTTTCATCTAAAAGCAACTATGGGACAACTGTACCTATTGATGATGACATTTTTGGTTTCACTGAAGATCAAAAACAGGCAGGTTTATCATGAAACTACAATTTACATTCTACATTATGATTAAATAGATTAGCAGATTCTGGTGATAGCCTACTGGTCAAAACAAAGAAGTTGTAATAAGTGCATTGCTAACAATCAATACCAGACTACTAGTATCACTTTGCACTGTTTGATTGTGCTTTGGCATGAGTGTTCTTTGGTACGCTACAAAATGCACTTTGGATTTGAAATTGCATTAGAATTGATAATGTTGCAAATTTGTCAGCGCAAACTATGCCCATAGCGTATTAGCCTACTATAGCGTAATACTTCTAAAATTTATAGGACTGCAAGCAGATAAGGGTTTGGGTTCTTGTGATCTTTCCAGACCTTGTGCTCCTGTATGTTTTAGTAGCACCCTACTAATTTAAGTCATTCAAATTAGGTATGGTTATTGCTCCGTTAGTTTGACTTGCTAACAGCAGTTAATTATATTGAAGTTGGCTTGGCCTATTCTAATTGTGATTAGCTTACTATCAACTACTAACTAATTTATTGAGTAGGTATTTTTAACTAGTCTGCTCTGCACTGAGTTAATTAAAAATATCTTGTTCCATCATTTCAATATATTGATTTGGGATTACATAATGCATATTTTTGTTGATTCTATCTTACAAAACTAGCCTTGATATCAGCATTTAGTTTTTTTTATTTTCTATCTACAGTTGCGTGAATCTATTTACAAATTCTGTCAAGAAGAACTGACTCCATATGCTGAAGAAATTGACCGAACAAACGATTTTCCACAGATGAGACAGTTTTGGAGGAAATTAGGAGATATGGGTCTATTGGGAATAACTGCCCCAGGTTAGGTGTAGTCAATAAAAGATTGATAAACTATTAGTAGGGTTCTAAAATACAATAATATACTGAGGCAGCTTTACCTGTCTGCTAAATTTCTAAATTGATTGATTATTGAAATTTACAAATTATTTAAAGAGAAAAAGTAAAATTATCTGCATTTTTAGTAAGATTTTAAAAGTTTGGATTAGATTTGATAAAGTAGTATTTTTTGGTAAAATGAGCTAAAAATAGTGTCTTTTTTTGTTCAGAAAGTGATGGTGGCACAGGGTTAGGTGTATTTGAACATTGTATTGTTATGGAGGAGATGTCCAGATCAAGTGGAGCCATTGCTCTCAGCTATGGTGCCCATTCAAACCTTTGTGTCAATCAACTTGTGAGGCATGCCAATGATGAACAAAAAGCCAAGTATATGCCCAAGGTATGTTTGCCCGTGTTCCCTCTAACTTTTTGGATGAACAGCAAGTGCCCAAATTTTCTTGAAATAATTGTGCCCAAAGCTGTAAAAGTATGTTTATGTTCCCTAAATATTGTATCAATTTAGAGTTAAAGTGTATTTTATACTAAAAATTTGCTTTCTTTATTTATTTTGTCAACTTTACTAAATCTATGTTTATTGGTTTGCCAAAAATTATTTGCCCTTGATCCAACATATGGCTGATTTGGTGAGAAAAATTGGCTAAATGGGAAGACTGATGTTGGCCATCTCCATGTAAAGTGTGTGATCTTTCTGGTATTGCTCATTAAAGAACCAACAGATTGTTCTTGATCTTAGCAACTAATATACTGCATCTTTTGCTAGTTCATGAAAATTAGATGACTACAGATTTGTTTTGCGTTTCAAGAATTAAGCAAAATTACATAAAAGAATGCTTAAGTGTCTCATAAGTTGGGCAAAGATTTCCATAAATATGCAAATTTCTAGAAATGGTTTTGGATATTAATTGACCAGCATAGTATTTGAAATCAAGTAAAGCTGTGTAGTAATCCACAATCTATGTGCCAACTGCCAAGCTTTGCTGATTCAAATTTTACCAAGTAGGTTGCAAAACGTTGCGCAATGTGTTTTGCTTACATAATACCATTACCATCAAAATAAGTCAACTGATTACCAACATTAGGGTTAGTTGGCGGTCAGTTGTCGTGGACCTATTACCATTGCCTTTTCTTTTGAAATTTTTTGTTGAGATTTGTAATGCAATATGTTCACACCAAATATGATAAGTATAAACTTTTAACAATTTTTAAGTAATTATATATTTGTCAGATAAACTGCTTTTTTTCAGCTGATCGCTGGAGAACATGTTGGAGCACTTGCAATGAGCGAATCTGGTTCTGGTTCTGATGTAGTATCAATGAAACTAAGAGCCGAAAAAAAAGGTACACCAGCACAATATAGCAACTAATTATCAATATTGTTGATGTTAAACAAAATTTTCAGTGGCCTTGATCAGTATTTCCGTTTCATCTGTGATAATGTGCATTTGGTGAAGTATTGTATTTTTTGTATTGACCTTATGTGTGGATCAGGTGATACTCGTTTTCTCTTCGCAATGTAATTCAGAGCTATTTATAGCTTTTACAGTTTTTAGAGCTTCTTAAGTTGCATTTCATTCAGTGTGCCGTATGTCAAGAAATAAAAGCAATAAAGGTCATTCATTGATACTGTGTCTTATAGTCCAAAAAATACAATAGTTGATTAAAACTAAAGTCCTATTCAAGTTTCAACTGGTACTGATATTTTTGATAGTAATGTGGAAGATAAGTATTAGTAATGCTACTGACATGAGCTCCATTGTGCTTTGCATGCCAAGCAGTCTATCTGTTGCGATTGCCTGGCATGACAATAGACTCCCAAATATAACCCAAAAATGGTTCTCTCACTGCTCTGTGTTGGTGTGGTTATAGAGACGCAGTGTGCCTGGTTCATACATAATATGAATCAATCTTCTTTTCCCTACCAGTTTAAAATTTAGTTGAATTTTTTTTTGTTTAAAGGTGACTATTATGTTTTGAATGGAAATAAATTTTGGATAACCAACGCGCCAGATGCCGACACCCTTATTGTGTATGCAAAAACTGACATGAAATCAAAGGCACATGGAATCACAGCTTTTATTATTGAACGAGGAATGGAGGGCTTCTCATCAGCACAGAAGCTTGACAAGCTAGGAATGCGCGGTTCAAATACTGGTGAACTGGTCTTTGAAAATTGTAAAGTCCCAGGTGAGCCAATGTTTTATCATTTTGTTGTTGTTTTTTTGCGTTGAAAATAATGCACAGTCTATCAGTCGCTGTGTTTATTTAAATAGTTACAATGTAGGTTAGCTTCTGTCTTATTCTGCCAGATCGGCTATTTTTAGTGAATATTTATTTAATTTAACTATTTCATGCTCCTTATTTACGTTAATTAGACCAAGTTTTGTTTAATTTGCACGCAGCAAGAAATTGGCTGCGTCAAAAAGTCGCGGATTTTCGGAAAACTACGCGCTTGAATCGCTATATTAGCTCGCAATATTATTTCATTGAGAACCAGCAAGTGTTGACAAAATTCTGGGCTTGTGACCCTGGCCGACGTATACATACAATTCTACGCTTGTATATTCCTGTAGACTGGTTGCAGTCTAACTGTTTCGAGGAATGCAAGTAAGCGTACGAGCATATCCTTTGTTGTTTTTTTACCAGCTGCTGCTTATACGCTGCAAGGTCAACACGTTCAAGTTTTGATTAAAATAAATCAAAGGATACGCTAGTAAGCCTGATCGAGAAGTGTAAACCGGGCCTTAGCCTATTTTTTGGGATTGCTTGATCTTAGTTTTGAACTAAAATCTAACGGCCCCGTCAATTGCACTAATCCAAATGTTATAACATAGCTGTTAATGTGCTGGGTCCACTAAACAAAGGTGTCTATGTATTGATGACTGGACTTGACTTGGAACGACTAGGTGGAGCAGCTGGACCTATAGGGTAACTATCTGCACATTTTATAATTTGCATGCTTTTTGCCCAGACGTATTTTCCATCTTGCCAGGATCTAATTGTATTAATTTTTGATCAGCCGAAAACACCCTTGGAGCAATCAATAAAGGAGTTTATGTTTTGATGAGCGGCCTTGATCTTGAGAGACTTGTACTTGCTTCAGGCCCCGTAGGGTAAATATATTATGATTGATTCTAATTGATGCTCTTTTATTCTCTTCTGCGATAACAGCTCTGACCAGTCAAGTAATAATTCTGATTTAAGGATGGAAATAGACGCAGCTGTAGGTAGGAAGTTGCTTTATTCTTGGAAGCGGGTTAGATTTGAGCCTTAACCCGCTTCCTCTTGGACCAGGTAGGTACCTATAAGGTTATTTCTGGCTGGAGGGTTAAACGTCCAGTCGCCTATTTCACTAATTTTTATCGTTAAATTCGTCTGACTGAACTGTTGTCGCAGAATGAGGGTAAAAGAGTCCATTTTTGTAATTCCTTTTCCCTGCAATGCGTGTTTTTCCGTATTGCAGTAGTAGCTGCTTTAATTTGTAATCGTGTTTTTGTGTTCTTGAATTAGTGATGTTAACCTCAGAAAACTTGTAGTTGAGTTAAATTTTACAAATTTACTGAAATTTAAATTTTAATAAACAAATTTTAATTAATTTTACAAATTTACTGATTTTTACAAATTTTACAAAATTTAAATTTTACAAATTTACTGAAATTTGAATTAAACAAATTTACTGAAATTTTTAGCTTAATCACAGTTTTTACAAAAGGTTTCAACGTAGATTGTACCATTGAATTAGCATAATGAAATGCCAATCATTAAAATAGAATTAACATTTATCAACGGCCAATAATCTGTTTTAGCCGATCGTAATGTTAGATGACAACTAATCTTGTTTGCCTTGTTTTGTACCTGATAGACGTTTCGTTCATGATTTAATTAATCTTCTCTTTAGCTTAATGCAAGCTGCCATTGACGCAGCGTTTCCGTACGTACACGAGAGAGAACAATTTGGTCAGAAAATCGGAGAGTTTCAAGTAATGATTTTTGTGACTGACTATTTCACCGAAAATTTTTAAGTTGAAGAAAATAAAACGAAACTAAAAAATACTCACCCGCGCATTTTTGTTTACTTTTTAAGGTTTAAGATTAGGATTTGAGTTAAGGTTTGGGTTAGGGTTTGGGGTTAGTTTTAGAGTTTGAATTTGAGTTAAATTAATAAAAAAGTTGATAAAAATTTCCGGTAAAATAGTCTCTTTTTAATTTTAATTTTTTTTTGCTGGTTTTAAGCTTAATCAAGCTAGCTCTATAATTGGAAAAGCGACGCCTAACCATTCAAGAGAAAAACTCATAAACGTGGATATCTGAACTAAAATCAACTGCATGATTTTTGTATGTGTGATTGCCGGTTTGTAACCACTCAAAGCTATCACCTTGCAACTTCGTAGGTTAACAAGAGTTAAGAATTTCACAATGACACTATTGTATTCGACTTTGGGTGCTTGGGGCAGCGATTTTGGTTATTTTCTAATCAATAGCATTATTTAAATATTCTTGTGTAAGCAAACAGTCATTCGTTTTGTTTATTTTCTAATGTATTTTTTTGTGTTTTTTTGCAGTTACTTCAAGGCAAAATGGCTGATATGTATACACGATTAAACGCTTGTCGCGCTTATCTTTATAGCGTGGCGCGAGCTTGCGACAAAGGACATTTCAATAATCGCGAATGCGCTGGTGTTATTCTCTACGCAGCTGAAAACGCTACGCAAGTTGCTCTCGACGGAATACAGTGCTTAGGTAAGAAGATTTTTAACTGTCCAGTTATAGTTTTAAATGTTTTTGAGTTGAATTTCTTTAATCGTAGATGGTGGAAGAGTTTGGTTTGGGAAGGTTCAAATATATTAATATAAGGTTTCAGTGGGGTAATTTGGGCTCCTCCTCATTTTGACGGTTTTTCTTACTCTTTGTTTCTCACGGTCACGGTATTGCCAAACTGCAATTAGCGTCAAAGCTATGCTATTTGCAGTTTCTTGAACTGCTCTGTTATCGTACTATAAAACAAATAAAGGCTTGGATTTACTTGCTGTAATAAGATGTGATGAAGATATCATTAACCAGAAGTATTGTTAATATCTAACGGTTAGAGACCTTAAAGTACTAAAGAGCAAAAAAGTACTCGGAAAACAAGCATCTAAATTTTGTCAGCTATGCAAATATTGCCAGTTTGTCTGCTGTGGAGGGTGAATGTTTTATGTACTGTTATATTTTTCTCAAATATTCGTGATAATTAAAGATAATCGGTGAAACCGCTTATAAAATAATGTCCCCAACAGACTGTTTCGCCGTTAGTCTCATCAGAAGGGTGAGGGTAAATCTAAGCACTAAAATTTGAATAAGATCTGATCTGGACGAAATCAAATCTAATCTGGAAGATTTTGTTTTGTTTGAATTATATGTTTTTAATGTTTGGATTTACTGTCACCCCGTGAAAAGCTTAGCGTCGAAACAGTCTGTTAGAGACATTATTTCACAGTTTTGTTTTACTTTTCGTTATACTCGCTGTATAACGCGAAAGCATACAACGAGTTTGTGTGGCCCATCTCCGCGCCATTACACCCAGGCACCACAGCTTTTTTCGAAGAAATGTCGCAGCGGTGGCGAGCTGCTGGCAACACTGTGTCCGATGTGACCGGTCGGAGATTTGAACCTCAGACCTCCCGCTCTAGAGACGAACGCGTTACCGCTCGACCAACTGGCCTGTGGTTAATTTTTAAATTGCTCTGACCAAACATCATCTAGCTGTTTATTTGATGTGAACAAAACACTTACAAATTTTCTTAATATTTCTACAGGCGGTAATGGTTACATCAATGACTATCCTACCGGGCGGATATTGAGAGACGCTAAATTATATGAAATAGGAGCTGGAACTAGTGAGGTTCGGAGATGGTTAATCGGACGTTCTTTTAATGATATGTTCACATAATTTTGTATTGCCAAATTCAATTTGTTATATTTTTTATTGTGAATTATGAAGCGTTTTAGTAAGCTGCAATTCAAGACCTATGATGCATGGTTTTGATTTCCAACTGTTATTGTTTAATTCTTTTTGTAAATTATTTTTTTGTAGTGTACTAAATGAAAAGATGCTGGCAGTCGTGAAGACTAGGAATTTGACTAAGAAGTTAAAAATAGAATCATGCCAATTAATTGCTTAACATAATGTTTGTTTTTTGCTTTTCCCAAAAATAGCTAACGTTTTCCTCGCCTTGAGTAAAACCTGTTGTCGTACCAATTGCCTTTTAGCGCATTTCAAAAACATATTTGGTAACGTTTCCGCCATAATTCTAGCCTTATATTAGATGTGAAAATTTGAATTTTTCAATACAAAAATAGCCGTTCACTATGGGTCTGTTCACAGTCATTCAGTTGTCCATTCATGATACTATTTCTGTAATCCACAGTAAATAGCTAAATTATCAACTGTGATAAGCGAAAGAAAGTTTTTTTCGTGGAGACCAGAAATTTAAACGCTCAGCTAATCTTAGTCTTCATTGACGTGCGTGAGCAATTTAGTATTTTTTCGATGGCTCAAATGTGATTTGTTTGTTTCCTGCATTTTTTCTTGCGTTTAAATTTTGCAATATCGTACTGATTTTATGCTCTTTATTGTTAATTTTAGTTAGGGATGCCAACATTTCCACAATGCTTTCAACGTTACCGAGGAAGGTCCACGACAACTGACTGCGAACAAACTGACCCCGATTGGCTGCGAAGGGCGGTCATAGAAATATTTTACTATCCCCAGAGCTATCTTGCCCAACCCCTCACTTTTTGACGAGGTCACTGGTAACCGTTGGTTTGTGGTCAGTTTGTCGCGGTTAGACTTGGCTCGACTTACGATGCATCTGACTTGTTAACTTAGCCGGCGCATCATTTTGATGTCAAAAAGTTATAGACTAACTGGAATACCAGTCTTGAGTTGAACTTAAAATTCCAGTTTTTCCCAAAACTGAATTTCAATGCATAGAAGTTCTTTCTGCAAGCTATTTTGAGCGGGCTTTGTCGATCTGTCGCAACCGTTATTACATTGCCCGCATTTTACCATTTTGTCGACTTTACGTTAAAAAAGATAGTGTGCGCAATAAATTTGCCGATCCAATCACCAACTCGTTAATGACCTTTCATTTTCAAAATCATGGCTTAATTACGGTGCAAAACTTTTACGTCTGCAGTTAATATCATGCAAGCTGTAGCGTACCGGTACCCATATAGTGGAACTGTCTTTTTGGTTTGTGAAACTCTATTTACAGTTTTCCTCTAAATACTATAGTTTAAACTCGGCGACTTACTGATTTCTATTGGTACTGGTGTTTAATAAAGCGAGCCAAGCTCTATTTCGTGTTGACTTTGTATTTACCTTCATCGAAGACTAAATTTCAAGTCTTTCAGAATATGGCACTTCAATACTACCGCCATTGTTCCATTGGCTAGTAGCGTTCATTATTAGTTAACCTGCACCTTTGAATAAGTTTTATGGTCTTAAAATGGTGTCCTAGAAAATAATTATACCGCAAAATAAGTTGCATCTTTTTCGCGCGTGTCAGATTTTAGTGGAAGCGAATTGCTTGGAAATAGTCTTAACATGAGAGGCGGTAAAAGGTTAAGCAAGAACAAACAGGAAATTTTGATTGGAAATACTGAGCACTGCCATTTCCCTGCGATCCCTTGAAATGTTTTGGTGGGCTATGAGCAGAAGTGTGCATTTCGGTTTTATGGATACGGAATAACTGTACTTGAATTCCTGATAATTTTCAATAGTTTATTCCAGAACAAATACGTTCCAATCGACTGGCAAGTCCTAATAATGATACCATTTATAGGCCTCAATTACGCCTAATTGTAGTAGTGGTCGTTTGTAGAGTTTTTTGGTCGAGTAACACGTTGATTTAAATGGTCTGGGCTGATGTATATTTTGTGCTCTGTGTATTACGGACTTGTCAACGCGAGCATTGATAACGTAGTGTCGAATTGAAGACCATGTGATACGCGTGATGGGGTCACGTTTCGACAATCATTAACGCAACTGAACAAATATCACAAACCACACAAAACAGTTGTTCGAGTTTTAATATGAATGAGAACACCTTATTAATCGGTTAAAAGTTGAAGAAAGCTTGCTAGCTTGAAGTTGTAAGTTTAGTTGTACCAGCGCGTTGGTTGAGCGGTAACGCGTTCGTCTCGGGAGCGGGAGGTCTGATGTTCAAATCTTGGGCCGATCAAGTCGGATACGGTTTTGCCAATGGCTCGCATCCGCTGCGACGTTTCGAAGAGACTGTGTTGCCCGGGCACAATGACGTGGGAATGGGGCCGCTCAAACTCGTTACGTGCTTCGGCTTAAAACAGCGAGTATAATGAAAAATTTGATTTAAGTTTAGTAATTCAAGATTAAATTAAATTCTCGCTATGATTTAGCTCGCAGCAATGCAATGTCAAGAGTTTTACAAAACTATAAAATCAGCGCAGGATATTTTTGATAAGTGCTGTAAGTTGTCGGGCTTGGACACCACCGTTTAGGAGTTCGAGGGGACAACTAACTCGAAGATAGTATGGTCATTTTCGCTGTCTTCTGGTTTGGTTTTTGTGCTTTCGCAATTTTCATCGTTTTGTGCATAGGTGGGCAAGTTAATGCAAAACGTTAGCTTCGTTAACCACTAGTCCGTTAAACTTCACACCTCCGTTAACGTTAATCCGTTATTTTCAGCTTTAATTAACGGAAGTTTATAAAGTCCGTTAATTCGTTAATAGTTTGCGTGAAATTTACACTTCTTCTTATTCACACGCTTCTAGAACACGTATTGACGTTGTTGAGCTGATTGTATTTAAATATCTATTGCTATGGTGATCTTTTTGTGTTTTGGAAGTTACATTTTACAGTCTAATGTAATTTCAAGATAAAAATAAGTTCGAATGCACTAACGAAGCTGCGATCAGAAAATCTTTGGACATTGCAAACAGTAATAATTAATAGACCTAATGAGGCTGCAGCTTATTATTTGCAACAAAAAAGAGCTCCTTTCTTCGGTTTCTTCGATAAAACTCGTGCTAATACGCAACAAGTGTTAGCGGTGCAAACTGGTTTGTACCGGTCCGATGAATGAATGGTGCAAGAAATTAACGATGAACACCTTAACGGAAGTTAACAGAACTTAACGGAAGTTAATATAGTCCGTTAACAGAACTTAACGGAAGTTAATTTAGTCCGTTAACATGAAACAACTTTTTAACGGATTAACGAGTTAATGAAAAAGTTAGCTTCGTTATTAACGGATTAACGTACTTGTGCCCACCTATGGTTTTGTGCATGCTGAGTGCTATACAAAATCTGTTGTGGTGTTAGCGTTGAACCATTCCCAATAAAAGTGGATTGTTTACCATTCCTAATTCCTGAAGTATCGTGCAGACTTCAATAACATCACCCTTAAATGGACCGAAAAATAAGACTGATTGGGGAAACATGGGATGTTATTCAACATACCCGGATTTGGTTTCTTTGATGATTAAAAAGCGCGATATATGATTTTATATATACTCAATATTACACATCTTGGTACCGATACAGAAAAGTCTAGTTCACCAAGCCCCACTGTTTTTGTAGCACATTAGGCCAGGACAGCTGGCTAATAGTGCTAGTGCTATAAATCTTCTGGTTGCTTATTATTTACCTCTCAAAAATGATGCAATTTTGTGTACACAGTTTTCGGTCGCATGTACATTGTACAGTGCATGATTGTAGTTTTAGTGATGGACAAAAGAATGCAAGATGTGTTGACGTGCCCAATTTGTTTTGAGTTGTATCGCAAACCAGTTTTGACTCTTCCTTGTCAACACAATTTCTGCAGAATATGTCTTGTGAAGCTCTTCGTGAACGGCTTGGATGCAAATGGGTAAGAAAACCAAGTGTTAAAACATCGCGAATTGGCTCTCATTTAAAAAATATTTTGTGCAGCGTAATTTCATAGCATTTTTGTGTCTTGTTTTTTTTTGTTTTTGCTTGCGCTTTTCTCATAGCCATTTGCTTTAGGGTTGAAGTATGAAGTGGGAGTGTGGGTGAAGCTGATTTGATGAGCATTGCTCCTTCGCTTCATCCACAGTATGCATTGACTGTTGGTTCGCGTTGTACAGCTTTTACAGATGTCATTGTGTGCCTCGTTTTGTGCATGCTGAAAGAATAAACTACTACTACTACAAAATCTAAATTTGGTGATTTTTTAGCTCAATGCAGCGACAATGTAAAGGTGGAAGAAAATCTTGATCGAAAATGACGCTAATTTTGCTGTACCCAAGCAATCGCTACTGTTTCGCCCCCTGTTTGATTGAAATCCTGCAAAACAAAGCCCAAAAATATGGGTACAAAATTAATTCGCAACATCAAACTTGGTCAGAGTCAGGTTTGCGTGTCATTTGTGACTATTTTTTTTATTTCAACAAATAAAGTTTTTAATCGTTTTGCGTGCTTCTGGCGTAAAGTCTTCCAGCGCGGAAGCCCAGGGAAGAGCCACCAGAACGGTGACCACTTAAAAACAAATAATGCGGAAAACGATTAAACATTAAAACTCTGGCCTGCAAACGTCAAAACATCACAATTAAAATAAAGTTTTACAATGTTTGCTTTATCAGGTGCCCAACATGCCGCTTTAAAATCTCTCTTATCACCGGAAATGTTGATGAGTTGCCTAGAAATTTAATTGTGGAACAAATGATTGCGGAATTTGAAAACACGGAGTCAAAAACATCCGATCCAAAAGAAAAGGAGCAGAAAGAGAGCGAAGAAGCACTGAGATCTATGGAAGAAGACATCGATAGCTTGCTGAGTAAGTTGGAATTTCAATTCATACAAGCGGTTGGGCTTACAAAGTGTTTCTACTATAGTCATGCAGGATAGTTTTTCTAAATAAGGCTTAAAAGCACGCTAAAAATTGCCTTGGAAGAGATGGCGATAAGCTAGGAATTTAATGCACAGAGCTGAACATACTCTTAGTTCTCGTACGTGAAAGAAAGTGAGTTAGTTTTTACTGCAGAACTTCGGAGATCAGTCGCAAGTCGTTGGTCAAATGTCTATTTAATTTGCATTATTTTTAAGTTTGCCACAATTAGATGCCAGCATCTTTGCCACTGTTAGAGCAGCGATAGCATATCAATGTCCAACGCAATTCTAAACATTGTACAATAAATGCATTTCTGCTACTTACTACTATTGCTGTCGTATTTCAGCATTAAAAAACCGTAAAAAAAAATTGTATTACTTTTTGAAATCGAAAATTGTTAAATAAAACTATAGTTTGGATTTAATGGTGTTCTATTTTACTTGCAAAATACAAGAAATTGCCTCTTACGATTAATTTTAATATTTTCTGTATTCTTTAGAATTGGCAGCAATGTACGTAGGAAAATTAGATTTTGAAAAAGCAAAGAATGTTTATAAGAAGTTGGAAGCAAATGCTACCAATTTGGAAGCGATCAATATCAAGCTAAAAATCTTCAAGTGCTACGTTCAATCAGAAGAAAGGGATGACGCAATTAAAAAACGGGGAGCTGCGATTGGACAAGCGCTAACCAATCAAAATCTGACTGAGAAGGAAAGAGAAGAAGCGTCAACATTGATTTTAGATTTTGTAAAAAAAGACTTACTTCCGCAAAATTTTCATAAAATTGCTCTTGTTTTGCTGTCCCAAGTATCCGAAATGTGCGATCAGCTGCCTGACAGTCGAAAAAATCTAGATCAGCACATGTTTTGTTTAGAAGCAATTCAGGGGATAGCTAGAGCGATGTCCCGCGGCCAGAAAAAAAAAAGAGTTTAAAACGATCGGTTACGAAGCCATTAGCAATATCTACCGCAATGCTACAAGGGTGCAACTTGAGAACAAAAATTTGCAATGCATAAAAATATCTTGGTGCTTGAAATACATCGGATTTTGCTATAGCGAAGTTGGGGACTTTGAAAACTCTTTGGAGTATAACGGACGGAGCATGAGCCACCTAAAGAAACATTTTGGCGAAGATGCAATTCGTCATCGTCTTTTTGGCATTGCTTATCACAACATAGGCGCCGCGTATAAGAACTTAAAAAACTATTCAGCTGCTCAGCAAGCATATCTTGACGCGTTAGAAGCCTACTACTCTGCAGAGGATTGGCCTTCCGTAGAGAGACGAAATCACAATGTGATTTCGTCTGCCACTAGACTGACAGAGGTTCATAAACTTCTAAAATAGGCAGGTTGTCTACGATTGGTTCGAAATCCTTTTGGAATTATGCATCAGACGGTTGAAATGTCGCAGATTGGATTTACGATATTCTACTTTTCGATTGGATCGATGGGTATGGAAAACCCATTGATTTTTAGCAATTCCAGGATAAAACATTTTTTACAAAAACAGTTCTAATTGCTTTCAAAATGCAATTTTTTTTTTTCACCAAAGACAGAGTTTTCTCTTCCACCAATGACTTTCTAACACTTTTTGTCTTGAATCTCTATAGCTTATGAACTTTAAACAACGCTAAGTTTTCTGACTAAAACTAGGTTTTTTGCTCTCACAATCCTTCGACATTTTTAAACTTGAATTTAGGCTGCAATTACTTTTAGAAATATAATACAGTACAAACTTATGCTTTGTTTGTTTCTCTGTCGACTTTACGTTTAAAAGAGGTTATTTGACTCTAGCCTCTAGCCATGTATGAATAGTATGCTTCATGTTACACATTTTATTCAATAATTAAAATACGAAAGATTGCGAGCAAGAGTGACATTTTTATTTGGATTTGAATGCGTACATTTTTGCAATTATCACCTACGTGTAAGTACCTATGCGATTTTTGCAATAAATTGTTGTAGGAGTTTATAAGTTATTTGAAAGTTGACAACCAAGCAAGAAATTCTTTACTCGAAGACTCAAAGGTCCCTTCGCTGATCTGCTGACCAAGGCAACTTGATGAATACTGAAAAAAATGTAATTACAATTACATAGGTTTGAAGAAAAAGAATCAGTTAAAGACTAATTAGCATGAAAAATAAAGAACAGTGCGGACAGCTTTTCGATGATGCGAAATCCGCGCCAAATGATCCCATTAGATGATTATATTAAATCACTAGGAGGCATCGGAGGAAATATTGGCGGAAAGGCGGCCTGCAAAAAAAAGAGTAGCAATATTTATCGTAATGGCTAAAATTAGTGTTACAAAGTAACAGTATGAGGGAAAAAGAACAACTGTTTTGGATAGTAACATTCAAAAAATAAAGGTATAACGTTTACAAAAGTCATTTCGGTTAGACAACCAGGACTGAAATTTTTATAAAACCGGCCAGTTAGTCGAGCGGTAACGCGTTCGTGTCTAGAGCGGGAGGTCTGAGGTTCAAATCTCGGGCCGTTCAAATTGGACACAGTGTTGCCAACGGCTCGCCACCGCTCCAACATTTCTTCGAAAGATGCTGTGTTGCCCGGGCGCAATGACGCGGAGATGGGCCCTGCACACTCGTTACACGCTTTGGCGTAACACTGCGAGTATAATGAAAGATTTGGTAAAATCACTTTTATTCTGCATTTTGCGCAAACAACATTACACCAGTCTTTACCAAACATTCTACAAGCTTTTGAACCTACTGCAGAATCAATTTTTATTCCTGGTAGTGAAAATCGCAATGTGCGAATGCTGCTTCGACAAAATTGCATTAGTAGTGGAAAAAATAAGCAAAGAATCAGTGAACAATTGAACATACAATAGTTAAAATTTATGCAGTGGACTTGACCTGAAAAATTAAAGAGATTAAAGATTCTTTCATTTTTATATTGCCAAGAAAAGATATGAACTGCTATGACAAGGATCACCTCTTAACTACAGTAAATATACATGGTGATATGGGAACACTACTTTGCGGTCGCAATTCCTAAAACAAACACAAAGACCGTAGATGGCATCACTTTCTGTCACTGTTGGTTCATTCTGATAAAGTGTTAACCAACATACTATTCAAAATAATGAATTTTTACATTCTGAAAACTGTCAATCGTCTTGTGGTAGACCAAAATGAAGACACGGTGCCGGTATACTAGGAACAAAAACAGAATTTCGCAGTTTGCAAAAAATTGTTCTGTTTACTATCATTTTAAACAAACGGCAGATTAGGCTTACCGGTAAACATATCCCGGTTCCATCTCCTTGATCTACACAAGGTCCAGGACAACCGTTTGGAAGAGGAAGACACGCGATTACACCGTCATCACAGTGGCAAGTTGCCTCGCAAGTAGGGGAAAGAAAAGCAACATCGCTCTAAAAATAGGTTGTTAATTAAGCAATCTTTTTCAAAAGTTTCTCGTAAGAGCAAGAAGTCCTTGAGATGATAATTATTCGACGGATTAAATGAGACCCTTGTAGTTGGTTGGGTAGTAAAACGAACAATATTGTTTAATTATTTAAGTCAGTTCCAAAATACCTGGAAAATAGTAATAAAAACCTAGCTTTTATTTTTTAAAACGATAAAATCGATTTCAACCTCAGCGGATTGTCAGTCCTCAGTTACCTTATTGAAATAGAACGATTAAGTCATGCTGTCAAATGTGTAGGCAAATATTGCATTAATTTTTCCATTGCTCGCAGAACATAGGCGTAGCCAGGGAGGCCCAGGAGGCCGGGGTCCTCCCCAATTGAAATGCTACCAATGATAAAAATGTCACAAAAAAGACTATTGTTTCTTCAGTTTCAGTTTCTTTTAGCATCTTCGCGTACAACAGCATACGTGTACAGCAGTAATTAACAGTAATATTAATCCAGGGGGCCCGGGCCCTCTCAATTTAGTTTTCACCAACCAATGTAAATGGGCCCCTACGAAAATATTTAAATGGCCCCCAATTTAATTGGGCCCTCTACAATAATATTGACCCAGGGGGCCCGGGCCCCCTCAATTTAATATTTGCCAACCAATTTAAATGGGCCCCTACAATAATATTTAAATGGCTCCCAATTTAATTGGGCCCCCAACAATAATACTGATCCAGGGGATCCGGGCCCCCTCAATTTAATATTTGCCAACCAATTTAAAAATGCCCCCTAGAATAATATTTAAATGGGCCCCCAACAATAATATTATTCCAAGGGGCCCGGGCCCCTTCAATTTAATGTTTATCAACCAATTTAAACGTATAACGCGAGTGAAATTAAGGGTTTTTATCCTAAAAGTTGCTAACTGATGCCCTCATCTAACTTTTTTGTGAACGTAATGCAATAACCAGGAACGGATTTAATATATGGCACATTGCCAGGGATTCCGCGCTCAGATAAGACTTTGTTTTGGTCTTCATCTGCATTTGGCAGGAAAATATTGCGAAAATCTCAAAGTGCCAGGGACCCAACTCAATGTAAATCCGGCCCGGGCAATATCATGGTTTGAAGGCGTAACTCTCAATTGTACATTTTTCAATAGCAATTCACCTCCACCTCGCCAGTTTTTAACCAACAAAATATTTTTCAAAAAAAATTAGCTACAGTAAGGGGAATGTTCATGGAACAAATTTTTGAATTGAGAGGGCCTGGGCCCCCTGGCCGTATATGTATTCCTATAACCATAGGTGGGCACAAGTACGTTAATCGTTAATCCGTTAATAACGAAGCTAACTTTTTCTTGAACTCGTTAATCCGTTAAAAAGTTTTTTCATGTTAACGGACTAAATTAACTTCCGTTAAGTGCTGTTAACGGACTAAAGTAACTTCCGCTAAGTTCTGTTAACTTCCGTTAAGGTTTTTATCATTAATATCTTGCACGATTCATTCATCCTACCGGTACAAACCAGTTTGCACTTATAACACTTGTTGCGTATTAGCATGAGTTTTATCGAAGAAAGCGAAGAAAGGAGCTCTTTTTTGTGACAAATGATAAGCTGCAGCCTCAGAGGTCTTTTAATTATCGCTGTTCGCAATTTCCAAAGATTTTCCGATCGCAGCTTCGTTACAGCATTTGAACTTGTTTTTATCTTGAAATTAGATTAGACTTTAAAATGTAACTTTCAAAACACAAAAAGACCATCATAGCAATAAATATTTCCTTACAATCTGCTCAACAGCGTCAATACGTGTTCTAGAAGCGAGTGAATAAAACGAAATGTACATTACACGCAAAATGTTAACGAATTAACGGACTTTATTAACTTCCGTTAATTAAAGCTGAAAATAGCGGATTAACCTTAACGGAGGTGTGAAGTTTGTTAACGGACTAGTGGTTAACGAAGCTAACGTTTTGCATTAACTTGCCCACCTACAGTATGCCTATAACTGGTTGTTTTCATGACAAAAAATAATCTCTAAGGAAAATATTTGACTGGATTGTTATTTACTGCTAAAATATTGCAGGAGGCAATGTATTTTACCTCCCCCTACCTGCGCCAAATCAATTACAAAATTTAACCCCAAAATGGAACATTTTAAGCGTGTTTTGGACTTAACTTGCAAGCAAAAGGAGGACTGAACAACTTAATTTTTTCAATTGGCTTTCAAACGTTAAAAATCTAGTACTTTCAAATAGCTCTGAATACGTACGAAATGAGATCCAATGGTATTAAAATAGCTTTTTTTCCAAAAAATTACGAAAAATCGTCCAGCAGTTGGGGGCGTTGCACCCATACCCCCGTCTGTGATACGTTTGAATTACAGTACACTTCTTTACTCAAACACGTCTCCCAATTTAGTCATTTTTGCATTTTAACTATTGGTTTAAACCCCCTCCTTGAAGGAGTTCCTAGTTACGTGCCAACACCAGGCCTCGGCTTCTGATCTTCCATTCTACGATATCTTTGCTCCCACAAAAAATTCCTGTTTCGAAGTTTCTGATGAGGTCATTGCATGTGATTTGTGGTTTGCCCCTCCCCCCCAATCAAAAATCCTGGCTACGCCTACGTTGCAGAATCACATACAGACGTTTCTAGCCTACCACAGTACACTTGGTGTACAAACGTAATCTTACGAGCCTATCCCTTATTTTGAGATAGTTTACGCTGGTAAATCGATGGGTACCGAATCTCTGTTTAAAGTCAGCCAAAGATACGCTCATATGCTCAAGATTTTACGCCAAGAGTAGATGGGACTTATGGCTGCGCCACGTATTGATTTTATTTATACAGCAAACAACCTCTACAATAAACCAGATCATTCACAATTTCAAACCAAATATACTGACAAAAAAATATTCTATACTCACTCCAATTCCGTAGGGACAGGAACAATCTGATGGAAGAACACAATCTCCGTTATGATTCAAGACAAAGCCATCACTGCACCTACAACCTGAAAGTAAGATGACATTAGTCCAAATTGACAAATTCAAACCATGACACCAATTTTCATGTATTCCACTTGATAATTTCAGCTCCCATATCTAAAATTGGCACTATTTATGCGCACTCATGATTGCCCCTCATTTGTTTTACAAAATTGAGAAATGCTTTGGATTCTCTTGGCAATATAAATAAACAAGTACAGTAAAACTCATGTTTACCTACAACACAAACTTGGGGACAAATTTTCGGAGTCTTCCAATCGTAGCAGGTCGGAGGACAAGCACTTCCACACTCATCAAACTCTTGGCATTCCGGACAAACTAAATAAGTATGAGAAACGACAAAAATAAAATTTGTGATGGTCTATAAATGCAAGTCATTAGAAACAGTGCTACCAAAGTTGACGTAATCACATCTGATGTTTTTGATGGAAATCTGATGCAAATTGCTTTCAGGAGCAAATGTGACGTTTATGTTTAAAGTTGATTTGAATTACGCAAATAAAGGACAGGTCATTTTGAAAAGAGGTAAATTTCAAATAAAGAAAAGGTCTTCACACAACTCCTTTGAAAAAATGGTTACATGGGCGGCAACGAACCATTAAAGAATGTTTTATAGATGTAATTAATTACCAACAAATTTACCATAAAACCATAGGTGGGCACAAGTCCGTTAATCGTTAATCCGTTAATAACGAAGCTAACTTTTTCATTAACTCGTTATCCGTTAAAGTTAAGCGCTGTTAACGGACTGAAGTAACTTCCGTTAAGTTCTGTTAACTTCCGTTAAGGTTTTTATCGTTAATATCTTGCAGCTTCGTTGTGCATTTGAACTTGTTTTTATCTTGAAATTAGATTAGACTGTCAAATGTAACTTTCAAAACACAAAAAGACCACCATAGCAATAAATATTTCCTTACAATCAGCTTAACAGCGTCAATACGTGTTCTAGAAGCGAGTGAATAAAACGAAATGTAAGTTGCACGCAAAATGTTAACGGATTAACGGACTTTATTAACTTCCGTTAATTAAAGCTGAAAATAACGGATTAACGTTAACGGAGGTGTGAAGTTTGTTAACGGACTAGTGGTTAACGAAGCTAACGTTTTGCGTTAACTTGCCCACCTATGCATAAAACTATTTACATTACGTTGTGTACAAGAAAATAAATATCATTTTCAGATATTGAAATAAAGTTACCTGAAATTGAACAACAGTATCGGACTTGATAATCAGCGCAGGTCTCGCCATCTGCTTGCTCAAAGTTGTAGCACTGGAAACCATCGCTCAAACTTTTGTGTATGACTTGGTTAACAGTGGAAATATGGGCCCCATTTGCCAAACGAACATCCATCGCCGTCGGATTGGGGCACAGGCCCGGATGCAATACTCTAATGCTGGCAATGTCCTCACAGTCACACAAATCTGCGCCAGTAGGATTGTCGATATTGTAGAACTCCGTCCAATCTTCTTCGGCACATACTGCTGGAGGCCCTGAATAGTAGAAAAAATTAGCTGAAATCATAAACCCCCTCTAAATAAATGTACGTTGCACATTATAAAATTTCCGTTAGTTTAAAATATGATCAATATAAATTAAGTAGCCAGTTGACAAGGAGTTCCACTTGACCACTTTTTCAAGTTACTCTTTATTCCTCTTCGATGTTTTGTTTACATTTTGCAATGAAACAAGGCCAAGAAGAAGTCGCATTTTGATGCTGCACTGCAGTATTATATCACTCTAAGTTGAGAATTCAATCCCAACAGCCATTGTTTATTTTGCAAGTTCGGGCAAACAATCACAGGTGATTTTAAAGTATGAAAATTGTTTGCATTCAATCTTGGTATAGCCAAGACTCCTGTTTTAAAAAAAATACACGATTTGGGATAACCATGTTATATCTACCTTCTGGACAACAAAATCGAATTTCATAATCCAAGCAGTTTCCATAGTGCTGTTCTGAATTTACACACATAAAACCGTCCTCCACATTCAAAGTGGCCGTTTGGCCTGCAATGGGATAGTGGCTGTATGTTCCAATTGCACGGGCATCGACGGCAAGCGGAGAGGCGCATACCTCCTCAGGATAGGAATTTCGTATGGAGTTGATCAATTCGTAATCTCCTTTTATAGTCGGATCATCCAAATCAAAAAACCGTGTCCAGGTTTCGCTGCAATATGGGACGGAGGCCGGTTCTGAAATATCCACCAATTTTACTCGCTGTATACGCCCAAATTGTTTTCCATGTAGTTGGGACCTATCTTTGTGTCATATTGTGCCTGGGCAACAGAACTTCTTGCGAAGCGATTTTACAAAGGGGGCGAGCTATTGAAAATTTTGCTTTTAATTTGATTCACCTCGAAATTTATCCCCTGACCACCTGTTCCAAACGTCACCGATCTCAACTTTACCAAGCGCGATATTTAATATCGAAAATGAAATAAGCTCGTTAATTTTAACGTAATAAATAAATGCAAATTGATTATGATCGAAATAGTGTTGTCAAAGTTTCAAAATTCAAAAAATCAAAATTCAAAATTTAACTGATTCTATACAAGAAATTACATAGTTGTTTACTTTATAATTCTTTTGTGCTCTGGCATTACATAAATTTTTGGAAAATGTTATTTGATGCAATTTAATTTATAATCCAAGATACAAGAAAATATCAAAACACACAATATAAAGAATTATAACCCTAATGCAATATACCCCTGATAATCCCAATTATTGGTAAAACAGAGTGTTTGTTTAAATAGGATTTTAATTTTTTTAAAGTTTTGGAACTATGGTAATCTGCTGTGGTATTCGCTCTAACCCATTATTGAGCACTTTTTGAAAGCCTGATATCAACCTCTTACTATTAATTTAAAACCAGTCGTTTATGTTCTAAATTTTGTTAAAAAATTCATCACAAAACTTACCTTTTGGACAGCAAAATCGGACTTCATAGTCAGAACATTTCTTGCCGTATCTGTTGCAGCATTTAAATCCTTGAGAGAGGGAGGCTTCAATGATGGTTGAGCCTGGTATGTAGCTTTCACCACTAAGCGCATCTCTGACATCCATAGCGGTAGGATAGTCGCAAACTACATCCGGGTATTTCTGCAACAGTGTCGGAAGTGTTTCCGCATCACAACCGTCTAATGGGTCGTCGCTGTTTAACCACTGAGTCCAATCAAAAGGGCCACACTGAGGCCGTTTCGCTGAAAAATTTTACGTTTAGTGAAAGTAATCATAAGTTTGAAAATTAAGGTATATTTTTCAGTGAGTTAGTAGTAGTTTTTAATTAGTGAAAGTGGATAATTTTTTGTGTTCCTTACGAATTGCTAGCTTATGTTCAAAAATTCAAAATATTGGATACGCAAACAAAGGAGTGAAAAACTCCTATTTCTACACATCAACATTTCTGCCCCTTTTTTTGGCTGTCCATTTGTTATCAAGATACATATTTTTGTCAATATTTTTTTCGAAATTGAACCACAAAAAGATCCAATAAACGGACAATAAAGCTAAAAAAGATAAAACCTAAAAGGGCATTCAAGCCAAGTTTTTCACGTTTAACCAAAATGTTGGGAAAAGCCAAAAATGCATTCTCTCCAAATTTGAATTTTCTACGTTTTCCCGTTTTCAAAGCATTGCAGATCAAAATTAACAAGTTTCGTTTTTGTCTTACTTCAGTGTTGCCATTTTGCAAGTATTGTGACAGAAGATTAACTTTTAAAGTAGGGTTGAATTTATTTGAAAAGCAGCGAATTTACAACTCTGGCCCTTTAATTTGTTTTAACAACAGTTTTCCCGAAAACATTTATTGAGGGTTACAAGCATGGATCAGTAACTTTTTGAAATTTTGTTTGTACTTGGCAACTCTGGTAAAATTTCTTAGAGGAAAAAGCTTTTTTAAGGGGAAATCTAAACTGCCATATCTCGAAAAAGGAAAATCGTAGAAAACTCAAATTTGGTGAAGTTAGTCTCCAAATCTGTCAAAAATTTTGAGAGAAAGCCGAGGAAAAAAATTTTCGACCTGAATGCCCCTTTTAAATAGAAATTTGAGCGGAGCGTTTAAAGGGCATTCAAGTCAAGTTTTTCACTCTTGACTAAAATGTTGGGATAAGCCAAAAATGCATTCTTACTAAATTTCAACTTTCTATGCCTTTCCCGTCTTCAAAATATTGCAGTTCAAAATTAACAATTTTCCTTTTACTTCAGTGTTACTATTGTGTCAGCATTGTGACAGAAGATTAACTTTTGGAAAGCTGACTTACATTCATTGAAAATCAGCCATTCTTACAGTTCTAAATCTTTAATAACTCTGCCGAAAAATATTTACTAAGGATCAAGAACATGCAGTAACTTTTTGAAATTTTGTTTCTAGTTGGTAACCCTGGCAAAATTTTTAAAGGGAAAAAGCCT
Organism: Trididemnum nubilum; assembly: GCA_963965965.1. Taxonomy (NCBI): domain Eukaryota; kingdom Metazoa; phylum Chordata; class Ascidiacea; order Aplousobranchia; family Didemnidae; genus Trididemnum; species Trididemnum nubilum. Next base: position 11,281,149 of record OZ014474.1, on the reverse strand, counting down.
TTCTAAGGGAATCTATTCTGTTATATCTCAGAAACGGAAGGTCGTAGAAAGCTCAAATTTGGTGAAGTTAGTTTTCAGTTCCGTCAATTTTTTTTTCGAGAAAAAATCGAGCAAGTAAAATTCCTACCTGAATGCCCTTACAAGATCTGTACTCTATGGTTGGAAGGACGTACGTATACTCATGGCTATGAGTTATGTTATTATGTCCATTTGCAAAACTATAAGCAGCAGGTATTACCTTGATCACTCACTAACGTACAATGACATAGAAATTTATTCAATCATCTTTACTCGGTCGAGCGGTAAAGCATTCGTCTCTGTAGCGGAAGGTCTGAGATTTAAATCTCGGGCCGGTCAAATTGGACCCAGTGTTGCCTGCGGCTCGCTACTGCTGCAACATTTCTTCGAAAGAAGCTGTATTGCCCAGGCGCAATGACGCGGAGATGGGACCCGCAAACTCGTTACACGCTTTGTCGTATTACAGCCAGCATAATGAAAGTTTTGATTTGATGCTTGATTATTTATGAGTCAGCACGCTGTCCGCGTCTGTTTAACACACCAACGCAGAGCACTCTTTTTTGGGGCGCCGCGACCAATTGACTGTTTGGCTCCAATGGGAGATAGGCACTAATTCTCTTCACCAAGAACACTATAACGCATTGCAAGTTTGGGATTCGAGCCTGGAGCAAACAACCCTTTGACCACAATCCTGAAGCACTATCAGCGAGTAAGTTACGATAAGTTTGTGGTTTTCCTTAATATGGCTCGATTGTGTAATAGAGTGTGTATCTTTGTACGAAATCTTGTAAAGCCAGCGGTTTTGTTTGTTGTCTTCTATGAGTCACCTGGTTCTAGATAGACGGTCTCCAAACAGCAACACACAATACCTATTCATCGTTTCCGTCTACTTCTTACCTCGAGGGCAACAGAATCTAACTTCGTAATTGTCGCACTGATACGGATCCAATGCAGCTGTGTTATGTAATGGAAGCGGGACCGCGTTTTTGCAGACAAAGCCCGCTGGGGAAATTTCTCCGTGGCCAAGGACGGACCAATGTAATCCGTCTTGGATGCGCTGCGCGTCCGCCGCGATTGGATTCTTGCAAACGCTCGGATCCACCAAACGCACATTCCACAATGTTTCGAAATCTCCATCTCCGTAAGGCATATCGACGCTAATAAACTCCGTCCACTCTCCATCGTCACAACGTGGAGCTGTAACAAAATATCCATGTTGGCAGAGATTCAAATCTCTTCTGTTTTGCTGATCCGTGTTTTTCTACTTTCAGTGCATAAATAGCTTTAAATTTAGCCTGAATTTTTATACGTTTAATTCTTTTAATCTAATAGTAAAAAATATGCTAAGTGCCAAAATATTTTTTAGAATTTACCTTGCCCATCAAAGGTCTTCATAATTACCAATAAAAATACTGAAAAGAAGTCGGAAAAAAATGAGCCCCTCCATGAGTCACACCACATGTTTTACACTATTTTTGTGAGTGTAGGCTATATTCATGACAGACATGCGGGTAACTCATGAGATGGTACCTTTGTTTTTCGACTTCTTTTCAAGAATTTATCAACTACCAGTTGGCAGTATTTAAGGATCTGACGTCTCGAGAAAAACAAGCATCGCTTACGTTACGTTGATTTCAATTTTAATGATTATTTACCATAAATCATGCAATTTCAGAAAGTGCATGGTTTGATACAAAAAGTTGTGGGTGATTCACTTTTTGGTGTTCGAGTATCATTTTTGAAGTTACCTTAGGAGATAAACTTTTATTTATTTTTATGATGCTATGATCTTTAGCGATTCATCTTGCTCTAAAAAAAACTGGTCCTGATCGGTTGTCAGCAGCGTGTTTGTCGGCAGGATTGTCGGCAGCGTGGCCGAGTGGGCAAAGGCGTCGTTTTCAGGACAACCTGATCGCATCATCTTGGTTCAATCTCCACCCTGGTCACGTTGATACGTCCTTGGATAAAACACTTTACGGTGATTATCTTGGTGGCTTCGAACAATTTAGTGGACAAGAATTTAAAGAACTCCTCAGGAACTTGGATCACTGAAAACTTCTAAGCAGGTGCGGATTCTTCCAAGCAAGAAGTGGGCAATGCAATGAAAAGTGTGCGAATCATCCGTTAGCTATCGTCTGACGCTGTCCGGCGACCAGGGCCTACAAGAGGGGGGTTTAGAGGGTACATCGTACCCGGGCCCGGGCTTAAGGGGGCCCGGAAGACTTCAGCTGTCCGCGTTAAGTTTTGGTGTCGCACCCAGAAGCGTATCTACGGGACTAAATTTGAGACCTATCTTTTCGTGTTGCTCTTCACCTAATTTTGGGCAAAAAATCAGACTAAATTTGAGTGAAGACCTTTTTTTTGGGGGGGGGGGGCCGGCATCGATCTTCGTACCCCCTGGAAAAATTTCTCTCTAAGGCCCTGCCGGTGACGGGAGGATATACATGAAATACAACAACAAGTATATAAAAACAGTTAGCGTAATTGCGAGATAGACCCAGTACAAATAATTAAATTACCTTTGGGACAGCAGAATCTCACTTCATAATTGAGACAAATTTGACCAACATTTTCACATATCAATCCGGTGTCTTTGTTAATGGTTATTTGTTGATTTGATTTTTGTGCATTTCTTCTTGTACCGGCTATTCTTCCCTCAATGTCGATAGGGTTATTGCAAACGTTTTCGGGATACTTTTCCCGGATTATTGCCAGAGTTTCGTAATCGCCCGGTCCTGTCGTGTCATCCACATCAAACCACATTGTCCACATGTCCGGGGAACAGTGCAGAGGCTTTGAAAAGCCAATTGGAGAATCACCTAGCAACAAAAACAAAAAAGAATAAAATTTTTAAAACATTCATAATATGCTATATTTGCAGAATTCCCTTTGATTTGAAAATAATTTAATTAGCTAAGTTTAAATTTATCAAAATCTCCGAAAACTTGGTTTTATGATTACCGTTTGTTTAGGTGACAGGAAGCAATTCTCAACAGCTGCAAAACTCGCATTTTCTATAGTTGATTTTCTACTGTGATTATTTGTGCAGTGAATGTCTATTGTTTTCCCTATCGTTGGGCTCAGAAATTATTGCTGAGATAATTTGTTTTAACCAGGGCAGTAACAATATAATGGAAATTATAAATGATATAAGCATGAAGAGCATAAGCATATTGTAAAGGAGTATAATTTAAAATTTATACATATTAATCAAAATAGAAATATAATTTCAAATGGAATCTGAAACAATTTTTCAACGCAGGTTTTTTGTGGAACAATACTAAAAGACGGAATTAGGAAAAGGCGAAAATCGCGCTAAAAGGCGGGAAAGCAGGAAAAACCTAACCCCAACTCTAGCTCTAACCCTAACCCTTCCTACTTTCCCGCCTTTTAGCACGATTTACGCCTTTTCCTACTTTTCCTGTTTCTGCCTTTTTGTATTGTTCGGTATTTGTGCCAACATCACAAAAAAATTTTGTGACGGCAGAAAATCAAATCTAAACGCTTGGATATGTATGCAATTCTTTAACTTGCGAAAGCGATATGCCACCAAAGCAATAACTTGACTAACTGCTAATTAAGGTACGAAAAGTGAACCATTAGAATTTAGAAAAAATCTCAGCAATAAAAAGCATATTTTATAGCATAGTAAAAGGACCGAGTTATATGATGATAGCACTACTGCCGCCGAGATTTGGATCGGTAGGCTGGGTCTACGCAGTTGTTTTGGGATGGTAGGTTCCCAGCTTCTAAACCATGCTATTTCCAGTCACTTGTAATGACTTACGATGGCTCCAGACCAAAATTTGGCCGAAAGTTGTATCATTTCTTGGCGAAGACTTTTTTGGACTTCACCTGTTTTCAGGCAAAAAATTGATGATTTCCGCCCGTTGCCAGGATTTTTCTTGCGATTTTCATTGATTCTTTGGCCGGGTTTTGATCCAAAGCCTACTCACCTTTTTGTTTAGGACGGCAGCACTGGATGATAGCCAGCAGTTTCTAAACTCACCTGAATAGACACTTGCGCATTTGATTTGAAGAAGTGCAAAAGCAAACAATACCGAAAATTTTCTCATTTTGTTTTCTGGCCTAACGCCTTGTCTTCGAGCAATTTTTTCTAAAACATATTGTAATCTCAACAACAAATTGCTCTTTAAAGGTCACTTCAAAACGTTCAGTTATGCAGTAAACATACAATACTACTGTATATTATTCACAAACCATTCACAAACCAATTGGATATGCTATTCACAAACCCAAGTGGATATGTTTTGATTGTTTAATCAAATTTAGATTATTTTCTTGTCACTTTCTTGAATCAGTTTTTAGGAAGTGATCGAAACACTCACGTCTGTGTCGGTCTCGCTCGTAAATCATTTGTTCATCACGCTTTATTATTATTCACAGTTTGGTTCTTACTAGGCAACACTAGCGGCGCAGTGACTTATACCGTATTAAAAACTAGGCTTATCAATGTTTTTATCGACATAAAATTTTCTAAATACCGTAGGTCAATTTATGTTCATCTCTGTTGGATTGCATTTAGACAGCAGCCATCCTAGTTGTACAGTACCCGTAATTTTATTCAGCTTGATTTAGCAGAATAAAGAATTTCAGTAACTGCCCAAATTTTTTAACGTAAAACATTGTACTAAATTGTAAATTATTGCACTAAATATTGCACTAAATTGCAAATTTAATTGTAATGATAGTGCCCTACTGGCGATATTTTGCTTGCAGCAAGGTACGATTTTTTTAATCGTACACTATTGCGCATAGTCTAAAAAACATCATCGTTGGCAGTCGTAGATTGCTGCAACCTTTTTAAATGTTATTGTGGTTTTTGTGTGTTTTTGCTATGTTAAAGGTGGTGAAGCATCCAACCCGTTCCGGTAGGTTTCAACAACTAAAATCGAAGTATAATTTTTAAAAAATTCCATTTCCATTTTGGGGCTGCAGTTGCAAAGATGTTTGACAAAATAATACAAAGAGGTATCCCAAGAAAAAAGTTTATGGAAACCCTAAGTCTGTTCTCCCAAGGTAAAATGCCAGAAAAAGGAGTAGTTTTACCAAAATTGGATTGGGCACGAGATGTTACTGAAAGGATAAACATTAATTAGTCTCTCTTTTTCTTCGGAGGTTCAGGCTGAGAGAACAGATTCAGAGTTTCCAAAAACTTTTTAGGGGTATATCTCTTTATAGTTGTTAAATATCTTTGCAACTATAGCCCCAAAGCGAGAACAAAAAATTTGAAAAATTATATAGTATTTCAATTTCAGCTAATTGAAAACTACCGGAATTGGCTAGATGCTTCATCTCTTCAAGGAAGGCCACAAAATAATGTACTGTATAATATTTAGCGTAATAAGGCTAAAATCTAAAATTATGTACAATTTTTTCAACAGATTAGGTGATAAAAATACAAATCCAAGACCACTAAAAATCGACATTTGTATTTTTTTGTTAACTTGTAAATCTATAATACATTCTTTATCTACTTTGATTAGTGAGACAGTAACACTTAAAAATTTAACAAAAAAACAAAAAAAAACAGGCAAAGTGTACATTATTGCAGGTAACTTGTCAAACCTTATTGCAAGCAAATTATTCCCCGTGGGACACCATTATTATAACTAACCACATCCTTACTCACTGAGCACATAGCCAGAAATATGAAATAGGGATGAGCTGTTTCGTGTTGGAGGCAGAAGGGTCTGGAGGTAAAGCATCCAGCGCTGGAAAATTTTGTATTTTTTTGCAAAAATAATTTGATTTTAGGCCTATTTAGATAAAAATTAATGCTTTTAAAACGTGGCATAGAATAAAGTTTTATTTCTCTACTTCTCTCATTTGCAAGCTGGTAAATCATAAATTTAAATCTTTAGTTCAATAAAATTCGCAAGAAGTAATTTATTTCGTCTAGTGATAGAGAAAGACAATTTGGGGGGCTAATGAAACAAGTTTGAGAGAAATGATTGGTAGTTAACTAATACTGAATCATCCCCCCCCTATTCCTGAGCCTATATTTTTTGGTGAAACCTATGTTTAGAGTTTTTTAACAGACGATCAAATTTGATTGCTTATTTTTGGCCATTTTTCAAAGTTTTTATTGACATATTAGCCCACGCTCCCACCTAAATAAATCTTTCAAAGTTGCTTCAAATCGCTTTTGGGTCCATTTCAGGGCAAAAGACAGTCTATGAAGTTCTAAAAATGTGGTATTTTTCTTATTCTGCATTTTGGTAGACAGGCCAATTGGGGAGCTGGAGGAGGCAATAGCTTTTCCACCCCATTTTGGCTATGTTACTGATATTCACCAATTTGCTTTGACCAGGTTTTCAGTTTTTGAGTAAAGCTGCTTTCTGCCCATTAGTCTACCGAACACGATTCGGGAATATAATTGGAATCTCACTGTTCTTTTTTATTGCTGAACGTTACCAGCCAAACAGTTACCAAGGGTGTCGGCAGAAATATTTTCAGGGGAGGGCTGTAGTGACTCTGCGCTGTATTGAACCGCAGTAATTCGTGTTTTGTTCGGAGTCCGTTTCAGTGCGCTGCACCATTTTTAAAACGCGCGCTGAACGCTAATTTGATTAAAACTTGAGATCAAGCGATTATCACCCTATTTTAGGAAACATTATGTAGTCACGTGAGCCTGTTCTCGCGCAGTGTAGGCTGTCGTGTAAATTGCAACAGGGATTCTTTTTCTGGATTTGCCGTTGTCCTGTAAGCAAAGATGGCAGTACGGTACGGTACGTTCAGAATTTGCGTACTACGTACCTCGCACCTTGAACCGTACCGTATCAGCGTACCGTATTTCAGTTCAATTTTTGAAGCGTACCGTACCAACGTACCGTACCCGTACCTTTACAAAAAAGGCATACCGTACCAGCGTAGCTTACTTCTTAGCAAAAATTGGGGCGTACCGTACTTACGTACCGTAACGTACTGCCATCCTTGCTTTTAACTACTCGCAACTTTAACTGTCTTTGAAAGCACTAGACTATAAATCAGCGATCTTAATTCACACATTTAGCGTCGGATTCAGTGGTTTTTGCCTCTGCATACAAAAAGCCGTCGCAATGTGCAAAAAGTCTGGGATTTTCAATTCAAACAGCGTACCAAAAAGCGTACCGTACCGACGTACCGTACCAGCGTACCGTACTTCTTAGCAAAAATTGAAGCATACCGTATCGTACCTACGTACAGTACCGTACTGCCATCCTTGCTTGTAAGGACCGCAGTGATTTTAAGAAGTTTTAATTTTTGCTGCCATTAAACAACGAAGAAGTTTTTAAGTTGTGGTGCTAATTTGAAGAAAAGAACAAACTCAAATATTACAGAAATTTACGTAAGGGTTGGGGTACACCAAAACCCCAAATTCCTACTGGGCCAATAAGAATAGATCCAGTATTGACTACTAAAGATGGAAGAATTTTTGAAATTTGGAAGGTTAGGGAGAGTGTGTGAAAATCCAAGGAGAAACCATGCTTCCCCCTCTTGCCGACGCCCACGATAGTTACCGATATCTTACCCTTCAGATTTAGGCTGAAGACCAAAAAAAAGTCTTTCAATCATATTTGGTCTGTTTATGTCTTGAATTTGAGGCAATGGCCAACGAAAAACAAAACAATCAGTGATCGAGTGGATATAGCGTCTGCTTCTGAAATAGTAGAGTCGGGTTCAATTTCCCGTCGGGTCAAACCACAGACTATAAAAATTAGTATTCACAGCTTCCCTGATTGACGTTTAGTAATTAAAGGGATACCGGTAGTTTGAAGCCTCCACTGTGTGTGGTAGACAGGTGGGCAGATGGCAACTTGACTCGAAGACCTAGTAGGCTTCGCTAAAACCGAAATCTCCCTTTGCTGTCTCCTGACCAAGGCAACTTGGTGAATAAAATGTGGTTATGATTACAATTAAAAAAGATTTTCACTCAAAATTGGGGTTGTTTCTATATTTCACTCAAAATCAGAAGTGATCGAGTTGTGTTTCACAAGTTTTCGCGATATTTGCTTCAGATTAAGCTTCAGCCCAAAGGACCCCCTAAATCAGTGCGAAACCCCCAAAATAGGTCTTGGGTATTTGAGTACTCCAGACCTCTTTACCCTCCTTTCAACGGCGCTGCTTCACAGCCATCAATGCCATGATCGATTATTGCCTACTTGACAACTTGACTTGCGTCCCTTTGCACATGATCCATTCCATTTTTAATCCGTCTTGTCCTAAAGGAAAGTAAAAAACCAAAAAATATGGAATGCTAGATGTCACGGGGATGGGGAGGCGGGGTTGTGACCAAAATTGGCGCCAATTTCGATTGGCAGTTTCAACTGCCAATGAAAGTTGGCGTTTTAACAACTGCCAATTTTGTTGGCAGTTGGCACTGCCAATCGAAATTGGCGTTTTAGCCACTGCCAATTTTGTTGGCAGTTGGCATTGGCAGTTGAGCATTGGCAGTTGGCAGTTGTGCATTGGCAGTTGGCAGTTGAGCATTGGCAGTGAGCGCTTGGCAACTACCATCAAAAAGGTGGCGATTGTTAAAACCAATATTTGGATGGCTGTTTTATTGACAGGTGATCCTGCTAATTGGCAATATTAACTTTCTAATGACATTTTATTTGCTTTTGAGAAAGTATTATGAATACATGAAAAGAAGATATTTTGTAGACCCCTAAAGTTTTAAATGAATGTTTTAATTAACTTAATGTAACATGAAAATTATTAAGTCAGATGTGTTTTAAAACTGCAGAAATTGTTGTTTTTATCACCTGCCACCTTTTTGGTGGTAAGTGAGGATTGTTGTCATCACAGATCATGCATTGATGCATATTAATAATACCTATCATTTACCAAATTTGAAATGCGCCACATTTGGTATGGTACACTCAGTAAAATAGCCTATTGGTATCAGATGATACTGTACCAATAGGAAATAGAATGCTTTTGCTGGTGTAATCAGACTCATTCTGGAATAAACACGCTTCAGGGTGGAAAAACAAAAATATTCACATTAAACGATTAGGCCTACAGATTCTGAGATTGTATTAGTAGATGATCTGATGATGACCAAAAATAAAAGTTTAAGGCTATATGTCCAATTTAGACACTGTTACTTTTGAAAAATCTATTTTCTTTGATTCCTACGATATCAAAAACTTAATTACGGTAAACAACTTATGACATGTTCATATAAAAATCACAGGGAGAGCACGAGCTAAATGCATGTGCGACACATTGCTTAGTAAATGAACACTTAACTAAAAATTAGCAGCAAATTAAAATCATTAAAATTTCATTCAATGATTGTCAATCTAAAACTATAGGTTTTGTTTCGACCAGTAACTTAGGCCATCTTTACGGCCAGCATTTAGAAGCATAAGTTATTCATCTGCACAATTTATTATTGTAATATACAGTGCGAATGAGCTATTGCGACGCGTTTCGACTTTGCTCAAGGGTCTCATCAGGTGAATAGAATAACACATATTTAAACATGCAATGATATAAAACTGCAATTAAAATTTGGAAACAAAAATTGGCAGCAATTTTAAAATCATTGAAATTCTAAACATGCACTCATATAAATCTGCAATTACCAAATTTGGAAATAAAAATTGCTTCAATAAACACATCTGCTTTGTCTATGCAAATTTTATAATGACGTCAAACAACTTATGACATGTTCATATAAAAATCACAGGGAGAGCACGAGCTAAATGCATGTGCGACTCATTGCTTAGTGAATTACGGTACCGGTACTTTAAAAGGTTAGCCTATTGTGATTAGTTGGAGTTCTAGCAAAGGTAAAGTCCTTTAAACACTAAAGGTGTGTTTACACTGGATGTGAAGCAATACATATATATAATGTCACAAAAGAAGTGTGTGCCTAAGAATGTGCACAGATAAAAGCCGAAATACAATATAAAAATCAACCATAGAGAATATTATACCATTACTTTGTTTCTATCTTAATGTTTTAAGATATAAGTACTTTTAGTACAAACAGCATCAACTCTTTGCCGTGTTCCTAATGTTCAAAGTCTGTTAACATTGAAGATCAAACAGGACAAATTGAAGCAAACAAACAACACAAGGCAGAACAGAAATTTTAGCAAGCAAATAGCGCATGACAAAAACAGGCAAGTCAGAAGCACAGCATTGCTAGCATGTGGTACCACACAAGTAAGGTTTACTCAACCCAGCCACGAACTAACTTAGCACAACCACAGTAATAAGATTACCCTACTCTTCACAAATGTAAGATTACCCAACCAAATATTAACCACAAACAATGTAAAACAAAAAAAAAAAACAACAAAAAGTCGCATTCTACAAAAAGAGACACTGCAGAGTGAGGGTTAGCTAACAACTGAAGATAATAAGCATGACATACTAATATCATAAACGATAAAGAAAAAAAAACAAAGAACAGCAGAAGGATATTAAACAGTGTCGATGAGTTACAACTCATGTAGTAAGCTAGGCTACTAGATTATTGCATTAATGTAAGCCTCAAGTTGAGTCAGAGATTGACCCCCACCCAATTACCCTTATTTTTAAATCTTGGAAAAAAACACACTCTAATACTGCCAATACCGCTGTTTGAAGACAAGTTTGTATGTGAAGCAAAGGTTGGCAAATCTGAAATGTCGCCAACTTTTGCATTTTGTGAGTGGTCGCCCATAACTAACGTCACTCTCAAAGGTTGCCAGCCTTTGCGATTGCTAATGTTTGCTTCATACATCAGGCCAGCTCTGATAACCTGCTTTTTCATTGGATTCAATTTGCAGGAAGCGTTGTATGCTTTAGTTTTGAAGTGGTATTCTGTATTACTCATTAGAGCTATCATAGACTATGTTTTGTCATAGTGTACTCGAACGTGAGGAAGGTTGAGTTTGTGTTATTGTAGGCCTAGTACTGGTATGCTATCACATCATAATCGTGAAGGAAAGAGTTTATAGTACTAGTTGCCTTAATACCGAAACAAATTAAACATGTTAATTGTTATGGTAGTGGTACCAGGGTACAGGATTGAGCTTAAACAGTTGTTTGTCTTAGCTGGTTAGAGCTGTTTGTGAAGATTCCCGTTAGGGATGTCTATTTTAGAATATCGAATCCTATGGAACTGGATCCTATTTTGAACTGGTTCCGTTTTTAGGATTTGTTTTAGGTGTGAAGAAAAACTGCAAGCGATAAATCTTTTCAGACATTGCGCTTCTGCATGTATGTAAATATCAACACACGCTGCACTACACTGCTGCATGTGGTCTAATCGCATGTCTTGATTACTATGCAGGCACACACTTGCGGTCTTGATTAATGGGCTTACATGTTGGAGCCTTGAATATTCTGCACTGCAATAAAGCTTTATTGAAATCCTTTTAAACACTGGCATAGCAAGGAAAAAAATTGAGGGAGGCCATGAGTGTGGAATGTACTGTTTGTACATGTTTTGGAGTTTATTTTTTCCTCTGTTTGTAAGATTTAAGAGGGTCATGCCTCCTTTTAGACCCTGAAACGCCACTGCCTGTACATGCTTCGGTTTCTTCAGGCCAGCAACTAGAAGCAAGTGCTTAGGGGGGCAAAATTATTTTAAGAGGGGGAGCAAATTAATATATATGCCGGTATATATACACTACACACGTATTATTAACTGATTTTCTTTTGGAGGGATAAGCCCCCCTCTTTGCGGGCCTGTTTTCTTTCCCTAAAGTCGAATAGAAATGGCGGTTAAAATTAAAACAAAAAATTCAGAGAAACTGATGAAGCAATGCAGAATGAGAATATCCCATTGTCATGTGATTTATAGTGCTGGAATCCTTTTACTGGCTATACATTCAATAAAAATAAAACAAAATGTTGGACTTTTTTTGTTTTGCAGTAGTTGAGCAGTTACGTGCTGAATTGATATCAAAATAGTTCTGACAGCCATTTTAAAGATTTAGGATTTGGTTAAGAATTTGGAATTCTGGATTTGAAAAAAAAAGATTCTGAATTATTCTAGAATACATAATTGTTCTGAAATGGACATCTCTAATTCCCATTGCCAATGTTATAAGTGAATCTGAAAGTTGAATTTGACATCAATTATGTATATACTGGTAGTGAAGTTTTTGCAGTTAGTTTGAGAAAAAGTCAGCCTCTGAAATTATGTTCAGTTATTTATTTATTTGCATATTGATAGTTCTGTGCAAAGTTGGAATTTAACCCCTAAATCAAAATTTTATTAATACCGGTAAAGTGAGTATTATAATTAAATAAAAGAAAATACATAAAAATAATATTCGGCTTATTTAATTTCTGCAGTGGACTCCTACTGACAGCAACAAACTCCGCATCTCAAAGTCAGCTCAAAAAGGATACCAAAGCAATGATAATGACCTGTTCAAATTCTGTTGAAAGATCAAGTATTGTTATGAGAAATTAGAACAAATTTACAGCCTTAGCTGCCTAGATATAGTTGATGATATTCAAACTTAGCCTGGCATTGTATTTAGTTTTCCTAAAGGCTAACAAAGTAAAATACTGTAGGTCTACTAACTTGGCCAGCTTAAGTTGGGTAGCCTAAGGCTATCCTGCATCTAACAATGCCAAAATTCTATTGGCATTGATACTGGATACTATGCAAATCATATATAGTAAATATAGGCCTACTGTTTACTGTATGTCATTTCCAAACAAACTTCAAGTGCAACTCTACAAATCCAGTCAGTCATTTAGTATTAATACAGTATCCTTTTAGATTGAGTATCCTATTCAATAATTCTTATTCAAATTAATAAGCCTACAAGCAAGAGAAGTTGAGCAACTGCTTACAAAAGTTTGACCCTTTGCAAGTTGTTGATGACGTCACATTTTGGTTGCTTTGTGTCTTAAGCGTATCTTTAAGCTTTACAGTATTAAAATTTGAATTTAAAAGGTATTAACAGCCACATGCTGTTTTCCACTTGCATCTGTGCTATGGTTTAATTAGGCCTTGGAGCTCAAGTTAAAAAACTTACTGTTGCAGTACTTAAAAAAACTATGTAGCCTATTTTGCAAAATGAGGCTAGAAAAATTGTAGAATAAGTTACCTACTATGATCAAATATCACAATTCTATGCAAAATTGTATACCCTTAAAGTTACAGTAGTTTGTATGGTCTTTTTTGATCGAAAAAAAATCACTATTTGCATGTAAAATGAAAATGCTGCCAGATCAATCTGAAAACTACCTCATTGAAGCGAGTCGGTTGTACAAAAAGTATGCAAGAGCAGTGTTTCCTCTAAGCGCAAAAAAGTGCGAAGAATTTTTCGGTATTTTTGCACACATTTTTCACAAGTGCAAAACAGCGTTTAATTCCAGTGTTTTTTATCTTCACAAGCGTGAAACGAGGTTTAATTTCGGCGTTTGTTTTTCGTCAGAGCCCCAAAAATTGCAGAAAGTATCAGATCTGCAGCACGATGACCTTTTTTTTTTTTTTTTTTTTTGAGATCGCTTGCCAAATTGCAGAAAAAATCTGTTTGCAGCACGGCACGATGACCTTTTTTTTTCTTTTTGGAGATCGGTATTTTGTAGCATCACAAAGCCAAAAGTAAGGCATTTTCATGAAAACTTTTGGACACTTTCGCACTTTTTCCGGCACCTACTCAGTAGAGGAAAACTTAGAGGGAACACAATACAAAAGTTTGATTTTTGCAAATAAATTTTGATTTTAAGTATTATTATAATTTAACTTTCAAATGGTTTTAAAAAAGTGTTAAATGTCATCGAAATCACATTAAAATGGTTACTTTGTTTTGCAAAATCACAAAATTGCTCAAGTTTCATTACTTCCACAAATTTGTAGACTTCTCTAAAACTACTAAATTTTTATCATATCATATATTGTTGTAAAATATTTTCCCTTGATCCAACACTGAACAAATCGCTGTTTTCTGAAACAAAAAACAGCTTAGTGGCACTGGTAACATTGACCTGTGACCAACAAATAGAGACTGCTCTCCAGAAAATATGCCATCGACACCTTCAAGTACAACTATACCTATACCAATGGGCCTACTTCAATGTTTAGTGACGGTAAGTTGCGTGAAAGAATGCCATCATGTTGTAACTAGTTTGTAGTATGTTTGTGAAGCCCAACTACAATGTGTGGCAATGCACATTTCAGATTTCAATGCGTTCAATTTTTGCTTTATAAAACTTCAAAACGTTTTAAAATTTGTTGATAATTTTTTTGTGATGCGACATGGAAAAAGCATTTCATTAAAATGCTATATTAAATATTGTGAAAAAATTTACAGTTAATCAAGTACTGGCATAGGCGTCAATTATGGGAGGCCGAAGGGCGGTGCCCTCTCAGGTCTAACACTGAAGGGGGTAAAATATGTCTGACCCCCTTGGTTTTCTGGCAAGTAATACCCACTTGGCAACAAGAAATCCGAAATTACGGACTGAGATAGATCCAAAATGTGGCAAAGACTTTTTTTTGGTCTTTACCTGAATTTTGGGGCAAAATTACGGACTGAAATAGAATTATTAAGTTTAACCAAACTTCTCAAAAACATTTCGCCCCCTTGAAATTTGCTTAATCCACAAAGAATCGATGCCTATGAGTTCTGGAATAAATAGTAAAATGCTGTTTTGTATTCGTTAAAGAAGTTTGGTGTTGGAGTTTTATGAGGTGATTCTAACAGTGTAAAAGAGTAACGTGTGATTTTGCAACACTCAACGAGCTGTCTAAGAATAACTAGTTGCACTTCATTGCAAAAGAAAAATCCTTATCACTATCTGTGAGCTTGTGAGATCTTCTTTTGCCTACCTTTTAAGCAACATATTAAAAATTGATGTTCATTTGGTTGAGGCTATTGTATCAGGTTATTGCTGTCAGAGATGTTGGGAGAAGACTTAAGGTCAGCATTAGGCATTTGGAAATAATGTGTTTTGTAATGGTGTCTTCCAGTTTGGATAAAGCCACATTCACATTATTGTTAGATACCACCAAACCCATCTTTTCTTGACCATGCTGTGTTTAAAATGATTTATTTTATTAGAACTGTTGTACATCCATGGTATCCTCTGTAACAAAAGTACTAAATAAGTAGCCCCTACATCCAACAAAAATTCATATGGATGATTTTGATTTCAAAATTTGACAGCAGATATTACTGTGTTTGAAATTTGTAACATTATTCTATTTGCAAAAGATGCTGTTCCCTGCAATGACAATTGTTCTTCAAAATCAACTGGCAGAAGTCATTACCATTGAAAATTTTGTCAGTGCACAATCGATCGCCGATATTTATGCATTGAATAAATTTCATGGTAAGAATGTAAATTAAAACAGAAGTTTTTATTGTAGTATTATTGCCTATTGCAGGAGTTCTCAACTTTTGGTGTTATGGAGCCCTTGAAGAGGTTGACCATTATTTATGGAGCCCCACAATAAATTTCTAAGTAAAAACAAAAAAGTAAACGAATACCTTGCAGAACCCCTGGGTTTCTCTAGTGGAGCCCTGGGGCTCTGTTTGGAGCACTGTGAGAACCTATGGCCTATCGAATGTTAGCAACTTTGTTTAATAATATGTTGAGAGAATTTTTCACACAATTCACAAAAAAACTTAATAGTCGAAAGCTACAGCAGTACTTTTCAATCTATTTATACTGTAACCTTTTTTTTCACCACGCAGTAAATCTATTGGCCTTTCTAAAATTCGGTTCTAACAGTATGGATGCATTGCTATAAAAAGCATACAAATTTACAGTACTGATTGCATGGCAGTTTTATTTAATTTTATTAAAAACAGTAAAGCCCTAATTTTAAATTTATCCAAAGTAAATTTAAACTACCAAAATTTTTTAACGTTTCGGACTTAGCTATGTTCATCATCAAAAAAATTTGAAAAATATTTTATTTCTATTTGAATAAGATTTATTTTTACTGATGATGGACATAGCCAAGTCCGAAACGTTTAAAAATTTTTCTATTTAAATCAGGCTTTACTGTTTTTAATCGTAAAAATTTAGATTACATGTGTGTGATTTTCACAGCACCTACAAATAGTGCTCAATGCCAAAGCGAAGCTAGTTGAAACTATTAAACATGAGCTAGATTGTGTGACCAATGATTTTTGGGACTTGTGCTGTTGTTATTTAAACACAAGGTTTTAGTACGCGTGATAGTGTACGTATTTTATAATATTTAAAGTAAATTTGTGGTAATGTTCTTGTTTGTTTTATTTAGTACATACATCTACCATCGAAACACATTGCAGTGGTAGATCCGTTTAGATCTAAATTGGAGAATTCTGCAAGTGCGTCTGTCGCTTTCAGGTAAACTCTAATATATATGTTGAGGCCCAAGTTTTTGGAAGGATTTATTAATTTTCAAGGTCGAATGTTGCTTCAAAAATAGTAGCATGGCTTAAACTCTCAAAGCCTAAGAATAGCATAAAGTTATTATTATGAAACTTCTGCTTTATTGTTTAAATCATAGAAGAAAGAAAATAGAAAAATTTCGGTTGATTGTTGTAGAGTAACATTTTTAAAAAATCGGACTGATAAAGCACACTGTATCTTATTTCTACTCGTTTATGAGAAAATTTATTTTTTCTGGCTGATGTTATTCAATTTGTCAATTTTCAGTAATTTTCTGCAATTAAGGTCTATTGACGAGGAGCTGAAGGAAGTAAATCGGCAGCCGGTGACAATATCGCACCCACAGCAGCAAGACGGCTGAAATTGCGGAATATATATGTTGGAGGTAACTAAGATGTAGCGTGATCACTGGTCATGATGCAGAGCGCCCCCCCAAAATTAATTACTTTGATTGGCCTGGTAACAACAACAGATTTAATTGTTTTTTTTAAGTTGGATTGTCTTTGAAAAACAAAACTGTTTTAGTCTTTCACTCATCCAGATATTTTCCGATGTTGTTTAGACCTATTTTAAAATATTATGTTGTTATGCAAACTGTACATGAAACGGCGATGAAAATCGTCCAACTATGGTTAAGACTCCTGGCTGAAAATGGCAGGCCTTTAGCCGTTTATGGTTGCAGACCTATCAAGTCCTTGTAGCAGTAGATCAATGCTCTCGTGCCTGTATTGAGAGGATAATGGATGTTTGCATATCCAAAAAGGTTTGTGTTTTATAGATTGTGAGAAATTTGCTGAGCGAGTTGTCAAAATTTCCAATGCAAGTCTGCTTTGGAAACACTTAACCATACTTGCAATAGCTCAGATTACGATATGCATGCCGAATATTGGCTACATCAGGTAAATAGAATAGGACGCATTGTAAAAATGAGAAAATGAAATTAAATTATTGGTATAATGTGATAGGGCGTTTAAACAGAGTAATTTTGGATCCACTACAAATGCGCCAAATCGCATTTCGAGCCTGCATTAGCGCTTTTCGTACTAAAAACTATAGGCCTTAAGCGCTAATCGTGCGGAGAACAATGTATCATTTAAAAGTAATGAACCAAGTTTACGAAGACTAAAAAAGAAAGTAAAAGGCGAAAATTGTTTAATTTTTACGATTCGGACTGTTTTCTGTTGTTGATTTGGTAAAGAATTGCAAAACCATATTTTAAAAAAGTTTTGAAAGAGGGGCTGTAGAATATATGAACAACTATATAAAACATCAAACCAACTATAAAGTACGTTACGAAAAATAAACATATGGTGTAGTTTGCGATTCAAATCTGTTTGTTGCGTAGGGAGTTCAGAAAATTAATTGTGGTAATGCAAATACATTTAACTGCTTTCGATAGTAAGCAAATAAGCTTTGACTGAGCTAAAAATGCGAATTGCAAAATCGAAACTAATCTACGGATAGTACCAGATATTTTAACTCTTTGCCAAAGCTATATGCTGCGAAAAATGTAGAACAAACCAGCGGTGAACTTGACTTAATCCGGTAATATCGAAAAGTAATTTTTGGGCAAAGGAATGTTTTGCCGTCGTTTCGTTGTTTCGAAAGTTTGCTTAAACACTAAATAAGTTTGTTTTGGCATTTGTTGTTAATACTCTATATCCCATCAGTTAAACATCTAAACTTGCGTTGCGGCATTGAGCTGTTGGAAACGTTACATTTGAATTTAGAGTTAAACTTAGAAAATGTTTTGCACGCAGAAAACATGGAGAACGACTGCTGGATGTGTCTCGACGGAAGATCGGGAAGGAAAGAATGGGTATGTTTCCCTGACTTCCTGAGGAAGTATTGAAGTATTGCAAAAAGTTTGTCCCTGGACTTCTCTGTGATAAGTCGATGGTGTAGTTTGCGATGTACTGGGCCCGTGAACATGCCGACGTTTCTGGCAATGAACTGGTACTTTTTGATTCTGGCCGTAGTTTACTTGCTCGCCGGTAAGATTTCTTCACATTGGCGAAATTGATCTTTTTTTTTATAACATCTAGAAGTGCAATACTTGCATGTCTATGCGAAATGATATGGTTTTCTATGTCTTTGGAGGAAACTGGATTATATCGTTCCGAACCATATGAACCTTCCAAACTTTACGGCCGCAACCTATTTTGTCTATACACTACACGTTAACTCTTCTTGTAGTACCCCTGACCCTGTGATTCAGTTCCTGAACGGGGATATTGGCGAATGTTCTCCACGATTCCATCGCGCAGTAACAGCAGTAAATGATACGTACGTGACGAATTTAATTCACCATCGAATTTGCTGGAAAAAAAGATCATGCACGTAAATCAACAGTGCTTTTGAATCAACAAATCCTTGGATCGTACATTAGTCCGAATGTCACATCAAAAATCTACGAAAAAGAACGTATTCTAGCATCAGATTCCTAATGATTTTAATACTGGTCCCTGTAAATGACGTGTAATTGTGTGTTCACTGTTTAATAACTGCTTCCTGAGAAATCTGTTTTTTGAAATTGCTTTGCATTACCGTTTGAAAGTCTACTTTTCACTTACCACCGTTAATGTTTTTTTTATTGTTATTGTTTATTAAGTTGAATGCGATGCATGCGCGCGTTGGTATCATGCGGTGGTGTCGGGTCTACGACAACTGACCGCGAACAACGCCGATTGGCTGAGACGGGCGATCCTAAAAACATTTTACTATCCCCAGAGCCATCTTGCCCAAACCCTCAACTTTGTGGCGAAATCACTGCGACGAAACGGTTGGTTCGCGGACAGTTTGTTCGCGGTCAGTTGACTTGGCTCGGTTAGTGTCAGTGTTGTGAAGGTCAAAAAGGTGATATGGATGTGCCCTTTGCATCAACAAAGAGTTGGTTAGTATAGATATTGCTTAAACGAGGACTGAAGGCAAAATCAATGGGAGTGCTTCTTTTTTCGTGACCCAGCCGTTCCAGATTTATTCTACTTCAAATACGATGTAGAGGCCTTTAATGTTACAATTTATATTGGCAACTCTGACGTTGATAGCATTAGCGACGCCATCCCAGTTCTAACGTAACGCAATGCCGCAATTAGGCTACTGCATTGAGTTGCTTCGCGCTGCACACTAATCAGTTTGGTCTTATGGGCACAACAGATCCAAGCTGGTACAAAGAAAAGGCTGTTTGGCGGACATGACTAAAAGGCAGAAAAGTAGGAAAAGGCGGTTGCCAACCCTAACCGCCTTTTAGCTCGATTTCCGCCTTTTCCTACTTTTTCGCCTTTTGGTATTGTCCCTGTTTGGCAGCCTAGCGATCTTAGTAAAAATCAAGGTATTAGATACATTTCAGTCTAAGTCATAGCCTAGCGTAGTAATAAGGCTTTTATTACTAGGCTATGAAGTCAGACTGAGAATAAGACTACCAGTACCAGAGTTTGTTGTTTTTGGTTACAGTATTTTGTGACCCTAGATTCCTAGAATGAGTTTTTCCAACTAAGTTGCCAACAATGGCCTACTAGCCTTACTTTTACTTGTTCTTAAACGTTTGTTACCTAGGCTACTGTATTTTGTTCTCTTTTTTCCAGCTCGAATCTGTTCTACTGACAAGATCAAGCTGATTAGAGAGCAGCGAAGCGGCTCAATGCAGTAGCTGAATGCGGCGTTGCTTTAGGTTAGAACTGGGATGGCGTCGCCAGTGCTATCAAGGCCAGGGTTGCCAATAAAATTAAAATCAGAGTGGCCCCTACGGGCCCGACGTCGTGGTTGAAGTAGATTATCTCTGGAACGGCTTGGTCAAGAAGGATGGAATCGACGCCAATCTAGTCTTATGCGATTTGCCTAACTTTAGATATACCCATTGATTTTGCCTTCAGACCTCGTTTAATTTTAATTCGCAAGGTTTAAAGTGTTATGTATGTTTATATTTCATTCAGCGATGTAGCCTTAATTCAGGGGCGTCCAACTTTTTTCAGTCGCGGGCCAAATTTGCTGTTCCAAAAGTGTCGTGGGCCAAAATTTAGTCTTACTTTATCTTCTTCTTCGCAAACTAAAGTCTTCCGATGCATTTCGTGGTGATCTCGGAAAAAAAAAGGTCTTCACTGAGATTTGATTGTTTTTTTTCTGCCAAAAACTAGGTGAAGACCAAAAAAAAAAAGGTCTTCACTCAGGTTTTGATCGTTTTTTTCTGCCAAAAAGCAAGTGAACACACACACAAAAAAAAGGTCATTCCGATGGATTTTGTGGGATGTTTCTGCAACTCACAGCGCGGAAGTATCAATCAACCAATCGATGCAGAAACCTTTGGCGCGGGCCACTTGTTGGACGCCCCTGCCTTAATTGATGGGTTCCGATCAAGTGTATATCAAAAATTAGCTTTTTTGCTTGCTGTGACTATTCTGCCTACATAGTTTCTATAAAGTTATTTGGTGAACATTTGTTTAGAATGAAAGGTGTTTAGTGGTGTCAGAAAGCTAGAAAAGTTGCGGAGAAATATTGTGCAATTTGACGTAATTAGGCTACGGCATGTTTACCGACTTAGCTGATTCCAAATGCATGAACGTAGAATGGGCTTGCAATTATAGATGCAACTGAAGAAGTGAACTCCGATTCAATTCCAAAATTTATTGATAAGTTTTTAGTTTGTTTATTTTTTGCGAAACCATCCTTTTATTGAGGTTTAAAGCAAAGCTGAAATTTACTTTGAAGAACCCGACACATGAAACGATCTCATCTTTTTGTTTTCCATTCACATGTTACGTATAGAGCAACAGTTCACATTATGTTACGCCTGCTTTTTGCCTAGCATTAAAATAGCCGTATATCGAAGAAATATAACAAAAGCAATCAAATGAATATTTGAAATATAGTTAGGTTATTTACCTCCTCAGTTGCATACTTTACGCGTATAACTGCAAGCCCGATACTTTTTTGTGTTCCGTCACACTCATAATGCTTCCACAACAACTTTAGCGTAAATAATATTGCAATTACATCTTTATTAACTCAGCTGTCTTGGCCAGGAGACTGCAAAGGGACCTTTTGCTCTTCGAGTCAAGCAGCAATTTATATAGCCACAAACGGTGGAGGTTTACAAGCAAATTCTCTTTTAACGCTACTAAGAAGCTGTGGATGCCAATTTTTTTAGTGTTTAGATTTGACCCGACCGAGAATCTGACTTTAGTCTACTGTTTCAATAGAAGATTCTATCCTCTAAATATGTAAAACCGGAGAAAATGCCTATGTTTTGAACATTTTTTGTTCTGGACAAAAGGTTATACACCACTTATTTTTGTTAATGTAAAAAATTGCTGAGTGTTTCAGAGAAATTCGTCTCTATATTTTGGGATCATCTTGCAATTGTACTACCTATCATAAGCGTAGCCAGAGGGGGTCCGCCCCCCCCCCCCAAATTGAAATGCCACTAATGATAAAAATGTGACAAAAAAGCATATTGTTTCTTCAGTTTCAGTTCCTTGTATTTTTCGCATGTAAACAGTAAATAACAAAAATATTGACGACCACGGAGCCCCTCAATTCAGTTTTTGCCAACCAATATAAATATATAACCCCGCTGATATTAAGGGTTTTTGTCCTGAAATTTGCTACCTTAGGCCCTTATCTAACCGTTTTATGAACTTAATGCATAACGAGGGTCGGATTTGCCATATGCCGCAGTGCCAGAGGCCCCGCGCTCAGATGTAAGATTTTTTTTTGGTCTTCACCTACAGTATATTTGGCTGGAAGATAATGCAAAAATTTCCAAAGTCAGAGGCCCCGCGCGAATCCGACCCGGGCAGTGGTTAGTAGGTCGTAACCATCTATTGTACCATTTTTCAATGACAATGCTCCTTCACCTCGCCAGTTTTTACGCGATGTAAACTTTTGAAAAAATTAGCGAGTGGAAATGCTCATTTGCAAATTATTAAATTTGATTTGAGGGGCCTGGGCCCCATGGTTGTACATGTACTCCTACAGTAGTAGTAATTTTTTATTGCCGAGCAACAAAAAATACTTAAATTGCTGAGAATTCGGCTGTAGGATTTTGACCCAGGCGGAAAGTTTTGTTTTAAATGGTAATTAAAAAAAAAAGAAAAATTACTACAACTGATTGTTTTTATGACAAAACAAAAATGTCAAAGGAAAATCTTCAAATGGATTATTATTTATTGTAATTCTCGAGTATTTATTGAAAATCTTCGAGTAGCTTTTAAAACGCGCTTTGGACTTAAATTGTAAGTAAAAGGAGAATTGAAGAATTTAATTTTTGTAATTGGCTGTTACATGATAAAAATCGAGTTCTTTCAAATGCCTCTAACTCATGCGAAATGTAATCCAATGGCATTTAAATTGCTTTTCTTTTCAACAAAAAAGCTCCCAGACCCCATAGCCTCCGGCAGTTGAGGGTTCCGTCCCCAGACCTACTGTACATCTATATTACGTTTGAATTACACTAGTTTATTTACTATACTCCCAATTTAGGCATTTTCACTTTTGGTTTAAGCCCTCTTTTTTTAGTAAAGTCCTGTTAAAATGCCCTACGAAGTCAATGCTGCTGGTCTTCCGTTCTACAGTATCTTTGTCCTCCAAAAAGTTTTTTTTTTTCAAAAATTTCTGATTACGTTATTGCATGTGATTTAAAGTTTGGCCCCTCCCAATTGAAAATCCTGGCTACGCCTGTGCTACCTATGCTTTGCTGCTTGCAGTAAAATTACTAAAAGTGAAGATGTTGGTTGCAAAGCATACCTTTCAAACAATGTCCGACGCATAGTTGCATACTGGCATACACTATAGTTACGTTACAGCAGTTCGTGGTTAATTTCTTTTACTATTCTAGCCTCCTTAATGTGTTTTATTTTATACTTTTTTTTGTTAAGCGTGGCGATTTTTTTTCACCGCTAGGAATTTTAAGAATTCAAACCTATTTCGATTTTCTGATTCTTTACTGCTGTAATACGCGATAGAAAGATTAATTTTTAAAGCAAAAATGAAGACAAATTTGAAAGACAAAAAATGTATATTGTAGAAACATGATGCAAAAATTAGAAAAAAAATTGTTCCAATAGTTTTTGGCGAAAATTAAAAATTTGAATCTGGCGCGTAAAAGTCCAGGCGCATAATCGGCCGCATCTAATCGTTACAGCTCGGTAAAACCGAGTTATCGCCAGTGGAACTGCACCATAAATTAAACCATATTATTTCGTATTCGTCCTACTTTGGACAGTTAAACTATGGACATGTGACGTATCTTCTCCAAGCTGCGCATAAAAAGATTACATTTAGCTCGTGTTAGAGCCATTTAAAAGAATTAAATTGCTAATAACAAAATACCAAGTTTATTTTTTTGCATGGTAGACACTCGACAAGTTTTAGTTTCTGGTGAAGTTCCTAATATTTTTGGAAATTTGCTAAGAGGGCTTCACCCCTGTTTGCGTCACTTCTCGTGGCGTTATACCTCAAATTTGCCAAAAAATTATTAAATTGGGGGTTGAAAAATTTGGTTGTTATTGCAAGTTTCATCTTTATTTTTAATGTGAATTTTATTTTGCAATTACCACAAACGGTGTTACGCTTTTGAAAGTACTATTGGTTTCGCTTTTGCTGCCAGTGTTTGTTTCGCTTTTCCAATCACTGTTTTTAAAAGTGAGCTTTTTGCGACCACTACGGATGTTGGCGGCAATACCTCATTGGCAAAGCGTCGTGTTGGTGATCGAAAGGTTGCTAACCCCTGGTCGATTCCCAAACTGGCAATGTGTCGTGTCCTTGGGAAAGACACTTCACGCGTATTTCCCATTGGGGTCCACCGACCGAGCTGTCTACCCGTTGTGGTGGCCCAGCTCACGAAATACTTGCAAACAGAACCCAATAAAGTACTCTGCGTTCGTGTGGTTAGACAGACGCAGAGTGCCTGGTTCATGCCGATGAAGGAACTTCGGAATGTGTTTCGTTGTTGCTGCTGCTGTTCGTTCTTTTAGTCATGTTTTTGCGCTGTTTCTTTCGTGGTTTTTGCCTTTCATACGTTGCTTTATTCTATTAATTAAAATACAGGGTGATTTAAAAACTAAGTCAGTAGTTAATGATTATATAGACAGTGTTGAATCAGCTACGTTGTGATGATATAAGGGTGTAGAACGCTGGATTTTGTTGTGTCCTTGGATAAGACGCTTTACGATATCAACTCTCCTTAGTGGCTTCGAACGAGTAGCAAAGACGGTGGACAAAATTTTAAAGAAATCCACTGGAACGTTGGATCACTCCTAAACATATGCGGATTCTTCCAAGCGCGAAGCAGTCATTGCAAAGAAATGTGTGCGGATCGTCCAGTAGTAACCGTCTAAAGCAATGTGATGACAGAAGAATAAATATGCGTCTCTGAAGCGAAAAGGTCTTATACCAAATTTTCGCTGCATTATTCCGCCGAAAAAAGTGAAGACCAAAAAGGTGTAGGCTTATACGCTACGTTTTCGTTGCAATTACCATCCAAGCGTGGGGCCCCTGGCAATAGTAGCGCAGCGTGGGGCCTCGGGTAACAGCAGCGCAGCTAGGAGCTGAAGCGATAGCATCTCCATTGGCTATGCAACCAAAATGCACATTAAGGGATAAACCACGATTTTTGCACTTTTTCGGCAGCTTTGCAATTAGCTTGAAACAGCTAAAAATACGCAATCAAATTTGATCGCTTGATGCAAAATGCTTAACGTAAACTTCGAAAACGTGGTGTGGAATGGAGGGGGGTATAGAGTTTTTAGTTTAGCTTTATTACCAATCGCTTCTTACATATCGTATCCAATTAGCCCCTCTCCAATTTTTTTTAATGCCAACGCATTAGGTTAAAATTTGTTAGATTTTATAATTTACCTGTTAGGAATAAAAAGGCTGAAATTTTGTCATTAACCACCGCCCTCATAACCCATTTAGCCAGCCTGTTTAATCATGCTATTGCATTACTATGCCACGTTTTAAAAGCATTATTTTTTTACCAAAATAGGCTTAAAATTTAGTTTGTTGGGGAAAAACTGCAAAATCTTCGAAGACTGCTGTGGACTTCACCCTCAGAACCCTGAAGTAGCCCCCATTAAAGCTCGGCACTACGGTTGGTATTTCTGGGCCGTGCGCCCCAAATCACTGCTTGTCCCCCTCCCCAAAATCACTGCTTGTGACTCCCCAAGCGAGAGTAAACTTTCGTACCATTAAACTTTTTCCACTTGGTCATAGGTATTTTCATTCTTTTTTTTACAGAAGATCTGTTTTCTCCGGATGGTCACAGGTAGTAACAGCTGAGAAAAATAAAATTTAACTAAATGCTGTTAATGTTTCTTTAAATAGCATTTTATTAAACGAAAAACTAGATTTCTAATTTGTCTTTAGAAACGGAAATTCTTTTTGACTAAAAACCTCTTGAAAAAAAATTAAAAATTATTTCACGCTTGAATAATCGCACAGTGAAAATTATGGAAAATAACAACTGCCACTTTCAAGTTGGCAGTTTGGTTACTGCCAATTTGAGTTGGCAGTTGGCACTGCCAATTTCGATTGGCGCCAATTTTGGTCACAACCCCTATAGGGGATGGGCGAGCAACGCATCCCTACTTAAGCTAAAGATTATAGCTCGAGAATAGCCTATGGCATACGGATTATAAGAGAATGGATCTTATTAACGTATGGTTAGTCTTACTCGCAGTTGAAAGGAAATTTGATAGCGGAAAGATTCATCAATTTATTTTTGTTTGAAAAGACGATAGGCCTACTTCAGTAGCCTACAACAATCTTCATTCACAAATAAATCGGCATGTCTTTCCCGTGAGAGGCAGCGAAATCAAGTCCAGTTCCAGTGGAATAGGCGTAGTCGTCGAGTCTGCAGCCTCTCACAAGTGTACGTTGTCAACCAAAATGGTGCATTATATTACCGTACGATATCCTTATCAATAAATACAAAACTGTTAAAAACACAAAAACGAACAGTACAGGTGGCGAAGACTCCAACTGGAATTACGAAAACACTGAAAAAGCAATTACCATAGGTGGGCACAAGTCTGTTAATCCGTTAATAATGAAGCTAAGTTTTTCATTAACTTGTTAATCCGTTAAAAAGTTTTCATGTTAACGGACTAAATTAACTTCTGTTAAGTTCTGTTAACGGACTAAATTAACTTCCGTTAAGCAGTTAAGTTTTGTTAACTTCCGTTTTTATCTTTAATATCTTGCACCATTCATTCATCGTACCGGTATAAATCAGTTTGCACTGGTAACACTTGTTGCGTGTTACCGGTAGCACAAGTTTTATAGAAGAGAGCGAAGAAAAGAGCTCTTTATTGTGGCAAATAATGAGCTGCAGCCTCATAGGTCAATTCATTATCGCTGTTCACAATTTCCAAAGATTTTTCCATTGCAGCCTCGTTATTGCATTTGAACTTATTTTTATCTTGAAATTAGATTAGATTGTAAAATGTAACTTCCAAACCCAAAAAGACCACCACAGCAATAAATATTTTCTACAGTCAGCTCAACAGTGTCAATACATGTTCTAGAAACGACAAGCGAGTGAATAAAAAGAAATGTAAATTACATGCAAAATGTTAATGAATTAACGGACTTTATTAACTTCCGTTAATCAAAGCTGAAAATAACGGATTAACGTTAACGGAGGTGTGTAGTTTGCTAACGGACCAGTGGTTAATGAAGCTAACATTTTGGATTAACTAGCCCACCTATGGCAAACACACAGAGCAAAAGCACAACACACATGACAAAAGTACAATGTGCATGAAACAAAGACAAATAAGCTGTAAATCATACTATAATTTAGAAAGGTGAATGTAGGACTGGTACAGTACTGGTATGTTGAAAAGTAGGCCTACCACAGTCAGTGGCCTAGTCCACAAGGATGGTAGTAAGTACGGTACGGTACGCCTCAATTTTTGCTAAGAAGTACGGTATGCTGTATACACGTTTTTTGTAGTGGTATATGTCTGGTACATTGTTTGAATTTGCTTGGCTTAGGCCTACCAAACATAGCGTACCTATTGGTACTGTACGTTTTACTGTAGGCTATGTGCAACCGTCAATGAAGATTCGTGCAACCATGCACATACAATTAAAAACACACAGTGTACTGTAGCTCCTATCGAACAATTTTGAGGAGAAAAGTAGTAATAATGCTGTGTGAATGGCTGATGCATAAATAGGTTTCCGATGCATACTTACTGTACATTAATAAAATCAATTTGACCAACTAAGGAAATGCAGATATCTTGCTGTAGAAAAATGCAAATTTCATTGTGGTAGCAGCCTATTCGATGTCTTTGCTTTTAATAAAACTTAATTTTTGTACACAAATTTGAAATTGTCATTTTTATATCACTATACGTATACTAAATTGTGATGCATGAAGAATCACCTCTAGATATTGCATTGCTTTTTGTTCTATGTATAAGGTTTTGTTGGTGTTGAACGAAGTATTAACATTTAAAACTCAGCAGTTTTAACGTTCAACATATTATTAATTCAAGTATATACCCCTTAAGCCAATGCTTATTAACTTCTTTGGTTTTGTTCACCCTTATTAAGCCTGAATAGTTCTTTATTTTATTATCCCCTGATGAAGATTACGCTTATTGATTTGGCCTATTCGAAATAATTTCAAAAAGCTGGAAGTATGATGGCGAGCTACGATATCAAAGCTTGGAGATTTTTAATGAATTTCCAATAAAAATAGCTTAATTTTTAGACTGTTTTTCTACAAATTGCTGACTCAAGACAGTACCTTTTAGCAAAAAGCATGTTACCACTGTTACTCACATTAACTTACCAGTTTCTTTTTTTTTTTGGTTTACCCCTTTACACTGGTTCACCCTCACAAAAATTTAATTCACCCTGGGTTGAATCTTCACCCTTTTAAGAAATGCTGCCGTAAGCTTATCTTTCAGTATAATATGAATCAGATATAAACCAAAAACAAGTCAACATTAATGGATCGTTGTTTAACCAGATTGATTGAAGGTACGGTATGCAAAAAAACGTATTGAACCATGGTGAGGTGCAAGGTACGTTAAAGATGCAAGGTACCGGTACGTAGTCTGGTAGAAAGCAAACTCTGAATGCATCGTACCATACTGCCATCCTTGGTAGTCCAGAGTCAGTTTCCTAGTCGTCTGTTCATTCCTTTTCATTTTCTAATCTTTTTTTTGAGAACAGAGAAGTCCAAATGTAAGATTTGCTGTGAAAAAATCAAAGATTAGGCTAGTGAACAACTGTCAGAGTTTACTGCTCAGTGCTGTACTAGCCTACTGTAAGGCTGTACACTTAGTAACACTATTAACAAGTACTAGTAAACAGTTAGGAGTTGCCAGTGATCTCATGTTAAAGTGCAGATGTGGGCGAAGTGCAACCTCTACATCAGTGTTTCTCAACCTTTTTTGGTTCATGACCCCTTTTACGAGTTCCATACAACCAGCGACCCCTTTCCTGCTCTACTTTTACATGAATAAAAATTACCACAGAAAAACACTTCAAAGATATTTAATTTTAAATAACTGCTCAATTTTACATCTGTTAATGCGACGGTTGACTTTGCAACTGCAAGGCCAATTTTGGGATTCGTGGTTTAGTGTTCGATAAAGCCAGTCTTATATCATCTTCAACTTTCCTTCGATTTTGTGCTTTCGTTTTAATTTGTACAAGAGCTGAAAAGCCGCTCTCACAGAGGTATGTAGTCGCAAATGGAAGTAATATTCGAAAAACCAGTTTGGATACTTGTGGGTAGGATTTGGACATAGAACACCAGAATCGAGAGAGTTCCATTTCCTGAAAAAACATCACGTCCGGACGAATCATTAGGAAGATCATAAAATTGGTCTTGTAAATCATTGGGAATTTCACTAACATCCAAAGCAGTTGAGAACGGATTTTGTACGAATGCGACTTCTTGTTCTTTTAGCTCAGGAAAATATCATTTTAACTCATTTTCAAGAGATTGAAGGTGCTGTGTAATCGATGTCTTCAAACGTTCATCAAGTTGTTCATCTTCTTTAAGAGCACTGGACAAATTTTCAAACATGGCGATATTTCCTTGTATCACTTTTCGACGCCAGTTTTTTAATTTGGAGTAAAATGCATTCAGACTGTCGCAGAGTTAGATGATGTTTGTATTCTTTTTTCAATTTTTCAAAAATGTCTGCTAAATATGCAAGACTTTTCATCCACAACTCATCATTAAAAAAACACAAAAATTCTTTTTTGGGAGTTTCTGCAAATACTTTTATTTCATGTTTCATTTCGAAAACACAGCTAAGAACGTTTCCTTTGGATAGCCAACGCACAGACGTGTAAAACAGTAGAACTTCATGTGAAGAGCTCATGTCTTTACAGAGTTGTTTAAACAGACATGTGTTGAGGCTGCCAGATTTAATGCAATTGACAATTTTTATAACCGAATTTAATACATCGTGCAGAGACGTTGGTAAGGTCTTGCTGGCAAGCGCATATCTGTGAATAACACAATGTGTACCTTTTGCTTGAGGAGCTAGGTCCTTAATCTTTTTTTGGAAGCCTGAATTTGAATCCAACATAGCTCGTGCTCCATTAGTACAAATTTCGCATCCACTTTTCCATGACAGTTTTGCTGAATCAAAAAAAGTTTTTATTTTTTCCATAATATCTGCACTTTTTAAGGTGGTTTTTAGTTCACTACAAAACAAACATTCTTCTTTGACGTCTCCCAAATGAATATATCTTGCAAAAACCAACAATTGAGCACATGAAGCAACATCAGTTGTTTCATCCACTTGCAAGGAGAACAATGTAGAAGTTTTCATTTCATTTATCACCTGCTCTTTTACATCTTCCTACATATCTGAAATACGCCTCTGAATTGTATCCTTGGAAAGCGATAACTGCCTCATTTTCGCTTCACTAGATTCTCCAAGAACTAATATTACTGCTTTCAATAGGCAAGGTTTAACGAGGGATTCGCCAGCCAAATGAGGTTTTTTCTGCTTGGCAGTTTGAAGTGCGACTTTATAAGAAGCCTGCATTGCAGCAGCGTTTTCTTGCTGGAAATTTCCGGTAAAATCAAGTTTTTTGACGTTTGAGACCCGCTTTATTGCGCCGAAAAAATTCTAAGTCTTTTGTGATGTGATTGGGATGATTTTTTCTAAATGCCGTTTTAACTTGGACCGCTTCAAAGATTCAGCGCTGAGCACAGCATTACACAAAACACACTGTGGCTTCTCAACGCCTTTGGTGATTATGGAGGTAAAGCCAAATTTCAAATACTCTTCCTAATATCTTTGTTTCTTATCCATAACAAGCGTAAAACTGAAACATTTATAACACTGCACTATGTTGTGCTCGGCTATTAAACGCAACTCCACAATACAAAAAGTTAGCATAGAAAACACTTTCCAGCTACGTTTTGCTTAACTTTGTTGAACATGTATTTTACAGTTTACATTTCAAATTATGACATCATAGTCTTTTGCGTCACTTGAATTTTCTCGAATTATGCTGCAACTTTCTCTCAAGTTTGATCTTTTTATGAAATCTACATAGGTTGACTCGATACATTTGTTCCACTCGAACAAGCAATACCATTTTAGCTTTCTGCCTAAACTGCGCATAGCATTGAAATATTTGGCCTTCAGTTAACTGGTTGACAACCTGCTACGACGTAACTGAAAAGCGATCACTGCAAAGATTTTGAAATTTTTAGAATTCTTTGCAATTAAGGAAATATTTCATAAATAATTTTACGATCCCCTAGAAAGCAAGGATGGCAATCACATCGATGATTTTCTTCGATATTTGTTACGGAAAAAAACTGCGATGCGATTTTGCGATGCGATGCAAAGTAGAATAACGTATTTGATTTTTTTTTTGCAATAATTTGAAATTTTTTCGATGCTATAATTTATTTGTTCGATTATTGATATTTTAAGCTATTTTGAAATTTAAGTTTGTTGCCTAAAATTTACCACTCTGTTTACAAGCTATCAAAGCTTTTATTTAACCACATTTGCTAATCAGTATAAAACGAAAAGTTGCTGCAGTATCTTCTTGATGCCTGATGCTTCAAATACCGACAGTGGAAGCCCGTTAAGTGTTACTGCTTCCACAACTGCTTTCTTGAAATCTGAAACGTCGATGGTATAATTGACATGGGCTTTCTCGGCTGGTCGCATTACAGTAACGAAGGCATTCAAGGTGGCACTTGAAGATGCTGCAGATGAAGACCGACCTTTTGATTTGATCAATGTTTCATGCTGTTCGGGGGTGTTTGCATTTAAGATGCTGCATTAGGTTGCCTGAGTGAAAATAGGATTTGCGTGTTTTGTTAGGCACAGGCTTCGCTGCAAACTTACAAGACTTGCACTTTACAAGAACTTTCTCCTTCTTCCTTTCGAAATACACACGGAAATCATTATCCAACTTTGGCATGATTTTCCTGCTGCAAAGTTAGACGTATTTGCAACCAGGGGTGGTGTCCTCTAGGACACATTTTTGAAGTCCTTGGCCTTGGCCTCAAGTCCTTGAAAATTGCTCTGTTCTCGGCTCGAGGACAGCACTATTTTTTAAACCGTTGAAATTTTGTTAGAAAAC
This sequence comes from Trididemnum nubilum, assembly GCA_963965965.1. NCBI lineage: Eukaryota > Metazoa > Chordata > Ascidiacea > Aplousobranchia > Didemnidae > Trididemnum > Trididemnum nubilum. Next base: position 11,249,184 of record OZ014474.1, on the reverse strand, counting down.
GCCAGAAACCTCGCGGAAAATTTTTGAACACCTTTTTTGTTTTCCTCAATTGGAGCATAAGCACAGCCAAAGGGGGGGGGACCAGGGAACCTGCCCCCCTCCCAATTGAAATTTCACCAATGAAATAATATGACAAAAAAGCCTACTGTTTCTTCAGTTTCGATTTCTTTTTAGCATTTTTCTTTTGCAACAGTAACTAACAACAATATGGAAGACCAGGGGTTCCGGGTCTCCCTCAATTCAATTTTTGCCAGCCAATTTAAACGTATAACCCGGAAGAAATGGAGAGTTTTTGTCAAAAAAGTTGCTATCTCAGACCCTCATATAGCCTTTTTATGAACGTAATGCATTTATCAGGGCCGGATTGACCATAATATGGCGCAGTACCAGCTGGGGGCCCTGCGCTCAAATCGTAAAACTTTTTTTGGTTTTCCCCTATACTTGGTAGAAAGATGTTGCAAAAATCCTCAAACTGCCAGGGGCCCGGCGAGAAATCCTGCCCGGTAATAGCATGGTTAGTAGGCGTAACCATCTATTTTACCATTTTTCAATAACAATTCAGTAATTCGCCTCCACCTCCCCAGTTTTTACGCACAAAATATTTTTAAAAAAATTAGCCATGGAAAATGCAAATTGAACAAATCATTGACTTCAATTGAGGGGCCTGGCCCCCTGGCCGAACATATACTCCTATAACTGGTTATTTTCATGACAAAATAAAAATCTCTTAGGAAAATCTTCTAGTGGATTATTACTTACTGCTAAAATGTAGCCAGAGACAAAGCACCTTACTTTCCCCTACCTGGACCAAATCACTTACATCTAAAATTTAGCTCAAAAATGCGAGATGTTAAACGTGTTTTGGACTTAAATTGCAAGTAAAAGGAGCATTTAGCAATTTAATTTTTTTGATTGGCTTTCAAATTTCAATATTCTAGTGCTTTCAAATGGCTCTAAACACGCGCGAAATGTGATTCAATGCCATTAAAATAGCTGGGTTTTTTCAAAAAAATTACAAAAAATCGCCCATCGACTGCTAAAGTCTCTGGCAGCTGGGGGCCCTGCCCTTAGACCCCTGTCTGTGATACGTTTGAGTTACACTAGTTTTTTCAACACGTCTTCAAAGTTAGATATTTGCACTTTTCAACTATTAGTTTAAGCCCTCTCTCTTTACAAAATCCTGATTAAGTGCCAACAAGCAACGGTTTCAGATCTTCCATCCTACGATATCTTTGTCCGACAAAAAGTTCCTCTTTTGAAAAATTTTGATGATGACATTGCATGTGATTTGTAATTTGGGCCCTTCCAATCAAAATTCTGGTTATGCCTATGAATTGGAGATTGCATGAAAAACTTTTTTGAAGACCTTTTTTGATTTGGAGAACACTTGCGGCTGTGTCCTTGGTCCTTGGCCTCGAGAGGGTCTATCCTCGAAAGAACTGTCCTTGGCCTCGAATTTTTTTTGGGTCCTTGGCCTTGAGCCTTGTGTCCTCGACTCCACCTCTGTTCGCAACTGAAACAACTAATGTAGTCTGGAAGCTCAGCCAGTGCGAAATTTTAGTTCCGAGATGCCGCCTTAGCAAAAAAACGAAGCAAAAGCTATTGCATCATAACTAGGATCACCGCATACACACATGGTGCTCCATGCTTACAAGCGTCAATACCAAAAACTGAAAAGCAACTTTAAGCACAACTTAAAAAGCAAGTGTCGGTCAAAATCGGTCACAATGACGAAACAGTTAACTTATGACCAAACAAAAGAAACTAATTGAATTAAAGACAAAATAATCGAAAAAATCGCAGATTTTTTTGTCGAATTCTGCAATGCGATAACAGATGCGATTTTTTTGGTTGTTTTGATGCGCTAATTAGATGCAATATTTTTCCGAGAAAAACGTGAGATGCGATGCGATTGCCATCCCTGCTAGAAAGACGTTCGCAACCCCCAGGTTGAGAAACGCTGCTCTTCATTCTACAATTAGGGAAGTTGCGTTTAAATTTTTTAGTTTAAAACATTGTAGAAGTGGCATTGCAAGCTAAAGTCTTTTAAAATTTACTGCACTTTCAATTTTTTTTGGTTAATAGCACTATTCTTTACTTTAAACTTAATTTTGTTGTATTTCAATTGTAATATTATTAAATGTTGGCCTTCTTTAGCAAAGTACTTAGGCTTACTCTTTTTCTGTCTAAAATCGAAAAAAATGTGATAGGCTATTTACATTAGGTCTTCTTATAATTTTAATTGCAGAAGTAATGGTAAGTTGCGCTTTGACTAAGTACAGTACAGTAGGCTATCGAAAAATGCCATTCAGCAGTTGCAGAATTGCATTGTGCTGTAACTGAATCAAAAGTTGATTGTAAAAGTTGTGTTGCACTTCATAAATTATAAAAATTGAATTGCAGTTTTTGCTCTGCGCTTTTAGTGATTTAAAAAATTTCTGTTCTTTGCTGTATTAGTATATTGTTATTCGTGCCCACCTCTGTCAAAGCAGAAAGTGATTAGTTGATTACTGGTACATGATAGACGACATTCCAGATTCTTCATAGAGAAAGACAGAATAGGCCTATTTGGCAACTGTCATCATACTTGCATTATTATAATTAAAGTATTGACTTGGAAGGGCAGTCATTGAAATATTTAATTATCCCCAGAGTTGTCTTGTCCGAACCAGTAATCCTTACTTTGTGACTAGATCATTGGCAATGGGTTTGAAATAGGGATGTGGAAGCGACAAATTTTTGTGGAAGAAGCTGGAAGCAGTAAAAGGGTACCGCTTCCACTTTAGTATCAAACGTGAAAACTTGAATGTGTTGCAATTTTTTTTAAATACTTGGCAAAAAGTGATGTTTGATCAATTATCATTTGCAAAGAAGCATTTTTAAAAGCTTGTGGTTCAGTTAGATCCGGGGCAGCCACCACCCCTTTCAACTCGAAGATAACCATGTTGCTAACCAACTCATTTTTAAAATTATAAGTGTTCAAAAATTTTCTATAGTAGTTCTAAACTTGAAGATTTTCTCAAAAATACTTTCAAATAGGGCTTTGCCCGTTTTTGGGTGCAGCACTTCTATGAAACAGCATTCACCAACATAGACAAAGTTTCCAGTTGCAGCATTTTAATTTCTTTCTCTGCGATGATATATTCTTGAAAAGCAAACAGAGGAGAGCATCATAACGTCTCTCAAACTAAGTTCAATATTGTATGAATTTTAAACATGATGTTATAATGTTTGTCTTAATTATTGCTAAGTACTGTTTGCGACAAGAATTATTACTGTATATAATCGTATAATTCTTGCAATGTTTTTTTTTTTTTGCTGTCTTAAAAATACATACGTTTCTAGCAAAATTTTGGAGCCAATCACATGTACAACTAAGTTATTTTAAAAAAAATCTGCAAATGTGAAAGCTTTGCCCTAGGGCTACCTAATTATTACCAAGTAAAGATCTGCGGTAGCACAGATTCAGTTGAAATAAATTGTTATTCAGAGCACTTGGAAATCCATCCCCAGACCCAAATAATCACTCATGATTTTAAACTTGTTGGTGATAATTCAGAGAAATTAGTATCAACTGAAACATAACAACCATGTGATCAATTGGACTTTTCACTTGTGGGGCGCTCCAAACCCGAATTCCTGACTACGACCATGCACAGATTCTTGCGATGACAAACCACTGAATACAATTATGTAATTTGGTTTATATGATGTTTTTAAGATGATGATAACCAAGCTGTTTTATTTTTACTTATCTTGAAAAAATTTTAAGATCAAGAATTTAAGCAAAAATTACTTATCAAATGATGGAAGCACAAGCGATTCAAAACTTGCTGCTTCTGCAACCCTGGTTTGAAGTGCTGAGTGTTGTGGTAAACACTGAACCTGCACTCTTATGCACAGACATTAGCCAAGACTAGATATCCTTTGGTAACATCACATGCATTTTATGGCATAGTGAAAGGGTTGAAGTTCCACTTTGAGTTACCATCAAGGCTTGAAATTAGAGCTAGAGATTAAGATAAGGTTGAGTTGGGCATTAGTTTTGCTTTGCAGGTAGACTATGCTTTCATACTCACTTTTATTTGCAGCATGCATCGAAAAGCATCCTTTTTTAACTTGTAAATAATCAAAAATGTAACTTAATTAATTCAGATTCACCTGCATAAACTATTCACCTAGTTTACCAAAAATGTGTGATACAGCTAATTGTGTATTTTTTTAAATATTATAGCATTACCTTGCTAAACAATAAAGGAAGACTTTATTTTACCAAATTTTGTTTCTTCTTTTTGAATAATTCTGACTCAAATCTAGCCCAAACTCTAATCTAACCATATTTTTGTTTTAAAACAAAACCCAAAAGGAGTGGTTATTTCACGAAAAGTTTTTAATTTTAAAGAGAATAAAACGAAAATGAGAAATATTCATTAGCACATTTTTCGTTTTCTCTTTTAAGGGTCAAGATTAGTGTTTGGGTTAGGTGTGGAATTAGTTTTGAGGTATAATTTGAGTTTGGATTAGGGTTGAGTTAGATTTAACAAAAAAGTGAGTAAAAATTTCAGGCGAAATAGTCTCTTCCTGACATAAAACCCAAATCTTAACCCTTAAAAAAGCAAATGAAAAATATGTAGATGAATATTCCTTATTTTTGTTTTGTTTTCTTTTATTTAAAATACTCTGGTGAAATAAACTTTTTAGTTTTCAAAGCACTCAGAAAGGTAAGATGAAGAAATATGTTAAGATGATATCATTGACAATCACAGATGATGTCATCGCATATTTCTTGTTCCCTCTCCGACAAGGCCAGATTTACTTTGCACAGGGCACCTGGCATTTTAGGGTTTTTTGCTGCAATAACCTGCCAAATGTAGGTGAAGATCAAAACAAAGGTCCTCTTCAGAAATACGCTGCAGTTTTCTGCCAAACGTAGGTGAAAACCCAAAAATAAAATAAACTGGGCTGCCACATCATGGACAAGTCCTGGAATTTTTTTCTGTCTTGGAAAGTTCTGGAATTTTGTTTATAGGTCCTGAAAAATCCAAGAAAATATTTGGAAGGTTTTTTCATGCTTTACCAGGACAGATTAGTGCAAAGTTGTTTTTTTTACAATAAATGGTACCTCATAATTACGTCAAAGCCATTACTGCAATATTTTGCATTGTGAACTGTAAATGCCCTTTAAAAAACTTGACTATTAAAATGCCAATAAAAATTGGCACTTTGCAGTACAGTGTGTATAAATCATTGAATATTATTGGGAAGAGTGGATGATGGACAGTAATTTATTGCAATGCTGTACTCTTTTACTGCTAGTAGTAGTAGGATAGGGGGCAATATATCGATATACAGCCCCTGATTGGTCTGTTGACCAATATGCACCATAAGATAAATATGACTTTTTTTATGCTACTTCTTAGGTGGGCTTTTGTAGTAATGTGAACTATTAAAGTAGTTTAAATCGACTTTTGAAACATTTGTTTAGGGGTAGGGGCTAATATTTGTCAAAAATAGAATCAGATTAACTGAGAAATGGCTAAAAATAAACAATCAATTTGATTGCTTGATGCAAAATGCTTACGGTGCCCAAATACAATACAAGTCTTGTTTCATTCCCCTTCCTTCCAAATTATCTTTATCTATAACATACAGACTAATTGTATTAATACTTCTGACTTTTTTTCAAATGATAGGATTTTATGATTTACTGGCTAGAAATAAAGCTGGGATTGAAGTTTTACCATTAGCCATCGCCTACTTGGCCCATTTTTGCAATCAGTTTAATTGAGCCCATTTACACAACCAATTTAATTGTAGATACAGTGTTAATTTTTTGCCTCTTAAAAGAATTAATTTTTACTGAATTAGGCTTGAAATTAAGTTATTGTCTCAAAAACAAATGACAGAAATTGTCAGATGCTGGAGGTTTTGTCCCAAGACCTGCAATGGCTTCCAGCAGCTAAGGTGCCGCCCCCATACTTTCGACACACAGCCTTCCTGTTTCAGATTTAACCAGTACTGCAAATGCTTTACACCAAAGTTTTTCTTCAATAACAAGTACAAAAAAGTAGGTTCATGAAAAAGTAATATTAAAAATTAAATTTTAAGTCCTGCAGAAAAGCCTTAAACATTCCTGAAAAATTGACATTCAAAACTTAAAATTAAAGTTATATAATTTTTCAATGTTGTACATCTAACTTCTGTACTGCCAATTCAATTTGCAGGCTGTCAGGTGTGTCATTTCATTTTTTTCATTATTTTTTTTTCAATTTCATTATTGTGAACCCGTTGTCAATATTTCATTATTTGTTAAATAGTCTAAATTGTGAGTCATTGAGATTGAAATGAAGACCTTTTTTTTTTTTTGGAAATCACTTAAAAAAAACTCACAAAACCTACTCGGAGACCTTTTTTTTAGTTTACCTAAAATATCTCGCAAATACTACACGAAGAGCTTTTTTGACTGGTTTGAGTTCAGTTTTTTGGATTTTGTTATTATTTGGCATTATCTATACTTGAAAATTGTCATTATTTTATGTTCAGCAGTCATTTTTTTTAATTCAACGACTTGACATCCTGAATTTGCTTCACTGTGTAAGTACTGAACTTGCAAATGCATTTCAGGTTTTTCAGCTGATGTATAAGTATACCAAAATTTGTTCTGGTTTACAACTTTGTAAATATGCTCCTGTTAAAATTATAAAATGCTGCAAAACTATTGTAAAATGTAGCTAGAAAAAAGAGCAAACACAATTTAATTGTTGATTTTTTTGTAGAAGTTTTATTAACAATGTGATACATTTTTAGTTAATTTTGTTTAAATTTGATTTTTGACCACACCTTCAGCAATGAGACTGAGAAGTTCAGATTCCAATAAATCAAAGCCACATCGCTCTTTGCAAAGTTTCTTGCAAAAGGTTGACATGGAACGTAGAGCTAAGGTTGCTGCAATAATTCAAGAGATGATAAAGGAGGTTCAACTGCTTTATGATGAAACTGGTGCTGAAACTGTGATTTGGATCGAAAATCCTGATAGAACATCAAAATTTGTGATTGCAACATCGAGTTTTATAAGAAAAGTCTGTCAGAATGCAAACTGATTTTCGTTGAACAAAATTGTCCCAACAAGATGAATCTTTCAAGGACTTCAATTTTGGCACAAACTGTTTGTTTGCCTTTCAATGGAATGACGTAGGCCTGATCTGCACAGAGTGTAGTGTTGTAAGTGTGTAAGAGTATTTTTAATTTGTTTTGAACAGAAATTTGGTGTGTGAAGCGTACCACCTTACTACGATGCAAGCTGTCACATGGTTAAAATAAACTAAGAATATGCTCGTACACTCTCACGATTTTACACCCGTTTGGACTAGGCTTTAATGGGTCCACTACAACTGACCGTAGCAAACTGACTGGGAGCCAAATGACACCGATTGGCTGAGAAGGGCAATCATAAAAATATTTGACTATCCCCAGAGTCATCTTGCCCAAACCTTCACTTTGTTACAAAATCACTGCAATGAAATCAGTGACAAAATCACTGATGAAACCGTTGGTTCGCAGTCAGTTGACTTGGCTCGGCTTTGATTGGGTCCTATGAATACACTACAGTAGTCTGTGAAAAATTACTAAGAATGCATTGAACCTTTCTTCAAGCTTACTTCAAAGAAACAAAAATCCAACCCCAACTTAAATTGTACTAAACATTATGCTTTAGAACTTGTGCTAGTCTTCTTGCTGTTTGTTGTTGAATTACATTGTAACAGCACATTTTTAGTCTTTTTTGAAACTGAATTTGTAGCAAGAAAACAAAACTTGAGCTAAATTACTTGCTATACAAGTTATGAGCATGTAAGTATGTTGGCTTTAATTAATGAACTCCATAAACAAAGTGGTAGCATATTGAATGCTGATGCATTGCATAATGGTATTGAACCTAGTATTGGTACATAATTATTAGAATAGCCTGCATGGCATTTGCCACTTGTTTTTGAAACTAACTTGAACATCTGCGTGTTTACTATTCTTTGTTTCCAGTATGGGGCATGGTTGATTGATATTTGGCAAAATTTTGTGTAATTTTAACGTTCGATGTCTGTTTGTAGGCGATTAGGCAGCAATTAAATGTACCTGTGTTATTCAGTGTTATTCCTTTCAACTTTTTTATTTAGTGTTACTCCTTTTATAAAAACTTTTTTCTCATTTGGTGGTAGTGAGTAATTGTTACTGGCCGATAATCCATACTCAATTGCTGACTTAAGGTGGGTATTGAGATCGAAGTGCTTTGATAAAATGCATCGAATATATGATGTAGCCGCTGAAACTTTAAATTAGTAAAACTATTTATTTTGTGTATGTCTGCCTAACAACAAAGTTTTTAAACAAAAAACATATTTTAGTCTACTAGGTTGAAAGTATAACAAAAAATCATGTTACGTTTGCTTCTCATTGCGTCTGTGTACTGTAGGAACATTATAAAATATTTATTTTCTTAAAATGCTCTGTTTTTTCTATCAATGCTTCTTGCTTACTGGTGCTTTTTGTATTCAAAGGTACAAAATTTGCTAAATTTAACCCTGGCAATATGGCAATGATTTAGACTTGTCAGGTAGCGTTCCAGTTGTTAGTTAAAAATCATTTCATATTCCCAACTCCAAATGGCTTCGTTTTTTTTTGGTAGCATGGTAGCAGTACCTCAAACATGGTCTTGTCAAATTCTTGCCATCAATAAGATGCTTACAATTTAGAATAATTAAGTACTGTGGTAAGTTACTCAAAAATTGCAGTAAATTGTTCCATAATGTTTTTCGTTTTTGTAAATTATAGTGGCCTATTGCCTACACTATTCAGTATTGATGCTGTTCTGTACCAACATTGTAGTGTGTTTTGATTATTATTAGTTTTTTCTGGACTTTTGATACATTTCTACAATATTTTTTTCACTTTTTAAAATGGTGACTTAGTGCATAATTAATACTGTACCAAACATTGTGGACCTGCGATATATTCTGGTGACATTTGTTTGAGATCAAGCCATCATTGTCAATCTTACTGTGTGCAATTAGCTCGAACTAGAATCGGTGCTTTTGATGGTGTTGAAACTTGTAGAAGTGTGCAGTTAATAGTTTTTTGGTTATGTCTTCAAAATCTAGTAGAATATACCTAAATAATTATAAAAGTTGGCATTTGAACTTTCAAACCACTTTTGGTTGTTCTAGTTACGGAAAATGTTGACTCAAGCCCTTCACACAAGCATGTAACATTTTGGCATCATTTATTCATTTCTCATGTTAAACTAAGGTTTTAAAGCCCATAGTTACTGACCACTTAAACAAAAATCTTGTTGTATGAGCTGCTTTTAAGTATTCTCATCAAATAGAAATGCAGCGTGTTATTCAATCTTATTCGTTTGCTTTTTGTTGATTTCGTTTTGTTGTACAGCAAAATTCGTTCTTATTTTTCAGGTAGTGCTTAAATTGAGGTAATATTTGACATTCTATAGAGTTCAATATGTCCGCGACATTAAAGCCTTATTTGAATGCTGTCAGAGCTACATTAAATGCTGCCATGTGTTTGGAGAACTTCAATTCGCAGGTTGTTGAAAGACATGTGAAGCCCGAAGTGGAAGTGAAAACAAGTAAGGAATTGTTGCTGACGCCCGTCGTGATCGCGCGAAACGAGAAGGAAAAAGTTCTAATCGAGTCTTCTATCAACTCAATTCGAGTCAGCATTGGCGTAAAACAAGCGGATGAAATCGAGCAAATCCTCTGTCAGAAGTTCATGCGATTCATGATGATGAGAGCTGAGAATTTCTTTATCTTGCGACGGAAGCCGGTAGAAGGTTACGATATTAGTTTCCTTATCACCAATTTCCACACGGAGCAACTGTTGAAGCATAAATTGGTAGATTTTGTCATACATTTTATGGAGGAAATTGACAAAGAAATAAGTGAAATGAAGCTTTCTGTAAACGCCAGAGCTCGAATTGTAGCTGAAGAGTTTCTGAAGCATTTTTAAGAACAACTTTCGCCTGTCGCATCTGTTTTTTAATTCTATTACTTAGAGATTAGCATTTACAACCTGTATTCCATTTTTACAAAACGCTCTGCCTGTATGCACTAATTACAGCCATTTTGGTGCGGTTTTGATTATTTCATTACTCATGCTCTTCAAACCGTGGCTGCCTCAAACTACTGCATACTTTTTGCAGTTAGTAGTTTGGGCAATTTCTTATCAACTGCAGTCTCATTAGCGTTTTGTTCCGCTTTATAATTTGTATACAATCTACACTTTTTTTTATAAGAACCGGTAAATTTTGTTTGAGGCGGGCTGCTTTTAAGTTTTCACGCATTTTCAGCCTCAATTTGTTTTTAACTCTATTAGGCAATAAAGTGACACTAATGTATTTTTGCGTAGTTAAAATTGTCTTTTGTGATAGATCATAATTACTGTTAGACAAATCAACAATGACAATTAGGAAAACGGCCAAAAAACTCGGTTAATTGCGTAGGATTGTTCTAGCGCCTGTTCTTAATAATTTTTTTAAGAATTCTTAAATTTTGAGAAAAGAGCCTTGTTTTCCTATAGATTTTGAGCAAATATGAGGCTCGTGTTCTTATAAAATTGTTCTTGCAAAAAAAGTGTATTGTGTTTGCCAGTATATTACTCTGTTCCCATCCCATTTTTTCTGACTTTCAGGCTGCAACTTTATTTGAACAAATATTCTGATGGTGAATCGATGCCCCTTTTTTTGCTTGACCCTATTTGAAGCGCAGTAGAAAAAAAGCATCTCTACAAACTGCTTCACTTCTGAATTTTTAACTGCTTTCTTGATTGTTTCAACAAATACTTTGTATTAGTCCAAAGTGAAACAAATATGCGAGTAATTTTCGAAAAAGGCCAAGGAATTTGGTTTCCGAATTCGCAATAATCTTTTCCTTGTGTTCTGAGCAAAATTTTGCATAATTTGTTGAGATAGAAAATTAATTTTTCAGCTTCATTTCTTACGAACTAAAAAGATTTGATTGATGAAGTTATATTCTTTGTTTGCTGATATCGGTATTGGAAGTGCTTGGTGAGGTAATATTAGCCGAATTATAAATATCAGATGATGATTCCACTTGTCGGTCATTCTTTTCACAACTGGTAAATGACAATAAACGCATTTAGCCCAGAAAGATACCTAAAGTGCACCATTACCTCGCAGTTATAAATTTTCTGTTTTATTTAATGTAGATTTTTAGCAGCCCAATACCAGTAACCTTTTTGGATCCGTTGTCGTATGATTAAGGAAACAATACTTACAGTAAACGGCATGCATTGAGCCCGTATTTTCGCTAGTATTTATCATTAATTTCAGATACTTTCCATTCCTTGTGATTAGTTTATGCATGATGTAATTGCTGTTTACCGTAATTATAGCGCTATTTACTTGTTCCACTGACTTAAGTACTACTACAGTTTACTTAAAATGGCTTATCATTTTTCGTTTTTTAAGTGTTTTGATTTTTATCCTTCCATTTAACCAAGAAATAACTTGATAATAATTCGTTTATTTTCATTATTTGTATGATTTTTGAATAGCCTTAAATCTGGTTATATTGTTTTGCTGCTTGTATTGCGCGCTCATATATCCTCCTATTAAAGCGGAAGTTTTGCTATCAAATGGCAGCGTTAAACACGATAGTGCTAGCAGTACTTATAGTAGTACAGTGTATTGAAGACTACGAAATTGGTTTACCTCGTTTCATACTATATATGGTGTGACGCAGTTTCTAAGTTTTGAAAATCTCGCATGATGCATTTTGTTAGTTAATTTGCAGGAAAGAACAGTTTTGGTTGCAAAATTCCAGTTTGCAAATTTCAGTCATTCTATACCGGTACATATTATTTAAAGTGGTAGTGGCGTTACTTCACCCCTTTCGAGCTCGTAAGCACAACGACAAAGGTTTGCTGCTTCTGGCAAATCGTCAAGTTCGGGATAGGTATTAGTATGGCACCGTCACTCATTGAAAATAGGTTTGTAAATTGAATTTTGGCATCCTTTCTCTCATAATTGTTGGTTAAATCGAAAACATTATTTGCTTCAATTTTGCTTCCTGAATTCGATTTCAGGTCAGTGCCGCCGGGGACCAAAAGTGGGCCCGGATCCAGCTCAAATATGACGGATTTCCGGTTTTGTAAAGTCCAAAATAGACGGAGAAAATGCTGTAGTTTGGTCCGAAAAATGATGGTCTGCAGACTTCACTTGCTGATTTCTCAGTGTCATTTCGATGCTGGGCCCGCTGAAGCCAACGGCCTTCCTGAAACCCATGGGCCCCCTAAAGTCCATTGGCCCTGGGGTCATTGTACCCCCCTCTCGGCGCCCCTGTTTCAGGTGGCTCATTTGAACCAGACGAGAAGCTGCAACCTGATCATGCTTGATATCCAATTAAATATTCTCCAAAAACATTAGTTATCCAATTACGCACCTACAGACCATGGGTGAATTAGCGTAGCATTTACGGGATTTTATGCGTTGTGGGACTAATCAGGTAGAATGCGAGTCGCAAGATTAAAGCTGCCATTGCCACGATGAGTAGCTTTCAGAATTGTTTTTTCATTGAACGTCAATGCTGAGACACTATCGCTGCTGTACGACTTTGTATTATGCTACGATTGTTTTTATTTAAAACACTTATAAAAAAGCACCAAATCACATTAAAATTTAACGCAGCATGTCGCAGTAGTGTAACAGCGAACGTGGCATTGTAGAGTGTAGACTATGTAGAGCTATTAAAAAATGTAAACAAAATTGGCACATTATCAGAAACTTATCAAGATTCCAATTTCCAGCATTCCAACAAAGCAATAAAATTTCAGTAGAAATCGTCTATACATTAAAATATCGTACGTACGGTATCATCAAACCATAATGGTTAAAGCATTTTAAAGGATAGGAATTTAATTTCAGAATTGTACAATAAGACACATGATTTGCAGATTTAAGTGTAATTTCGTTCTCCAAATGTGTGAAAAACGAGGAGTGTGCTGTGACACCAAAAAGATCACATGCATAATTGCATATATAACATAACTTGAAATACTCCATTGTAAAAATTCGGCCGAAGGTTGGGAAAGAATCAAAAAATTCTCGCATGATTAGGAGTACGGTATATTTACTGCACAAACAAACAAATATTACCCCAAAAACTGAATCAAGTTAAATACTCAGTGATTGAAAAATCAGGACTGTTCAACTCCAAATCAGTACACATTAATGTGATTGTTGTTGTTGCGCATATTTATCCTCCTGTCACCGGACAGCGTCAGACGCTAACTTGTTGGACGATCCGCACACTTTTCGTAACATTGACTACTTTGTGATTGGAGGAATCCGCACCTGCTTAGGAGTTTCCGATGATCCAATGTTCCTGTGGATTTCTTCAAATTCTTGTCCACTGAATTTGCTACTTGTTCGAAGCCACCAAGCAGAGATGATCATCGTAAAGCGTCTTATCCACGGACGCAACAACGTGACCAGGGTGCGGGTTGAACTCATGATCATGCGATCAGAGTCGTCGTAAGAACGACGCCTTTACCCTTTCGGCCACACTGCCGACTAAATTGATGGCAAATCGAGTTGGTTGATTCCGCATTTTCAAGCTTACTGCGCACCTCACCCACTTGGAGGTTCTGATTCGCTGCAAAACATAACGTACGAGTTAAGTTATTTACTTTCAGTTTCGTTAGAAATCAAGTACGGTATTGCAATCGCAACTGACCTGTTACTTACTTAGTACATCGTTTTTTACTGTCGGATTTTTGCCCTGTAGTCTGCAACATTGGGAGAAACGTGAAGTAAATAACAACCAGTAAATTTTGAGTTGAAGCTGTTCGTAATTTTTTGCCAATTTTCAGCCTCATTTGTTTTTAAATTTTCAGAGCATCAATGTCAACTTTAGCGACCTTGTTGGTAAAACTGTTTAATTCCGAATGCGCTGTCAGGTGCAAATTCTTTTTTTTGCTGCTTTTGCAGCATTGTGAAATTGCAAAATCGAGTATTTTCAGTTTGAACAACTGCCAAAAACTTTCTCAGTTACCTGCACAATATGTAACAACACTCAATAACTTTCGGAATCGTTGCAATTTTGCTTGCAAGTAATGGAAAATCACTATAACTTCATCACTTTGAATTGGCACAGAATTTAGTTTTTAGGATTTGAAATTTGTTCTTATTTTTATTGCTGAGGCTGCAATGGACCAACTTGTGTTAGCAATCAGATAGAGCTAATATGTCGTCAAGTTGATTCTGACTATCCGTACATCATCATTTTACTAACCAAGAGTAGTGTTCCGTCAAAATGTCATGATATCTAAGAGAGGATTTTTGAATATGTGTGGAGTTTGTGGGATGGTAGTGGGAGTAGTATTGAGAGCTGCAGACACTTTTTCAAGCATCCACAGCCGCTCTGAGTGAAGGTATTCCCCAGCTGGACAGGACTCTCGGCCAAACTGGACAAACCTTCGACGTGCTTGACTAAATCACTTAGCAGCCTAAAATCCAAATCCAGGCATTTTTAACTCGATGAATTCCAGATATTTTTAATTTGTGGTACGTATATAAGCAGCTGAAACACCAAAGTCAACTGAAAAATCAAACCAATTGATTTTCGAAACTGACCGGCAACGTAACAAAACCAGCGCGGCGCAGCAATGCTGTAGTGGTTTAAAACGCTTTTTCTCGAAGATAATGCGATTGATAAAGATCATCGAACCACATTTAAACTTTCTTAACTAGGCTATATAGGACAGTTAATCTTTTATTCGCACAAGAACACATTGTTTAGTTAGCCCAATGCCCATGGTAATCACGAAGTAACCAAACCGAAATAGCCCACTTACCTAGAAGTAGAAAATCGTCTATATTCGTTATTTTCAGTTCCATTAAGCGCCAAATCACGCCTCGTTTTGAAATAAACAAACCTAAAAGTGTTGACAGCAGTTACATTTAGTGGCTATGCATGTAGCAGCAAGCTCCAGACTAAATTTTAGTGCGTCGAATATTATGATTTAAGTTCTTCGCTAAATGTAATACTAGCATTTATTGGAAAATACTGCACAAAAGAGCTTTTTATTCAAAGCAGCGTTTTCCGATGTATTGTTATTTAAGTTGACGCTTCGCCCCCAGTCCGGAGAGCATCCTTAGAACAGTAACGCATTTCTTGTTTGCAAAAATAAAAATGAAACTAATAAGAAAAATACAAGTAACCAGGAATAAACTCTTGCGACGTAACAACCAAAAAATATACATTTGTTATTACAACAAGCAATATCACAGAAAAATTATTACATCAGCCACAGTATTATATAATGTGCATGAAGTTACGTGCGGCCTGTCAAAAAAAAAAGAAAAATCACTACCAAAAATACATGAAAATTAATCCATAAGCATACCATAAACAACGGGCATGTTAGCGCCGTCAATTCTGTTTAAAACGTTAGTTGCTCTTTGATTTATGAAAAAACTTCGCTATGCGACGTTTACTGTAATTGGCTTCCATTTTTTAAATTTTGGCTTCATCCCACGCTATATCAAAATCTACGATATGTTGGCACAAAGCGGACTTTTTTACATCTATTCTTTTGACTGCATCGAAACGTTCACGTTTCCTGTTTTTCAAACTACGCCCAGTCTCCCTAATATATACTGCATCACAGTCACGACATGGAATTTCATGCACAAGCTCACTTTTTTCAGACTCCACAATACGATTCTAAGGTTAGCGAAAAACAGATGACAACATGCAAAGTGGTTTCAAACCCACTCCAAAACCGACTTGGGCAAAAACTCTCTTAATAGCCTCAGAAACTCCCTGCACATAGGAATTGAGATAGAGGGCAAGATTCAGTCTGCTGAGCAAGAAATTGATCGCTAGAGCACACAAGCATAGGAAATCTATTGTTTTGTGGTGTTTGGTTGATGTGATCCGACTCGGGCCATTTATGTTCTGGTTTGTTGATGACACTACTGGCTCTTGAGTAGAGGGTTCGGGCAATGCTGAGCTTTTGAGCAGTATGATGGTGAGATGTATAAGGTAGATATTTGCCGGTATGCAGGCGCGTAGCCAGGAATTCGCAATGGGGGGGCTGATTAGGGGGTGTGGGGGCGGAGTCCCCAGCGCTTGAAAATTTTGCATTTTTTGCAAAAATAACTAAATTTTAGGGCTATTTTGATAAAAAAATAATACTTTTAAAGCGTGGCACAGAAATTGGCAGGGCAAACATGATTAAACTGGTTGCATAAAATGAATTATTTGGGAGGTGGCTGGTGACAAAATTTTTAGTTTTCTTATTTAAATGCTGGTAAATTATAAAATCGTATAGTTCAATAAAACTCACATAGAGTAATCTATTCCGTCCACAGTTTAAAGAGAAAAATAATTGGGGGGGGGCTAATGAAAAGAGGCTTGAGAGAAATGATTGGTAATTAATTAATACTGAATAGCCCCCCCCCCCATCCCTAAGTTTATAGTATATTTGTTAATTACACTTAAGTTTAGCATTTTTACAGTACCGATCAAGTTTGATTGCTTATTTTTGGCCATTTCTCAAAGTTTTCATGTATTTGTGAGTTTTATTTTTGGCAAACTAGCCCCCCCCGAATATATGTTTCAAAAGATGTTTTAAATCACTATTTTAATCCATTCTAGCGCATAAAACAGTCTTAAAAGCGCCAAAAACGTGGTATTTTTTCTTATTCTGCATTTTGGTCGACATGCCAATGGGGGGGGGCTATAGCCCCCCCTGGCTACGCTACTGCCGGTATGTGTGGGCTTCCTATAAACATTAGAAGAAAAAGAGCCATCAGCCTCAAGACATCAGCAAACAAGAAATGCGTAACTGTTCTGAGGATGCTTCCCAGTAAATAAAAATACATCGGAGAACGATCCTTTCAATAAAATGTTGCATCCCGATGAAAGAGCTCCTAACTTCATTTTCAAACAAAAAAGTTTATTGTACGTTTTCTTCTTCGCAAACAGGGGTGCCGATCTTTCTTGAACATTGGGGGGGGATAATTTGCAATTTTACTCCAATTTTGCCCTATTTTCAACATCAGCGGGGATGAACTTCGACCACGATTTTGTTCAGGTGAGCAAATTAAGTGAAGACCAAAAAAACACTTTTTTTTCCCAAATTCAGGTGAAGATCAAAAAAAGGTCTTCACCAACAATAGAACATTTTTTTTCCCAAGTACAAGTGGACACCTACGCTTAGATGCACACCCGAGTCAAATTATTGGGGGGATGCAGATGTGGACCATACTCAAACTATTGGGGGGATACATTCAAATTATTGGGGGGACATATCCCCCCTTCCCCCGGGTTTCGGCACCCCTGATCACAAACTTATCCCAGGTTTTGTGAATTTAAAAACGTAATTTATTATCGGATGCTCTTTATCAATATTTATTTCACGTTTGTTGAAAAAAGCGAAACCAAGATGACTTCCAAGCAAACACTACTAGCAAAGTCGTTGTAAACTTATATCGCCAAGTAAACACTCGAAATTACTACGTCCGAGCTGGTTAGCTAATTTTGTCTTCAAGTTTTTAGCAATGAATTTTATCACAATATCAATGAACATTTTCAACCGAAATTCATATCTACATTTTCACTTTTTTATAGCTTTTCACTTTTTTATGCAATCAATGTTTACTTAGACATAAATCTTACCAAGTACTCCCACAAAAAAGAACTTGCAATCCTGCACCAAGGAAGAAAACAGCTCCTCGAAACGAATGCACAGTGGCTGAGTAAACGCCGTTGAATATGAACGAGGCAATAAGAGTGGCTGTTGACTCGAAGCACGCAATAACCGCAAAACCGCAACCCTGCTCGTTTTTTCCAATTAGCCGAGACAACATGCTCCGCAAAACTGTAGCGCTAATCGTCCGCAAAATCGCTAACGAGTAACCTTAAGCATAAAAATAGTTCAATAAATTAGACACATTATCAGAGCTGGGCAGTACCGAGTACATAAGTACTGCGGTACTTTTTTAGTACCTATACCGGTACCGACGGTACTTTTCAAAAATGGTACCCAAGGGCGTCGGCAGAAATTTTTTCAGGGGGAGCAATAAGAATAGATCCAGTATTAACTACTAAAAATGGAAGAAATTTCGAAAATTGGCAGGTTTGAGAGAGTGTGGGTGAAAATCCAGGGGGACCATGGCCCCCCCTTGCCGACGCCCATGGAAATACCGGTTACCACGGTACTTTTAAAAAAGTATTTGTCGGTACTTGAATTTTTTTGGTATCACTTATCGATTCAAAGTCAAACTCTCTCTCTCTTTGGAGTGGAGCTAATAAATTTTTAACTCCGAAATATACAGTTACAAGTCGCTTCAAAGTGTGCTTGCCAACAAAGAGTATGTAATTGCAAGATCTCTCCAGTCTCCATCCGCAGTTCCGTAATTATCTACGACAGGAGTAGGGAACCTGCGGCCCGCTTTCTATGTTAATGTGGCCGCGTCAGAAGTTTGTTATAGCATACAACATAGCATCAAAACATTAAATGTTTATGTAAGTTTTGTAAAAGTATTCTCTTGAGATAACTTCGCCATTATTACGATTTACTACCACGCATTCAACCATTTGCAATAGGCTATTTGTGACGTAACAACCGTTTGCTATAGGCTACTTGTGACGCAACTACACTGAATATCACAAAAAGTCGGCTTCGCTCCAGAACTGATAAAAACGTTCAAATAGAATTGAGAGTAGCAACATCTTCGAATTCAGCAGACATCACACGTCTTGCCAAAGAGAAGAACTTTCAGCTATTTCACTAGGAGTTTTTCTGCTCGTTAAATAAAAAAAAACTTTTGTGTACTTAGGGTATTTTATGTAGAATTTGAGATTTTTTGCGGCCCGCCGGCAATGTTGCGCATTTCATGCGGCCAGCAGTACTAAGAAGGTTCCCCACCATAGGCGTAGACAGGGGGGGCCGGGCCCCCCAATTGCCTTGCAACCAATGAAAAATTTGTAGCCAAAACGGCTAGTGGTTTTTAGTACCCGTTCCAAGTCTGGTTTGTGGCTTGACCGCAGTCCGTGGAGACTTTTTTTGTTTTGTTTGGTCTTCACCTAATTTTCGGGACGAAATAGGCTTCGCAGATCGTGGTGACCTTTAGTTCAGTTGTTTCGTAAGTTTGATCCCCATTCTATAACTTGAGGTTTGCCCCCCCCCAATTCAAAATTGGTCTCCAACTAAATTTTGGCCCCCGCCCTCCCCAATTCCAAATCGAACTACGAAGGCTCTTTTGTTGTTTCTTCACCTATGTGATTTCTGGTTTGGGCCCCCCCCAATCCAAATTCTGGGTACGCCTATGTTCTCCAACCCTGATCTATGATGACGATAATGATGAAACACCTTTGCCCTTTGTGTATAAAGGAATGCAGCAGCAAACGGTCAAAGCCAAAGCAGTTGACTTGTTACAAGAGAAGTTGGAAGCGCAACATGCTTCTGATGAGAGCAGCGATATGAACGCAAGTGAACATTGGGAAAAACTTTTTGATTTTTCATACAAAACAAGCAATAATATTTGCCGAAATAGTGCTACAAAGATTTTTGAAAGTTTCGTCGATCAAAAGCCTCAATGGCAAATTAGTTCACCTACTGTCTAACTGTCACAATGATGCGCTGAAAAATCTCTTATTTGATATAACTATAACACTGCACTGCCTTCAAGTGCAGCGGTCGAACGAGTGTTCGCTGTAGGGAAAGATATGTTAACTCTATTTCACGACCAACGGTATTTCACACGGAGGGCAAAAGAATACCATCTAACTCTTAAACCAAAAGTCATGGGAACACCAAATTTGGTATGCGGGTTGGTGTTTACCAAATGTTTTTAGAAAAACTGATTCTGAGTTCATGACGTCATCATATTTGCGATTGACGTCACGGATAAATTTTCGAAAAATGACGCCATTTTTGCGATGACATCACAGGCGGTTCAAAATTTATACTGTACATGGGTCTGTCTTTTGATACTGAATCATAAAATGCCTAAGTCAAGTTGGTTACATCACAAAAGCCTCTTATGACGTCATTTTAGTTAAATATTGGCCAAAAATGCTCAGATTTCGGAAAGTGTCTTCGGGAAACCTTAAAATTGGAAAACCTTCCGTTACTTTCGCAACTTGAAATTTTTAGAAGTGATTTAAGACGAAATTTGACTCAAAGTCAAGTTGATTTGAAAAAAAAAACTTTATCGAGAAAATAAACAGAGGGGCAAAAATGCCCCCATGCAAAATAGGTTTAAAATCCAAAAGTTGATTTAAAGTGTCGAATTGACGATCATTTTGAGATGCCGATTTTTCTCAAAGTAAATATTTGCGCTCGTAATCTTGGTTAGTCGTGCTTTTTTCTTACTAAAAATTACAAATATTTTAAAGCAAACGTTCTTCAAAGATTCTAAGATAATCAAACCGGCATTCAGGTCCGAAATATTTTTGCTCGATTTTTCTCAAAAAATTTCGACAGATCTGAAGACCAACTTCACCAAATTTGAGCTTTCTACGACCTTTCGTTCATGAGATATCACAGATTAGATTTCCCCTTAGAAAGGCTTTTTCCCCTTTGAAAATTTGCCAGGGTAGCCAATTAAAAACAAAATTTCAAAACTGACTGCATGTTTTTGATTCTCCATAAATATTTTGCCGCAGAGTTAGTACAAAAAAAGTACAGGTTTAGAACTGTAAAATTAGCTGCGTTTCAATAAATGTAAGCCAGCTTTCCCAAAGTTAATCTTCTGTCACAATACTGATAAAATCGAAACACTAAGTGGAAAACGGCTGATTTTGAACTGCAATATCTTGAAAACGGGAAGGCGTAGAAACTTCAAATTTGGTGAGAACGCATTTTAGGCATATTCCAACATTTTTATCAAGAGTGAAAAACTAGAATGCTCTTTTAAGTTGAATAGTCAAAAAGTACCGTATCGGTACCGCGGTACTTTTTAAAAATAGTACCGGTACCTTTTTTAAGCACGTACCGGTACCGCAGTACTTCTAGAAAGTACAGTGCCCACCCCTGCACACTATTCCGCATTTTAACTAGATCAACTGACCGTTGCAAACCGACCAAGGTCACTTTGCAGCGTTCAGTGGTCGTAGACCCGCATCTTTGACCTGAGCTATTTCAACTTCAGCTGTTTCAGTTACTAGCGGACCAAGACAAATCTACGGAAATTATTGTGATGAAGCCGAGTCGAATAGTTCATTTCACGACACTGTAACGCTTAAATGATTCTTTTTTTTTGCATTATTCGCTATAATATACCACCGGTAGTTTATTATGATCGGTTAATGCACCAGTGATAATCGAGAGGGCAAAATAGCCAGGCTATTTACTACTAATCGGACAGAGTCAACAGAATAAAAATTATAGTGCAAATTCCAACAGTCAGCTTTGGCCCGACTCGTTCGTTATGCTTTAAGGCCGGGGGTACCTGTATCCCTTGGGGGTACGAAGCACCAAAACGGGGGTACGAGATGAGGCGTCCGAATAAAGATTTAGAACTATTTGCTAAAAATTTGACCGCTGGAGTGCTGAATTGCGGTCCGCGGTCCGAATTCAGAGCTCCGGCGGTCCGCTGAATTCACATCCGAAGTCATTTCTTGTTGGGGCGGGAACACATTGTCTGCCTGTACCACGAGGAGCGCGTAAACTCGTACCAAATTGCCATGATGACCTTTTTTTTCGGTCTTCAATGGAATCCGGGTACTAATTTCATTCCAAATCGCGGTGAAGGCTTTTATTTTTTGGACTTCAATGGATTCGAAAACATTTTTTAAAAGGTCATGGGCTACGAAAACATTTTACAAAATTTTAAGAGGTAGGAGAGCCAAAAAGGTTCAGAAACACTGCTTTAAGGAGTTTAAGCTCATTGCAATGCCACAATTGTCATAAAGTTTCGATACAAAGCAAAGAAAGCAGTGTCATGAAACCAAGGAAAAATTTTTTGCTAAACTACGGGTCTTATGATTCTTTCGCAGTTTCATACAATATACAAATATACCACCGGTAGTTTATTATCGGTTAATACACCAGTGATATTACGTACCTACAAACATCATCCATGTCACAGTTGCTATTCCGTACATTACCAATCCTGTGATGGTCGAAACTGAACTCATCAATATCAAAGACAAATCCGATATCCGGTGTGATAACCCTTTAATAACTGCAATACCAAATAAATAGGCAGAATTCCTGACCGCAGAACCGAACCTAAAAACAACATAATTACGTGGGTATTCACAATTGCCAGCAGAGTAAGCCTAATTTCGGGATCATTCAACTCCATGCTCTGTGTCGACTCCTCTTTGCACTGATGGTGAAGTTAGTTGAATTCAAAACATGGGATTGCGCCCGCAATGGGAGCTCCGCCCCAACGGCGTCACTCCGGGTTTAAACGACTACCCAGTATAGACTTGGAGACAGCATTAGGCGTTGTCAAATAAAGCAGGATTGTAAGACGTGATTTCTCTGTGAACTATTAAATTAGTTTTGCCGATTTTACTTCGGGAGTAATTTAACACAGGGCTTCCCAAACTTTTTTGCTCGCAACCCCCTTTAATCCAAAAATTTCCGCGGCCCTTCATGATTAAAATAATAAACATTGCGAGCTGTGTATTCGTGATAATTATTTAACGGCAAAAAATAATAACAAGGCCCTGATCAACAATAACAAATCATGCTCGGTTTGAAGATGTCGTTTCAACTTGGCCGGCTTAAGACTCTCACTTGCCCACACTTCGTAACAAATCAAACAAAGTGGACGATGGTCATTGTTTTCCGATATGAAAGTGAAACCATACTGCAAAAAACTTTTGGTATGACTAGTGTCGTTTTTCTCACTGAACTTCCGCTTTTTCGAGCTGCAAATCAGTGCTGCATTTGCTTGACCGCTGCTTCAACATAATCTGCAGTAGACATATTTAACCGTTATCGTTCGACTTTTTTAACCAGCTATCTATTGATTACTGTAGAATCTAACCAGTAATAGTATGGTAGTTATACCTCTGCTACTCAACTATATATATTACGCTCTTACTCCACTACCAAACTACCGGTACTACAGCAGTAACAGTACTATACAAGTATTTAATTTGGTCTGCATAGTTCTACTATGTCATAAACCAAAGTGTTAAAACGAAAAAAGTTGGGCATCCAGATATGCTACATGATACAAATGGGAAAAGTTTAGCCTATTTGCTGTCTTCTTATATAATACACTACATTCTTCAGCAAAGTCTCATTATTTAATAGTGGCTTTTTAAGTAGCATCTACGGCTAAGTTAAGAATGACGTTTCGCAGAATTGCACGAGTTTTTACCGACAGTCAGGGGTCGCTGAGAGTATATCAATTTTACCCTTGCTTTTTAAATTGGTATATTCTCTGCGACCCCTGAAGGTCGTTATGCGACCCCCAGTTTGAGAAGCCCTGCATACAACGTGTACTACCATTGAGAAATTCTAATTCAATTGACTCAAAAAAAAAAAATTAGACCTAATTCAAGCAACAGCTAAGCAAGCTGAATTTAGGTTCCGGAATTCAGGATTTTGAGCCAACATCCAGTGGTGAATACCAGAAATCCCTATCTTCACCCACCCACCGAAGGAGGTGGATGGTAGGCAAATACCCAACAAATTTCAAAACTTAAATCAAAACCAAATTTGTTGGTATGCTTAGTGCCATACCGCCTTCAAGATGTCTTGTGCATTAATTATTACCGGCAGTTAATTCAATTTTCGCAATTGCTTGGACAATGGACAAACAATAGAAACCTTACCCGATCAGCAGAGATGTCCAACACAGTGGTTTACTCAATTCATATATCACTACAACGTCTCCTGTTCCATCGTGGATTGTAAGCTGCAGGAAAAAACACAAACCAATTCCCAGTATTTTAGCACTTCTATTCCAATCCACACTCAAGAATCTCCACATAGCACCAAATGGACTACAGCTCAGTAAACCCCTAAATACAAAGTTCAGTATGCTAATAGCCAAGTATACTACCAGCTAAGAACGCAGAGTAACTGGTAACTTTGACTTAATTAGTCCGGTAAAAAGAAGTACACCAATTCGTGGTCGAGTGGATAGAGCGTTTGCTATTAAAACGGTAGACTCGGGTTCGATTCCCGGTCGGGTCAAACCAAAAACTAAAAATTGATATAATAAAACAGTGTGGAGCTTCCACCGTGCGTGGTAAATACAGTAGGTGGGTACTGAGCAGGTGGCAGCTTGACTCGAAAACGGATAACGTCTAAAACGGATAAGGTCTAAAACGGATAACGTCTAAAACGGGATAACGTCTAAAACGGATAAGGTCCCTTCGCTGTCTCCTGGCCAAGGTAACTTAGTGATTAAAGACGTAAGTACACCTACAGTACGCAAACAAACAAAGCCAGGTAAATCATTCCACATACTTCAGCTTGTTGGTGCAACCAGTATTTGATTGAGGCGATAATGTTCGTTTTTCATCCAAAAACACAAGAATATAAACAATGGAGCAAAATAAAAGAACTAGAAGCAAACATAGAGGTGGTGTAAAGCCCTAAAAAAATTAATTTATTTTCATACCGGCACTCAAATAATATTAAAATTTGTGCAGATTTTGATAGCAGAACTGATGTTAGTTCAAGTTCTATGATTGCAACGCACTTGGGCTAAGTGCGGTACGATCATAAAAAATTTAATTCGCAAGACAAAACCGAGAAGCAACCTCGCAACAGATAAAAAGTATTTTTTTGAAATGCAACTGGATAGCGAATCGAATAGTCGCATTTCAGCCTGTGGTGTAACTTGAGGTTTGACCAAGGGAAAGAGGCAACTTTACCAGCAATTCGCTGCGTTTTTCGGTCAATTTTAGGTGAGAAAAAAGGTCTTCACCGAAAATACGTAGCCTTTTTCCGTCAAATTTAGATGAAGATTAAAACAGGGCTTCACCCAAAATTCGATGCTTTTTTTGCATCAAATTTAGGTGAAGACAAAAAAGGTTTTTCCAAAAATTTGTAACAGTTATCCGTCGAATTAGGCTCAAGATTTTTTCCCGCTTTTGTTGTTTGCTCTTTTCCCCGAAATTCATTGCAACTGCTGGGCCAACATCTGGGGGGGAGGGGGGGCAGGGGCAAATGCCAAAATAATAGAAATTTGATCATAGTCCGCTAGATGTTCAATCCCTTTTTTTCAAATTTACTGCAAGCATATAATGATTTAGCACTATTACTGCACACCTACATAAAGTTTCCACATAATATACGATCAAAGAGAATCAAGCGATACTAATAGCTGTCAAATGAAACCTTATCATACGGTTTATGATAGTCGAATTATTGCTGTTACCGAAATCAGGCACAGCATCTCAAACCAGCTGCATCAAAAAGTAGCAGACCAGTAATTACCTGAGCATCTATCCAAACTCCACTTGTAATACCAGCTAAAAAACCACCCAGGCCAGTGCTTGCTTCTCCAATGGCAACCTTGAATGTTCGATCTTTTGGAAGTGATGTATCAGCCAAATATGCATAACAGGATGCCAATATACAGCTAAAATCTCCGGACAAACCTGCAACTATTCTGGCAAGTAAAAGCAGAGCTATGTCCAACTGGCAGTACACAACAACGAAATAAATAAGAATCATAAGAAAAAAGCCACTAAAACTACACAACAATGCTGCTTTTCGACCAACAGAGTCGCCCCAGGATCCAATTAAAATCGTACAGAAAAAGGATGGCACAAAACCTGAAAAAAAAATATACACATGAGATTAGAGCAACAACATCATGGTATCAATATACCAGCGGCAGCACTAACAACTGTTCAAAAAATTGGTCATTCGCCTTTTAGTCGTTACCATTGTTTCTATAAAAACCGAATGCAGTTCATTATTAGGTTAATACACTAAGCATGGTGATTATTACAGTTTTGGGAATTTTTCAAAAATACGTGGCAATCCAAAATCGCATCAATTATAAAGTTTGTAATGCAGAAGGCATGCGGAGAAAACGGTTAGCCTTAAATTTATAATCCCATACCCCAAAATTTGATTGCTTTTCTTAAAATTGTCAAAACAATGACTGCACTCGATACAAAAAACGAGCTACATGAATACTGCAGCAGCATAATTAGAGGGGAAAAGTCATGCACAAAATTTAAGCCAAATATGCATGGTTTTAAGTTTGAATAGGAATTAAGTGGGGGCAAAGCAATCGAATTTAGTCAAAAGACTTTCGAATTTTAGCAATTACTTCTTTCAAATACCTTACAAACGTGCGAAATGTCATCCAAATGGCGTTGAACTGGCTATTTTTTTCTAAAAAATTATCGCACAGTGAGTCCATCTTACCTGCTATATTCAAGTATAAAACCCACGCGCTTGTTTCAGCTGATACTTTGGCTTGCAATTCTTTGGTGTCATTTGAAACTTGATTTGAATGACAAGCAGTTGATTTGCTATTGTTTGCTAGGCCGTACTTTTTTGCCGTTTGCTGGTATATGTATTGTTGAGAGATAATGGAGTACATCACTATGGTGAATAAGCTGATCATAAGCAAAGGCTCCACAGTAATTTTGGAGCATGTTTTGCGTATTTTGTCGATTCGTTTCCATTTTGATGACGTAGCTGTAAATGATGGTTCAAACTGGGATGAATTTTCATCTTCAAAAGTAGTCATTGATAATGCAAAAAAATTCGAAAAAGTTTTCACAAGTAATGTGCTCTAGCATATGAACTAACTGTAAGTTTTACTTGGCCATCTGCAAAATACATTTAAAAAACATTTCTATCTTTGAACGATACGAAAAAGTATTCATTCCTTAAAACCAGTGCGATAGAAAAACTGCATACAAGCACAAAAATTCCGTATTTCCTTGCATCTTTTCGTAACTACGGTCTACAATATAATGTTGCGTTGAGTAAGTGAGTAAACATCAATTACAATCTCTTTCAAACAAGTAATCAAATCAAATTTTTTATTATACTCGCTGTATTACCAGTGGCGTCGCTAAGGATGGTGATACCCGGAGCGGAATTTCGTGGTGCCACCCTTCATAATGTATAATAGGCTGCAATAGGTTATATTTTAAAGCTAGCGGCTATACTTCATGACTATTAGATAGCGGTTGTTATTTCACTAGCTCGATAACTTCGCATTGTAAGGTTCTAAAACTTGGAAGTATGAGCAGCACACATTTAGTATCATCAGGAGCGTAACCAGATATCTGCGATGGGGGAGGGGCTATTTAGGGGGTCTGGGGGCGGAGCCCCCAGCACTCGAAAATTTGTTTATTTTTTGCAAAAATAACATAAATTTAAGCTTATTTTGATACAATTAATGCTTTCAAAACGTTGCATAGAAATTAGCAGTGCAAAAACATAATTAGGCTCATACACGCAGCAACATATGCACAATGGAGGGTTGCTGTTTCCGGGGGTATGGGGGCAAAGTCCCCATTTGCCGTAGACTGGAGGTTGGTAAGGAACGCCTCCAGCGCTCGGACAATTTTTTTTTTTTTTGAAAAATTAACTGAATTTTAGGCTATATTTTGACAAAAATTAATGCTTTTAAAACGTCACATAGAAATTAGCTGTGCAAAAACATGAAATAACTGGTTGCGTAAATGAGCAATGGCTTTGTGGCAGAGGTGGAGTCCTCGAGGACGTCCTTGGAGGACACATTTTGAAGTCTTTGGCCTTGGCCTCGAAGCCTCAAGTCCTCGAAAATTGCCCTGTCCTAGGGTCGAGGACAGCATTATTTTTTGAACGGTTAAAATTTTGTAGATCGGCTGAAACTTTTTTTTCTACACCGTTTTTTTTTTTGGAGATCGCCTGAAAAAAAATTTTGAAGACCTTTTTTTTGAAGCACACTTGCGTTTGTGTCCTCTGTCCTAGGCCTCGAGCATTCCTGTCCTAGGCCTCGAGAGTGTCTGTCCTCGGAAGGGCTGTACTTGGTCTTGACCTCGGATTTTTTTTTTGTGTCCTTGGCCTCGAGCCTTGTGTCCTCGACTCCACCTCTGCTTTGTGGGATGTGGCTAATGGTAAAATTTCGGTTCTTTTATTTACAAGCTGTTAAATCAAAAATCCTGTAGTTAAATCAGACTCACAAGGAGTGATCCATTTCGTCTATATTTAATTGAAAAAGATAATTTGGGAAAGGGGAGGAAGGGCTAATAGAACAATACTTGAGTCGAAGTAATTGGTAATTAGCTACTACCGAATAACCACCCCCTATTCCTAAGCTCATATTTTTCTTTTGATGAAACCTATATTCAGCATGTTACAACAAGCGATCAAATTTTATTGCTTAATTTTGGCCATTTTCACTGTTTTTACTAATTCGTAAATTATATTTTTGACAAATTAGCGCCCCCCTCTAAATAAATGTTTTGAAAGATGCTTAAAAACCATTTTTTGTCCATTATAGTGTGTTAAACATTTCCAATGATATCAAACATTTCCAATGATATTAAACATACTGTTTTGTTTTTTGCTTTGTTCGGTATCATAAAATGGTGTCACCCAAAAATGGTGCCACCAGGGACGGGCCACCATCCTCCCCCTCCCCTTAGCAACGCCACTGTGTATTACACCGAAGCGTGTAACGAGCTTGTGCGACCCATCTCCGCGTCTTTGCGCCCGCAAGCACCATAGCTCCTTTCGAAGAAACGCTGCAGCGGTTGCGAACCGTTGGCTGCACTGCGTCTGGCTAGACACTCATAATGGCTTGTCAAGAGCTGCCTAAACTGCCCAATAGTAAAGTTTTCGAAAAAAAGTTGCTCGTATGACAAAACTTCTAATGACAGTGAAAAAATGCATGTGAAAAAATCACCAAAAAAGGGTTTTTGAAGCTATTGCACGGTATTATTATTATTTAAACAAGTGTTAAATGTTTAGTTTAATCAACTACAACTGTGCTGTTAATCACCCGCAATGAGGGAATGTTTAACATGGAGAAAAATAATCACATTGATGCAGTTATAGATCCAACAAACAAAAACTAGAGTTGGTTCCTAACAAAATTTGAATAGCTGATAAGGATAGTTGATCAAAAAGCAGAAAGTAGCAGCCACACAATTAAAAACAGTACAAAATTTTAGAATTTGCAACAAAAATTTTCATAAACATGTGCCATACGGTTAGTATTGGGGAAACAGCTCAAAACATAAAAAATTAGCCTTTTCAATCTCAAAATTATTTAACTATGGTTAAAAAAATCATTATGCACTGCAGTAGCATAACAATATTGCAAGTAAAAACAGCACAGAAAATGACTTAAACACTGCACTACCAGTATATACAGCTTCTAAAACAAACAAGAATTATGCCTACAATTTTTCAATCGTAAAAATAATCTACACAATCTGAAGATCACTGCAAGAGTTTAATTGAATCTAACAACTACTAGATAGGAGTTTGCCAGCAAACCCAGTGAACGACCGACGCATAGCTAATGCTGTGACGC
This sequence comes from Trididemnum nubilum, assembly GCA_963965965.1. Classification (NCBI taxonomy): domain Eukaryota; kingdom Metazoa; phylum Chordata; class Ascidiacea; order Aplousobranchia; family Didemnidae; genus Trididemnum; species Trididemnum nubilum. The sequence continues at coordinate 11,219,672 of OZ014474.1, read as the reverse complement.
TCAAAAGTACTTTTTGTCTACCGTAAAATCAACAATTTTTCAAAAATATCTGATTATGGAACCTCCAGAAAAAGAGTCAAAATATTTGTCAGTTAAATATCTACTGATATCGTAAAGCACTGGAACCCTAGCTCGGGCCGTTCAAAAAATGGATTTTTGGGGGGTCCATTTGGGGGGATGGCACCCCCAAACTATGTCAAAATACTTGTCTGTTAAATATCTGCTGATATCAAAACAAACTGGAACTCTAAGTTAAGCCGTTCAAAAAATTGATTTTTGGGGGGGTCCCCGCGGGGGGTGGCACACCTAAACTATGTCAAAATATTTGTCTGTTAAACATCTGCTGATATCAAAAAAAGTAGCACTCTAGCTTGAGCCGTTCAAAAAATGGATTTTTTGGGGCCCCATTTTGGGGGGGTTCCCGGTGAAGTTGCCCAAAAAAATTTCGGGAGAAATAATTGCATTTGCAGCTCAACAACTTAAATTAGATTTCGATGTTTTGTGGTTTAAAAGAGCGTACAAAAATTAGGAAGAAAAAAAAGGAAAAAAGGAATGAACCTCATCGCGGCCAAATGTGGGTTGGTTGGGATGAAAGGGTATCTCAAGACATACAACCATATGAAATATTTTTTGCCGTACTTCAGCCGTTTTTGACTGAGACCGCTTTTTACGCCAAACTTGCGGGAAGGTTTTCGGGTCCTAAAACCAAAGTCACGTGACCTATTGCCTCGAAATTTGGTACCAACATACAACTCATTAATCTCAAACTGCTGTCAAAATTTCATGTATCTACACCCAACCGTTCTCAAGTTATAAGCAAAAATCTGAAATTTCGCACTCGTTAGTTGGAAAATGACCGAGTAAAAACAAAGGAACAAGCAACGCGAGCGTCGGTTGTTCCAATTAGTTTACTGAAAAAAATTACACATGAAAAATCAGTGAAACAAATGTTTAATTACAAGATGGAATAGAACTCTGATAGTCGTAAAACGAGGAAAATAGCCCTAACATTTCCTAAACAGCAAGAAATCACTTTTAAATGTGTTATGAAATGAAAAGTGTGCTTATTGACTGAAAACCCACCACAGTCATCTAAGTTAAACAAAAATATCAATAAATTCAAAGTTCATTCATAGCTCTTCCTTTTCGTTAGTCGATCTGCAATCTTCATAACACAAACGCTTAATAATGCCTTTTTTTGGATCTTTTTGCAATAACCAGAAAAAAATCCAAAAAATTCTGCTGTAAAACCTATACTTTGGATGTGCTAAACAGCTATACTCAACAATCAACACAAAAGCAATACCAAAAGAATTTGGAGTTGCTGAAAATATCTGTTGCTAGTTCGATTTTTCTTCAACCAATGTTGTCTGGGAGTTGCTTATGGTTCAAAACCAGGAGTTTAAAGGCATCAAAGGCAATTCTAACGCTGAAAGTCGTACTTTAGCAACTTGCCAGATTTGCCACACTTCATTGGGCTATTACCCTAGCCCTAACCTTCGCACTTTTGTTCAGCCCACTAATACGTGGAAAATCTTCTGGAAACCTTTAGTACCCCTTCCGCCTACCTTCTACGCCATATTCCACCACCTTGCATAATTCGAGGTACTTCAGCAATATCACTGCCACGATACACCAATCTTTTGACCCCATCAAGGCTACATAAAACAGTTTATCGTTCATTCGCACAGCATATCATTTAGTAAGCCCAATGCCCATGGCAATCACGAAGCAACCAAATCAAAATAGCCCACTTACCTAGAAGTTGAAAATCGCCTATATTCGTTATTTTCATTTGCATTAAGCGCCAAATCACGCCTCGTTTTGAAATGAGCTAACCTAAAGAAAAGCGTTGACGTATGTAGAAACAGCAGTTACATGTGGCAGCAGCAAGCTTCAGGATAAATTTTAGTGTGTCGAATATCATCATTTATTTATTTTTTTTAATGTAAGGCTAGCATTTACTGGAAAATACTGCACAAAAGAACTTGCTGTACCAACTTATCCTTGGTTTTGCTAATCTAAAAACGTAATTTATTCTTGTCGGAGGCTCCTTCATCATTATTTATTTCGCGTTTGTTCAAAAAAAGCGAAACCACGACGACTACCAAACAAACACTTCATGTAAACTTATATCACCACGTAAACACTCGAAATTACTAAACTACGAGCTGGCTGTGGCTAGTCCGACGCCCTAATAACAAATCAGGTAGAATGCGAGTGGCAAGATCAAAGCTGCCATTGCCACGATGGGTAGCTTTCAGGTCCGTTTTTTTTGTTGAAATATCATTGAACGTTGATGCTGCGACACCATCGCTGCTGCTCCCTACAGGCCCGTAACGTACGACTGTGTGTTATAATATGATTGTTTTTATTTAACACTATGAAGAAACACTGAATCACATTAAAATTTAACGAGTATGCCGCAATAATTTGATAATGAACGTGGCATAGCACAGCCATTAAAAAACGTATATATACAAAATTGGCACGTAATCAGAAACTTATCCTGATCGTAACTTCCAAGCATTCCAACAACGCAGTAAAATTTCCGTAGAAATCGTCTATGCAATAAAGTATTGTACGGTGCCAGTATCATAAAGCCACAATAGTTAAACCACAAGCATTTGTAAGGCTAATAATATTAATTTAATTGTACAATAAGATACATGATTTGCAGATTAAAATGTAATTTAGTTCTCGAAATGAGTAAAAACGAGAAATGTGCAGTGACATCAAAAAGATAACATGCATAATTGCACATACAATATAACATAACTTGCTGTAATCTTAATGTAAAAATTTGACCGAAGGTTGAGAAGGAATCAAAAAACTTTCACATGATCAGAGTATATTTACTGCACAAACAAACAAAAAAACATTACCCTCAAAACTGAATCATCCTCGAGCAGATTTATTTAAGATGAACATGAACAGCGCCCAATGAAGTTGAAAACTCATACTTGGTAATTGATAAATCTGGAATATTTAACTCCAAAAAAGTACAATCAATACACATTAATACGATGGGTAATAAAGCTGCTTGATCCCGCATTTTCGATCTGGCTGCGCACTTCACCCACTTGGAAGTTCTGATTCGCTGCAAAACATAACGTTTACGAGTTAAGTTATTTACTTACAGTTTTGTTAGAAATCCAGTACGGTATTGCAATCCCAAATGACCTGTTAATTGCTTCATCGTTTTTTTGTAGTCGGATTTTTGTCGTGCAGTCTGCAACATTGGAGAAACATGCAGCTAATAACACTATTTTTTTATTGAGAACCAGTAAATTTTGAGTTGAGGCTGCCTGTTCTTAATTTTTTGCCAGTTTTCAGCCTTACTGGTTCTTAAATTTTGAGAGCATCAATGTCAATTTTAGCGACCATGTTTGGAAAACTGTGTAGTTTCGAAAGCCCTGTCAGGTGTAAATGCTTTTTTTTTGCTGCTTTTACCGCATCGTAAAATTGCAAGAGCGGAGTTTTTTTAGTTTGAACAACAGCCAAAAACTTTCTCAGTTGCCTGCACACTACGCAACATCGTTCAATAATCTCGGAATCGTTGAAATTTTGCTTACAATATTATTACTGGAAAACCACTAACATTTTATCGCGATAAATCAGTACAGAATTTAGTTTTCAGATTTGAAAGTTATTCTTTTTCGTTTGCAGTTAATTTTTTGTTGAGGCTTCAATTTAAAGAAAAAATTTGTTCTTAAAAATAAAGTAAAAATAAGCCGCGTGTTCTCACAAAAAAATGAGCATAATACAGCCGAATCGGACCCATACTAATTTAAAAGGATATTTAGGTCGAAAAAATTTTTCTCGGTTTTCTCGCAAAAAAATTTGACAGATCTAAACATTAACTTCACCAAATTTGAGCTTCTGCGACCTACCGTTCCCAAAATAAATTGTGTTGATAGCCCCTTAGAAAGGCATTTTCTCTTTAACAAATTTTGCCAGGGTTGCCAACTACAAACAAAATTTCAAAAAGTTACTGCATGATTGTAACTCTCAATAAGCATTTTCGGTATTGTTGTTGTCAAAACAAAGTAAAGTGTCAGAATGGTAAATTAGCTGCTTTTCAAGTAAATTTAAGCAAACTTTCCAAAAGGTAATCTTCTGTCACAATACTGGCAAAACGGCAACATCGAAGTAGGGGAAAACGGTTAATTTTGAACTGCAATATCTTGAAATCGGCAAGACATAGACAAATCAAATTTATTGAGAATGCAATTTATATTCTTCCAAACATTTTGGTCAAGAGTGAAAAACTTGACTTAAATGCCCTTTTAAGGTTTCCAAAGCAAATTATTTGTGATGCACCAAAATGTGTTAGCAATCAGATATAGCTAATACGTCTTCAAGTTGATTCTGACGATCCGTAAGTACATCATCATCTTGCTAACCAAAAGTAGTGTTCCATCCATATGTCATCGTATCTCGATGCAGTCGACCGGCTTCACTATATTACTTAGCAGATGCACAACTAAATCCCGGCATTTTTAACTCGATGAATTCCAGATACTTTTAATTTGAGGTACGTAAGCAGCTGCAACACCCAAGTCAACAAAAAAATCAAACCACTTGATTTTCGAAACTGACCGGCAACGTAACAAAACTCGCACAGCGCAGCAATGCTGTAGTGGTTTAAAACGCTTTTTCTCGAGAAGATAATGCGATTGGTGAAGATCATCGAACCACATTTAGACTTTCTCATCTACGCTACATAAGACAGTTTATCGTTTATTCGCAAAAGAACACATTGTTTAGTTAGCCCAATGCCACGGCAATCACGAAGCAACCAAATCAAAATAGCCTACTTACCTAGAAGAAAATCGTCTATATTCGTTGTTTTCATTTGCATTAAGCGCCAAATCACGCCTCGTTTTGAAATGCACAAACCTAAAAAAGTGTTGACGTATGTAGACACAGCAGTTACATGTAGCAACAGCAAGCTTCAGGATAAATTTTAGTGCGTCCAATATCATGATTTTTTTTTGTTAAATGTAAGGCTAGCATTTCCTGGAAAATTCTGTACAAAAGAACTTGTTGTACCTAATTATCCTTGGTTTCGCTGATCTAAAAACGTAACTTATTCTAATCGGAGGCTCCTTCATTATTATTTATTTCGCGTTTGTTCAAAAAAAGCGAAATCAAGATGAAATCCAAACAAACACTTCATGTAAACTGATATCACCAAGTAAACACTCAAAATTACTAAACTCCGACCTGGCTAGCTAATTTTGTCTTAAAAGTTTTTAGCATTGAATTTTATGACAATATTATATCAATGAAGTGCATACTGATAACATATATCGGTACGGAACGCTCGACTATGCCTTAAGGTGAATTTACACAGTATCCGTTTTTCGTCCGTTTTTTCACGTTTTTGCTTCTTCTTATAAAACTATGCGCTTTTTCATCCGCATTTTTATAAGTCCATATCCGCACTAACCAGACAGTCACATACTGGACAAAAGTTTCCCGAAAAAAAATTTTTGTAAAGGGGTACAGCTCTATTTTGAAATATCGCTCTTATCTTTCATACACAAAATTTTTAAACAAAATTTTTATCTATACAACAGTCTACTTAGTGCGGATAAGGACTTATACAAGTGTGGATGAAAAAGCGCATACTTTTTCAAGAAGCAAAAACGTAAAAAAAACGGACGAAAAACGGATACTGTGTAAATTCACCTTTATCCGACAATTCTCTGCAGTCTGCACAGACCACACTTTCTCGCGCAAATATTCCACAACCGTCCAGCGTCAAAGCCGGATTCAAATTTGGGAACCATTTCGATCCACTCAAAAGTATGTCAATGAAATATATCAATGAACAATTGAACATTTTCACCTGACATTCAAATCCACATTTTACTACTTTTCAAGCACTCTCTTAACAGCTGATACCATAAAGTTTACTAAAGGTAGTATGCAACAAAGTGGATTAACTTTGATCTGGGATCATCTATTTTTCTATCTTTTACACTGATGAACTTATTAAATTAAAATAAATTGAATTTGCTAATTCATAGACGCTATTCTTAAATATTACTTTATAACTGGAGCAAATGGCCAGACCATTGATTCAAATTTCTCACTCAAAGGTTTGCTAATCCTCAGATCAAAGAAAATGGACGTCGGGGCATACGACCCTTATACATAAATCTTACCAGGTAAACCCGACAAAGAGAACTTGTAGTCCCGCGCCAACGAAGAAGACAGCGCTTCGAAACGAATGCACAGTAGCTGAATAAACGCCGTTGAATATGAACGAGGCAACGAGAGTGGATGTTGATTCGAAGCACGCAATAACCGCGAAACCGCAACCCTGCTCGTTTTTTCCAATTAGCCGAGACGACATGCTCCGCAAAACTGTAGCGCTAATCGTCCGCAAAATCGCTAACGAGTAACCTTAAGCATAAAAAAAGTTCAATAAATTAGACGCACTATACCGCATCTTCATCAGATCAACTGACCGTTACAAACTGACCGCAGTCACTTTGCGGCATTCAGTGGTCATGGACCCGCATCTTTGACCAGGGCGATTTCAATATCAGCTATTTTATCTAAAAACTGGATGTAGTAATGCATCAAATAGTAAAATGTGGCGGACCAAGACAAACCTGCGCAAATTATTGTGATGAAGCTGAGTCAACTAGCTCATTTAGCAAAATTATTCGTTATTACCGCCAAGGTAAATAACCAAGAGGGAAAATATCTAGACTACTAATCAAATGGAGTCGGCAAAATGAAAATTATACCGCAAAATCCAACAGTCAACTTTGACCCGACTCGTTTGCTGTGCTTTAAGCTCATCGAAATGCCACAATTGTCATAAAGTTTCGATACAAAGAAAAGCAGCGTCAAGCATTTTTTTTTTTTTGCTAACTACTGGTCCTTTGATTCACTCGCAAAATTTCATACCAATATCCTACCGGTAGTTTATTATCGATTAATACACCAGTGATATTACGTACCGACAAACATCATCCATGTCACAGTTGCTATTCCGTACATTACCAATCCTGAGAAGGTCGAAACTGAACTCATCAATATCAAAGACAAATCCGATATCCGGTGTGATAACCCTTTAATAACTGCAATACCAAATAAAAAGGCAGAATTCATGACCGCAGAACCGAAGCTAAAAACAACATAATTGCTCGAGTATTCAAAATTACCTGCAGAGTAAGCCCAATTTTGGGATCATGCGACTCCGTGCTCTGTGTTGACTCCTCTTCGCACTGATGAAGTCAGTTGAATTCAAAATACGAGATTGCACCCGCAATGGGAGCTCCGCCTTACCTGCGTCACTCGGGGTTTAAACGATTACCCATTACAGACGTGGAGTCGGCATTAGTTGATGTCAAACAAGTAGGATTGTAAGACGTGATTTTCAGTAAATTAGTTCGGCCTTTTTCAATTCAAGAATAATGTAACGTCTATTACATGGGCAAATTCTAATTCAACTGGTCCAAAAAAGTTAAAATTAGACCTAGTCCAATCAACAGCCAAGAAAGCTGAATTTAGATTCTAAAATTCAGGATTTTGAGCTGGAATTTTCCCACCTCCAGTGGTGGATACCTGAAATCCCTATCTTTCACTCATCCACCGAAGGAGGTGGATGGTAGGCAAATACCCAACAAATTTCAAAACTTACATTAAAGCTAAATTTGTTGGTATGCTTAGTGCCATACCGACCTTCAAGATGTTATCACAAGCAATAATTACAATCGACAGTAAATTCAATTTTCGTAATCGCCGAAACAAACAATAGAAACCTTACCCGATCAGTAGAGATGTCCAACACAGTGGTTTACTCAATTCATATATCACTATGACGTCTCCTGTCCCAGCGTGGATTGTGCGCTGCAGGAAAAAGCATAAACTAATTCCCAGTAGTTTAGCACTTCTATTCCAATCCGCACTTAAGAATCTCCACATAGTACCAAATGGACTACAGGTTAGTAAATCCCTAAATACAAAGTTCAGTATACTAATTGCGAATAAAAAGGCAAATTGATTGCTCAGCAATTGAAGTGGAAATTTGTGTGTTTAGGGAAGTTTTCATGGTCAGGTCGATAAGGTGTTTAGGGAAGTTTTCATGGTGTTTAGGGAAAGTAAGGTGTTTAGGGAAAAGTATGGTGTTTAGGGAAAGTAAGGTGTTTAGGGAAGTTTTCATGGTCAGGTCGATAAGGTGTTTAGGGAAGTTTTTATGGTGTTTAGGGAAACTAAGGTGTTTAGGGAAAAGTATGGTGTTTAGGGAAAGTAAGGTGTTTAGGGAAAAGTATGGTGTTTAGGGAAAGTAAGGTGTTTAGGGAAAAGTATGGTGTTTAGGGAAAGTAAGGTGTTTAGGGAAGTTTTCATGGTCAGGTCGATAAGGCCAACAAGATAGCAGCAGTGGCAACTAGTTACACGCTAATATTTAACTCACAGCTAAGGACACAGAGTAACTGGTACCTTTGCCATAATTAATCCGGTAAAAAGAAGTACACCAAACAGTGGTCGAATGAATACACCATGACCTCGAGTTCGATTCCCGATCGGGCAAAACCAAAGACTAAAAATTGATATAATACAGAAAGTGCGAAACCTTTTATTGTGTGTGGTAGATACGGTAAGTGGGCTGTGGCAGGTGGTAGCTTGACTCGAAAACCGATAAGGTTCCTTTGCTATCTCCTGGCCAAGGCAACTTGTTGAATAAGGATGTAAGTACACCTACAGTACGAATACAAACAAAACCAGGTAAATCATTCCACATACTTCAGCTTGTTGGTGCAACCAACGTTTGATTGAGTCGATAATGTTCGTTTTTCATCCAAAAGCACAAGAATATAAACAATAGAGCAAAATAAAAGAACTAAAAGCAGACAAAGAGGTGGTGAGAAGCCCTAAAAAACAAATTTATTTTTATGCAAGCACTGAAACATCAGAAAACGATATTAAAATTCGCGCAGATTTGATAGCACTCTATTTGATAGCACTTGGGCTAAATGCATAACAATCATAGAGTCATAAAAAATTTAATTTGCGGAACAAAACCGAGAAACAACCTGGCAGCACACGGCAACGCATCTTAAGCTACCATTAAATAAAGTTGTTTTTTTATTTGAAAAGCAACTGGATACCGAATTGAATTGTTGCCTTTCTGCCAGTGGCGTAACTAGAGGTTTGAGCCAGGAGGCAACTTCGCCAGAAATTTGCTGCATTTTTCCGTCTATTTTAGGAGAGAAAAAAGGTCTTCACCGAAAATACGTCGTCTTTTTCCGTCAAATTTAGGTAAAGACCAAAAAAGGGCTTCATTCAAAATTCGATGCTTTTTTTCATCAAAGTTAAGTGAAGACAAAAAAGGTTTTTTTCAAAAATTCATAACATTTATCCGTCAAATTAAGTTGAGGATTTTTTCCCGCTTTTGTCGCTCGCTTTTTCCCCCCGAAATTTTTTGCAACTGCGGAGCCAACATCTGAAAGGAGGGAAGCAGAGGACAAATACCGAAATAACAGAAACTTGGTCATAGTTCCCAAATGATGAAACCCTTTTTTCCAATCTACTACAAGCATATAATGATTTAGCATTATTAATGCACAATAACACAAAGTTTTCACAAAAAGTACGAACAAAGAGAATCATGCGATACTAATAGCTGTCAGATCGAAGCCTTTATCATACGGTTTATGATATTTGAATTATTGCCGTTACCGAGATCAGGCACATGTCAAACTTGCTGCATCAAAAAGTAGCAAACTGGTTATTACCTGAGCATCTATCCAAACTCCACTTATAATACCAGCTAAAAAACCACCCAGACCAAAGCTTGCTTCTCCAATAGCAACCTTGAACGTCCGATCTTTCGGAAGTGATGTATCAGCCAAATATGCATAACAGGATGCCAGTATACCGATAAAATCTCCGGAAAGGCCTGCTACTATTCTGGCAAGTAAAAGCAGAGCTATGTCCAACTGGCAGTACACAACAACGAAATAAATAAGAATCATAAGAAAAAAGCCACTAAAACTACACAACAATGCTGCTTTTCGACCAACAGAGTCGCCCCAGGATCCAATTAAAATCGTACAGAAAAAGGATGGCACAAAACCTGAAAAAAATGTATAGATGAGCTTGGTACAACCCTAGACTCTTTATTTAGTAGAAAAAGAGAAAAGCATTGAAGAAAAAAAGATTGCTCTTATTGCAAAGGTTTTTTGCGGTCACACGTATTCGACTTATTTGACTGAATATATTCGTAGAACGAGTGAACCGTGAAAAAGAAAAGTCGCGTTTATCAGACAAATCGACATTTTCTAACAAATAGACTTAACTGTCAGTTCCCAGTCTTACTACTAAAAAGTCAACGGTGCAACTGCAATAATATCATGATATCAATATACCGTTGGCAGCACTAACAAGTAACAACTGTACAAAGCATTGGTCGTCACCTTTCAGTCGTTGCCACGGTTTCTGTAACAACCGAACACTATTCACTATTAGCTTAATCCAAAAAGCATGGTGATTAGGGTCGTCCATATCTGATCGAATTTCGAAAGTTTAAAGTCTGATCCTTTCAAGTTGTGTCATTTCATAAAAAAATTACTTCTGTAAAATTTTTTTGAAATATTTAATGTTTAAAAGTGCCCTAGGTCCCTCAAAATTTGGAAATTTTATCAAATTTTGATATTTTTGGCAAATCGACTTTAATGCATTTTTTGATCAAAAATTGTAATAATTGATATTTAAAATGATGTGTCTCCTCATATTTGTCAAAATTTGACACTCCTGTGTGTTGTAAATGCAATATTGTGGTCATTTTTGATTTCTACCACTATGTGGCGCTATAGTTTAAATCATGATTATTGGCAGGATGTCGAACCAAACCTGAACCCAAATGAACTGCTTCATTTTGGTGAACCCGAACCGAACCTGAACCAGCAAAATTTTACTTCAGTGAACCTGAACCAAACCTGAACCCTCAAAATTGTGCTCAAGTGAACCCAAACCGAACCTGAACCCCTAACAAAAGTAAGAATATATTTTTCCATATCCGAATGCCACTGGCGCTGGTACACGCACAATAAGAGCAGTGGTGATCAGCAACAGGATCAGCAATTTCTCCTTTTTTTTTTCTGGACGAAACGTGTAACGACAGTTAAATTTTAAGTCAATAAACCGCAACCGAACCTGAACCAGTAATATTTTACTTGAGTGAACCTGAACCAAACCTGAACCTCAAAAATGGTGCACAACTGAACCCGAACCAAACCTGAACCGCAAAAATATTTTGAGCAGGAGCTAAACCTGAACCCGAACCATTATTTGAAATGGTTTGACACCCTGATTATTGGTAAAATTTTGTAGTTTCCTATTCCAGAACTATGGTATTGATATTTAGAACCACATTTTCAGATATGGCTGTTCCAAACCGTCTCTATAATGCTATATTTATGTTGTAGAATAGCTGTATATTTTACATGTATTATCGTCCTTCACAGAGATCTCAAACCTTTTGCATTTAATTCACAAATTCACTTTTATTTTCAGCACAACTAACAATTTTTCAGAGAACAACTATTACTGCATAAGTTTAGATTGGTTAGTATATTTTTCTTTGTATTTGACTACAAGACAATATTGTGGATCTCGTAGCCATTGAGCCAAGTTGACATCTTTCATTCGGTCGTCATTTTAAGGTTGAGTATTTACAATTCAAATTGCCCATCTGGCTTCTAATGCTAAATGTCGCACAAAAAAGCTGTGAATTTCTTTTGAGCTTTTCTCAGTTTGCTTTAAGACTCAACTTAGAGCTAGGCATTGAATCCAATCATCAGTTTTCAGCTTTCATGAAAAATGTCTTGAATTTAGTTAATCACAAATTCATGGCAAAACTGTTGACAGTAAGAACCTACAGTATCATCAAAAGTTTAAGGGTGAGCTCAACACTGTCTTCACGGAAAGGCTGATCTTTTGGTGCCAATCCTGCTTTCTGCTTTAGAAGGTATTGGGTTATTTTCAAACATAATCTTATTGCAGTTTTTAGAGTTCCAGGAAAAACTTATAGCTGGAGCAACACCATACATCTTCAAAGTACATGTATGATTTACTATTTTGGAGAGTTTGGCTTTGCTGGTCGTACAATATGCAATAGACACTACGATTGTAATACTCTTTACTCCAACATTACAGTAAGCAAACGTTTTTCACAATAATTGTTTAGTCAAATTTAAAATATTTGCTTCTACTGTAGCCTTCAAGTTTCACATAAAAGCTGAAAGCAAAGACATTTAACATCAAGTTTTAATTTTAGTGCTGTTGTCCAACTCGCAAAAATTTGTCAGTGTTTTTGACTTTTTTATTTTAGTAATGTTTTTGAAGTATAAAATTATAGCTGTGGCAATCTGATTAGTTGTTTTTATAGCCAAAGTTTAGTTTTGTCGAACCTTGTCATAACTTAGTGCAAATTATTGCAATTGAGACTGCACCATAAAGTTTTTTTGTGGTTAGTTTGATCCGAGTTGAATCAAAAATGACTTCAACCAAGAAAATTAGTATCAGTCATAATTATAAACTCCTGACTTTTTCTTTCGTATATTTTTCTGAAAGTTTTTACTAGTTTTGTTGATTATGTCTGTTTAATAATCGAAGTCAAAAAACCTAAGAATCAAAAGTGCCTATTTTTCAAAATTATTCTGCTCTACTGTTTCTTCACAAAATATTAAGAGCTGCGATATTCCTACTTAAAGCAAGTGTAGCCCAAGTTCCTAAAGGATTTTCTTCTAAATGGAAAACCTTTTCGTCACAAATGGTTTTAAAGGTTTAATAATTTTCTATTTTAAATTTTAATCTTTCAATTACCTTGTTAACCAATGTGGTGTGTAATTATATTTCAATCTACTAAAGTTTATTTAAATTATAACTCAATATTTTTCAACCAAGAAGTACTAGGTTTGAAGTTTTTAAACAAAAAATGTTACTGTAAATTTCCAAGTGCTAAGTTTTGAAATCTCTAAAGAAAGTATAGCTGCAAACTGATATTTTGACACCAAACAAAAATAACATTATATAGAAGTTTTGGAACACTTATTGATGAAAATGTGGTTCCAGAAACAATGTCATTGTTCTGGATTAGGAAACTACAAAATTTTACCAATAATCATGATTTAAACTATAACGCCACATAGTGGTAGAAATCAAAAATGACCACAATATTGCATTTACAACACACAGGAGTGTCAAATTTTGACAAATATGAGGAGACACATCATTCTAAACATCAATTATTGCAATTTTTGATCAAAAAATGTATTAAGGTCGATATGCCAAAAATACCAAAATTTGACAAAACTTCCAAATTTTGAGGGACCTGGAGCACCTCTAAATATAAAAATATTTAAAAAAAATTTTACAGAAGTAATTTTTTCATGAAATGACACAACTTGAAAGGATCAGTCTTTAAACTTTCAAAATTCGATCAAATATGACCACCCTAATGGTGATTTAACACAGTTTTAGCTTTATTACAAAAATATAAGAAGAGAAATCTAATATCACATCTATCACAACGTTTGTAATGCAAAAGTTAATAATGGGGCAAAAACAGTTTGCTTTAATTTAATAAGGCCACATCCCAAAGTTAGATTGCCTAGTTGAAATTGTCCAAACAATTATTGCACTCGATGCAAAAAACGAGCTACTTCAATGCTGCAGCAGCGTAACCAAAGGACAAAAAATTATGCACAAAATTTAACCCAAATACGCATGGTTTTTAATTTGAATAGGAAGTAAGGGGGGGCTAAGTAATTTAATTTTGTCAAAAGATTTTAGAATTTTAGCAGTTACTTCTTTCAAATACCTTACAAACGTGCCACATTAAATTGACCATTTTTTCTGAAAAACTACAAAAATCGCCCAGCGAGTTTACCTTACCTGCTATATTCAAGTATAAAACCCATGCACTTGTTTCAGCTGATACTTTGGCTTGCAATTCTTTGGTGTCATTTGAAACTTGATTTGAATGACAAGCAGTTGATTTGCTATTGTTTGCTAGGCCGTACTTTTTCGCCATTTGCTGGTATATGTACTGTTGAGAGATACTGGAATACATCACTACGGTGAATAAACTGACCATAAGCAAAGGCTCCACAGTAATTTTGGAGCATGTTTTACATATTCTGTTGATTTGTTTCCATTTTGATGATGTAGCTGTAAGTGATGTTTCAAACTGGGATGAATTTTCATCTTCAGAAGTAGTCATTAATATTCCAAAAAATTTTGGGAAATAGTTCTTTACAAGTAATGTGCTCTAGCATATGAACTAACAGTTAGTTATACTTGGCCATCTGGAAAATGATAAAATGAATTACAAAGAATATTTCTATCTTTAAAAGATCCGAAAAAGTACTTGTTCCTTCAGAACAGTGCAGTAGGCAAACAGCATACAGGCACAAAAATACAGTATTTCATTACATCTTTTTGTAACTATGGTCTACAATATAACGTTGCGGTTAAGAAACATCACCTACAATCTATTTCAAGCAAGTTATCAATTCATATACTTCATTATACTTGTTGTATTATGCTGAAGCGTGTAACGTGTTTTTGGAGCCCATCTCCACTTCATTGCACCCCCAGGCAATATAACTTTTTTCAAAGAAATGCTGCTGCGGTTGCAAGCCATTGGCAGTACTGCATCCGATTCAACACACACATGATAATGGCTTGTCAAGAGCTGCCCAAACTTCCCAAGTAGCAAAGCTTCCCAAAAGCAGTTACCTGTATAATTAAACTTATAATGACAGTGACAAAATGAATGTTAAAAAATCACCAAAAAAGGGTTTTTGAAGCTATTGCAAGGTGTTATCATTTTTTTAAACAAGTGTTACATGTTTCGTTTAATCACCAATAACTGTGCTTTTAATTACCAACAATGAGGAAATGTTTAACATGGAGAAAAATAATCACATTGATGCAGTTATAGATCTAACAAACAAAAACCAGAGTTGGTTTCTAACAAAATTTGAAAAACTCATAAGAATAGCTGATTAAAAGGCAAAAAGTGGCAGGCACACAATTTAAAACAGAACAAAAATTCAAAATTTGGATGACTAAGACTCTTGTGTTGAAAACAAAATTTTCATAGACATGTGCCATGCGGTTAGCATTAAGGAAACAGTTCAAAACATAGAAAATCAGCCTTCTCAATCTCAAATTTGTTTAACTATGGTTGAAAAAGGATCATTATGCACTGCAGGAGCAAAACAATCTTGCAAGTAAAAACAGCACAGAAAATGACTTAAACATCGCACTACAGACTAACTACCCATATATACAGCTTCTAAAACAGACAAGAATTACGCTATAATTTTTCAATCATGAAAATAATCTACACAATCACTGTAAGGCTTCAACTGCATATAACAACCATTAGTGTACTGAAAAAACTACACATGAAAAATCAGTAACATAAACTTTTAATTACAACAAGATGGAATAGAATTTTGATAGTCATAAAACGAGGAACAAAATAGCACTAACATTTCCTAAACAGCAAGAAATAACTTTTAAATGTGCTATAAAATGAATAGTGTGCTTGGTGACTAAAAACCTAGCACACAGACATCAAAGTTAAAATAAAATATCGATAAATGTCAAAGTTCATTTATAGCTCTTCCTTTTCACCACTGGATTTGCAATCTTCATAACACAAACGCTTAATAATGCCTTCTTTTGGATCTTTTTTATGAGCCTTGTAAATGCCATACTCCTCATGTTGACCCACATAAGTATAGCACATGTCAGCAAGTCTGTAAAAACAATGATGAGCAAAAAATGCCAATAACTTCTGCTGTAAAACCTATGCTTTAAATTTGCTAAACACCAATATCACTACTCAACAATTAACACAAAAGCAATGCCACAAGAATTTGGAGTTGCTGAATACATCTATCACTAGTTCAATTTTTTCTCAACCAATGCTGTCTGGGAGTTGTTTTTGATTCAAAACCAGTGACTTCAAAGGCATTAAATGCAATCCGAACAATCACTCGAATCGTAGACTCCAAAAAGCAACGATTTGCTAAAAGTCACACTTTAGCAACTTGCCAGATTTGCCACACATCATTGGGCTATTACTCTAGCCCTAACTTTAGCACTTTTGTTCAGCCCCCACTGTGTGGAAAATCTTCTGGCAACTCTTTAGTACCGGTACCTCTTCCACTTACCTTCTAGGCCATATTCCACCACCTTGCATAATTCCAGGTACTTCAGCAATATCACTGCCAGGATACACCAATCTTTTGACCCCATCAACTTCTTTCAAGCCATAACTACTCCACTCTCGATCACCACAAATATCTTCAAAAATTTCAATCAATCGACTTTCACTGATATCGCTTTTACCACTTCGTATGGCTTTACTTTTGTCGATATCTTTCTGCAAAAACAATAAATACGTACAGGTAATTATTACGAAAATATTGCAAAGAAATACTGCAGCCTCAACTTGTACAAAAAACTACCACTATAAACCTAACAAAAAATTTGATAGCAACAATGGCAACATAACCAGATACTGGATAAACAAATAACTTAAAATAGTTTCTTTAAAAAATTAAAGAGAGTTGATAGGCAATCACTTTTAACTTTATCAGTAACGGCATGAACCAAAAAAAGTTTTAGGAGTAGGTAGAGTAATCAAAGGGGTTAATTTGGAGTTGCCTTTTTATTTACTTATTTTTTGAATAATAGTAACACTAACTGAAGAGCTAAATAAAAATTTTTGAGATTCTATCTGATACTGATACGAGGCTATTAATTATTATTACACTGCTGCATAAAAAATTATTTAAAACGACACAAACTTAAAACAATAGTAAAACTCTTCATTTACTTGTAAGACTGTCATGAATCTGTTAGCAATAGCAACACATGCGTCACAACGTAATCCAGCCGGCATAAAATTATCTTGCGATTCTTCATCGGAGAGATCTGGTGGACTCATACTGATTGTTCCTGACATAGGACCATCTTTTGACTTTGTGATTGTTGGCTTTCCCATTTGGGCACAGCACATGCCAATCATATATGTCGTACACAGAAGAAACAAACCTTTTTTCATTTTATTTAAATGCTGTATTTCCAAGTTTTAAAATGGTGTATTACTATTACTAACCCTAAACTCAACTCCCAAAAACATATACGTAACAGATAATTCAAGATTGGTCAGAAGTATATACTGTAACATCAAGCCTAAAAATTGAAAGATCAGAAACACTGCAGAGAAAGATAGAGTTTATCTTTGCCAATACAGCACATACAATAAACAGTAACAAACAAAAACAATAATGCATAAAAAATATGTTAAATGTGTGCAATGACATGGAGCATCGAAAAACCAGTAAATTATTAAGTGAAGATGGCCCCCGACAGTGACATAAATACAGTCAACAGATATACCGTAAAGTGAGTAATTAGTAACAAAGCAAAAGAAAACAATAGAAAGCAAGTGCAACCTGGCAACTTTATTATACAAAAGATATTTTAAAGAAAGCGACTGTGGGTCATTCAAAGATTTGAAAAATACAATTAAGCAGTGAAAATCAATCACGATTTACAAGAATTTTTTGAATTTCTTTTTCAAGAAACCCAGTGCAAGCTTTTATAGTTGCTATTCAATTTATTCTATACTTTGTTCCCTCTGTTTGAAGTTGTAATTTGCGAAAGCATTGTAAACAAAGGGTAAAAACAAAAAAAGTAGCCTAAGTGGTGGATTCTTTCAATCTACAGCATTGCTGTAGATGTGAGCAGAGTCAATATTTATAAATGAGTCAAAAATAAGCTATAGACAGTATACAGAGTCTTTTACGCACAATCAAACCTTTGATTAACAGCCTAAGACATACTGTTTTGTAACCGACATTTGTCTTTTTTCCTCGTCAGTATCGCTAAGACTACAGGCATGAACATGAGTGTAAAAAGGCAAGGAATCGCAAATTAGTACAAGATCATAACACAATTTTTTTTTCCAAAAACATTAAATAATCACAATATTACAAGAGATGATTATAATAGTTCAATTCAAAATAATTGCCAACACATTGCTCTCAATAAGTTGTAAAATAGCCTACCGTCAACCGGGGCGACTTTGAACGCCGAGGTGACTTTGAACACTTCACTTTGTTTTCAGTTAAATACTTTTCAAGACCAAGAGCGGTCTCTTACTAGGTCAGTGTTTGAACTTTGATAGATTTTTTTCTTTTTTGCCCGACTAGCACAAGGTCACGTGACAATGACGTCATCATTTCAACAAAATAATTCTAAGAAATAGGGCGATTTAGTACACCATTACTATTGACATATAGATCCTCAAGTCAGGTCAATTAGCAATAGACGATTGCAGGCTCGAACCCATGAGGATGTGATCGGCAGTTTACCGTCCTCACCACTCTGCCACACGTTTTTTTCGTATTTTTAGGCGGAGTGCCAATTTAAAAAAAATTGGGAACCGGAGTGTGACTTTAATTTGGCTTCTAAGCCGTAGTGAGAGTTGGTAGTAGAATGAGCAACTATTTTTGTTCTCTGGGAATATCAAAATATGCGATTAGGCTACGCTTATCCAGGTTATTGAGCAATATGACAATTGGTTCGAATTTTTTGTCGAAATGTATTTTTGTATCGGAGTATTTCAGAGCTGAGTGTTGATGTAAAATTTCGGAGCCGGAGTCAGTTAAAAAATTTCGGAGAGGATCCGGAGTGGAAAAATTAGCCGCTCCCCAACGTTCTAATTCAAAGACATGTTAGGCGAAGGCAACTTTTCGCTTGTAAGTGAAGGTTTAAGTGCATGTTGGTAGGCGTTCAAAGTAGTCCCAGAGACCAGGGCGACTTTGAACGCTTTTTGAGATAGAATATATGGCTTATGAGAGCGAAATATTTTTTTAGTTATGACAGTTCTAGTTGCTGGTTCAGCCTATAAGCACTTTTCTTGCTTAAACCTGGCAGAAGTGACAAGTAAAAATGATTCAAAACCGTTCAAAGTCGCCCCGGTTGACGGTACTTCTGGTAATTTCTCATGATGTAATTTATTGTGAGATATCTGATATGAATTATTGCAATGCCTTGTTTTATAACTTACCAGAATATTTATTGCACAAGTTGACAAAAGTTTTGTACTCAGCATTGAGGTTTACTTTTGGACTTCATGGTTCTGCTTTGCATATGCATAGGCTACAGTATGCTACCATAATTAAAAAGCCTTTATTTTTTACCAGTTAAATTTTGTATTGAATTCAAAATAACTTTGCTCACATGCAAGTGCCTGTCGGATTATGCTCCTACTTATTTGAAAACTTTGATCAACTCTCAATCTCATTCTGTTTCTGCAAGATATAGGCTAGCTTGCATGTTAATGATGATAACTGGCTGCTTCAAACTTAACTAGTAGCTTAAACTTGGCAGTGGGTAAAACGTGGACTAATGGACAAAAAATGGACAATAAATTTTGACCCCCTATTCCCCTTAAATCAACAATTTTAACACCTCCACATGACTCAGCATCAAATTCTCCACAAACCCAATGGGTTGCCATGGTGGCACAAGCCGTCGCTATGGCAACAATGACGTCATAAAACCATGGCCAAGCGATTTTAACCCCCTATTCCTCTTTGTGCCACCGTTTCAACACTGTCACATAACTCAGCATCGAATTCCCCACAAACCCAGTGGGTTGCCATGGTGGCACAAGCCGTCGCTATGGCAACATGGACGTCATGTTTTGTCCAAAAACCATGGCCAAGCGATTTTGACCCCCTATTCCCCTTTGTGCCACCGTTTCAACACTGTCACATGGCTCAGCATTCAATTCCCCACAAACCCAGTGGGTTGCCATGGTGGCACAAGCCGTCGCTATGGCAACAATGACGTCATAAAACCATGGCCAAGCGATTTTGACCCCCTATTCCCCTTTGTGCCACCGTTTCAACACTGTCACATGACTCAGCATCCAATTCTCCACAAACCCAGTGGGTTGCCATGGTGGCACAAGCCGTCGCTATGGCAACAATGACGTCATGTTTTGTCCAAAAACCATGGCCAAGCGATTTTGACCCCCTATTCCCCTTTGTGCCACCGTTTCAACACTGTCACATGGCTCAGCATCGAATTCCCCACAAACCCAGTGGGTTGCCATGGTGGCACAAGCCGTCGCTATGGCAACAATGACGTCATGTTTTGTCCAAAAACCATGGCCAAGCGATTTTGACCCCCTATTTCCCTTTGTGCCACCGTTTCAACACTGTCACATGACTCAGCATCGAATTCCCCACAAACCCAGTGGGTTGCCATGGTGGCACAAGCCGTCGCTATGGCAACAATGACGTCATGTTTAGTTGAAAAATGAAAAAGGTCTTTATCGTAATTTGAAGTGTTTTTTGCCAGCTATATTACAGAAAACCAAACGGATTAGAAGAAAGTTAATTCGGCTATTTGCAAATTCTTTCTGTTAGATCATCTTGAAATAACTGGCGGACCGTTAAGCAGGATTTGGGCAACCCGTTTTTGCATAGGTCTAACCAAATTTATTTTGATATTTTCAATGTTATAAAAATCAGCCAATTAGAGATCTATTATTTTTTGGTCACCAAGAAGGTCTCATGCATTAGAATATTAATTTGCTATACGTGATTCAATTAATCATGATAAAAAGAGGGATTTTGTAAGTAAATAAAACATCTGGTAGTTTTGGTAGAGAACTACCTAGTAATTTTATAAGAGTTGTACAGGAATTGAGAAATTCATCACCCAAGACGTTGATGTTTTGGCCAAAACAACAAGATTTTTACAGTGAAATTTAATAACATTACGCGAGAAGCAGAAAAAAGGACAAATCATGTATTTAAGTAGGGGCTGTTGGCAAAAAATTTTTTCTGGGGGGCTAATAAGAATAGAGCCAGTATTAACTACTAAAATGGAAGAATTTTTGAAATTTAGAAGGTTTAAGAAAGATTGCGCGAAAATCCGGGGAAGGGGGGCATTGCACCCTTTGCCGACGCCCATGTTTATGGGATTCGAACTAAGCATGCAAGTAGTAACTTCAAAAATGTTGTGCATTAGATTTAGATTCTAGATTGCGGTATAACAATATTCAATGTAGGACAGTCGTTAAGGGCAGAAAGTACTTAAACTAACAAAAAGAATCTACATTTAATAACAAAGATAAAAAGCAAAACAGTTGTCAGAAGTGGGCACTTGCGGCGCAACTATTTCACTTGCAATTGCACTTGCGCCGCAAGTATTTTTAAACGGTTGCGTTGACCCTTGCACCGCAAGTATTTTAGCAATTTTGCGCAAGTCAAATGCGATTATGAATGATTGTTTTTCAATCAAATGTGATTGAAGTTAACAAAAGAATATTGATAAGGTACAGAGGCGTAACCAGGATTTTTAATTGGCAGGGGAGGCCAAATCGCAAATCACACGCAATGACGTCATCAAAATTTTTCTATAAGAGGAACTTTTTACCAGACAAAGATACCGTAGAATGGTGGATCAGAAGCCGGTGCACGTAACATGGATGTAACATGGTTAGCATGTAACATGGGTTTTGCTAAAGAAAAAGGACTTGAACCTAAAGTCAAAAAATTTCCAAAATTGGCTAAGTTGGGTGACGTGGTGAGAAAACTAGTTTAGTCCAAACATGTCACAGACGGGGGTCTGGGGGCCGCCGCTGGGCAATTTTTTGGAATTTTTTTGGAAAAAAAGAACTATTTTAATGCTATTTGGTTCACGTTACGTACGTTTTTAAAGCTATTAAAAATAACTGAATTGAAAGCCAATTGAAACAATCAAATTTGTGAATCTTCCCTTTACTTAAAGATCAAGTCTAAAACACGTTTAAAATCTTGAATTTGGGTGTTAAATTTTGTAAGTGACTTGGCCCAAGATGGAGAAGCAAAGTGCATTGCCTCCTGCAATATTTTTAGCAGTAATTAATCAACCGAATATTTGCCTTGAGAAATTTTTGTTTTGTCATGAATAAGGGTTATACATTTAAATTGGATGACAAAAATTTGATTTGAGGGGGCCCATGCCTCCTCCTACCTGGTCGTTAATATTAGTCTGTTGTACACGAACTCAAACTTGAACGCAAACTCGAACTTGAACTCGAAAAAACTTGATTGTTTTGCCGAACTCGAACTTGAACTCGAAAAACAATTTTTTCTGAACTCAAACTCGAATAAAACTTTTCGAGTTGATTAAAATGAAATTTAAAGATTAAAAAGTTTCAGGAAAAAATATTTTTGTTGATTATGCTATGTAAATTGAAATTGTCGTTCACTTGTTTTTGCCGTGCTGGCGATCTACAAAAACAGCATGCTATAAACAAAAAAAAGAGCGAGTAAGTCGAAATGTAGACTTAGTATTTTTGTCAGCTTGAACTCAAACTCAAAAAACTTGATAGTTTAGCAAACTTGAACTCGAACTTAAACTCGAAAACACTAAATTAGAGAATTGGAACTTGAACTCGGACTTGTTAAAATAGGCTGAACTCGCATAAAAATCGATCGAGTTCGCAGCCCTGATTGTAACTACAGGTTTGTCACGATAGGAAATAGGAATATTTCTCTATTTCAGCATTTTAAGATGTTTTAGTGTAAAGGAACAACTAAATGTTTTGTGTTATGGAACAACTACGGTAAGCTTTGGTATAAAAAAAAAGTAATGTTTCGAAAAGCTCCGGGGTGGAAAAAAATGATTAATCGTCGCATCGGTTTTTGAAAACCGGTGTTCCATCCAAGATTATCGAATTTGCATTTAAATCAAAAGACGTTTTCCGTGATTGAGAAATTTGGCACTTGTCCCAACTGCTGACCTTGGGTTGGTTTGGCGATAGGTCCTCCATTGCTTTAGTAGCTTCAAACGTCCAGCATAGTTTATTTATTTTTGTGTAGTAGTTTCTCGCTGTAAAATGCATTTGACCCCTTCCCCCAAAACGTATGAAATAAAGCTCTAGAGTATTTCCCTTCTTTCACTTACATAACATTTGCATATATATTTAGGTGTTTTACGAAGGATTTTCCAGAACAAATACGTCGCTTTTGCAAAAAGAAAAATGTGCAACTTTCCAAAAGCTGAGAGTGATGAAAGATAAAAATTCTTTCTTAGGCAAGCCTCATAATGTTGTATTGTACATTGCATAAAACTGATTACTATTTATTTATTCAAAATAATGCATCATATTTAATGCTAATTGCCAGCATAAGCATATCTTTCACAAATTAACTAAAATTTTAAGCATGGTCATCTCTAATTGCAATTAATTTTAATTACATCTTGATTTTAAAAAGTTTTCTTAACTCGGAGACAGCGAGGAGACATTTTCGTGTTGGAGTCACTTCACAATATCCTTTTAATTGCTGAACGTCAAGCAGGGAAGCTGTGAATACCAATTTTTATACTCTTTGGTTTGACCCGACCTGGAATCGAACCCGACTTTACCGCTTCAGTATAGCAGATGCTCTGTCCATTAGACTATAGACCAATGATTGGCAAAACAAACAAATATCATTTTCACGGCACAGTGTAGCTGGGACAAACTATCGGGGGGGATAAGATGGTTATACGGGGCGAGTTGTAATCAGGGATGTGGAAGCAGTCAAATTTTTAATGCTTACGCTTCCAGCTTCTCTTGAACTTTTATGCTTCCAAGTTCGCTTACGCTTCCTCACCTAAGGAATTTTTTGCTTCCGCTTCCAGCTCCGGATAGAATTAGTCGCTTGCGAGTGCGCTTCCGCTTCCAGTCTCCTTCATCAAAGTGCTTCCGCTTCCATCGCTTCCAGCTTCCGCTCCCACAACCCTGCTCAGTATGAAACAGTTAATTGTATTTAGCGTAAAAAAACAAAAAACAGACAAGTTTACTTTGTAAGCTATTTTATTTGACTTGTGTTGTCGAGGGCGTGGTATGGAATGGAAGACGATTTTCCGTATTCCATACTGGCAATTTTCTTCCATTCTATTTCCATTGCATACTAATAATTTTCCATTCCATATTCCATCACATAATAAAATTTTCTTCCATATTCCATTCCATACTTCCATACCAAAGAAATATTAGACTGGAAGCAAAGCAACGTATATTTCGCTGCTTTGCATCTTTGAAATGTTGTAAGCAACCGCTCGTGAAGGTGCGTCAACAATACTAAGATGCAATAATCTGGAATGCATATTGCACATGGTTTTATGCATAGACGTAGCCAGGATTTTGGATTGGGGGAGGGCTAAACCGTAAATCACATGCAATGATGTCATCAGAAATTTTCGAAAAGAGAGACTTTTTATGGGACAAAGAATGAAAGATCAAAAGCGGGGGTCTGATTTAGCACGTAACCAGGATTTACTAAAGGGAAAAAACTAAAACCACAAGTTAAAAAGTTTTACCAACATATCAAAATTGGGGGACAAGAGGAGCAAATTAGTGCAACTCAAACGTGTCACAGACGGCGCCTGGGGGAGGAGCCACCAGCCGCCGGAGGCTATGGGAGTCTAGGGCAGAGTTGTAAGTCGGGTCGGGTTCGGGCCTAAAGTTGACAAAAATTTCGTGCTTATTTCGGGCCTGAGACGTGCTTTTTGTTGTAGGTACACAAAAATCACTCAACACAACTAGGCAACATTGCTAAATTTTTCAGACCCAACTTAACTTTCGGGTTTTTTGATTTTGGCTCTAAATTAGTTTTCGGGTCCGGGCCGGGTTCGGGCTTATGTTTACGGATTCGGGCCTGGACTAGTCGGTCCGTTTACAATTCTGGTCAGGGAGCGAAGCATCCAGCCGCTGGGCAATTTTTTGTAAGTTTTTGTAAAAAAAATGGCTATTTTAATGCTGTTTGATCACATTTCGCACGTTTTCAGAGGCATTTCAAAGAACAAACTTTTTGAGATTTGACAGCCCATTGAACAAATCCTTCCCTTTACTTCAGGTCAAGTCCAAAACACGTTTAAAATCTTGCATTTTGGGGTTAAATTTTGTGGCTTGGCCTAGTCAGGGGATTCAAGGAACATTGCTTTCTGCAACATTTTTAGCATTAAATCATTCACTCGAAAATTTACCTTTGAAGATTTTTGTTTTGTCATGAAAATAACCAGTTTTAGGAACATGTACAACCAGGAGCCCAGGCACCTTCGATTCAACTTCAATAATTTGTTCAATAAGCATTTCCCCTAGCTAAGTTTTTTCAAAAACATTTTATCGCGTGAAAACCGACGAGATGTGATGGATTGTTATTTGAAGTTGGTAGGTGGTGAAGGTAGAATTTAAAGTTATTTCAAGTTGGCACATTATATGCAATAAATGGTTGCTAATCATGTTATTGCAATATAAAAGTTAGCTGGGGGCCTAAAACATACTATTGCATAAAAAAGTTAGATGAGGGCCTGAGATTGCAACTTTCGGAACAAAACCATTGAATTTTTCCCGGCTTGGACAATTAAATTGGTTGGCAAAAATTTAAATCGAGAGGGCCGATCACCCAGGTCGTCAATATTAAGTTATTGCTAATTGCTGTTGTACGCATGTACTGTTGCGCCCAAAAAATGCTAAAAAAAACTGAACAATTAGGGTTTGTGTCATCATTTTTGTCATTGGTTGCATTTCAATTGGGGGGGAGGCAAAAGGTCCTGGGCGCTCTGGTTACGCCTATTGTTTAATGATTACCGTACAAGTTTGCTCTCTTATCAACTATAAACTTTGTCATCACCAAACTGCTAAAGAACATTTACGGTAATAGAAATACCAAGCTTTAACATCAAAAGGAATCAGAGTTGTAAGTCGGGCCGGGCTTTTCGGGTCAGGTTCGGGCCGGGTTCGGGCCTGAAGCTGAAAAAAAATTCGGGCTAAATTCGGGCCTGAGATGTGCCTTTTGTTTTAGGTACACAAAAATATAATCAAAATAGCGCGGCAACATTACTAAACTTTTCAGACCTAACATAACTTTTGGGTTTTTTCGAGCATGATTTGGACTCCAAATTAGTTTTTGGGTTCTGGCCGCGTTCGGGCTTATATTTTCGAGTCCGGGCCGGGTTCGGGCCTGAACTAGTCGGCCCGTTTACAACTCTGAAAATAATTATTGTAAACTGAAAAACTAAAAATTTAAATAAAATTAAGCTGAATCGGGAATAAAACAGCAAATAAACTTACGAGTTTTCGCGACGATGTACAAAAAACAAAATTTAGGACTTGGCAGATTGTCAATCTCAAAAAAAAAAAAGTCAAACCTGCCAAAGTCGTCAACTATAACATCAATGCTGCAAATTGCAACAGAGATGGAACCGGTCAGAATTTTCTCGACCCGACCCGACCGGTAAATTTCAAAATCATCGCCGGTTGACCGGCCGGTCGACCGGCCGGTTGTCAGGTTTCTGACCGGCCCGGTCGACCGTTTTTTTTACGGAAGGTTTTTCTTCATTATTCAATGTATTTAATGAAAAATTTTCAAAAGGGGGGAGGCATGGATGATGTGTTAAAATTTGTGACTTTAGACGGAGGTCTTAGAAAAAAAACGGAGAATGATTTTTGTGTTTTTTGCAAAAATGACTCAATTTTAAGACCTTTTTTGGTTACGTTTTGGTTTGAGTGACCTGTTTTGCGCAGCGCACAACGTGCACAAAATAAACATAAAAAGCACTGGAGAGCACATGCTGAATTATTTGGCGTTCTTTCTAATGATATTTTGCGAAAGGCCAAAAAATGAAGTTACAAAATTTAGCTATTGGTGACAGATTATTTGCGATTTTCCGAGCAGCAAACACTAAACTTTTTTTCGGCGGTGCTGCCTTTGCAGTTGCTAAAAGATAAATGAGAAAGAAATGACAGCAAAAGATAGGTAACAGTAAAAACTTATGAACATCACAATACTTGTACTATTATACCCAAAAACATTAAAATGATGGAGCAATGACATTATATAATATCGAAAATTATGTCACTAACAGCGTGAAAAAAAGGAATATTGAAAAATTATGTCACTAACAGCGTGAAAAAGGAATATTGAAAAATTATGTCACTAACAGTGTGAAAAAAATTAATATTTATAACAACTAGGCTGCTTCACTAACAGTTCGAGAAAGCTTGAAAAGGATCTATTGCAAACACATTATGTACTGGGAAAGGTTTTTAGCTCCAAATAGATTTATATTAATTGTTCCGTCCGTATATAAATCTCTGTGGAGCTAAAAACCTTTTCCAGTACATAATGTTTTGCAATAGATCCTTTTCATGCTTTCTCAAACTGTTAGTGAAGCAGCCTAGTTGTTGTGAATATTTTTTTTTCACGCTGTTAGTGGCATAATTTTCAATATTATACGATGTCATTGCTCCATCATTTTAATGTTTTTGGGTATTGCTTTTGAGTATAATGTCATTGCTCCATCATTTTAATGTTTTTGGGTATAATAGTACAAGTATTGTGATGTTAGTATGTTTTTACTGTTACCTATCTTCTGCTGTTATTTTTTTTCATTTATCTTTTCGCAACTGCAAAGGCAGCAACGCCAAAAATTGTTCTGAAGAATTTTCCCGGTTTGGAAAGCGAATCGTCAAACCAATAAATAAACTCATAGGTAGTGCGAAGTCGTTATGAATAACTATCCCGATGAACGCAACGCGTCCGTTCCTTTCATTGAAAACACTAAACTGTTATGACATTGGCTAGAAAACATTCGAAATATAATGTGCCCCAGCAATTTGTAGAAATGCTGCTATTTCAGTACAAGCCATGGTTAGTTAGATATAAAAAAATAAGAGCTATGTCTTTCTTGCCCAGTGTAGAGTGTGGTAAATTTAAGTTGAAAAAAGCTTTTCAAAGCGACAAGATTTTAGTATGTATAATAAAAAATCTGTAATCAGCGCCACTTCTACTCTTAAGCTGATTAAAATGATGTTAAAATGCTAGGTAGCGCAAGCCTCTTCCACGTGCATGCTTTATTAGAATCTGATTACGCAATTTGACCGTATATTTTGCACTTTTTTGCTTTGTGCCGTGGCCCAAAGTGGTTGGGCATGGAACAATAGTCCCACCCTAAATACGTCCCTGGATGTGCGTGTCTTAATGGTCACAGCATATTAGTCACAGCTTGAAACCATTCAACAAGTGTTTTCGAAAGATGTAATTTGTTAATACTGTTTTTTTATAAAAAGTTTTATTTATGATAAAATATATAAATATATTTCGGTTGGTGCTTAGATGTCTTTTAGTAGCCAGAAAGGAGAATTTGACCGGTTTTTCAACCGGCTTCACCGGCCGGTCGAAGAATCTCGACCCGACCGGCAACCCGACCGGCCGGTCAACCCGACCGGAGCCGGTCGACCGGTTTCCATCTCTGAATTGCAATATACTTACAATGATGTAAAACGTACCGGTACACTGTTTGCGCAATATAAACAACCGAAGTACCGCGATTTGTCGACAAATAATACGCGTAGATATTGAAGTTGAATACTTCTGTGACAAAATTATTTATCACCATTCGACATCGGTATGTATTTTTCTGTAAATACAACACTCACAATCTAGTATGGAATTGGTATGAAAGTATGGAAGACTGTCTTCCATTCTATTCTCGAAATTTTCTATTCCATTCCATTCTGGCATCTTCTATATTCCATACCGAAATTTCCGTTCCATTCCATTCCATTTCATACCATCCCCTGGTTGTCGATTCTATATTATTATTGCTACATTTTACCCCAACGGTTGTAGCCAGTTTCAGATTTTGCAAATTTGGAAGCGCCTGATTTTGAAAAAATTGCTTCTGCTTCTAGCTCATTTTCAACACTTTCGCTTCCGAGTTTGCTTCCGCTTCCAACCTCTTCCGTCAAAGTGCTTCTGATTCCGCTTCCACAAAAAATTAATTGCTTCCGCTTCCACATCCCTGGTTGTAGTAATGGACCCAATAATATGGTCTCAGTTTTTGCTAAAAGTCTGATATAGAATATGACAAAATGGTGTAAGCACAGTATTAATTGATTATAGCTCTATTAGTGAATTTTTATTTCGTATTTTTAGATTGGTATACGTTTTATTACTTCCGTTAATATAATTTTAATTACAGTATGTCATTATTGTGCAACTAACTATTCACCTTTATGTAAGTAGTTCATATTGGTTTCTAGATGATAGTGATGACCTATCTAGTGGTGATTCATGACAGAGTCTTCCATTCATCATTTATGGTTATGCTGCTCTCACACTTTGGCGACTTTGACTGCGACTCTACTGCGAATGGAACATCAAATTGATAGCGACTGCACTGCGAACCCATGGAGGTAGCAGCGAGACTATGTCAAATGTACGGAGACTGCGCTGCGAATCATATCAATATAACGAAAATGACTTAGTTGATTGTTTTGAAATAAATTTTGCAAAATAGTGAGTGTTGGAAAGTAACGGTAACCAAGGAATGCAGTACGGTAAGTTCAGAATTTGTGTACTACGCACCTCGCACCTTCAACCGCACCGTGCCAGCGTACCGTACCGCACTGCCATCCTTGATGGTAACACAAATAATTCGGCGAATGTCAGCTATTCGGCAAAAAGAGTCAAAAACTAAAATATTTTTCTAGCCCGAAGCTAATGAAACTATTAAAATATTGATGAAGCAGATCAAAACGAATGAAACGGAAAAGTTTTTTAATAAAGTATTAATACGGAAGTGAATAGCATAAAACCTTGGGTTTTTAATAGTCGGAGTCATATTTTCTATGAATTTGAAGCGTATAGTAATTTTAGTTATAATTTTATGTTGGAATTTGCTTTTAAATTTCCTTTTAAAAGTTCAGGGATGGTGCAGTTGATAACGTAAATGCTAGCTACAGTACAGTATGTCTGCGTTAAGATGGGGCTATGTTTGGATCAGATATAGTGTGTCTGAAAGTGGGGTCCACTGTTTGGTTCTGGCTGAACAGTCAGTAGGTAGACAACTAGTCATTAGACAATAGTGCTAGTGATACGCTGCATAACTGATTGCTTGTATCTATTTAATTGATGGGTACTGCTTGGGTTTTTATACAGCTGGCTTGACTTTCGCTTTGTTTTTAATCATACGTAGATTAAAACTGATGGCATCAGGATGTGGATGATTATTATGATTTGTGGTTGAATGAATGAGTGTCGTTTAGTACGAATCGTGATAGTGTAATTATAAATTTGTAGTTTCAGTAGGGAGGTTATTTTCATTAACCATATTGCAACATGACTCAAAAACACCACTACGTTATGTTATTACATTAAGGCTACTACAAGCTAGGCTGACTTTATATTTGAATTATACCTAATTACTATGGCAAGTTTTTGCAACTTTTTTCATAGCTTCCTGCAGCTTCATAAATAGTAAAAATTTTTGTTGTACAGTATAATTTTTTAAGCTGTTTTATTAAGTATGGCGCAAAATATTACTGTGATTTAACAAACATGTTTTGAAACTACATTAGGGGCCACATACTATCCTCTCCGAAAAAACACGAACGTTCGTGTTTTGCGAAATTAGCATACTGTGGTCTTCGTTACGAATAAAATTTACGAATCTTCGTTTTGAAGACTTTCGTTTTTTCCGAATATTCGTAAATATTTTACGAACAAAAAAATCTTCGGCCGAAAATTTTTTTGTTTCGCCGAAGATTTTTTTATTCGGAAATTTTTACGGAGACTTTGAATTTTTTTTCAAAAAATTTTTTTCGGCCGAAAATTTGTTTGTTCGGTACTTTACATTTTTGTTCGTACAAACGTTTTTCTTCTTCAGAAAAAAAACTGAAAATGGCTCAAATTGTTTGTGAACTAGCCCGAATCTTCGGAAAAAATCACAAATGCTCTGACCACTCGTAAAATCTACCGAAGTTTTTTTGCTGACAATTACACTTGTTTCGCAGGTTGTTGGTAAGTGAAAAAAAGCATTCCACACATTAGTGCCTAATTCATCATGGCTTTGTTGTAGGAACTTATGAATGAGGAGAAAAATTTTGAAATGAAGAAAACCCATTTTAGTTTATTAGAGGGCGAAACTAAACCAGATTTGGCAGAATTTACCGTTTTGCGAGGACCACGGCCGGTCTTTGAAAGCTCTTTATTGTAAGAGCCACCATTTTTTTACCAATGAATTTCTTCAAATTGAACCAATTCAGTTTAAATTTTTCTACCGAAACAGAACTGTCACTTGCACAACCGATGAGAACTGCAATCCACTTCCGTTTTTGATCCAACATGCCTTTCGCCTTGCACACATAAAACAAATATGCTCGATAGTCATAATTCTGACTACTAAACTATTGGTAAATTTACATTATATCGGGTTTTGGCTTGCATTTGTACGTTTTTTCCTCTGCATGAAAAACTGGCTATGTTTAATTACCTTTAAGTTTTAATACGTCCTTATCCGCAAACTCCAGACTGTCATACGCTAAACAAAAGCTTTTCAAAAACATTTTTTGTCAAGAAGTAAAGCTCTCTTTTGAAACGACAAATTTTGACCAAAATTTTTATGATTTTGTTGCAGTGCACTAAACCAAAAAATGGACGTATAAAAAAGCAGAAAAGTACATTCATTTTCAAACAGAAGTTAAAACCTAAACACGAAACGGACAAAAATCAAAAACTGCATAACTTGGCCTTATCATTAAAACATTTATTGGACATATAACTTCATTGTCGTTGAAATGTTAAAACGGCGGAACGAAGGGGAATAGGGGGTCAAAATCGTTGGCCATTGCTTTATGACGTCATTGTTGCCATAGCGATGGCTTGTGCCACCATGGCAACTCACTGGGTTTGTGGGGAATTCGATGCTGAGTCATGTGACAGTGTTGAAACGGTGGCACAAAGGGGAATAGGGGGTCAAAATCGCTTGGCCATGGTTTTTGGACAAAACATGACGTCATTGTTGCCATAGCGACGGCTTGTGCCACCATAACAACCCACTGAGTTTGTGGGGAATTTGATGCTGAGTCATGTGACAGTGTTGAAACGGTGCCACAAAGGAGAATAGGGGGTCAAAATCGCTTGGCCATGGTTTTATGACGTCATTGTTGCCATAGCGACGGCTTGTGCCACCATGGCAACCCACTGGGTTTGTGGGGAATTCGATGCTGAGTCATGTGACAGTGTTGAAACGGTGGCACAAAGGGAAATAGGGGGTCAAAATCGCTTGGCCATGGTTTTTGGACAAAACATGACGTCATTGTTGCCATAGCGACGGCTTGTGCCACCATGGCTACCCACTGGGTTTGTGGGGAATTGGATGCTGAGTCATGTGACAGTGTTGAAACGGTGGCACAAAGGAGAATAGGGGGTCAAAATCGCTTGGCCATAGTTTTATGACGTCATTGTTGCCATAGCGACGGCTTGTGCCACCATGGCAACCCACTGGGTTTGTGGGGAATTCGATGCTGAGTCATGTGACAGTGTTGAAACGGTGGCACAAAGGGGAATAGGGGGTCAAAATCGCTTGGCCATGGTTTTATGACGTCATTGTTGCCATAGCGACGGCTTGTGCCACCATGGCAACCCACTGGGTTTGTGGGGAATTCGATGCTGAGTCATGTGACAGTGTTGAAACGGTGGCACAAAGGGAAATAGGGGGTCAAAATCGCTTGGCCATGGTTTTTGGACAAAACATGACGTCATTGTTGCCATAGCGACGGCTTGTGCCACCATGGCTACCCACTGGGTTTGTGGGGAATTGGATGCTGAGTCATGTGACAGTGTTGAAACGGTGGCACAAAGGAGAATAGGGGGTCAAAATCGCTTGGCCATAGTTTTATGACGTCATTGTTGCCATAGCGACGGCTTGTGCCACCATGGCAACCCACTGGGTTTGTGGGGAATTCGATGCTGAGTCATGTGACAGTGTTGAAACGGTGGCACAAAGGGGAATAGGGGGTCAAAATCGCTTGGCCATGGTTTTATGACGTCATTGTTGCCATAGCGACGGCTTGTGCCACCATGGCAACCCACTGGGTTTGTGGGGAATTCGATGCTGAGTCATGTGACAGTGTTGAAACGGTGACACAAAGGGGAATAGGGGGTCAAAATCGCTTGGCCATGGTTTTTGGACAAAACATGACGTCATTGTTGCCATAGCGACGGCTTGTGCCACCATGGCAACCCACTGGGTTTTTGGAGATATCGATGCTGAGTCATGTGACAGTGTTGAAACGGTGGCACAAAGGGGAATAGGAGGTCAAAATCGCTTGGCCATGGTTTTTGGACAAAACATGACGTCATTGTTGCCATAGCGACGGCTTGTGCCACCATGGCAACCCACTGGGTTTGTGGGGAATTCGATGCTGAGTCATGTGACAGTGTTGAAACGGTGGCACAAAGGGGAATAGGGGTCAAAATCGCTTGGCCATGGTTTTTGGACAAAACATGACGTCATTGTTGCCATAGCGACGGCTTGTGCCACCATGACAACCCACTGAGTTTGTGGAGAATTCGATGCTGAGTCATGTGACAGTGTTGAAACGGTGGCACAAAGGGGAATAGGGGGTCAAAATCGCTTGGCCATAGTTTTATGACGTCATTGTTGCCATAGCGACGGCTTGTGCCACCATGGCAACCCACTGGGTCTGTGGGGAATTGGATGTTGAGTCATGTGACAGTGTTGAAACGGTGGCACAAAGGGGAATAGGAGGTCAAAATCGCTTGGCCATGGTTTTTGGACAAAACATGACGTCATTGTTGCCATAGCGATGGCTTGTGCCACCATGGCAACCCACTGGGTTTGTGGGGAATTCGATGCTGAGTCATGTGACAGTGTTGAAACGGTGGCACAAAGGGGAATAGGGGGTCAAAATCGCTTGGCCATGGTTTTTGGACAAAACATGACGTCCATGTTGCCATAGCGACGGCTTGTGCCACCATGACAACCCACTGGGTTTGTGGAGATATCGATGTTGAGTCATGTGACAGTGTTGAAACGGTGGCACAAAGGGGAATAGGGGGTCAAAATCGCTTGGCCATAGTTTTGTGACGTCATTGTTGCCATAGCGACGGCTTGTGCCACCATGGCAACCCACTGGGTTTGTGGGGAATTCGATGCTGAGTCATGTGACAGTGTTGAAACGGTGGCACAAAGAGGAATAGGGGGTCAAAATCGCTTGGCCATTGTTTTATGACGTCATTGTTGCCATAGCGACGGCTTGTGCCACCATGGCAACCCACTGGGTTTGTGGAGAATTCGATGCTGAGTCATGTGACAGTGTTGAAACGGTGGCACAAAGGGGAATAGGGGGTCAAAATCGCTTGGCCATGGTTTTTGGACAAAACATGACGTCATTGTTGCCATAGCGACGGCTTGTGCCACCATGGCAACCCACTGGGTTTGTGGAGATATTGATGCTGAGTCATGTGACAGTGTTGAAACGGTGGCACAAAGGGGAATAGGGGGTCAAAATCGCTTGGCCATGGTTTTTTGGACAAAACATGACGTCATTGTTGCCATAGCGACGGCTTGTGCCACCATGGCTACCCACTGGGTTTGTGGGGAATTGGATGCTGAGTCATGTGACAGTGTTGAAACGGTGGTAAAAAGGGGAATAGGGGGTCAAAATCGCTTGGCCATGGTTTTTAGACAAAACATGACGTCATTGTTGCCATAGCGACGGCTTGTGCCACCATGGCTACCCACTGGGTTTGTGGGGAATTCGATGCTGAGTCATGTGACAGTGTTGAAACGGTGGCACAAAGAGGAATAGGGGGTCAAAATCGCTTGGCCATGGTTTTATGACGTCATTGTTGCCATAGCGACGGCTTGTGCTACCATGGCAACCCACTGGGTTTGTGGAGAATTGGATGCTGAGCCATGTGGAGGTGTTAAAATTGTTGATTTAAGGGGAATAGGGGGTCAAAATTTATTGTCAATTTTTTGTCCATTAGTCCACGTTTTACCCACTGCCCTTAAACTTTGCTAGATCCTAATCCAGAATCTATGCTTTCATACGGATCACTCAAGGTATGGACTTCGTTGCCACTATCTCCGTGTGAAATTGAAACTTTGTACCTTTTCAAGAAACTTCTAAAACTTAGCCTAATTTTCAAAATTGATAATTTGGGCCTGTAGGAATTTAAACTGTACAAATTCGTGCATCGATTAATAATAATAACAACAATAGCAATTTACCTATATCCCCCTTGAGATAACACCAACAAGTTGCAATGCATCTGACAAAGGGACCATAGTAACATTTAAA
The DNA here is from genome assembly GCA_963965965.1 of Trididemnum nubilum. Taxonomy (NCBI): domain Eukaryota; kingdom Metazoa; phylum Chordata; class Ascidiacea; order Aplousobranchia; family Didemnidae; genus Trididemnum; species Trididemnum nubilum. The sequence goes on along the minus strand of OZ014474.1, from coordinate 11,184,451 downwards.
TAGCTTTAAATAACTAAAATTATTACACAGCAGAGGTACTAATACCATAGGTGGGCAAGTTAATGCAAAACGTTAGCTTCGTTAACCACTTGTCCGTTAACAAACTTCACACCTCCGTTAACGTTAATCCGTTATTTTCAGATTTAATTAGCGGAACTTAATAAAGTCCGTTAATCCGTTAACATTTTGCGTGTAATTTACATTTCGTTTTATTCACTAGCTTCTAGAACACGTATTGACGCTGTTGAGCTGATTGTAAGGAAATAGTTATTGCTGAGGTGGTCTTTTTGAGTTTTGAAAGTTACATTTTACAGTCTGATCTAATTTCAAGATAAAAATAAGTTCAAATGCACAACGAAGCTGCAAACTATTAACAATAAAAACCTTAACGGAAGTTAACAGAACTAAACGGAAGTTACTTTAGTCCGTTAACAGAACTTAACGGAAGTTAATTTAGTCCGTTAACATGAAAAAACTTGTTAACGAATTAACGAGTTAATGAAAAAGTTAGCTTCGTTGTTAACGGATTAACGATTAACGGACTTGTGCCCACCTATGACTAATACTATAAGCAGCAAAATACTGGCATTAAACAGTGGTAATATCCATAGGTGGGCACAAGTCCGTTAATCGTTAATCCGTTAATAACGAAGCTAATTTATTCATGAACTCGTTAATCCGTTAAAAAGTTTTTTCATGTTAACGGACTATATTAACTTCCGTTAAGTGCTGTTAACGGACTAAAGTAACTTCCGTTAAGTTTTGTTAACTTCCGTTAAGGTTGTTATCGTTAATATCTTGCAGCTTCGTTGTGCATTTGAACTTGTTTTTATCTTGAAATTAGATTAGACTGTAAAATGTAACTTTCGAAACACAAAAAGACTACCATAACAATAAATATTTCCTTACAATCAGCTCAACAGCGTCAATACGTGTTCTAGAAGCGAGTGAATAAAACGAAATGTAAATTACACGCAAAATGTTAACGGATTAACGGACTTTATTAACTTCCGTTAATTAAAGCTGAAAATAACGGATTAACGTTAACGGAGGTGTGAAGTTTGTTAACGGACAAGTGGTTAACGAAGCTAACGTTTTGCATTAACTTGCCCATCTATGGTAATATCCTTAAAGGGTAAATTAAAATAATATGCTTTTACCACAGTTAACTTATATATACAGTAGGTTTACTTCAAGTAAAATGCATTGTTAAAATGTCCAGCATTTTTTTGCCTGTGTTGCGTCATAAGGACTTTTTTGGGTGGGTCACGGGAATGAATTTTAATAAATATTATCAACCTTTTTTGGGTGGGTCAACGGGAATGAAGGTTAGAATGAATATTATCAACCTTTCCAGTCACATCACGTGACCATGACAATTTTGATAAATCCCCCATTTTTTCATTTATTTTGGGTTTGGGGGGATGAAATAGAGTTGGGGGGATTAAATACACTCTATGTGATTCCCCCAACCCCAATTTAGACAAAAAAGGGTGTTTTTACCCCACGTCGTTTCACTACATGGTGAAAAAAATGTTTCCAATTTTTTTCGATTATTTTAATATTGTATATTTAAAAAAAAACTTTTGGGTTTTTTATTTGAATTAATAGACTTTGCGCTTGAGGAAAGCGCAGTGGGCGAGCGAACTGTTACATTTGTGCTTTTTCTATTCTTAGAAATTGGCACGAAGCATGCTCGAAGATGTCGGGAGCCCACCATGACGTCATAATGCTTGTTAGAAATATACTAATTTCAAGTGTTTTAGTGCAATCGTTGATCTTAAATCAAAACAAGGTCTTCTAGGCTGCTCAAGGTTTTTTACTGAAGTAGACGGTGGACGAGATGCATTTGTGACGTCATAATGCATATACATACTGTATTGTTTAATTTCGTATTCATGCTTGCTATTGGACAGCCTGATTTAGCCAAATGCCAATTATGAATAAATGAAAAATAGCTAAAAGAAATAAATCGGCATAGGTGGGCAAGTTAATGCAAAACTTTAGCTTCGTTAACCGTTAATCCGTTAACAAACTTCACACCTCCGTTAACGTTAATCCGTTATTTTCAGCTTTAATTAACGGAAGTTAATAAAGTCCGTTAATCCGTTAACATTTTGCGTGTAATTTACATTTCGTTTTATTCACTCGCTTCTAGAACACGTATTGACGCTGTTGAGCTGATTGTAAGGAAATATTTATCGCTATGGTGGTCGTTTTGTGTTTTGGAAGTTACAGTTTAAAGTCTAATCTAATTTCAAGATAAAAATAAGTTCAAATGCACAACGAAGCTGCGATCGGAAAATCTTTGGAAAATGTGAACAACGATGAGGCTGCAGGTTATTATTTGCCACAAAAAAAGAGCTCCTTTCTTCGCTTTGTTCTATAAAACTCGTGCTAATACGCAACAAGTGTTACCAGTGCTAACTGGTTTGTACCTGTCTGATGAATGAATGGTGCGAGATATTAACGATAAAGACCTTAACAACAGTTAACAGAACTTAACGGAAGTTAATTTAGTCCGTTAACAGAACTTAACGGAAGTTAATTTAGTCCGTTAACATGAAAAAACTTTTTAACGGATTAACGATTAACGGACTTGTGCCCACCTATGTAAATCGGATTGAGTGGAAGATGTAATCGGGAGACCACTATGACATCACAAAGTTGTTACAAATTTGCCAATCTCAATTGATTTGACTGCAACATAATCCATCATACAGTACAAGGATTTGGTTGCAGCTAATTTTTATAGGGAGTAAAAAGGGTCGTGATCAACGCTTTTGTGTGTGACGTCATAATCCATTTAAGTTTTGTTTCAATTTCCTGTTCAAGCTTGCTGTAGAATAGTCACACTACAAGCTAATATAAGCATTGAATAAATTCAAGACAGTAATCGAAGTATGTAGTCGGGAGACCACTATGACGTCATAAAGCTGTTACAAATTTGCGAGTTTCCACTGATTTCACTGCAATTATTATCCATCATAATCATAACAAGGTTTTGCTTGCACGTTGCAGCTGATTTTATATCGAGTAGAAGGAGTCTAGATCAACGTGTTCGTGTGTGATGTCATAATGCATTTACGTTTTCTTTTCTTTCATGCATTATAATTTGGTTTTAATTGATTAAAAAGAGTTTTAAGGGTCAGTTGTTCTTAGTGATATGCCATTGATTTGTATAGTATTTGAAGTAGGCTATCTAGTGACATTGATAGCCCCAAAATTCTTCAAAAAGAAATGCTCTTTGATTACTGTCTTAGTTCTTTATTGCTACAACAAACAAGTAAACACAACTCAAGTTACTTTGTTGGTGTACCGTCAAGCCAAAGACTCTTTATTTAGTAGAATAGGGACAGACGCGCAGAAAAAAAGAGAAGAGCATTAAAGAAAAACGCATACATTTATTGTAAAGGTTTTTTTTTTTGAAGCCATGCGTATTCGGCTGATTTGATTAGACGTATTTGTAGAATAAATAAACCGTGAAGAAAACAGTCACGCTGATTGGACGATTCGGCAGATTTTAAAACAAATTAAGCAAGAAGAAAAAATACAAAACCATTAGTTTCAAGTTTACTGATAAAGAGTCTATAATCAGACAACTAGGCCTATGCCGCTCTATTCGGCTATTATGGACAATCGTTTTGTTAAACAGCTTTTGCCATGCTTTTAGTTGAAAAGCTTTGCCATGCTTTTTCGTGTGAGATTTCTATTTGAATAAGGAAAAAGAGGTTAAACGGTAGGCCTAGTGGTAGGCCTATTCATAGTTGGTGGTGGAATCTTTCAACTTTTGGTTCAAGCCTTCCCCCTCTTTGGTCAAATCCAACTTTTTCTTGAAGATTTTATTGCAGTGAAGCCAGATGGTGTTCAGCTGGGTTTAGTTGGCAAAATAATTTGCCGTTTCGAGGAGAAAGGTTTTGGCTTTGTGCCATGAAAATGACAACTGCCAGTAAAGATTTGCTAGAAATGCACTTTGCAGATCTCAGTTCAAAACCATTTTTCCCAAAACTTGTTGAATTTATGTTGTCTGGGCCAGTTGTGGCAATGGTTTGGGAAGGAAAAGGAGCAGTTAAAACTGATCGTAAAATGCTTGGAGAGGCTAACCCTGTTGATTCTCTTCCTGGTACAATTCGTGGAGATTATTGAATTGACATTGGGAGAAACATATGTCATGGATCTGACTCTGTGGAAACAGCAAAGAAAGAAATAGCTTTATGGTTTAAAGAAGGTGAACTTAACAATTATTGCTGTGCTAACAACTCTTGGGTGTATGAATAAGAAGGATACTTCAACCTGACACTCAGCACTCTTTTAGTGTTTTGTGACTACATAGCAGGATCTGACATTAGTAGTTTTTGTATTTTTGTGTACATAGTTGGATCTGACTTTTTTTTTTTTTTTCTGTAGGCCTACCTTTTTGTCTAAATTTATAATTACCAGTATATTGAAGGATACTTTTCACCTGTTTTCATTTTAAATTCAAAACAACTTTTTCTGCATATTTTGTGGCTGATTTTAAATTTGCTATTTTGTCTAACTAGTGTAGAATCTTTCATTGGTTTGACTGCTTGATAATGCCAGTTAAATGTCCATGTGAAATATGTTTAAGACCTTGTAAAAGGAACCAGTGTGCTATTCAGTGTGATATGTGTGGTGGATGGATTCATCTCAAATGCACAGTCATTAGTCCCCTTAAATTTCACACTCTTTGTTCTTCTACTGAACCATACCTCTGCCAAAATTGTTACAGTGAATTGTTTCCTTTTCAAACCCTAGATGATAAGCAATTGTTAAATGAAATGAGAAATGATGACAAACTAAACTTTGATAATAATCACACAAATAATTCGTTTTTCCCAGCTAAATGCTTACAGGTAGACAACAAGATAAAAAGCTTACTAAATGATTTAAATTCTGGTTTGGTTGACTCAAAATACTGCTCACAGGCCGAAGCCAATATTATTAACAAAAAGTGTAAATTTTCTTTGCTTTGCGTGAATATAAGAAGCTTAAATGCAAATTTTGACAAATTGAATAAACTTTTAACAAATTATGATATCTTACCTGATATCATTGCTATAAGTGAAACCAAACTTAAATTGTTACAGGTATACAATGCAAAGTTAAATGGGTACCATTTTTACCACAAAGGCACAACTACAAGATGGGGAGGAGTAGGATTGTTTATTAAGGAGTCTTTATCAATTTCAATTTGCAAGGAGTTTGATTTAAACATTCCTAACTGTGAAGATATGTGGATTCAACTAGATTTAGGGAATAACAAAAAATGTATAGTGGGGGTAATTTACAGACACCCTAAACAGAATTTATCAGAGTTTTGCAAGAGTTTTGAATCAACCATTGAAAAATTGAATAGTAGAAAATTGATGTATTATATCGAAGGCGACTTCAACGCAGATTTGTTGAAAAGTAACTCTGATATCAATATTAAAGATTTCATGAATTTAACATATAGCTTAGGCTGCATTCCCTTAATTACACACCCGACAAGAATAACCACTACAAGCTCAACTCTTTTAGATCATGTTTATACAAACAATGTAGTGGGTGAACACAAAAGTTTTATTCTGGTGGAAGATGTAAGTGATCACCTGCCAGTAATGGTGTGTTCTAATTTAAGCCTGCCCAAGAGTGAAAAATCAATTGTCACCCTAATTCGTGATACAAAAAATTTTGAAGTAGAAAAATTTCTAGACAATTTAAGTGAAGGAATGGAGCTATTAGGTGATATCAAAGAGGAATGCATTGACAACTACACTGAGAAGTTTATTGACATTTTTCATAAGACTTTAAATATACATGCACCATTACGAAAACAAAGCAGAAAGGAAACAAAACTAAAAAACAAACCATGGTTATCCAAAGGAATCCTTATATCAATCCAGAAAAAAAATTTATTGTACAAAAGAGCCCTTAAATTAAATGACAGTAATACATGGGCACAATACAAAGTCTATAGAAATAAACTGACTCATATTAAGGAATATGCAAAACGACTTTATATTAAAAATTTAGTGAATGATAATAAGCATGAAACCTCGTCGCTTTGGAAAATTATAAATAAAATTATTCACTTGAAAAATGTGAAGAAAAATAACATTCCTAATAAAATGTATGCTTCCAAAAGTGAAAGTGCACAAGGTCCACAGGCCATCAGTAACTTGTTCAATAAATATTTCATAGAGATAGGAGTTAACCTTGCATCTACAATCGAAACACCAGCTATAATTGATGGCAAATTTAATGCCACATCTTTGATTCAGAGTAGTTGCAATTCGTTTTTTCTAGAACCAATAGTTGAAAAAGAAGTAGTAAATTACATCAGAGCTATGAATCCATCAAAAAGTACAGGAAGACAAGGAATTCCTGCAAAGTATATAAAAATGTCAGGCTCTGTTATAGCGCCAGTTCTAACTAACATTTTTAATGCATGCATATCAACAGGATATTTTCCAAAAGTGTTAAAAACCGCTGAAGTTGTTCCAATTTTCAAAAAAGGCGAAAGAGAGTTATGCAGTAATTTTCGCCCTATTTCTATTTTAAATCCTTTTGCCAAACTTTTTGAAAAGTGTCTGCTTCATCAACTAAACAATTATTTTGTGAGCAATAATTTGATTAGTCCAAACCAGTATGGTTTTAAGAAAAATTGCTCAACAAATGAAGCTGTTTTAGATATTTACAATAAGCTACTTGACAATATGGATAAAAAGCTCATTACATGTTCTATTTTCTTAGATTTAAGAAAAGCATATGATACCATCAATCACACAATAATGATCAAGAAACTAGAAAAGTATGGAATTAGAGGATTACCATTACAGTTACTAGCAAGTTACCTGACTGACCGTCAACAGTATACAATTGTAAATCAATATAAATCCAATTCAAGAGATGTTATTTGCGGTATTCCTCAGGGATCAACTCTAGGTCCGTTGTTATTTAATATTTACATCAATGATCTACCACTTGCCTCAAATTCCACAATTCATCTTTTTGCTGATGATACAAACCTTACTCTCTCCCATTCTAATGTTTCAACATTGCAACAAAATATTAATGATGAATTAGTCAATGTAAGCAATTGGTTCAAGGTGAATAACTTATCAATTAACTTTAATAAAACTGAGTTTATGGTAGTGACAACAAAACAAAATAAACCTGAACTCAAAGTATCAATAGATAATAATCCAATCAAGCAATCACATCACATAAAGTATCTAGGTGTTCTCATAGACGACAATCTAAACTGGAAACAACAAATCAAGGAACAATGTTCAAAGGTAGCAAGAGGATCTTGGGCCCTTAATCAATTAAAGCACTTTGTAGATGAGCAAACCTTAAGATCTGTTTACCACTGCCTCATATACTCTCATCTACAATACTGCATAAGTAGTTGGGGGACTGCTTCAAAATCAACATTAGCACCTCTCTTTATTCTGCAAAAAAGAAGCATCAGATTGTTAACTGGAAGTGGATATCGTGAGCATACTAATCCTTTGTTCTATCGAGCTAAATGCTTAAAACTCAAGGATATTTACTCTCTGGAAACTGCAAAGCTAATGTACAAAATTCACAATAATGTATTATCTTTTGCAAATTCAGATAAGTTTAACCTAATAAAAAACTGCTATACACATAAGACAAGATTGAGCCACAAAAACAACTTCTTTTTTCCAAGAACTAGAACAAGATTAGGGCAAAAGTCTCTATCATTCGCAGGAATTAAAGTTTGGAATGAAATTCCAAGCAGTATGTAAGAAGTTTCATTCTACAGATTTAAAAAAGCTGTTAAAGCTCATTTTTTATCAAACTATGAAACCGATAAAAGCTAGAATAACAGCTTTCTATCAGCAATGCAGTAGTAATTACAGGAATCATAGTTGCATATTTATGCTTTAGTTCAACAATAACCTATTTTTTGCTTGAATAGCATGAGTTTGGTGCATTCATCTATCACACATTTATTACAATACGTCATCTCTCATTTTGATGTCCCCATGAATTATTAGTAATTTTGCAATAACTGACTGAGGTTGATATATACTGATATTGGAAATTGTACCAGTACTAATGACATATTGACAAACAATACAAAACAAAGCAAGAAGTTTTTTTTTTTTTTTCACTCTAATTGCCCACTTTAACTTCTATAAAACATAAATAAGCATTATGAACTTTATTAATTTTATTTCTATCCAATCTGTAGTTACAGCATTTGTATTTTTTAGTATGCTTAGAGTCAGAACAATGCTAATGTTGTCTTGCATTTTCTTTACATGGTGACTGTGAATTTTGTGTATACACTGTACAAAGTGCACATATCTTTGCAATACTTTGTTTTAATTTTGCGTAAAATTTTTTATCATAGAAAGTAGCAGACTGAGAAAATCTAGAAGCAGCTTTTTTTAACCTTAACTTGGTGAGGTGGCAGTAGACTTAGATGACCTTTCGGTCCTTCGCTGTCTCCTCACCAAGTGACTAAATATCGCTTTCACTCTGCAAGTTTGTGTGTTTGGTTTTAAAGGAATTGCATATTTCGATGCTTTGGTGATAGACCTAGAGGAAGTTGCAGTTTTTTTTCTTGTGATATGACGTCACTTGGTAAATAAATAAATAAATATGATGATGATGATGATGATGATGAAGAAAGCATATAATAAATACAGCATAAGTAGGATAACTTACAGGAAGATTTTGCAACTTTCTAATTTAGAGCTAAATACGATTATACTCAATAGGCCTACTTAAATTGTAAAATTTTGCATGGGGGGACGCTTTTTCAGGGTTGACTGAACTTTAGTGAAAAACAGGCTCGTTTCAGAATTTTTTGGAAGGTTGTTCCGTAACCGAACTTGATCCAAATTTTCATTGTTCCTGAAATAGAATGAGGCGATTTTTCAGTGAAAATTAAGTGAAAAACATGTGATCTCCAAAAAAAAAAAAGGTCTCCGCCGAAATCCGAAAGCTTTTTCGGCCGAAATCAAAAATTCAAGCGGGTTTTTCCGGCCAAAAACGGGTAATCTCCACAAAAAAAAAACAGAAGGTCTTCACCGAAATCGAAAACTCAAGCAGTTTTTCCGGCCAAAAACAGTAAATTTTTACCTCCCATAAACCAGCGCTAAAATCTCGGTAGGGGGACGCCTAAATCTCAGTGGGGGGACGCTCAATCTTGATGGGGGACGCGTTCCCCCCCGTCCCCCTACAATTTAAGCACTGGTTATACTTCGCTTAGTGCTAGTGAATAAAACTAGCATAGCCCACTGATACAATATATATTTTGTGGCCTCGATCCTGACCATCATCATCATATTTATTTATTTACCAAGTGACGTCATATCACAAGAAACAACTGCAACTTCCTCTAGGTATATCACCAAAGTATCGAAATAAGCAATTCCTTTAAAACCAAACACACAAACTTGCAGAGTGAAAGCGATATTTAGTCACTTGGTGAGGAGCCAGCGAAGGACCGAAAGGTCATCTAAGTCTACTGCCACCTCACCAAGTTAAGGTTAAAAAAAAAACAGCTTCTAGATTTTCTCAGTCTGCTACTTTCTATGATAAAAAATTTTACGCAAAATTAAAACAAAGTGTTGCAAGGATATGTGCACTTTGTACAGTGTATACACAAAACTCACAGTCACCATGTAAAGAAAATGCAAGACAACATTAGCATTGTTCTGACTCTAAGCATACTAAAAAATACAAATGCTGTAACTACAGATTGGATAGAAATAAAATTAATAAAGTTCATAATGCTTATTTATGTTTTATAGAAGTTAAAGTGGGCAATTAGAGTGAAAAAAAAAAAAAACTTCTTGCTTTGTTTTGTATTGTTTGTCAATATGTCATTAGTACTGGTACAATTTCCAATACCAGTATATATCAATCTCAGTCAGTTATTGCAAAATTACTATTAATTCATGGGGACATCAAAATGAGAGATGACGTATTGTAATAAATGTGTGATAGATGAATGCACCAAACTCATGCTATTCAAGCAAAAAATTGGTTGCATAAATATGCAACTATGATTCCTGTAATTACTACTGCATTGCTAATAGAAAGCTGTTATTCTAGCTTTTATCGGTTTCATAGTTTGATAAAAAATGAGCTTTAACAGCTTTTTTAAATCTGTAGAATGAATTGATAGATAGCTTATTTATTTATTTTTTAACTTATTTATTTATATATTATTTATTTCTTATAGATAGCTTATTTATTTATATATTATTTATTTTAAATCTGTAGAATGACCATTGATAGATAGCTTATTTATAGATCCTGCTTACCGATAGATGACATTATGTACAGGGGTGCCAATCTTTGCTGAATATTGGGGGGAATAATTTGCAATTTTATCCCAATTTTGCCCTATTTTCAACATTGGGGGGATGAACCTTGACCACGATTTTGTTCAGGTGAGCAAATTAAGTGAAGACCAAAAAAAGGTCTTTCCAAAAAATGGAACACTTTTTTTCCCTAAATTCAAGTGGACACCTACACTCAGATGCACACCAGAGTCAAATTATTGGGGAGATGCATATGTAGACCATACTCAAACTATTAAGGGATATACAGTCAAATTATTGAGGGATATATCTCCCCCCCAGGTTTCGGCACCCCTGATTATGTATTTATTACTGTTGTATACAATTTAAAATAATGATAAGTTATGAATTATGATCAAGCAGTAAACAAATTATTATGATCAAATGTAAATGCATTATGACATCACACACGAACGCGTTGATCTAGACTCCTTCTACTCAATATAAAATCAGCTGCAACGTGCAAGCAAAACCTTGTTATGATTATGATGGATAATAATCAGAGGTGGAGTCCTCGAGGACGTCCTTGGCCTCGAGGACACATTTTGAAGTCCTTGACCTTGGCCTCGAAGGTCAAGTCCTTGGCCTTGGCCTCGAGGCCTCAAGTCCTCAAAAATTGGCCTGTCCTCGGCTCGAGGACAGCAGTATTTTTTGCATTGTTAAAATTTTGTGGAGCGCTATTTTTTTGGAAAACGTAATTTCGTGGAGATCGCTTGAAAAACTTTTGAGAAGACCTTTTTTTTTTTTTTTTTTTTTTTGGAGATCGCCTGAAAAATTTTTGTGAAGACCTTTTTTTTTTTGGAGAGCACTTGCGCTTGTGTCCTTGGTCCTTGGCCTTGGCCTCGAGCCTTGTGTACTCGACTCCACCTCTGATAATAATTGCAGTGAAATCAGTGGAAACTCGCAAATTTGTAACAGCTTTATGACGTCATAGTGGTCTCCCGACTACATACTTCGATTACTATCTTGAATTTATTCAATGCTTATATTAGCTTGTAGTGTGACTATTCTACAGCAAGCTTGAACAGGAAATTGAAACAAAACTTAAATGGATTATGACGTCACACACAAAAGCGTTGATCACGACCCTTTTTACTCCCTATAAAAATTAGCTGCAACCAAATCCTTGTACTGTATGATGGATTATGTTGCAGTCAAATCAATTGAGATTGGCAAATTTGTAACAACTTTGTGATGTCATAGTGGTCTCCCGATTACATCTTCCACTCAATCCGATTTATTTCTTTTAGCTATTTTTCATTTATTCATAATTGGCATTTGGCTAAATCAGGCTGTCCAATAGCAAGCATGAATACGAAATTAAACAATACAGTATGTATATGCATTATGACGTCACAAATGCATCTCGTCCACCGTCTACTTCAGTAAAAAACCTTGAGCAGCCTAGAAGACCTTGTTTTGATTTAAGATCAACGATTGCACTAAAACACTTGAAATTAGTATATTTCTAACAAGCATTATGACGTCATGGTGGGCTCCCGACATCTTCGAGCATGCTTCGTGCCAATTTCTAAGAATAGAAAAAGCACAAATGTAACAGTTCGCTCGCCCACTGCGCTTTCCTCAAGCGCAAAGTCTATTAATTCAAATAAAAAACCCAAAAGTTTTTTTTTAAATATACAATATTAAAATAATCGAAAAAAATTGGAAACATTTTTTTCACCATGTAGTGACGTGACCCACCCAAAAAAGTCCTTATGATGCAACACAGGCAAAAAAATGCTGGGCATTTTTGACAATGGAGTGAACATACTGTATAGTTAATATACTGTGTTTTTACAATAAGGTAAAGCCAACCGTATCTGGCTATATAGTGTTAAGTTTTGTAACTGTGGTTTCAATGCCACACTGCACGTGACCAAAACTGAAATTATCCTTAATAGCCTACTCTTATTTAATCTTACTCATAGACATTCTAAATGGGTTTTGTCAGCTGTCCTCCTTACACAATAACACCACATTGTGTTCTGCTGTTGGGTATAATAAAGCATGCAAAGGGTTTCTTTGTTGGAAGAGTACGCCTAGTTCTACTACCACTCTCATTCTGGGGAAAATGTTAATACGCCAACAGATTCTATGACGTTGGTGACGTAACATCCATAAAGAGAATAAGAGTGAGTGCTCATTTACTCTTTTAAGCTTTGTAAATTATGGTTAGGGTTAGGGTTGGGGTTAGGGTTAGGTTAGAGTTAGGGTTAAGGCTTGGACAGCGACTTTCTTTCTATTGATAACGCAACGTAGAAGCATAGCGGAAATGACGTAGTAAAATGTGCTGACGTTTTAATTGAACAGAACAGAACACTTTAATACTTACCCTTGCTACCAGAGCCCAGAATGAGGTAAATATTAAAACGTCAAAGCATTTTACTACGTCATTTCCGCTATGCTTCTACGTTGCGTTATCAATAGAAAGAAAGTCGCTGTCCTAGCCTTAACCCTAACTCTAAACCTAACCCTAACCATAATTTACAAAGCTTAAAAGAGTAAATGAGCACTCACTCTTATTCTCTTTATGGATGTTACGTCACCAACGTCATAGAATCTGTTGGCGTATTAACATTTTCCAATATAAAGTTAGAATGAATATCATCAACCATTTCAGTCACATCACGTGACCAATCCAATTTTGATAAAAACAGCCTTTTTCGTCTTAATTGGGGTAGAAGAAATCAAATAAAGTGTATTTAATCCCCCCTCAACTCTATTTCATCCTCCCAAACCCAAAATAAGTGAAAAAATGGGGGGTTACCAAAATTGGCTTGGTCACGTGATGTGACTGAAAAGGTTGAAAATATTCATTCTAACCTTACCCCTTTAAAACAGGCAGAAAAAACACCCCGTCAGAAACATATTGCTGTGTTGCCAACCGCCAAAAAAAGAATGAGTCATTACATCATAATTGAAAAATTAATCATCAATCACAATCATATGAAAAAATTGATGTTGCTAAAAAGAAAAAAACTGTGAAAACTAAAAAAAAACAATCTCCACCGGCTCAAACCGAAAAAAAACACAACAAACAAAAAAATGACTAAACTAAGCAAACTACCAAACGTTTAGTACAATTCACCATTAACTCAGATACAATTCTAAATTCAACCCCTAAACTCTGGTAGGCCCAGGATGATGGTTTAATGGAGGCCAAAAACGTTATTTTGGGGGAAAATTTTCAATTTTTTCCCATTTAGCTTTACGACGTGCCCCTAGATCCGGGTTTGGGTGCATTTGGTAGCCCTCAGGATCCTCTACCGGACCCAAGTCTAAAATAAGGTGCGTTTTCAACAGGGGCCCCAGAAAAATGGTTTAAAGGAGGCCATCAATCTTTGACGAAAAACGCCATTTTGGGGAAAAATTTTCCATTTTTTCGCATTTAACTTTCCTGCCTCCTTCAAACCATTCTGCTGGGGCTCCTGTTGAGAACGTACCCTATTTTAGACTTGGGTTTGGTAGAGGGGCCCGCGGGCTACCAAATGCACCCAAACCTGGATCTCAGAGCACGTCAGAAAGTTAAATGGGAAAAAATTGAAAATTTTCCATAAAAATGGCGTTTTCCCTAAAAATTGATGGCCTCCTTTAAACCATTCTGCTGGGCCCCCCAGTTGGGGTTGAATTTGGAATTGTGTCTGAGACTCTGAGTTAATGGTGAATTGTACTGAAGTTTTTTTTGGTGGTTTGCTTAGTTTAATTGTTGTTTGTTTTTTGTGTTTTTTTTTTTCGGTTTGAGCTTTTCGAGATTGTGATTTTAGTTTTCAGATGAATTTTTTGGCAACATCAATTATTTTCATATGATTGTGACTGATGATTAAGTTTTCAATTGTGACGTAATGACTCATTCAACTTTTGGCGGTTGGCAACACAGCAAAATGTTGATGACGTAGGGTTGTTTCTGGCTTTTTTATTACAGCAACACTTTGTACCAGAATGGCTTGATATTCTGCCAGAATGATGGTGGTAGTCAATGAGCATTGACAACTTTAACTTTTAGCATTGGTGGAAGCAATCATTAGTGACTAGGGTATCTATGCTGAATGGAGAGAAAAAGATATACTGACATCAAGCTGGGGCTCTTCTAAAAGCAGTAGAACTACGTCGCAGGAATAGGTTGGCGTGAGGTGTTAGGTGATAAAACCTATATCGGTGCTGTAGGCAGTGTCTACTGCACCGGCTCGGTTTCCAACATCTAATCGCTGCTGCACCGGCGGCGCCGGACGTTTCTGTTTGCAGTTCAATTTCTATTGAACTATTGAACTACCCAATCGCTTCTGAGCGAATACTTGACTTCGAATTTATTTGTGGCAAAATAGAGCTGTGTATGAGCACTTTCACCTACGATTTCAACTGGAAAAATTTTTTGTTTTTTTTATATGTTTTTGGTTTCTGTGCATTCGTACTATTTCTCCCAATACACGTGCAAATGCGCAGGCACATCCACGCCTTAAAAAATTCATGGTTGAGTGATTTTTTGCAAATAAGTTTTCAAAATTGAAAGGAACATAAATGTACGAGTTAAGAGTGGCGTTATTATTTCAATTTTTTTCAAGTTTACGAGTTAATCAGAAATTAAAAAAGATAGCGATTTAAAAGGAGGGATGTTTATCGAGTGGTAACACGTTCTTTTCTTGAATAGGAGGTCTGAGGTTTAAATCTCGGGTCGGTCAAGTCGTACACAGAGTTACCAAAGTCTTGCAACAGTTGCGACGTTTCTTCCGAAGGACCAGCTGTGTTACCTGAGTGCATAAACGCGGAGATGGACCCCACCAACTCTTCACAAACTACAGCGTAGTATAGCGAGTATAATGAAAGATATGATGTTGGAAAAAAGCGATGGAAGACAACTGCAAATATTATTATTATAAATAGTACCAAAAAAATTGCTCTTGCGTAATGTGTTTAATTGGTTGAATATTTCATGACTTTTATCGGCTTTTAAATTGGCTGTAACCTACCACTGATGTGTAAGTTTATGTTCTTTTATTGAATTCTTTTTGTTTCATGAATTTGAACATTTTAATCAGGGCGTGAGTACTAATGCCTCATGATTCTTCATCTTACGTATAAAGGTATAAAACATATTGTTGTACCGGCATACCGACCAGTTGGTCGAGCGCCAGTTTGGTCAAGCATTCGTTTCTGGAGCGGGAAGTCAAAGGTTCAAATCTCGGGCCAGTCGAAATGGACAAAGTGTTGCCAATAGCTCGCCACCGCTGCAATATTTCTTCGATTGGAGCAAGCTGTGTTGCCTAGGCGCGATGAAACGGAAATGGGTCCCGCAAATTCGTTACATGCTTCGGCGTGATAAAGCAAGTATAATAAAAGATTTGGTAGCTAGATTGCAGACTAATATATTTTGGACGAATGACAAAATTCAAAAACCAAACTAATTTTGTTAAAAATCAAGATCTATTGACACACAGAAGCTAGGAATCTCTGACAAAAGCACATCACAACAAGCTGTCTAGCAGACAACCATTTACCAGGACGTGGCACCATCACTTATCATGCACATTTTGTGTTATATTCTCCACGAAGAACAAGAGATCCAAACATCAGAGGCCAGGTAAACCTAAAACATAAAAATTGTTACAACTGGTGATATTTTGTTAGTATATCTTTTTTATGACATATACATTTGCTTTTCGTTTTCATCTATTTTGTCTTGAATATTTTCGAAAGTCCATGACAACGATACATTGAAAGAGTCCATTTGCTCTGACGTCACAGGGATTACAATGAAGTGACATCATTTTCCCCTATAAAGTTATCAAAAGTCAGACATTTACTCTGCCTACTGCAAACAAAAAGCAAAAAATAGGAAAGATGCAGAGCAAAAAGTTGCAAAAAAATCAAAAAATCATGACATATCATTACGCTATCAAATCACGTGACGTCATTACCCCCAAAATATCTGCTCTCCTAATATCAGTGACCTATTGCAAATCTGCAACCAACGTTTATCATTGTAGAGATAAACGAAGTTTAACTTTTAAGAAGCAAGTGTAAAACAGTTTTTGCACAGTTTTTGCCAAGGAGCCAATGCAATATATTGAAAAAGTGTATTTGTTAAGATGTCATTAGCATAAAGATGACGTCATTTTTCCCTGTAAAATTATCAAAAAGTCAGACATTTACTCTGCCTACTGCAGACAAATAACAAAAAAATAGGAATGATGCAGAGCAAAAAGTTGCCAAAAAATGAAAAAATTATGACATATCATTACGTCATCAAACCACGTGACGTCATTACCCCCAAAATATTTGCTCTTCTAATATCAGCAGACTACTACATATCCGCCACCAACATTTAAAATTGCAGAGATAAACGCATTTTAACTTTTTAAGAAACAAGTGTAAAACAGTTTTTACTACCTCAAAGATATTAGTTGGGCCAAAGAAACAAATACAAATTAAAAGTGCCCCAATCTCTTGTTGAAATTTGCCCGCACAAAAAAACATTCATATTTTGCATATACGTTGTTTAAAGCTATTATAACAATCATTTAGACTCGAATTCACAGCTCTCCTACTTAACGATCAGAAAAGACGTAATGTGGAGCTTCCATTACTTGTGGTAGACATGTAGGAAGATAGCAGTTGGATACAAAGATAGCAAGGTCTTTTTTTGTCTCTTGATCAAAGCAAATTGCCAATGATGAAATAATTATCTAATGTTGTTGGTTTTTTCTTTGTAAGATTTTACTTTTTAAGTTTAAATATTCTTAGATACTGAAGATCACAATTTTTTTTTGATTATATGGAGGCAATTTGATATGAAAATTATGCACTCTATTTTACGCAAATAATTAAATATCTTTTGTAACAAACAATTCTTGGGTTGTTTTAAAAGACACTTTGCGAATAAAGAGTCCGATCAGGACAAAACAGAAAATTAAAACATTTGAATGAGCTTATCCACGCTCTTTTGCTGGTGACAATATTGTTTTCCGTAAATATTTGATACCTTTTAATAAGAAAATGTTAGAAACACCACTTATATAACGTTTTATTCTCACTCTACCAACTTCATGACTTTTCGAAACAATGTGCCTGAACATTTGGCTAGTGCAATATTATTCTTTGCCACAAAATAGCAATAAAATTAAAAAAAACTTCTTAAAAGTTTTTCTTGCACTGAGCATAAAATTGTTCTATTTTGTTCTTAAGTTTGAACAGAGTTTATCTTCATGCACTCACACTGTAAAAAAGTTTTAATACAAACGTCATTTTGTGCGTTAACGACGGTGAAATTGATATTCGTTGATCTTTGCTACTAAAACGGCAGCGCCGCGATCAAAATATTCGCTGTCACGTGCAATTTGTTTGAAAAGCGCGTCTGCTCGGTTTTGCATTTTACTATGTAGTTTTCTCTAATGACATCATAAAGATGTCATTTTGGTTTTATTTTGTCGGTGAGAAACTGGTTTATCGATGTTGCAACTTTCATGACATTATTCCGTCAACTTTGGCTGTAATAACTAACGATATGCACTCTAACTCAAAATTTTTTGTAAAAATTTGGAATCAATCAGCCATATCGTGACGTCATAATAAAACAATCAAAAAATTATTTTATGAAAAGTTTGCAATTATCTTCCTCTTTCGTTTGAATCTAAAATCGACTGTCTACTTTGTACAGAAATACGATTTTTAGAATCCAAATCAACCCTACCTCAGTGAAAAATTTCAACACCGTTTCGCGGGGGAATCCCCGATTTCCGCCAAAACAACCGGAAATTGGGTGGAAACATTGGCGATTTTGAAAGAACATTTATTCACGATTTCAAAAATATAGGTGAAAAAAATACATTTTTTAGGTGCTCGTGAACTCTGCTGGAGACTGCACTAGTAATTGGGTGATCCTAACTCCGTGCAGATCCGTTTTAAAAAAGGTAGTGACTAGTGACTATTTCACCGAAAATTTTCAACTTAAAGAGAATAAAACGAGAATGAGAAATATTCATCCGCGCTTTTTTCATTTGCTTTTTTAGGGTTTAAGATTAGGGTTTAGGTTAGGGTTTGGGTTAGGGTTCGATTTGGGAATAGTTTTGGAGTAAGCATTTGAGTTTGTGTTAGATGTGAGTCAGAATTAATAAAAAACTAGATAAAAATTTTCGGTGAAATAAAGCCTTCCTTTAAAAAACCGCAGCTAAGTGACAATATTGTTTCAGACCAACAAGTTACCTGCCTAGTTGTGTTAGGAAAGATAAAAAGATTTGAGTTGTTTGGGATCAAATCAGGATTGGTAAATTTTAAAAGTGAGCTGCGCATTCGCACAGTTTCCTATTAGGTAGTGACTATTTCACCGAAAATTTTCAACTTAGAGAGAATAAAACGAGAATGAGAAATATTCATCCGCGCTTTTTTCATTTGCTTTTTTAGGGGTTAAGATTAGCGTTTAGGTTAGGGTTTGGGTTAGGGTTCGATTTGGGAATAGTTTTAGAGTAAGCATTTGAGTTTGTGTTAGATTTGAGTCAGAATTAATAAAAAACTAGATAAAAATTTCCGGTGAAATAAAGCCTTCCAGCATTTCTCATTTTTGTTTGGAAGTGGCTATGAGGCAAAATATGCCTAGTGTTTTTGCTCTGTTTGGGTTAGGGTTTGGGTAAGGGCTAGGGTTGGGATTAGGGTTTGGATAAGGGTTAGAGTTTGGGTCAAGGTTAGGGTTTGGATTAGCATTAGGCTTAGGGCTATTTTGGCACTTGCGGTAAAATAACCATTAGGACTATTTTGCCTCCAAATGGCGAAATAACATGGGGCTATTTTGCCTCTAGAGGCGAAATAGCCACTGCCTTTTCGTTTTATTTTTTAATTGAAAATTTTTGGTGAGATAGTCACTACCTTAAATTTATCATGCTACCAGAGCTGAAAGCTCCTGCACACGCACAAAAAACCTATGGTGACTGATTATCTGTTATATACCAGTATCTGGTATGTCTAATTGACTGCAGGTTGATCAGTGCTCAGAGAGAATAGGATTCAAAATTTGAGTATTCTCACTTCCAAATAGTAAAAGCACTTAAAGAACAAACAGTTTGTCACAGCAAACTAAATTAATTAGTTCTAGTTACCGGTAAATAAGTTTTGCAATACTACCCTAATGGTACACAGTAATCTAATGGTACAGTTCTTGAAAAACAGTAGTTAGCACACTTATAACACTGATGTAGCACTCCTACCAGTGTTCCCCTAAGTTTTCACCTCCTGCAAAAATGCCGTAAATAGTGCGAATGTTCTAAACCCAATGTGAAAATAGCCTACCGAAAATTTTTCATCTTTTTGTCCGGTTTCAATGTGATCTTAGAAAAAAAAGGTCTTCGCGCTGACGGAGGCATCTTTTTCTCTGATTTTATGTTGATCTCCAAAAAAAAAAAAAAGGTTCTTCATCTGAGTTCTGCAAGTTTTTCTGCGCGCTTCGTGCGACATATGAGAGCGAATGAACTGCAGCTGTCTACGATTTTTGGCGGAAAATAAAAACGCCAGTTTTGGGGGGGAGAAAAAATGCTGGAATTTGCAAAATATAAGTGCAATAATGCTGGCAAAAATTTCGCTCTTTTCGCACTTATAGGGAACACTGACTCCTACATTCAGATTTTAATTTACTTGTTTAGTTACTCTACACAATACTAATCTCATCTTTTGCATCAATTCAAATCAATGCTAATGATTAAAGTTACACATCAGGGTCATGTTATACAGGAAAGCTTTTCACTAGTATTGGTGGTGGACTGGTGGTTTTAGTTTTTATTCATTCAGCAGCTCCATCACAGATCAGGCATCAGCAGTGCTCAGGCATCAGCAGTGCTCAGTTACAACAATTAGCTTGAGTCAAGAACTTTATATAGGCTAGTAATTACCGGTAGTGGTAACTAAAGAACAATACAAAGAAGTGTTATTTAACCAGTTTTAACCAACAGACCGCTCATCATATCATGCTGTCATATTGATATGATATCAGTTATCACTATCAGTTGTAATGACTTTGTTGTTTATTAATTTAAAGAGATGTCAGAATGCCAGTCAATTCATCCAGAACAAAATGTAGTTTTTCAGGCTCTGATAGAAATTTTTAGTCATTCGAATTGGTAAAGTTAAAGCGTTACTACCTGCTACTAAACTATAAATATGGATTATTAGTATACAGGACCACAAGAATTAGAGTTGAAGTTTGGGTTAGATTTCTCCTACCGGATCGAAAAGATTACAAGAACTGCAAGGATTAGCATTGCCTGTTACCTTATAGCATTAGGGCTTGGGTTCTTGTGGTCTTTTCAGTTCTTACACTCCTGTATTTTGTCTGTTTTAGTAGGACCCCGATAAAGAGCAATATTTAAAGTTTTAGGAAAACATTAAAATAACCAAAAAATATAAACAGCAAAGATAGATCAAAACATCATCTTGTATGTGAGTCAAAATATAAAGTATGGTAGGTTATTTTCTATCTTTGTGTTGCTCACTGCACGAGAAGACTATAAAATGATCACATCAGATACAGTATGGTCTTTTAACTTCAAGCCTACAGCTCCCCAGTACTGGATCCTAAATAAATGACACAGCATGCTAAAAATTACAAAATCGACAATTAATAATAATACCCTGATACTATTAGATTAGGCGTACTTAACATCTCTACTTAATGATCACAGATGAGTTAATTCCATGCTACCGGAACCATACTGGTCAGTGGCAGTTGGTCCATAGATGCAAACGCTGCTATTATTTTATGCTTTTGATTCAAATTACTGATAATTATTTTTAGCTGTTAAAACTCTTAATTTAACTTGATTATACTGCTGTTATATTTCTTTGGTTGTTTTAGTACTTCATTGCTTTGTCAGTTGTGAACTTGTAGTTTTGTATCAGAAATCAAGACAAATACTGTAATATTTAACGATATGGTATGCACTAATATTTTGTAGTCTACCTTGTTTATAACTTACACAACAAATTTGTGTAACTTTAAGGTGCTTATAAAGTTATTTTACTTGTCTAGTTTTTTGCTAATTCAATAGAAAACTGTATTAATGTATTAATATGTTCACATTGTTGCTTGCATAGTGTAGTGTGTGTTTTGACACTTGTATATCATAATGTTGGCCTGAACTATTTAAATGCAACTCTTCATCCCTAATCCCTAATTAAATGCAACTCTTCATTCTTTTACGTAATCTGTAATTACTAGACTGATGCCGGTTTGTTATTAAAAGGAAGTGTCTTTATCCACTAATGACAAAATAGTATTTTCTCTCTGGATTTGGGTTAAAGTCAGAGTTAGGCTTTGGGTTAGGGCTATTTTGGCACTGGTGGCAAAATATCGTCTGGGCTATTTTGCCTCCAGTGCTAAAATAGCATGGGGCTATTTTACCTCTAGAGGCAAAATAGCCTCTGCCTTATTAAAGACGTCCAATGCTAATGAGTGATTTTTTGTGTGAAACAGTCACTATGGTTAGCTGTATATAAAAGTAAAAAACTCATCTTTTGCATTTTTATGTTCATTGTACTTTTTTGCAGACTTATTATCAAGACAAAGGAAAGACAGTAGGTACCATTTTTTCTTGCCAAATGTTAACATGGGTAACATTAAAGTGTTGCATCTAGTAATTGCATTTTTTAAGTTTTGGAAGGCATAAATGTGAAGTGAGCAAGTTTATGGCGATGTCTCACTTGCAACATTTTTGCCTTTGACAAAATTAAAACATTTGCTGTCAGCAAAAACTTGCTATGCAATGGAGCACCACCTTAATGTTTAATAGTGGTAATAAGAAATCCTTTTAACTGCTGCAATTATGCCTTGTTGATGAGTTTTGATGTACCCCAAAGAGTTAATTATGGACTGTTCTACTTTGTCATAGGCTAGCTGCCACAAGTGTAGCAGCACCATTAGCAATACATTGACATTGCTCGACACTTGGACAGTGATAATAAATGTTAACATTTAAAGTTAACTTGGAAATACCGTATTTTCCGGCTAATTAGCCGACCCGTCGAATAAGCCGAGACCAACTTTTTGCTCTCAAAATGAGGGTTTTATCATATTACCGCCCAATAAGCTGAAGCAGAAAATTCAGTCGGCGCGGTGCAGTACCAGATTAATCTGGCACCCAGCACTACGATGTTTGGTGGCAATTTGAAGCAGAAAATGCAAAGTTTATCCATTTTAATCACTCGTGCAAATACGATACCGATCATGCAGAGGGCAAAATATGATAGTGCAAAGTGTAAATAGGTGGGACGAAGTGCAAAATAGTGGAAAAAGCTGTGAATTGACATGCAGTAACATTTTGATCTCCAATATTGTCTGGTTCAAGGTGTATTCATCGAATAAGTCAACCCCAGAAAATTCGGTTAAAAAATTAGGTCCAGAAAATCAGCTTATTAGTTGGAAAATACAGTAACACATTAATTCACAATTTATAGCATGAAAAAGGAGAATTCAAGTCTTTTGACCATGTGTCATTTTGGGTTGGAAATGCTAAACAAGTAAGTGCAATTAACAAATGTTGCTTTATTTCAGTTGTTGGAATTGATGATTTTTATTTACTGCATGTATTTGGACAACTTATATCTGAGAGATGAAGTGCATATTTGTTTTTTGCTTACATGTCAGTAGTGTAAAGATGGTTTCCCGATTACCATGAGACCAGTTATTGGTTACAGTTATTGCAAGTTTATGTGTGCTAACTTACAGCAATGATACCACAGCAGCAAAATGTTGCTTAGTGGCTTTTGCTCATTTTTCATGAAATGTGTTTTTATTAAGAAACAGTTTTGTTTAAAGTGCTTGCTGTTTGTTTCAGTAGAAACTTAGGACAGGATTAGAATACTGCAATTTTGTGCAAATTTAAGTTAAAAGATAAAAAAGATCTAGATGCCTCTACAGTAAAATATCAAAAATCTGGAACAAAATTCGATACAAAATAGTCAACTGAGCAGTATGTCAGGACAAGGTGAAAAACAAGACTGTCCCAGCATAAAAACAGGGTGCATGGCATAACTATGGCAACCCTATATTTGTTGATTTCTGATTGTGAGTACTGGTATATTTATGCATTTGCAGGCAGCTTTCCACTATTGCACCCATTTAGGCTTTCAACCATTTGCTTATCGAGGCTTGGAAACGGGCGAACGAAACATTGTCTCACATGCTGTCAAGTCAGTCTATTTTAGTAGAAATTGACAATTGATAATGGTATAAAATGATTTGCTCTATGCACAATAAGGTACTAGTATCGACTGTTTTTGTATTTCCAACTATCTTTCAAAGGACAATTTTTTTATACTTTTTGCTGTCCACCTTTTTCTTTCTGCTTGTGGGAGATTAAATGCCGCAATTACCTAGTGCAGCTATTGATGAAACAGTGGTGATGGCTAAGTTGATAAAGTGTTGGACTAAGGATAGAAAAGTTGCTGGCTCTCTGCTTGATTTTCGAACTGGTGTAAAAGATATTTTAAGCTGACTTTCAGTCGGGGCTAAGCAGTCTACTCTTATTCCGGTGGCCCAGCATGTCATGACAAGCACTAGCAAACAGAACCCAAAAAAGGCTACTTAAAACTGCTTAGTGTTGGTGTGGTTAAACACACACACATGCTTGCAGTAGCGTAGCCGGAGGTGGGGCTATAGTCTCCCCCTCCATTGGTCTGACGACCAAAATGCAGAATAGGAAAAACACTACGTTTTTAGCATTTCTGAGTCTGTTTTTCGTCATTATATGGACTCAAAATAAGATTTGAAGGCTCTTTTGAAACAAATTAGGGGGTAATTTGTCAAAAATAAAACTCGCAAATCAGTAAAAACGTTGAAAAATGGCCCAAAATAAGTAATCTAATTTGATTGCTTCTTGAAACATGCTGAACATAGATTTCATCAAAAAAATATGTTGGCTCAGGAATAGGAGAGGGGCTATACGGTATTAGTTAATTACGAATCACTTCTACTTAAATCTTGTTCCATTCCCCCCAATTATTTTTATCAAATATAAACGTAATGGATAACCCCTTGTGAGTATTGTTGGAGTATTGAATTTTATGATGTACCAGCTTGCAAATGAACTGAAATTTTACCATTAGCCACCCCCCACATAGCCCATTTATGCAACCATTTTAATCATGCTTTTGCACTGCTAATTTCTATGCCTCGTTGTAAAAGCATTAATTTGTATTAAAAGAGGCCCAAACAAAATTTTTGAGTCCTGGGGCTCAGCCCCAGACCCCATGCCTCCGGCAGCTGCAGATCCCCGAAACAGCCTCTCCCCCCGTCGCAGTTTTCTGGATACGCACCTGCATGCTTAATCCAGATTTTTAATTCTTGATACTGGTCTCACCTTACAATTATCATTATGAGATGCAATGAGTTGTACCTACAACTATTGTTTTTTCTCCAGGCAAGATAAAATCATATTCGTTTTTCAATCGGCACTTAATCCCGGAAACAAAGAGTTCGGAGATCATTTAGAAAAGCATGGAGATGCAGTCAAGGATATTGCTTTTACTGTGGAAGATTGCAATGCTTTGTTTAATGTGAGAATTCGTGTAATTGTTGCGTTGAACGGCTGAATCCATTGTGATGTGTCTTGTCAGTTTTTGATGCTTATTTACTTGATTATTGCTGTGCATATTTAAAAAAATTAGCTTTTTGTACCTACAGTTAGCGCTTCTGGTAACTCATTGGAGTAGGGGGTGCAGGTGTCTGGAAAACAGCGAGCCAAGTCAACTGACTGCGACAAACTGACCGCGAACAAACTGACCGCGAAGCAATGATTTTGTTACATGATTTCGTCACTGATTTCGTGGCAGTGATTTCGTCACAAAGTGAGGGTTTGGGCAAGATGGCTCTGGGGATTGTAAAAATATATTTAGGATCGCTCTTCTCAGCCAATCAGCGTTGTTCGCGGTCAGTTGTCGTGGACCCGAAAACAGTCTTGCAAATATAATATAATGGTCATACGTTTTTTGCGTGGACTCGGAACCTAGTTACCTAGTAATTGTGAAATTAACCTATATTCATCATTCAGCTGCAGAGATTCGGGCCTAAACCCGCAAGGGCAAAGTTTCGATTCCTAGCTTTTACAAATTCCACATTGGCATGTAAGTACTTGTGTTAAAACACATTGTTTGTTTTTCCTGAATATATGTTCGTCCTCTTTTGATTTTGTACGACGAATTCAAAGTTGCTTAGTTTGTTTTTTGATTTTCAGGCAGTAAAAGCAAAATCAGAAGTTGCCGTTGTGAAAGAAATTTGGACGGAGAAGGATGATGATGGTTCTGTTGTGTTTGCCACCGTCAGAACATATGGGGATACCACCCACACACTGGTTGAACGAACCAATTATACCGGTTTGTTTCTTCCCGGTTACGGAAAACCGTTAAATGTTCCATCTTTTTACGGCACATTGTAAGTATACATTTAGAAACATTTTATCTTGTGTGTTTGTTTTTCGTTGTTTAGTTTTAAAATTGAAGTTGTTAAATTTTGATCGTTTAGTTTGTAGGTTGAACTGCTGTTTGTGAGTTTTTCATGGAACTTCGTCGGCTTAGTGTTATTAGCTGTGTAGTGCTAAGGATTGATTTCCCCTATTCAGTTGTCGTTTTTGATTTTCGCTGTTCAATTTTACTGCAGTTTTTTACATTCACATTAGCAAATCTAACGCCTGAAAAAATACGCTTTGTTAAAAATTGCGTAAAAGAATATTTAGCTGCATTATCTTAACTGCGCTGTGGAATAATTAATTAGCTGTAGTTAATTTACAGCATTATGAAAAAATTGATAAAAGTTTAAAGTAAATTTTAAGTTTAATGTGTTTGTTAAATGTTAAAGCACTCGAATACAATTTCCGGCACAATTAAATTTCTTGTTTACTTTAGACCCGCCACTGGCCTGCGTTTCATCGACCACATCGTTGGCAACCAGCCAGACAATTCTATGATGCCCGTATGTAAATGGTGAGTAAGCTTAATCGTTTTAACCTTTTCATTTCCTGCTATTATGTGAAGATTGTGGGGGCTGCAGCTGCTCGGGGTTAAACCTCCGCACATCCCTTCCTTTCTTCATCTTGCTTGGGTGAAATCCCAAAGGGCTCTTGCCCATATCTTCAATAAAATAAGCCACCCTGCCTGTAGTCGTCCCGCAGCTTTTTTTCTTGGACTATTAAAGTTAAACCAATTTCCCGTCACTTCATTTACGGATAACTCTGCTGCTCAAAAGAGTCGTGCGAACGCAAATTTGTATTTGCTCTGCTATCAGGTTTTTGAAATGTGTTAAGTGGTCCATTTTAATTTTGTTCTTAAGAGAATCTCATAATCGCTCTGCGTCATCGCATACCTGACATAGATTAATCATTGCGCTTGAATCGCATGGGCCTTGTTGACAACCCACAAGCTGCTAATTTTGCGACGAAATGACAGCTATACCAAAGAATAATGCTTTATAGTTACCGCCCGGTCGAAAACGAAGTTACTTCTTTCGCAAAATAGCCTACGGATAGTCTGGTTTAATAACCACTTACCGCATAATTGACTTTAAATAAAAATTTAAAACAAAACGATGTTTTGTTTTAAGTTCAAGAGCGATTTGCAATTATTTTACTCCAGCGATTCGAACGTCGGTAGAGATTCTTACTTGACCTTCAGCTTGAAAAGAAATAGAGTCACTGGTTTTCTGACAGATGGAAGCTTGGGGCGAAGGTTTTAGACCAAAATAATTTAGCAAAGGGGAGAGGCTATAATCTCCTCTTGAGATTTGCTTGACCTTCTCCACCAGTTATCGATTCGGACGTGGGTTTAGTGACGGTGAAAACTTTTGGTCTTATCAGTTAGCTGCAGTTTTAAGAATTTTGTCCCTCCCCGAACAGATTTGTGATTGCGCCTCTGAAAAGAACTGCATTTACCTTTGTTTTAGGTACGAAGATAACCTTCTATTTCATCGCTTCTGGTCCATTGATGACGACTTGATGCATACAGAATACAGCGCATTGCGTTCCATTGTTGTTACCAACCACAAGGAGACGATCAAGATGCCTATTAACGAGCCTGCCCCGGGCAAAAGAAAAAGTCAAATTCAGGAATATTGCGACTACAACGGTGGACCTGGCGTTCAGCACATTGCGATGAATACTTCTGACATCATAGCAGCTGTAAGTTGCACGTTCACATTTATGCTACTGAGGTACAGTGTTGAATGAGTTGATTGGTTTGAATACTTTTGAAAAGCTGTGAGTGTGTTTCAACAGTAGTATTTTACCATCATGGCATGAGATAAATGAAGCAAAAAGACTGCAATATTCCAACTACTTTGATTCCATAGATGCTTTTTCAAGACAAAGTGAAAAATCCCAGGAAATTTTTTCAGTGTTTTCAAAACTTTTGTAATTGTAAAAATACATTCAAAATCGACCTAATACTGAAGCGTATAATGTAGCGTAGCAGAATAGTGCTGAAGATTTGGTTAAAGTCGATATTAATTGCATTCTTGCGTTTTGTTTCTTTTTGCTGGAATTACTAAATTTAAGTGTTAAAATTTTCAGATTACCAACATGCGCGCTAGAGGGATGGAATTTTTGACGATCCCCGATTCCTACTATACGCAGTTAAAACAAAACCTATCCAAATCGAGAACAAAAGTCCAAGAAGACATGGCCATTCTTCAAGTAAGCCACAATAACAATCCACAGACGTTTTCTTAACCTACACGCCCACTTCAGCGACGCTTCTGATTGGCTAGAATTTATCGTAACATTTAATCGTGGTTTTGCTTGCTGAGCTTGAAAAACAGGATGTCATCACTGTTCAACAGCATGGCTAGCTATTGTGTTTACACAACAGCATGGCTAGCTGTTGCGTTTACACAAGGTCTTGCCCATAGCGCAGATCAACTCGGGCTTTCAGGAGGCGTAGGTTCGAATCCCTGCAAATCCATGTTCTTACTTAAATGGTTCAAAAGTGTGTTTATGTCGGTTTCAAAATTTATGTGCCTTCTATATTTTTTAAAATTCCGTTATACAAGCCCGCCTCTTTGGATAATATCACTATATTATTTACATCAACCCGACGATTTTTTTGCCCAAAAATGTCAGCAAGTAGACCTTATTTTGCTGGGTACTTTAGGATATGTACATTATACTAGCAGCGAGTTCCATACCTCTTCATCCCCAAGAATTTAACCTGCTGCAAAAAAACTTGTCTTATGCATTTAAATATTGTTAGTTTTCGTTAAGAGTTACTTTGAATTTTATACGTTAGATTAAACTTGCTTCGTGGTCGCCTACATTGTGCAGAATGCTCGTAATTGGTTGAAATACTGATTAAGAAGCTGCCAAACTAGGTTCGGTTCTAGCCATAAAGCAGTATTGGAAATTATCAAAAAGGATGTTTGGAATTCCAAAGTGTGCAGTTGGTAGGTTACTGGTTACACTTAGCGTGCTACTAGCAACATCCAATATTTGCTTCCTACTTAGCTGTGGAGAAAAGTTGTTGATCTAAGATTAAGAACAAAGGTCAAATGAGGCTAAAAAGATATTTCATTTTTCAGAAACATAAAATCTTGGTCGATTTTGATGAGAATGGCTACTTGTTGCAAATTTTTTCGAAGCCAATGCAAGACCGACCGACGTTCTTCATTGAAGTCATTCAAAGACGCAACCATCAAGTAAGGGCTTTTTGAAGCTTTGAGAAAAAAAGATATTGCAACCCTGCTTTATGTGCTTTATGTATGGATTCCAGGCGGCATATAAACAAACATTTCGTAATCGCAAAACCATCATCAGTGAAATTATTCATCAACAAATAAGTATATAAAATTTTTAAAGCTTATATTGAAGAATAGTAAGCTTAAGATGTTGAAGAATTATGTTAACTTTGCTTTAGATTTGCATAAATGCAATCACTTGTGCATTATTAGTGATCTAACATATACTACTTATGGATCTAACATATAGGACTTATGGTTTATAGGACTTATGGTTTTCTAACATATAGGACTTATGGTTTATAGGACTTATGGTTTTCTAACATATAGGACTTATGGTGATCTAACATATAGGACTTATGGTTTTCACAATAGCTTTAAAATTTTTCGATTTGAGGAAACTAGAACCAACGAGTCAAAGAGTGACAAAGATTCAATTGTGTTCAAAAAGATTTAATAACTTGGTAATTACAAATTTATCTACCAATTTGGTTTTACCAGGATACAGCGAAGGGACCTTTCGGTCTGCAAGTCAAGCTACCACCTGCCCACCTTTCTACCACAGAGGTCGGGAGGTTTCACACTGCCTCTTATATCGCTGAATGTCGAGCAGGAAAGTTGTGAATGCCAATAAAATAGTCTTTCGTTTGACCCGACCGAGGATGGAACCCTAGTTTACCATTTTTATAGCATAAGCATTAAACAATCATTGGTTTAAAATAATTGATCTGAATTAATGTTCTGCTTTTTTTCATTTTAGGGCTTTGGTGCTGGCAATTTTAAAACGTTATTTCAAGCCATAGAAATTGATCAAGCAGCTCGCGGTAATCTTACTGAAACGTGAGATGAAGATTTGTAATTTGAGATTAGGCCGTTTTTGTCTTGCCCATTTATCATTTTATATGGCACTATAAATACACAATCTTTTGTTGCGCTACGGCATCACTTGCGTGCTTTGTTTTGTATAAATGCATTTTTTGCTTGCATCTTTTCAGTGAATAACTGAATATCTTGCATCAAATTCGGTTTCTGATTTTCGATTGTGTAATTTTTTCTATTTATTTTTTCACTGGTATTTGAATCTTGAATTTTTTTTTTAGTTTGTACTTAATCACTACAACCTTTAAAATGGAATACATTTACTCCTAATGACTGAATTTGTGTTAACCCATTCTAGCTAGGCGAACGTCGCATTATTGAATTCTTTAATCAAGCATAAATGCAATTTGAGCTTGTATTATGTGAGCGAAACTAAACCGAGTCGACTTGCCCGAAATTAATATAAAGCACTGATTCTATCACTTCTGGGTAGAGTTTAAATTTTTCCTTTCCTAATTAAAGTCTCAGAAGTCCAGAAATATCACTCTTATAAAGTTGGCAAGCTTATCAGATTTTTTAATTTCACTCATTCCACGCCCCTTGAACTTGGCTGCTTTTGTTAGTATGTCAGCCGCATAGGACAAAATTAAGTGTTTAGAATGTTGCCTAGTATTGCCTAAATCAAGTTTTTGAGTTTCTAGTATTTTTTTCTTTGGTAATCAGTAATAACGAGTATTGCAATTCAAATAGTTTGAATGAAATTGATGCATTTTTGATACACGTTGCGCAACATTGCTTGTTTTAAGTTTTGGAAGACCATTTTTGTTCAGATACACTCTGTTGTTTATAATGGTCACGAAAACACAGGATTTATGTAAATTAACTTCGTTACTTCAAAAAGCAATCAATTTACCTAATAGTCTCTTATCGGCGATTTAAAAGCATACTGTCTGACTAAGGCCCAGTCTACACTAGGCGTAAAATCGTGAGCGTACTAGCGTATCCTTCGCAAATTTGAAACGAAAATTCGACATGCAGACGTGCCGTCTTACGAGCGTATAAGCTGCCAATTGGTTACCATATAAAAAAACAACAACTTTCGTTCGCTCATAGTTTCGCGCAGTTTACATTGATGTAAGATTGTCCGCGTGAATGCGTAATTGCGTATCTCATTTAACTTACCCAACTGCAGTTTATGCGATCCCGCAACGAATTTTAGGGCAAAATAAACTAAGACGGCGTTACCGGTCACGTACATTTACGAGCGGAAATACGCGTGATGGCTTTTTTAATGCAATGCAAAAAACGGCATAATGTATGCAGTCAAATGACAGGCGTGTGTAAACACGCTTGATTGGTAAAAGCCGCCTACGGATATGTTACTGCGCCAAGTGTAGACTATGCCTAACGAAAAATTGTCAATAGCATTCCTAAAAACGTTTGCTTTTTCTCTGTTGTTTGACATTGGTTTGTTTTCTGAGAATAAAAGATTTACTGCACAGTGTTCCATGTTGACGCTCTTGGGCATTTTTTTCGTAACAAATTTAGTTCAATATTGCTTTTTATTTTGACTGTGGCCGTTAGCTGTGATGAAATTCGTACATGCATCCAATTCTAAATAAATATTTTCCTGTACTACCAGTATTAACACCTCTACCATGAGGCATTAATGCTTAGAAGCCTTTTTGAAATAAATGTCATAGGTATTGTGGCCTGCACATAATACGTAATGTTTGTTTTGTAATACGGCTATTGCAATCCGGTTGCCGAGTGTAATAGCAAAACCTGTGCTTTAGGCGGTGACATTTCCAGTGTTTATGCGTTCATAGGGTACGACGATACGTATCTGCGAAACACAGTAATTTTGCCTTTTACTTGTCAATTTTTTTTTTGCAGTTCTGTTTTCTCTATTCGTTTTTGCTTTTTGTTTGAAAAACCATCCATGAAATGCCCTCCGAAAAAAGACATGGAAAAGTGACAATTTTATGCAAAATTACTGTGGCCGTACAAAACAATATATACTGTAAATAATCTGCTTGCCTGCAAATGTGCTTTCCTTGCTAAACGTTAAAGTTTTCCGTGCGGACAATACAAATTGTGCATAAAAAAAATTGAATGTTTGTTATGTACTGTACTGGTTTGGCAAAAGTAGTTTAATCTATCAAGGCGATCAGTCATCAGTGGTCGAGTGGATAGAGCGTCTGCTACTGAAACCGTAGACTCGATTCCATTCCCGGTCTGGTCAAACCAATGACTGTAAAAATTGGTATTCACAGCTTCCCTGCTTGACGTTCAGCAGTAAAAAGGACAGTGTGAATCCTCCACCGTGTTTGGTAGACTGATTAGCAGGTGGTAGCTTGACTCGAAGACCGAAAGGTCCCTTCGCAGTCTCCTGGCCAAGAATATATGCTAAGTAAAATGTAAATGCAATTATTTAATTGGAGATTTTTTTAATTGGAATGATTTAATCAGAAAAAATTCATGAAACAGAATTGCGTTTGGAGCTCCACAACCTCACACAAAGATTAGATTTTGGTGTTTTACTGTTTAGAAAAGAGCGTAAAAGATTGAAGAAATAAAAGGAAAAAAATTATCGCAGCCAAAAGTGGGTTGCTGGTAGGTATGAAAGGGTACATACAGTACTCAAGTTGTAGGAGGGTCGCGTCCCCCCATCGATAGTTAGCGTCCCCCCATCGAGATTTAGCGTCCCCAATCGAGATTTCAGCGCTATCTATTACAAGTAAGCGTCTAGATGATTAGGCAACACAGAGGCTGTCAGCATAAATAAATACCAAATTCCGTCGAATATAGTACCAAATAACGGTGAAGACTTTTTTGGTCTTCAATCGAATTCCGTGACAGTAACTGAACTTGAAGCAAAATTGCTTCCGCATTCCGAATGCGTTTGGTCAAGGCTGCAAAAGCGTCCACCCATGTAAATTTTTACAGTTCAAGTACTGGGTACATATAACCATACGCGTAGCCAGTGGGGAGACCCTGGTCACTCCCGATTGAAATGCCACCTATGCTAAAAATAAGACAAAAAAGCCTTGCTTTTTCAGGTTCTTTTTTTTTTATCGTCTTCGCGTACAACAATAATTAACAATAATAATGACAACCAATTGAGAGAACCCGGGCCCCTAATTCAATTTTTGCCAACCAATTTACATGTATAACCCGGGTAAAATTAAGGGTTTTTTCATGAAAGCTGCTACCTCAGGCCATCAGCATATAACCGTTTTATGAACGTAATGCACTATAGGGCCAGATTTACCATATGGCACAGCGCCAGGGAGGCCGCGCTCAGATGGTAAGACTTTTTTTGGTCTTCACGTATATTTGGCAGGAAGATGTTGCGATAATTCCCAAAGTACCAGGGGACCCGCGAAATATAAATTCGGCAAGGGCAATAACGTGGTTAGTAAGCGTAACCATATATTGAACCATTTGTCATAAAAATTCACCTGCAACTCGCCAGTTTTTACGCAAAAAAATACTTTTGAAAAAAAAATAGTTTAAGAAAATGCTTATTGAACAAATTATTGAATTTGAATTGAGGGGGCCTGGGCACCCTAGACGTACATGGACTTCTATAACGGGAAATTTGATGACGAAACAAAAATATCTAAGGAAATTCTTCCAGCGCATTATTATTTAGTTTTACAGCTAAAATATTGCAGGAGGCAGTGCATCTTTCTTCCTTCTATGCCTGGGCCAAATCACTTGGAAAATTTAACACCAAAATGCAAGATTTTAAACGTGATTTGGACTTAAACTGCAAGTAAAAGAAGAATTGAACACTTTAATTTTTTCCAATTGGCTTTCAAATATTAAAAATTTGTTTTTTTCGAATGGCTCTAAATATACGCGAAATGTGGTCCAATGGAATTAAAATAGCTTTTTGTCCCAAAAA
The DNA here is from genome assembly GCA_963965965.1 of Trididemnum nubilum. Taxonomy (NCBI): domain Eukaryota; kingdom Metazoa; phylum Chordata; class Ascidiacea; order Aplousobranchia; family Didemnidae; genus Trididemnum; species Trididemnum nubilum. The sequence continues at coordinate 11,150,673 of OZ014474.1, read as the reverse complement.
GTTACAAGAAATCGCACAGCAGCTGGGGACTCGTCCCCAGACCCCCACAAACTCCGGCGGCTGAGGACTCTGCCCCCAGACCCCCGTCTGTGAAAAGTTTCGGTTACACTAGTTTACTCAACACGTCTCCCAAAGTTACACATTTGCACTTTTTAACTACGTACTGGTTTAAACTATCTCCCTTGAGCAAAAATCCAGCTTAAGTGTCAAATCAGGCCACGTCTTCTGATCTTCCTTTCTACGATATCTTTGCCCCATGAGAAGTTCCTGCTTTGAAACTTGTTAATGACGTCATTGCTGGTGATTTGGCCCCCCTCAATCAAAAATCCTGGCTACGCCCTTACATATAACCATGTAAAATATTTTTTGCCGTACTTAAGCCGTTTTTGAATGAGACTGTCTTTTGCGTTAAACTTTCCATGCGGTTTTTGGGCCCTAAAATCGAAGTCACGCGACCTATTGCCTTGAAATAATTGAAACATATCTTACTAATACCAAATTGCTGTAAATTTCATGTGGCGTGACCCAACCGTTCTTGAGTTATTATAAGCAAAAGTCTAAAATTTCACAATCATTAGTTTAAAAATAGTCCAATAAAAATAAAAGAACACGTGACGCGAGCGTCAATCGTTCCAATTAGATGTTTTGGGAAAGTCACCATTATTACATCAAAGTTAAAGTCTTAGATGTGGCACCCTGAGCATATGCGTAGCCAGGGAGGGCCTGAGGGCCCGCACCCCCCTCGCAATTGAAATGTCACCAATGCTAAAAACATGACAAAAAAGCCTATTGTTTTTTCGGTTTCTTTTAGCATTTTTCGCGTACAACAGTAATTAACAATAACATTGACAACAAGGGAGCTCGGGACCCCTCAATTCAATTTTTGCCAACCAAGTTGTATGTGTTACCTAGGTGAAACTAAGGTTTTTGTCCTAAAAGTTACTTTCTCTGGCCCTCATCTAACCTTTTTATGAACGTTATGCGATAACCACGGCTGGATTTACTATAGGGTATGGCACAGTGCCGGGGGCCCCGCTCTCAAATACTAAGACTTTTTTTTTTTGGTCTTCACCTATATTGGGTAAGAAATTTTAGAGAAAATCCTTAAAGTGCCAAGGGCATCATGCAATATAAATCCGGTCTGGTCAATAACATGGTTAGTAAGTGTAATCAATTATTGTACCATTTTTCAATGACAATTCACATTTCCCTTGCCAGTTTTTACGCGACAATATACTGTACTTTTGAAAAAAATTGGCTGAAGGAAATGCTCATTGAATTTGAATTGAAGGAGCTGGCCGTACATATACTCCTACTGATGGTTATTTTTATGACAAAACAAAAATCTCTAAGGAATGTCTTTGAGTGGATTATTATTTCCTGCTAAAATATTGCAGGAGGCAATGTACCTAATTTCCCCCCACCTGCCCCCTAATTTCCCAAATCACTTACAATTTTTAACCCCGAAATGCAAGATTTTAAACGTGATTGATTTGGACTTAAATTGTAAGTAAAAGGAAGATTAAATTTTTCGATTAACTTTCAAATGTTAGAAATCAAGTTCTTTCAAATGGCTTTGAACACGTGCGGAGTGTGATCCAATGGTATTAAAATAGCTTGTTTTTCAAAAAATTGCCCAGCTTCAGGGGGCTTCGCCCCGCGACCCACAAGCCTCCGGCAACTGGGAGCTCCGCCCCTAAACCCCCGTCCGTGATAGGTTTGAGTTACCCTAGTTTACTCAGAGACGTCTCCCAATTTCGACATTTTTACTTTTTTATTTTAGTAAACCAGACTACGACTTCTGGTCTTCCATCCCACGATATCTTTGTCCCACAAAAAGCTCCTCCTTCGAAAATGTCTGATGACGTCATTGCATATAATTTGTGGTTTGGCCCGTTTGGGCTCCCTCAATCAAAAATCCTGGCTACGCCTATGACCCCGAGCAAGTTTAAAAAAGCGTTACACAGAAGGATTGGAGGAACAAATCCTCTGATATGTTTTTTATGTTGTCAAACATAACAATGATGAGCATGTTTTATTTTGCGAAGGTTTTGATCAACAAACAAAAAAGGATACGGACTGATCGATGCGGATCTGTTTGACTGTGCTTTTCAATAAATGTTGTGAGTGGGCAGTTGAACAGAACGTTGATGAAAAACGATGCAAAATCCTTACATTCAAAAATCTTTTAGATTTCGTAATGCAAATAAAACAAAAACTATTGATTAAAATGGAATTTAAATGATCTGCTTTCCCTCTGATACCGGTAATGAGTTAATTCTCTAAACGTCAGTAGTAAAACAGTCGTAATCAATAGTATTGGCATAGCCGTCTTATAAATTGGCATTTTGCTTCATAATGATGGTTTTTTGTGTTTTATTGCAGAACATATTGCGCTTATTGGAACGACCGACGCTCGCGTTGCGTGTTTTCTTTGTTTTTACTTGGCCATTTTCCAACTAACGAGTGCGAAATTTCAGACTTTTGCTTATAACTTGAGAACGGTTGGGTCTAGCTGCATGAAATTTTGACAGTATTTTGAGATTAATGAGTTATATGCTTGCACCAAATTTCGAGGCAATAGGTCACGTGACTTTGGTTTTAGGACCCGAAAACCGCCCCGCAAGTTTGGCGTAAAAAGCGGTATCAGTCAAAATCGGCTTAAGTACGGCAAAAAATATTTCATATGGTTGTATGTCTTAAGATACCCTTTTATCCCAACCAACCCGCTTTTGGCCGCAATGAGGTTTATTTCTTTTTTTTTTCCTTTTTTTCCTTTTATTTCCTTTTTTTCTTCCTAATTTTTGTACGCTCTGCTTCTCCTAAACCACAACACATGGAAATTTAATTTTTGTGTAAAGTTGTTGAGCTGCAAACGCAATTTTTTCTCCTGAAATTCTTTTGGGCAACTTCACCGGGAACCCCCCAAAATGGGGCCCCAAAAAATTAATTTTTTTAACGACTCAAGCTAGGGTGCTACTTTTTTTGATATCAGTAGATATTTAACAGAAAAATATTTTGACATGATTTGGGGGTGCCATATCCCCGGGGATCCCCCAAATGGACCCCCCAAAAATCAATTGTTTGAATAGCTCAACTTAGAGTACCAGTCTGTTTTGATATCAGCAGATATTTAACAGAAAAATACTTTGACATAATTTGGGGGTGCCACCTCCCGGGGGACCCCCCCAAATGGACCCCACAAAAATCAATTTTTTCTACAGCTCAACTTAGGGTGCCATTGTTTTATGATATCAGCAGAGATTTAACAGACAAATATTTTGGCATAGTTTGGGGGTGCCCCCCCCCCCCCCCCCCCGGGACCCCAAATGGACCACCAAAAAATCTATTTTTTCTACGGCTCAACTTAGGGTGCCAGTCTGTTTTGTGTCAGCAGACATTTAACAGACAAATATTTTGACATAGTTTGGGGGTGCCATCCCCTCGGGGACCCCCCAAATAGAACCCCTAAAAATCAATTTTTTGAACGGCTCAAGCTAGGGTGCCAGTGTTTTATGATATCAGTAGATATTTAACTGACAAATATTTTGACTCTACTTGTTTGGAGGTTCCATAATCAGATATTTTCGAATAATTGCTGATTTTACGGTAGACAAAAAGTACTTTTGAGCGTCACAGCATTAGCTATGCGTCGGTCGTTTACTGGGTTTGCTGGCAAACTCCCATCTAGTTTCAATTTACAGTTAAAGCGCGCCGGAGATTTCTGATCGAATCCGTAACCGTTTTTGCAGGAGTGGAATTGCACGACTCCCTCGATTTCTGTCAAAGGCTCAACCACAGAGAACTACGTATATAAACCATATATACAGAGAACTATATATATACAGAGAACTAGATATTGCCTGAAATTTGGACACCTTACACCAACCGGGGGGGCCAGTGCCCCCAGCCACCCCACCTCCTACGCCTATGAAAGTGGCTACCAATATGCCTGAGAAACATATACTGGTAAATAATATTACCAAATTTTTTTCAATTTAAAATACCCTTGATTAGTAGTTGCCTTTTATATAGCCTAGTTCTCTGTGGCTCAACTCAATCTACGCTCAAACCAAGGTGGCTCGAACTAAAGGTTTAGGTTTCTGATCTTTCGTTCTTGTCTTATCTCTTGGTTTGTAAGATCGCAGAGGCAGCAAGGCTAGCAATAATAACAAAGTGATTAAATAATAGGGCCTAGTTTATACAATAGGTCAATATAAACAATTTTGAGGTGGTGCAAAATTTGAATATGACTTCAGACTTTCAGTAAAAAGTGAATTTCATTTTAGCTTTCACAAGAAGCTTTTCGGACAGAACTCTTCAGTTGCGATCTCTGTCTAGTTTGGTACCTAATGGTGAGCAGGATTTTTTAAAGACCAAAGCAAATTTTGTGTTTGTGATTTTTGAAATCGACTTTACTGAAGTGAAAGTCATTGGCATAGACTGCTTTTGCTGTCACTTGGTGAATAAACTGAAATTGATTGATTGATAGGCCTAGGCTATTCAAATAGGTTAATACCGGTACCGGTAACAGATAGGCCTAATGCTGTGTAACAAGCAGCCAGAGGCTTTAACATTTAACGACAAAGTTTGTGCTCATGTACTGTAGGTTTGTGTGAAGTTAAAGTGCAATACATAGGCTACTTACTACTGGTAGCCTTTGTGGGTACCATGACTCTACAGTGTTGATCAACTTCGTGTTAATAACAGTAGGCTGGTTGGCTGCCACAAAGCTTTAATAGATAATGTTTTCGGGAATGAGTTTTAAGTGAAACACCAACCTGAACAGTTGAATGGATCTGTTCTGCATCACTAAACAGTGAAATTTCTACGCAATTTGGAATTTATTCCTATTTTGTTTGTGGTAGTGGTGTATACTGTAATCATCATCTGATCATGGAAGAAAAGCTTGTTAATGGTAAGTTCAGCATTTTTAAGTTCAAATGGCTGTTTGTGGCTGTATCTACTACAATTTTGTTCATTTTTTGTGTTTGTCTGTTCATTGTTTTAACTGTTTAGCAATTTGATGAATGGTGTGTAATGCTGAATGGTAGCATTACCAGTAGGCTATGCTTTGTCAGTTTGTGCTAATGTAGCTATGAGATCTGTATGCGCCGTATCAGATATTAGAAAGCATTCTGTAATCTGTAAAGTGCGTTACACATCTGATATGGCCAGCTGTTGCCATAAACAATTTTTGGAGTATCGGGTATTGCCAGGGTTGGAAATATCAATTAGTAATCGATAATCGATACTACATTCTTTGCTTTTCTGCTATCGATTGTCGCAGATGCTTTGCTTTCAATTTTTTTGATTGATTATCGCCTTTTCTATGCTTTTTGCTTACATTTTATTGATTGGTAGAATCTGTAAACTTTACTTTTTTTCTTGTTGAGTCTGCCTAAGCTTACATCATTCTGTTTCTCTTATGCTACATTGCTCTATATAATAGTATCCTAAAAGTGTATTTTTTTTTATCGTTGATAGTACCAGTAATAATAGTTTTTCCAATCACAAGTTTTATTCGATAGTCAATACGGCAAAAATTTTAGTGCATCCTTATAAAAAATAGAATAAAAATTATTGTTCGCATTTCGACATCGATTACTAATGTTTGCTTTTTGTTTCTAATATCTTTGCTTTTTGTTTCTTTACTTTACTCTTTGCTTTTTGTGTGACCTATCGATTCGTCTTTGCTTTTAAACAGCATCGACTTCCAACCCTGGGTATTGTTAATGTTATGTGTTGCCTTGTGATAAAATCTTAATTAACATCAGCATAGTATATCAGTATATCATCTGTCATCAGCCTTGCTTTTACATCAAAGACTTTAATATTAATTTGATGTTCTGCAATTTATCACAGGTCTTACCTTTACTCTATTGACATTTTCAGTTTTGCTAAACATTGCTGCAAAATGTAAACAAAATATAACTGGAGTAATAAAAGCTTGTTTGGTTTAGATTTAACTGACTCGACTCAACTTATATCAGCAAAATCTGCATTGAATATTATCAGTGAGATTGAAATATTGATTGATGTCATTGCAACAAGACTGGTGGAATGTCGCAAACTTCGCCTGGATGAAATTACTTCAGATGAAATCAAAATTCTCGAGGTGTGTTTCATGATTATTGATTGTTTGAATAATTTATATTAATGGTTGAAAAGAATTAATGTAAGCACAAAAAAGTTGCTTAATCAGATAGTGTTTCATATTGCATAAATACTGAACCTAAGAAATTTATATTTAACTGCATTAAAACATCATTCTATTTACTTTGGGTAGCAACACTTTAAAGCACTAAAATCAATTAGGTAAGTTTGGATAATTCCTAATAGGGAAAATTCCGGACAGCCAAGGGTAATTCCGGACATGAAAGTAAAATTGCAATTAGTGCGTTTTTGTACTACCTATATCATTGTAGATTATCATTTCTCTAATTAAATAATTGCCTGTTCATTTTATGTGCAGTAAAACTATTCTGTGTAGTTGCTCTCAGCTTTCATTTGCAGAGTAGGTTAGATGTTAATTTGTCCTATATTGTAACCTAACATGCTTTCACACCCTGTGTTCTAAGCCAACCAGATTCCTGGTAGGTTTATTGATTCATTACTCCATTGTTTCTGGAAAAAGTTAAATTCATTCCTACTCCGTGTCCAAATCTAACTTAGAAAAATCTGTAAGATTATGAGTTTGGGAGTCAAAATGATTGTAAAAGAAAAAAAAAACAATTTAGAAGAGAGTTTGGGGGAAAAAAAGCCTAACTTGCTGTACTTACAAAAGGCCTTCTGTATGCATGAAAAAGTTACAAGCTGCACTCGATAAATTCGCAATCCGTGGCAGAAAATCACCGATAAATTCATAAATCTGGCGTTGGCGTGGTGCAAAACAAACCAAATCCCCAACTATACAATAATTTCGGAGTGGCTGTTAACTGAAAACAGCTGCTAATTTAAGCGCATTTTGCTGAATAAAGATTTTTATTTGCAGTTTAACTACAATGAAGGTGTTTAAAGGGAAATTTTGATCAACATGGCTTAGGTTTATCCATTTTATTTGACATAGCGCAATGACTGAATTGGCGCTAGGCTGGTGCAAATGGCCAACTGAGTGCATTAAAATTTCCAAAAAAGTAATTAATTATGCTTTTTAGCATATTATTCCAGTTTATAATATTTTTGAATATGCTATCAAAAAGTATCGAATTTGCACTTTTGCCTTAATACGTAGATGTCCGGAATTACCCTTTCAAGGGTAATTCCAGACATGTCTATTCAGACCAATTTTTTCTTCCATTTCCTAAATATTTTTTTTTGAACCAGTGTGAAAATACTAAAGTCCATTATTGAAATGCGCAAATGAAAGCAATAGATTTTGAGTAAATTGAAGAAGAAAGCAGACCTAACGAAAATCGCAGATTTTTGTCCAGAATTACCCGATCTTACCCTATCAATTTATTTTGGCTCATGTCAGATGATGCTTATTTATGTGATAAGCATTGCTGAAGATGTCAGTTTACCCAACTCAGAGATTTTATAGTGGTTTTATAGTTAGTAATCAAGGCATCAAACTGACTCTTTCTCCACTATTATTTTTCACCACCATTGTTGGTCAAAGATGCTAGGGATAAAGAGTCACATTGGTATTCAAATAGTTTTGTTTTTTAATATGCCTTGGGACTGTTGGGAGTTAAATGATTATGTTGGAAAAATTTATCCAAACGTGTCAGTGTTGAAGTGTAGTTTGGTCTTGAATATGCAAAGGTCTGAGTCTATGTCAACATTGAGCACTTTCTGAAAACATCAAATTGGGCACTTGCAATATTGGTTTGAAATGTATATTTTAAGTTAACGTTTTTTGATAATTTACAATTATTTTCAGAGAAAACTGTTCAAACATTTTATCCAACAACTAGATGCAAAACAAAGAGTCCACCCAAAAGATTTTTTGTCAGATCTTCATCAGTACCCATCCTTGCCCAATCTACTTACTTTGGCTGGAGTGAGTCCATGTCTTGCCAATGTAAGTGTTAAAATATGCTTACCATATTTACTTGACATTTTGTTTCTGTAGTCATTTTGTGCGGTTTCATTTCAAAGGTAGTTTTTATTGCATTTTTGTCATCTTAAGTACGATCTTAAGGTTCAACTGTATTTCAGCCAATGTTTAAATTTTGCAAATGGCAGTAAATATTGTATTGTAGCTTGGTTTCTTAATTATTTAGATTGATTGGTTTGTCTCTTGCATTGTGTAATGTGTATACTTTTATTGCTCCATGGGTTTGCATTCTTGTGCTTTTTTTGTGGTTTGAGCATCCGGGCAGCTTGTATTTTTTCTTAGCATTTTGTGTGGTTTCTTTGTGAGGGCAACTACTAATCAAGGGTATTTTAAATTGAAAAAAATTTGGTAATTTTAGTTACCGGTATATGTTTCTCAGGCATATTGGTAGCCACTTTCATAGGCGTAGGAGGTGGGGTGGCCAGGGGGCACTGGCCCCCCCAGTTGGTGTAAGGTGTCCAAATTTCAGGCAAAATTTTGGGCAATTTTATATATTTTGGGCGATTTTGCATCAAAATTTCGGGCAATTTCATATTTTTTGGGCAATATTGCGTCAAAATTTTGGGCAATTTCATATTGTTTGGGCAAGTTTGCCTCGTAAAATATTTCGAACGCTGGATAGAAAAAGCATCTCAAGGTGAGTGAAGACCTTTTTTTTTTTTTTTTTTTTTGGAGGTCACCACAGTCTGGACAGAAGAAGCGGCTCAATTTGAGTGAAGACGTTTCTTTTTTTTTTGGAGGTCACCACAATTTGGACAGAAAAAGCGGCTTGAAGACTTTTTTTTTTTTTTTGAGGTCACTTTAATTTGAACAGAAAAAACAATTGATTTGTCAGGCAACCTTCAAGTCATTTTTCGGGCAAAACTTTGGTGCCCCCCTAATCATTTTGAGCTCCTACGCCCATGGCTACTTTAATGAAATAAATAGAAAAAAGAAAATAAGCTAGTGAAGTATTTGTTCACACAGTTATTTTTTTATCTTTTTATTTTTCAAGAAAAAAAGCATAGATTGCATTGCAGTTGTGTAATTTCATGGAGTAGCCTTTGTGCCATTAATGTTAGCTTTTTAAAGTTTGTTTTTGAGAATCAGTGAATAAGCAGCATAGTGCCATCTTTGGTATGCAAGATATCTTGAAAAATTTGTGCTGCTGCTATAAATTTGATTGACACAACTTTTTTTGATCTGCATTGGTGCTGGTATACTTTGATTTTAGATGCTGTGTAGCATTTGACCTAAATTGTTAAAAGATTAGTTTGTCTGGCACAAATCAAGTTTAAATTTGGGTTTTTGCTATTGCTGTTTGCTGCTCTTAAGCCAAGTAACGTCTGTCAGGGTTCGAAATTAACGCTTGCCCAAGGCAAGCTGAAATCACCTTGGGCATGTTATTTTCTGGCTTCACTTGCCTGACAAGCTAGTCAATAAAATTCAGTACATGAAGTGAGCAACTTTGAGCAAGAGTATAAAAAATGCAAATTACCGCTTTTGCTACAGTACAAAAAAATAAATGCTAGTTAAATAAGCTTTTGCTTGCTCTGCATGAGCACAATCACCGCACTGAACACGTAGTTTAATTGCACACACATCATTAATCTCATTCAACATTTCTTAATCACACGCAGATTCGTTCGATACTCGGACAAGCTTTGCAATTCTTTTGGCACAAAATGTTTTGTTCTTTTTCAGCAAAAATTTTTCCCTGGCTTGCCGCGCTGATTGCTCTTTCGGGTATCACAAATATTGTACTACCCCGTGCTGTAAGAAAGCGAGGGCGAAAATTCGGCAACTTTTTATTTTAACTTTAAAAATCTTTAGTTCGTCTATCTTTCACTCAAAAAAGTTAGCTGGTGCAGTTTGTAACATGTTTGCGATTGAAAAACAAAATGCGTTTGTAGCAAAAAGCAACGAGAATTATTGTATAGTGTAACAATTAAAATGGTTACAATCCAAAAATCAATTTTGTATATTGAATGATTGAAAAAAGCAGGGATGGCAATCGCATCGATGCGTTCTGTGTAATTTGTTACGCAAGAAACCTGAGATGCGATGCAGAGTAGAACAGTATGTATGATTTTTTGCGATAATTTAAAATTTTTTGATGTGATAAGCTCGCTACTAGTTTCCGATGATAATTTTTTGTTTGATTAATTTTGACCAAACCAATGCCAAAATATTCTCAACAAACTTCTGCCTGAAATGTGACTTATGACAAAACAGAAAAAACAATCGAAACAAAAATTGAAGTAATCGCTTGCAAAAAATCAAACATTTTGAATTTTCTGATGCGATAATGGATGTTGTTTTTTTTGCATGGTTTTATGTGATATTTACGGAAAAAAAGTGTGCAATGCGATTGCCATCTCAGAAAAAGATGTCTATTACCGGTACGTTAGGTGAATTAAAAATCGCACACTAGAACTGGATTTTCTTGAAAAAGATATTATGCACATTCGGCAGTAATCACGCACTTTTTCAAAATTAAACAACATCAAAATGCACTGTGCCTGTCTATTTCGGGCAAGTTGAGATTTTCCCAGGCAACTAAACATTTGTTATAACTTGCCCAAAAAAGTTTGTTTCGACCCCTGTCTATGGTTGATGTGACCACCCAAAACCATCAGTCTGTACTTGGTTATTACATTTGCTGGTATTTTCAATGTTTTTTGAGGAATCGTGATAGTATGACTTATTAAATGCTGTTTTTTCATTTTTTTTCTTTTTCAATATAACCAGTAGCAACAACAACTTGCAGGAAATTTTTCCAGAGTGCTCTTGTATTTTTTGTCTTTTGTTGTTTTTCAACCGGACCAATTGCTCTTCGCTCGAGACCAATCGGACCAACCTGCACTTCATTGTGAGGAAGGGTTAAATTCTGGTGCAGCAAGCGAGTATAATGATTCTACAAACTAAATCTTAAAATGCATTGCTGTGTTACAGGCAATGAAGAGACAAAGATATTCAGTGGAACATCTGATGAATTTAACTGATAATAAATTGGATTACACAGTCAAAGACTTAGGTGGAAATACAAATGATACAGACAAGTTATTTTCTGCTCTGTCTATTCTCAGAAAAAGTCAGTACGAAATGCAACCTTTCCTGTACTGAATTATTATTGTTGATGAGTTTTTTGATTTTGAAAGTATAATAATAGTTTTCAAAGTGAAACTGCTAGAGTATCTTTGCATTGATTGACACAGTCAATATTTATATTTGTTTAAATGTTTATGTAGTCACAGAGTTTCTATTTTGGTGAATTTGCTTCCCTGCTTGCAGCCTAAAATTAGTGATTTACCTGTTGCACAGAATCTCAAAGGCAAAAATATCTTGGCTTGTGGTCTTGTTCCTGACAAAAATGCTAATTTGCTGAAAATGATTTCCAGCTTTTAGAATTAACCTTGCCTTAAAAGGGCATTCAAGTCAAATTTTTCACTACTGACCAAAATGTTGAGATAAGCCCAAAATGCATTCTCACCAAATTTGAACTTTCTACGTCTTGTCATTTTCAAAATATTGCAGTTCAAAGTTAACCATTTTCCCCTAACTCCAGCGTTGCCATTTTGCCAGTATTATGACAGAAGGTTAACTTTGGGAAAGTTGACTTGAATTTACTTGAAAAGCAGCTAATTTGAAATTCTGACCCTTTACTTTGTTTCGACAACAACACTGCCGAAAATACTTATTGAAAGTTACAAACATGCACTAACTTTCCGAAATTTTGTTTGTAGTTGGCAACCCTGGCAAAATTTGTAAGAGGAAATCTTAACTGTCGTATCTCGGAAACGGAAGGTCGTAGAAAGCTCAAGTTTGGTGAAGTTAATCTTCAGATTTGTCAAAATTTTTTGCAAGAAAACCTAGCAAAATTTTTTTCAACCTGAATGCCCTTTTAATGTAGTGTGTTTATATTGTTTAGGTTCTTCTGAAAGCACTTCAGATTTTTCACGTAATGGATCTGAGAGCTCTGGGTCTACTGGATCTGATGCATTTGGTCCTCCTGGACGAATTAATTTTGATTTTCCAAATGTAACCGAGCAAAAACCAAGAAGACAACATTCAACTGAAATCCCTTCCACTAGCTCTTCCATGACTCCACCTAGTCCTACCTGTGGATCTCAGAGTCCTGTCGATTCGGATTCTCCCTTTGGCAATGCTCGAAGCCAAGGCACTTCTCAAATATCTTTATGTATTACACCATCAACCCCGTCTTATTTTTCAACAGCACCATCAACCCCCATAACTCCAGGCACCCCTCGAAAGACTTCACAGCAATTATTGCACCCGGGCTCACATGAATTTCCGTTTTCAAGCAAAAATATATCAAGGGATCGGTTTCCTTCAACAGGAGCCAAAACAACCCTGAGCACTTCTGCTGCAAAACTTAAAGCCTCGAAGTCAACAGAGTTTAATGTAAGGATTGGTTAAGCAGTTACGCTTTCGTGTCTGGAGCGGGAGGTCTGAAGTTCAAATGTCGGACCGGTCAAATCAGACACAGTGTTGCCAATGGCTTGCCACTGCTGCGACATTTCCTCGAAAGGAACTGTGTTGCTCATAAGCGCAATGACGTGGAGATGGGCCTCGCCAACTCGTTACACGCTTCGGCGTAATACAGCGAGTATATATGATGAAAGATTTGATTTGATATTTTGATCAGCTATTGTATGTTGATCTGTTATACAACCTTTATATACTTTGTTATGACAACAATGCTATCATAAAACACTTGTTGGAATTTGCAATGTTTTCTGAAATTTGTTTTTGATTACAACCATTTTGATAGGAGCTTAGCCTTTTCTAGGAGAGAGAACATATAAACTGTTATATCTTGAAAACGGAAGGTTTAGACCGGCAGCCCAGAAGGTTTATTTACCCCAAAGACGGCGGAAGGTTTGATGCGCCTAAAATGCACGTCTTTACTCACCTTTTAAGAAAATGTTTTACTGGCAAGTCAAAAGTTCGGCTAAGACCCCCCAAATCCACAATTTATGGGGGGTCAAAATGGCCTTTATTTACCCCAAAGACGGCATGGATAAAAATTGCGTAAAATCGTTCTCTGGGGTCCACTGAACAATGAAATGGTGAAGACAGTAACTTTAGGTTCGGCTAACCCCCCGACAGTAACGAATTTAGGGGGGTCAAAAATGGCCTTTATTTACCCCAAAGACGGCATGGATAAAAATTGCTCAAAAACGTCCGTTGGAGTCCACTGAACACAAAAATGGCAAAGACAGTAACTTTAGGTTCGGCTAACCCCTTGACAGTAACGAATTTAGAGGGAGGCTCAAAAATTGCCTTTATTTACCTGGAAGACGGCATGGATAAAAATTGCTCAAAAAACGTCCGTTGGGGTCCACTAAACGCAAAAATGACGAAGACAGCAACTTTAGGTTCGGCTAACCCCTTGACAGTAACGAATTTTGGGGCGGGAGGCACAAAAACTGACCTTTTCACCTGGAATAGGGCAACGGTAAAAATTGTTAAAAAACATTCTTGCAGTTAGTACGCTGAACACATAAATGGTTAAAACAGTTACTTTCGGTTCGGCTATCTCCCTGACAGTAACTAATTTAGAGGGAAGCTCGAAAAAATTGCTCTTATTTATTTGAAAACGGCAGGGGTAAAAACTGCCCAAAAATGTTTCTCGGGGAGCCCACTGAAAACAAAAACAATAGCAATAAACTTTAATATCCTCAAACTAATTTCTTGCTCTTACTGCAAAAGTCATTGCACCACTAAATACGGCTTTACAGTACTGCTTTTGAAAAAAATCATTTTAAGTTGATGGCGTCATCAATCATTAAGTAACGTGATAGTCGATTAGAGCAAAAATGACGTCATGTTGCGGTGACGTTGTCTTTACAAGCGATCTAGATTTTGCGTATCAGCTTGTCTTTTCAATGTGAGTCGAATGATAGAAAATTGTTGATCGTCAATCTTCTGAAACAGTGCTCGATGATGTACCAAGTAAAATTAAAGCAAAATACAACTATTAAATCACAGTAAAAGTTTACTAAAAAAATTACAAAAAATTACGAAATAATTTTCTATATATTACTTTAAATAACGAAGTATATAGGCTTCGTTATTGAAAGTAAGTAATAGAAAATTATTCAGTAAATTTTTATGGGCCATATCACGCCACAAAAACTGCTTTGAATTATAGCACAGACTCAAACCAATCCAGAGCATTTCAAAAAAGATCTAAAACACTGTGATAAATTAATAAGTCTGCGTATTACCAATATTCAAAATGCTCTTTCCGTTATCAAGTCTTTCGCTAATTGCTTTGAGTCCTACGTTCTATGAGTCTTTTGCTAATGCGAATTCTGCGACTTTTATCAACTTCATTAATTTTAGAGTTTATCGTAATGAGTGCACCGTTGCAAAAACTTTAATAAAATTTTTTCTGCTTGCAAATAATTTCGGAACAGGTAAACGCATAAAGCTTACTTAGAATGAAAGCATTATTCCGAAATGTCACATTATAAAACCCATGGCATTTTTAAAAGAGAACTGGAGTAAATTCACTGGGACTAGATAAACTTAGAGCAAACGTATTTGATTAGATGGGTGTTGCCTCTATCCTCCTTCACCCAGCCGAGACAAAGATATTTTACTTTAAACATGACCTAGGGCATCTCTGGTCATTATTTTTATTGGCAGTCCTGGCTGACAATGATAACCTCTCCGACGCCATTTTAGTTCTATCCTAAGGCAACGCCACAGTTAGACTAAACCACAAAAGCCTTTTAACCTATATAGAGGTTAATATAGGCCTCTATGGGCTAGGCTACTGCATTGAAACGTCAGGGTTACCAATGAAATTTTAATTAGGAAGGTTCCTACGTAGGGTTTGAAGTAAAATATCTCTGGAACGGCTGGCTCAAGAAGGATGGAGTCAATTACGCCAAATCTAATATGATACGATTGTCTTAACTTTAGATACCCCATTGATTTTGCTTGCAGTCCTCTTTCATCATAAAAAGGCGCATGATAGCATCTAAACTGGAGGCAGATGCAATAACGTAGCTAATGAACAAGATTGACGGGATTTCTGTAATCGCACGCATTGAAATTACAGTCAAACCTCGGTTTAACGGACAAATGCGGACCAACGACAGTCGGTTGTTGGAAAAAGTCCGTTAAACGAAAACGCAGTGTTCCTCACTCTGTTACAATTGTGTGCACCTCAACTGCTAACATAGCTTATCTGTAACAGCAAATCTTAGCTTTTACTTGGAAAACACAATAATTTTACTTGGAAAACACGATTTCTCGTTTCGTCGGCTATTGATTTTTGCTTGTAACAATTACATGTACAGCAGTCTATGCTTACGGAACGGTAAAATCCGAAGTCCGTTAAATCCGAAGTCCGTTAAATCGAGGTCCGTTAAATCGAGGGTTGACTGTATTCTAAAACTTTGAGACCATTATTCATATGATGTACTGCACAAAAAACTAACTCTTGTTGAATTCAAGTTGCAGCAAGATCACATTATTCTAGCATTGATAACACGGATTTCGTTTAAAACCACGTTCTACACTGGCAATATTTTAAAAATTCTTGATTATTTTTAGTTTGAACTTCTCAATAGACACTATTAAGGATTAATAGCGTTTATTTTTGGTGTTATGAAGACACCAAAGACAATGAGGTGGTCTCGATCAAACAGATCAACGAAATTAACACATTAAAGGATGACGTTAATAACGACAGCAACTTAATTTTCAATATATGGTAGGCCTCTATGTAAAAATTAGTCGTGCAATTTTGGCCCATTCTAGTACATTAGGCGTAAAATCGTGTGCGTAAGAGTGTGTTCTTATTTAGTTTTAACCGACTGTTGTCTGTATCAAATAAACTAAAATGCGCTTATTTGCTCACAATTTTACACCCAGCGTAGACCGGGACCAACAGTTCATCAGGTTCTTGGAAGGCAATATAAGGCGTTTTTCCATAAGTACGAACAAGTTTGGAATATACCATAATTATTGGCTACTGTATAATCCAACATTTGAAGATAAAGCTTATGTTTTTGCATTGACAAATGCTTGATAAAAGGGCATATAGGACGTAGGTCACATTTGGCTTTTCTGGTATTTTAAGGAAGAATCTTCCAAAAATTGTTTTGGTGCCTTATTCTTCTAACATCTTCGTTTGATTGATTTTTATATTTGGGCTGATGGATCAGTATTTTTGGTCTTGCTACTGCAGCGATGCACCTTCTGTTGAACTAAAACAACCTCACTGCTTCTTGCTTTTTTTTTTTCCTTTTTGTAGAGTAGAGCATTCATTTGGAAATGGTTTGAAATTTTGTTCTCTCCCTTTTCTTACCCACATTCCATTATTCAATCATTGCTTTTTGGCAACGAATACTACGTCCGGTAGTTGCTCTTTGGAAATTAAGTCTCCTAGATTGTCTTTTGCTCACTTTGCCAGTGTCCACAAAACTAGGCCCAATTGACGACTTTGCCAACTTTAGCTCCAAATTCTGAACTCATTTCTATCTCTATAATGGTTCTGTCACATTTTCAAAGACCCCGCATAATCTATTACATAAGCTCGTTCAAACTTACTGTATAACGTTTGTCTTGTCTTGTCTCACACCATAACCCCGATGTGATAGAAATGTTTTATAGCAGAGGTCAGTAACCTATTTTGTGACATGGGCCAATTTCAAAAAAAAAATTGTGGAGCTATCCTCAACAAGATACAATATGGTGCCATTAAGCCAATTCGCAGGAATTTGTAGCTCCATTTAAAGAACCGGTTACAGATATAGTTCCAGCAAAACTTGAGGAGCCCCACTGGATTTACAGAATTACGATCATCCTTCTTGACTTGAAAAAGTGAAACAGGATTTTCTCTAAAAAAAGCTTTTCTTTTGTGTTCACAACTCAATGTTCGTTTGTATCTTTTAAACAAAACTTGATCCTTTTTTTACAACTTTTACATGTTCCAGGTCGCAGATCATTGTAAAATAATACTCGGAATAGAGATTCGCGACCAGGAAGCAAATTCCTCAAGGACGTGTTTACTAACACTTGAATTTGTCAAATAGATATGCATGATAGTTGCAAGCTGTGATACAGTACTATTTGACATTTTTCCGCCGTTTTGTGCCAATCTATCTCTTCTATTAGTAGGTCTCAGTTTTTGGATTAGAACTGGGTTCTGTTGCATTAGTAATGTAATCCATTATGTTAATTAATATTTTGGGAATACGCATGTTGGACTTACGAGTTGACTACTCAAGCAAACATCTTGCTGTTTGTGCTAATAATGATAGACTAATTAAATGTTTTCAAATATCTCTGCTTCTTCAAAAAGAACTGCAAATTTACGATCTTTGAATTTATTTGAGCTGATAAATCTAAGATTTGTCATCATTAAAATTCTCCGCTCTGAGCGATTTGTGCAATGTTTAATTGAAATCGTAAACTAGCCAGCGAGTATTTTGAATGCTGGTAATATGTAAATTTATCACATTTTTTTGAGATTCTAGATTTTTTTGAGATATACTCGTATTAGTTGCTTCGAGACTGTGATGCAAATTTAACGCAGTTTTGGTGATGTGATATAAGACATAGAAAATTTACTTAATTTTATTTTTTTAATTTTGCCGTTGCACAATTAACTGTGCGGGACCGGTGCGTCTTGAAATTACTGCTATTGCAATTACATTTTATTCACCAAATTGCCTTGGCCAGGAGACAGCAAAGGGACCTTTTGGTCTTCGAGTCAAGCTGTCACTTGCCCGCCAGTCTACCACGCACGATGAAAGCTTCACACTACCCTTTCAATACTGAAAATCAAGCAAAGAAGCAGTGAGTTCCAATTTTTATAGTCTTTGGTTTGACCCGACCGGGAATTGAACCCAAGTTTACCGTTTCAGTAACAGTCGCTCTATCCACTCAAACACTGATCGGTTCAAGGACGTAATCTTTACTGCAAAACACTTTCGTGAGCAATCTTTGAACTTGTACGATTTTTGTGAAAACGAGATAACTGCTCAAACGTAACGTCATTGAAAACGACGGCATTTTTGCTCTAATCGACCATTACGTTACTTAATGATTGATGACGCCATCAACTTAAAATGATTTTTTTCAAAAGCAGTACTGTAAAGCCGTATTTAGTGGTACAATGACTTTTGCAGTAAGAGCAAGAAATTAGTTTGAGGATATTAAAGTTTATTGCTATTGTTTTTGTTTTCAGTGGGCTCCCCGAGAAACATTTTTGGGCAGTTTTTACCCCTGCCGTTTTCAAATAAATAAGAGCAATTTTTTCGAGCTTCCCTCTAAATTAGTTACTGTCAGGGAGATAGCCGAACCGAAAGTAACTGTTTTAACCATTTATGTGTTCAGCGTACTAACTGCAAGAATGTTTTTTAACAATTTTTACCGTTGCCCTATTCCAGGTGAAAAGGTCAGTTTTTGTGCCTCCCGCCCCAAAATTCGTTACTGTCAAGGGGTTAGCCGAACCTAAAGTTGCTGTCTTCGTCATTTTTGCGTTTAGTGGACCCCAACGGACGTTTTTTGAGCAATTTTTATCCATGCCGTCTTCCAGGTAAATAAAGGCAATTTTTGAGCCTCCCTCTAAATTCGTTACTGTCAAGGGGTTAGCCGAACCTAAAGTTACTGTCTTTGCCATTTTTGTGTTCAGTGGACTCCAACGGACGTTTTTGAGCAATTTTTATCCATGCCGTCTTTGGGGTAAATAAAGGCCATTTTTGACCCCCCTAAATTCGTTACTGTCGGGGGGTTAGCCGAACCTAAAGTTACTGTCTTCACCATTTCATTGTTCAGTGGACCCCAGAGAACGATTTTACGCAATTTTTATCCATGCCGTCTTTGGGGTAAATAAAGGCCATTTTGACCCCCCATAAATTGTGGATTTGGGGGGTCTTAGCCGAACTTTTGACTTGCCAGTAAAACATTTTCTTAAAAGGTGAGTAAAGACGTGCATTTTAGGCGCATCAAACCTTCCGCCGTCTTTGGGGTAAATAAACCTTCTGGGCTGCCGGTCTAGTTGTAGAACGCTTAAATTTTATAAAGGTGGTCTTAAGATTTTTCGAAACCTTCATGGAAAACTTAAGCTGTAGCACTGTTGCAGTGTTGTACTTTGTTTCGTTGTACTTTGTTTACATAATTATATGTATTGCAGAACCTTACTTTTCTATTAACAAAATAAACACTTTGCTAATTCGTGCAATTTTGAAATAATTGTTGTTTAGATTGGAAGTCCTAGAGAAAACTTAGCGCTGGGCTATGGAAATATGTCTGGTTCTAGCCAGAGTTTAGCTTCGACAGCAAGTCATTCATCTCCTTCGATTACTAAGCAATCAAAAGGACATAAAAAAAGAAACAAAAGGCCAAACTTGACGGTTGATACAGATAAACTGGACTTCATTAGTTTATCGCGAAGTACAGGTAAAGTTTGACGTTTGTGGTGCAAGTCTTTTGTCACAAACTTAATAACAAAGTGTTGCACATAAAAAATAGTCCAACTTTGACTTGTTTGATGAGCATTGAAAACAATCTTAACCAGAGCTCCTACGATTTTTTATCCTGCCAAATTTACTTCAGAAAAAGACATTTCAAGTGTGCTCTTGGGGACAGTTTCTCAATGTTCTTGCTGTGATGCTTTTGTTTGGGGTACCAAACCTGTCAATTGCTAAAAGCTACATAACCCTCATATTATGATCAGCCCATTTTAAGTTAATTTTGTCCTTTAATTTCTTTCGTGGACAGGTAAACTTTTCACTTCAAATTGAAACGATTTGTGCCATCTCAGTTTGTCTGTTTAGAAAAATGAATGCTTCAGTAACCTTACCATTTAGTTTCACTTCAACCGCCAACTGTTTGTTTTGTAGCTCGAAGAGGATCGTCAACTATATCACCAGAAGGACTTGACAGCTCGTCACCATTTTCAATAAGGTATTTTGCTACGCTCTTTTCTGAAGTATCTCTTGTTCAGTGAAAGGGCATTTCATGTTCTACCAAACATAGCTATTGCTAGTCAAACTGAAACCATGGCTGTAAATATGCAAGAGAAATTTACACGATGTTTCAAACTGCGGTCTTCCTTTTTTGAATGCTGGTGCTATATATAGTTAGCGTTTTCACATGTCCTCTTTTCAGACCCTGTTCTTGATTTCGGTGCTTGTTTATTGCTGTGTCATACCACTTCGAGCGTGACTCATTAGAAGCAGGCTTCGGATTCAAGAGCCGGGTCTGAAACGTGGACATGTAAAGACGCTAAATGCTTACTCGTTGTTAAGCAGATGTGCATGTATTGGATAAGCTACAGCTGCTGCTTTATAGCGATAGTTGCAATCAAAAAATCTCGAATGGGAACGACCGAGGCTCGCGTCGCGTGTTTCTTTGTTTTTATTCGGCCATTTTCTAGCTGACGAGTGCGAAGTTTCAAAAGTTTTGCTTGTAACTCGAGAACGGTTAGGTCTAGCTACGTGAAATTTTGACAGCAGTTTGAGATTAATGAGATGTATGTTTGCACCAAATTTCGAGGCAATTAGTATCGTGACTTCGGTTTTACGACCCGAAAAGCGACCCAAAAGTTTTTACGACTTGATGTGAGTCGACTCTTACTATTGCTATTAGTAGTAATGAGAAGCTTTTTTTTTTCGATGTTGTTTCAACCCCTTTTGTGCATCTGGCTGCACTCTTTAAGACCCACCAACGGTGGTCGACGTCGAGTGGTGGGAGTGCCCTGCTTTGTGCAGGGATCGAAATGGCCACCAACCTCCGGGATTATCTATGCCAGTAGCACTTCTGTGCTAAGGGTGATTCTCTTGTGTCCTCTTTGGACATAGGAGGCTGCCATCCCTCGGAAGCAGCCTGGTAAAACAACAACAACAACAACCCAAAAGTTTGGCGCAAAAGCGGTCTCATTCAAAAGCGGCTTAAGTACGGCAAAAAATATTTCACTTGGTTATATGTCTTAAGATACTTTTTCATCCCTACCAACCCAGTTTTGGCCGCGATAGTTTTGTTTTTCCTTTTGTTCGTAAATCTTGTACGCTCTTCTCTTAAACCACAAAACACCAAAATCTAATTTGTGTGTAAAATTGGTAAGTCTCAAGTTACGCAATTTTGTCTCCAGAAACTTTGTGGGGCCAACCCTCCCGGGAGCCTCCCCCAAAGTGGGGGCCCCAAAAATCAATTTTTTTAACGGCTCAAGCTAGGGCGCTAGTTTTTTTTTATTTTATTAGTTAACATTTAAGAGACGAGCATTTTCACATAGTTTGGGGCTACCACCTCCTCGGAAATCCCCCTAAAATCAGTTTTTTGAACGGCTTAAGAGCTAGGGCGCTAGTTTTGATAACAGTAGATATTTGAGAGGCTGATATTTTGGTACAGATCAGTTTTGTTGAGAATCTCGTTATTTAACATAGGTCACTTGGTCAGTCATTCAATGGACTTGCTCCTCAGCAAGCTCCTATTTAATTTTTTTTAACATGTTTGTTTTTTGTGTTTAAAGTTCTCAGAACATGCTTGTATATAGCGCGGTGAATAGTATGTATAGATCGTTGTTCCTGTGACTTGTTTTGTAATTCTTGCTATACAAACAGCGTTTTTTGCTTTACTGTGGTCTAATTAAATCGCCTGCTTTGGTTTCTATTTTTAGCTGAGGCTTTAATAAAGTTTTTATCGACCCGATATATCGTAATCTTCTTTTAATTTGTTTACCGCGCTGTAGACAAGCTGATTGAAATGTCAAATTGTTTGGTTAGAGAATGAAAGTTGATATAGAAAGGGGTTGGAGACTTAAAACTGCATAGGAGCCTATTCACAATGTGTAGTGATGCTCTTTTTGCAAATTTTTGGCACTTTTTTAAGTCTTACCAAGGCAGTTTACCAGTATGCCAGCTAGAGTATGCAGTACTATACAAAGGTCAAAAGGTAATTAATATTGACTTCAACTGATAAAGATATAATCCACTATTTTTGATCTTAAATGCTCTGTAAGCGGTTCATTGTCTAATTTTAGGAATTAAACTATTAATTAACCGATTTCGTTTTTTTTTCAGACCTCCTTCTTCCCCGCTTACACCCGATTCTTTGGGTTCAAGTCACCAGAGTTTGCCGGGGACTCCCAAGACCCCAAAGTCCAACTTCAAGGCCATGAAAAAAATTTTCAAAAAGATAGGAATTAAACGTGATAGGAAAATAAAAAGGAATCAAAGTTCAGAGTATTTGGCTGGTAAGAAGCTCCAGCAATTAAGTTATTTATCCAGTTTGATTCAAGAGTTTTCTTGTCTTTGGTTGCTTCAATTATGTGTAATTGCGTATGAACCAAGCTCTCTGCATTTGTCTAACCATACCAACGCTAAGCACGCTTTTTTAGGGTTCAGTTTGCAAGTCTTTCGTCAGGCCGGGCCTCCACAACTAGACCACAATGGGAAATAAGTGAGCTTCCCAAAGACCCAACGACGCATTGCCCATTCTGGGATTGAACTGGTCACCTGCAGTTTTTCAATCACCTGCCGTGCTGATTGTGCAAGATTGTTTTGACGTGAATTTGCGTACCATTTGTGTGAGTGATTACGTAAATGTTATTGTGTTGTTTAAAGACTCCGCTGACCAACTTCCTCCGGTGCAACGAAAGCGTTCGGGAACTATGCCTTCGCCAAATAGCAAGCTTATGATTGCTCCCAACTGCACCTTGCCTGCGTCACACCCTACCTCAGTATGCAGTACACCCCTTGCTAGTCCTGGTAAGTTGAAATAAAAAAAATTTAAGTTAACGTACACGAAATAATTTAACGTTGTTTGGTCGGCGAGTTAATTTTCTCCATTAAAAAATCAATAAAACGGCTTTTGCAGGCAATCTAACCTTAACATTTTCGGGGAAACGGCCAAAAAAGCATTTATAGTTGGACAATTTTGGGGGAGTCGTTGTATCGTTTATAAACAGGTAATAGTTGAAATTATCTCTACACCAGCGAAGGATGGTGACAATGCGAGCGAATGTGGAACTAAACGAACTTCCGTCACTGTTCAAAATCATACCTTTTGTTATTTATTTTAAGGATGAAAAGCTTGGCAGCACCACACTATTATTTTTCAGGAATGAGACCTTCCTTCAGCAATGATGAGTTTGATTCCTCGTCACGGCCGACTAGTTTAGTGGATACAGACAAAACACTTGTGCCTGACGATCTAGCTGAGGATCTGAAGGTTGTGAAGTTTGAGTATCCTGAAGGAGAGAGGAGAGGATCCACCTCTTCCTACCCCGATGATCCGAGTTCGAGTCTTTCTCGACATGGAAGTGTAAGTCGTTTGTGTGGTAATCAGTAGATGGAGCGTCAGCTACTGAATTGTTAGACCTGAGTTTGATTCCCAGTCTGCTTAAACCAAAGGTTGTAAACTTGAATTAACAGCTTCCCTTTTTGACGTTCTCTGGTAAGTATGCTGTGGAATAAACGTACATTGTGGTGAATGTGGAACGTCAACATTGTCCAGTGTGGAACATCCATCTTGATCAGTGTGGAACGTCCACCTTGAGTTGATGGACAGGTGGCAGCTCGACCCGAAAACCCTAATTCACTTGACTGTCCCCTGGTCAAGGCATTTTGGAAAATAGTTGTTGCAATAATCATTTGCATAATTCCTATGTAACCTATACGGTAGCTTTTGATTTGTCGTAAATTTTGTTTCGTTGCATGTAGAGTACTAGCGTTGCAACTTTTTTCTGGCGCCATAGGCCTAATGTTCGTTTAATTTTTGTAAGTTTTTCAACTTTTTGTCTCTTACTGCTGTTTCTGAAGAGAGTATAGCAAAGACGTAGCGATGTAAAAAAAAAAAAAAAAAATTTCAATTCCGCTACCCTCAATAATATTTAGCTTTTTTGCTTCAAGAAGAAATTGCACTTACATGCGCATGTAAAAATTTTCGGTGGAATAACGGGAAAAAATGCAACTTTTCCTCGTTTTGCAGTTCAAGCTAAATTTGGGTGATTGGTTTTTACAATCTTCAAAGTTGTTATATGAAGATCAAATGCAGTCTCCGACGATGTTGTTTTGACAGTTTTCTGAGCTAAGGAATGTTTAAGACGATTGTTTATAAGCTGACTGCTAGGCGTGGTTGTTGCAGTTTAGATTAGAATTCAAGATAGCTTCGCAAAGTAGCTGGCATCAACAAATTTAAGACGGTCTTGCGGTTTTTTTCATTTGGCAAAACAAAATCGTTTTTCAATTTCATCAAGAAAAGATTGCCACGCCGCCTTTTCAAAGCCTTTTGTTGTTTTTAAGTACAGTTTAGCTAATTTGAAGTTGGAGAAAGAAAAATGTGCTAAATTTGTCCATCTTCAAATCCGTGAGCTAAAGCAAACAAACAAGGCCTGTTTTTCTCCAAATTTAGCTAATTATTTTTTCACAGTTAATGCAATCTGAGGAATGGGACATCCATTATGATGATCTGAAAATAATTGAAAAGATCGGCTCTGGGCGGGTTGGGACTGTCCACCGTGGCTACTGGCATGCTGATGTGGCTATCCGTGTCATAGATATCAATATAGATGACGAAGAAAAACTCAAGGCTTTTAAACAAGAGGTATGTAAATCAAACTAAATCTACCCCGGGTTGTATTGTCGCCCTTGGGACTGGAGCAGATGCAAACGTGGGGCAGTGGGTTGCAAAACTAGTGTAATTGAAGTAAACCGACGAAACTTTAAACCTAAATCAGAAGACCGTTTTTGGTCTTTGCGTCGTTTTTTATCCCCAGATTTTAGTAACCTTTGTAAAAGGACTAACCGTTTTTTGGATGTAACTATACGTTGGTGTAATCAAAAATCACTCGACATTTACTGGAGATCCTTTTGGATGGGTGCTCTTTATCCAGCAAGGCTAGGGAAATGCCCTCTTGATACGGCCCTGAACTTATGATAAATTCAATTTTTAGGGTTTCTTTCTCGTCGAAAGTTCAAGTGGTATTCATTACGAAGGACTAAATTGTTTGTAGCAGGGAAGCTGTGAATGCCAATTTTTATTGTTTGGTTCGACCGTACCGGGATGCTGTAATTCGCTTCTAATTTTCAATATTTTGTATTGACTAATAGCTCTAAATTTAATTGAAATGTCTGCAAATTGCATATAACCGTTGTTTTCTTTAGATTGGTGTCTTCAAGAAGACGCGACACGAAAATTTGGAACTCTTCATGGGTTCGTGCATGAACCCTCCTAACTTAGCCATTGTGACCGGTTTTTGCCGAGGCCGTTCTCTGTTTAATAGCATCAGAGAAAATAGACTACAAACTAAAGACAACCACATGAAAATCATTGCTCAACAATATAGTGCAGGTAATGACTAATGAAGCTTTATTTCAATAATAGGCGTATACTAAAAGAAATTTCATAAGCAGGCAAATCTATAAAAATATTTTTTCAACCTCGGAAAGGTTTGAGTACGAAACATTGGTGGGCAAAGCGCAATTCATTAGCGCCACCGCAATTGCGGAAATTGCATTTTAAAGTTTTTTTCATTTTGGGGCATTGCAGAATTTGCGTTGTGGACTAATGCCTTAATATTTGTTGTGGATTATTTTCGCTGCGCTTTCAAAAATTTTTTCGATTAATAACGCAGTTTCATACTTTCAACTTAATTTTGTTTCGTTTCAATCGTAATGTTGTCAGATGTCGGCCATATTTAGCAAATTAGTTCCTTCTTTTCTGTCTAAAATTATCAAAAATGTGGAATTTGCATTGTGTTATGTAAATTTATTGCGAAAGTTGTTTGCGCTTTAGCTTAGTACAAAAATCCCATAGAGCAATTGTAGAAGTTGTGTTGGGCTTCCACTAAATTAAAAAGCTCATTGCAGAAGTTGCGCTGCGCTTTTAGTACTCTAGTCCATCTTGGCGAATGTAGAATTTTCAAGTTAAGCCTCAGTTAGCTTGTGTCATGCTTCAACATTAGTGTTTAGGATTTCAACCTGGCGTAATTATTGTGTAAGTATTGATGTGTTCCACTGTTCCTTTTTGTTTAAATTTTGTGCTTTTAGGGAATGGGCTACTTGCATTCGAAGGGCATTGTTCACAAAGATCTGAAGTCAAAAAACATTTTTGTGGATGGCAAACGAGTAGTGATAACTGGCTTCGGCTTGGTTGGCTTGCACGCTGTCGCTTATGACAGCACCAGGTAATTATGCGGTATGACCTCATTTGTCTTGATTGGTTGGAGATTTTTTACAGACCTCGTATCATTACACTGATTAGTGGCCGGGCGGATAGAACGTTTGATACTGAAGCGATGAACTTTGTTAGTTCGATTCTTTTGTGGTCAAATCAAGCTCAAGAAAACTTGGTATTGACTGCTTCTCTACTTGACGTTTAGCATTAAAAGGGTCAAAGAGAAGCCTCCATAACCTCTTTGACTGACAGGTTGGCAGGTTGCAGCTCGGCTTGGAAATCTTTGCTGCCTTCAAAACATTGTTCGACCGAAAGCTTTTTGTTGCCATATGCTTTTGAGTCTTCTTTCCTATATTCTGGGCCTTCCATTTCGAAGTCATTGTTTCACTGAGCAGTTTCACAATGGTGTCTTCTTCCCATTGATAGTATTAGCGCTTTATTTTACGAAGCTTCATGTACGAATTGTAATTACATTTTATTCACCAAGTTGCTTTGGCCAGGAAACAGCGAAGGAACCTTTCGGTCTTCGAGTCAAGCTGCCGCCTGCCCACCTGTCTACCACATGCGGTGAAGGCTTCACGCTGTCCCTTTAATTGCTGAACATCAAGCAACGAAGCTGTGAATACCAATTTTTTATAGTTTTTAGCCATTTTCTTCATTATGAACTAATTGTATAAAACAACGGAGCATAATGTTCGGAACATCGAAATATCTTTAATACAAAACACAAAGCCAAAATAACTGGAAACATATCTTGACGTTTCATGAAACTACTTCTTTTGACAATGTGAGAAGTAGTTTCCCGAAACGTCAAGATATGTTTCCAGTTATTTTGGCTTTGTGTTTTGTATTATGTATAAAACAACTTTTTGAGGTACAAGCTGTGAGAATAGTTTTTGAACAGCTTATTGTTAACAGCTGATGCAAGTTTTTGAAACCTGATTAATATCAAATGTGCGAATTCCAGAAAATTGCGAGGATATCTCAAAGTCCCAGACGGATGGCTTTGCTATCTCGCGCCTGAGCTGATCCGTTCTCTTCGAGTTCCTCTTTCCGATAATGATGACATCATTTCCTCGTTGCCCTACACTAATATGACCGACGTCTTTGCTTTTGGGTAAGAATTTTGAGTAATACGTTCTGACGTGGTTGGATACCTACGAAATAATATACTTTGGAACTCGATAAAAAACTGCTAAGAGCTGTGTAGTGTATACCACTATGCTAGCGCTCAATCTGATATTTTTATTTACGAAAAAAGGCTGTGTTTTAACGTTAACTTTTGTTTCAACTGGTTGCACGATTTGGTTTTCTCTTGTTGGTTTCCATTCACCTATTATTCTGTGGTTGAGTTTCCACCTGAGATTAGATATTGCTACTAGCACAGTGTATCTAATCATTCGACCGCATATTACCGCTAGACCTTTTCGGCGCATCGCAGGTCATCATTCAAGCAGATCTAATAAGCAGGAAGATTTCAATTGGTCGGTGGAGGCGACAGTTCAGTTGGCAGAGCGTCGGGTTGGTGATCGAAAGGTTGCTGATCCTAGGTTCGATTCCCGAACAGGCAATGTGTCGTTGTGTCCTTGGAAAGACACTTTACACTTATTTCCCATTAGAGACACGCTGTCTACCTGTTGTAGAGGCCCAGCCTAACGACAGATTTACAAACAGAACAAAAAAAAACGTTGTTCCGCGTTGGTGAGGTTGGACAGACGCGTAGTGCTTGGATCAGACGTTTGAATAAATGCATTGGTTGAATAACCACTGCTTGTAAATACTTGATTAACTAATAAAAAGATTTGGTTTTGACTTTTGACCTTCGGTTTCATTACAGCACTGTGTGGTTTGAGCTACTCGCTGGATCGTGGCCCAATCAAGGTCTGCACCCAGAAAGGATAATTTGGCAAGTCGGAAGCGATACAAAATACGGTCTTACTCAGCTTCAAACTAACAAAGAATCGGTTTGTTTTTCCATTTTGATAGTATTTTTGCATTGATTCGTTTTTATTACGGTAGTGGTTTGCGATTTTTGGGTGACAAAAAAGTAAATGATCATTCGGTTTTGCGATTTAATTGATGCGCAAAACCACGGGATCGAGATTTGGTTGAAACTATTTGATACTTCATTGATTGGGGTTAGAAGAGGTGATGGAATCTGATGTGCGGGGCTCCGTCCTACTCCGCTTATCCCCTCACGGAGTAAGAGGCAACGAAGAAGAAAAGAGAATCAAACCAAAAAGCTACTGTAGCTGAATGTTTGGTTGACTTTAGGTGCTGAATATATTTTGCTACGTGCTTAAAACGGATGAAGTTTGATTTATGCAAAAGGCTTTTATGCCACGCAAAACCCCAGAAGAAAGCTTGGTCCCAAAGTTTACTAAGCGATTAGAATCCAAAACTTCAGGAAATGTCCAGGACAAATTATAGCTTACTAAGTAATATTTTGCGTGCCAGTGGCAAACGCACGACGAAAAAAATCATAACCCTTATTATAACGCCGAGGCCTTAAGTACTCAATATGTTCGCGATACCCGTCTTCTCGTAATTAAGCCTGGGCAGGAAGCTACACTTTCCGAAGCAATGTCGCAGCGATGGCGAGGTGTTGTTAACACCGTCTGATTTAACCGAGAAGGGAATAAACCCTGATTGTGTTGGAACCTTTGAACAACTAACTGAAGCGCTAGAGGACGTCGAATGTGAAGTTAGTAGTAAACTAGGTAGAGCAGTTTCATGAGTGCTGAAGTTTTTGTTTTGCAGGACATCGTTGCTCAGTGCTGGTCCTTTGACCCTTTAAAAAGACCTGATTTCAGTAACAAAAGTACCGGGATCATGGGTTATTTAGACAAGTTACAAACCCAAATGCAACGATCTCTTTCCTCACACCCAAGAAGAGCCCCAAATAGGGGAATGCCATTAGAGAGGATGTACGAAGGGTCCCATCTGCGGCATTCGCCTCTTTCAACGCTTCACGATTTAGCGGAATAAAAATTACAGCTTTTTCAAATTTTTATTTTTTTCGCTTGTCTCTGCTTCTTGCCAGACGCGTGATATATTATTCTAATTGCTGTTGCTGTTTTCTTTGTTTTTGTTATTACTGCTGATTTTACTTAATGGTTGCGCGGATCTTCTATTGTGATTGCATTAATCAAAATTTATATCTATGAAATAATATGCAGTTATTGTTTTATTTTCTTTTATAGATTATAAATCCTGTTCGAATTTTCATTTGCAGTTCCCGTTGTTTCTACGTGATAGGCTGCCGTTTTTCACTGTTTTTTTTTGTATTTCGTGGTAAACGAAACTAAACGAAAAAAATCAATTTCGGCGGTAAAACACCTTGCCGATGCAGAATTTGCCTATGCGTAGCAAATCTACTTTCAAAACGTATTAATAAGTATTTGAATGTTTCGAGAAGTCCTGGTTCTGAGTTAATCTGCTGTACTTCGTTCATTCAAAAATCTTGCCAATCTTGCGTATTTTTGTTATAAGTTACCTCCAACAGGTTTTGTGAAGTCGTCGTTTTTTGGCTCTAGGGGTTCTATTGGTTCCATAATGTCTTCTCAACATGTTTTCGTTGTGGAAAACGAGAGCAATATTGCGCTTTAGCCTATTTTGTTTATCTAATGTCAACGTTAATCTTAAGGGTTGTAAATTGTTACGGATTTGTTACATTTATTGATTGCCTAACTTAGAAATTACGCACTTAAATGGTTTGTTTGTAGTGTGTTATGATATTCATTTAACCGCCATGCACTTCAGTAGAATCGTTTTAAAGTAATTAAGTGTTAAATTATAAGTCGAACTTAAAGTTAAAGCTGTTACTTAAGTTGAACTTGCTCGAGTACGCTTTTGAAGTGTCTCTTAAAAACGAAAACTCGGACCGTTGTGTTTTCACATCCAGTTTTTGTCGGTTTTGTGTAAATCTTGTTCAAGATGAGGTGGTTAAAAGAGTACTGATTAGGGTATTTAAATCAGAAGGGGTATTTAAGTTAGGGCAATCGTGTTAGATTAGATTGGCATTGACTCTGTCCTTCTTGACGCAACCGTTCCAAAGATAGGCTACTTCAAACACCACGTTGGAATCTCCCGAATTATAACTTTTAATAGCTTCCTTGATGTTCCACTACAGTAGCCCGACCCCCAAAAGCCTTCATTAGCCTATAGGTTAAAAGGCCTCTGTATCTTAGCCAAATTGCGGCGTTGCCTCAGGATAGAACTAAGATGGCGTTGTCAATGTTATCAGCGCCATCGCTGCCATTAAAAATTATGATTAGAGAGGTCCCTACATCGTGTTTGAAGTAGAGTATCTCAGGAAGGGCGGGGTAAAGAAGGATGGAGTCGACGCCAATCTAATCTAATACGATTGCCCTAACTTGAATACCCCCATTGATTTTGCCTTCAGTCCTCGTTCAAGAAAGTAAAATTGAAGTCAACAGGAATGTTGTGTGCACGTTTTGTACTGCCATCTAATTGCTGCTGCGCAGTGCGTATTGTACATGAAATTGCAATTGAGATGTGTAAAACTTATGTCGTTTATTACAAAACCGAACTTGAATCGAAGTTTGACTTAAGCAAAATTTTAAGTACTAATAAAATTTTAAATGCGATTCCAACAAGGCACCAAAGCTATTAATATAGGACTTGAGTTTATCAAATTCGATTTTAGTCGGTTTAAGTTTGATTGATTTTCGCTAAGTCGGACTTCGGATTAAGTTGAACTTGTAGACGGCTCTTAAATAGCTAAACGTTGTCGATTTTGTAAAGGATTTTTTGGAACATTCAGTACCGTTTTTTTAGCAGTAGTAAACTTGTTTTAGTTTGAAGTTAAAATTCGTCTCTTTTCACAGTTTGGTCGATAGGTTGAGCCCTGTTTGGTGTGCCTGATTGCGTTGAGTTACTTAATAAAAATCTTTCAATTTCAATATTAAAGGACTTTGGTTCTGGTACAATGTCCTGGACTCACCGCTGCTCTTTATATTTGCTACAGCCTACAATTTTAAACTTTATCTTTATTGCTAATTTTTTTAATCGAATCAGTTGCTTACTTCAGTGAAAAACAAAAGTTTCATGTCGA
The DNA here is from genome assembly GCA_963965965.1 of Trididemnum nubilum. Classification (NCBI taxonomy): domain Eukaryota; kingdom Metazoa; phylum Chordata; class Ascidiacea; order Aplousobranchia; family Didemnidae; genus Trididemnum; species Trididemnum nubilum. The sequence goes on along the minus strand of OZ014474.1, from coordinate 11,119,390 downwards.
TTTGTATTCTAGTATTTCTTAAATAAAATTGTTTGCGACACCAAAATTGCAAACTACGTAACATCTATATTTTTTTAAAAATAAATTTTGTAGAAATAGTTTTACGACGAAACGTAATGAATGTATCACATGTAGTGTGCTCTGTAGTGCCTAAAAGCCTATGCCATGTGCCTATTGAAATTAGCTTTTGTCTCTTCGATGCTGTTTCTTTTTTTGTCAACAGATTAATATTAGGTGATCATTTAGGGTTTAGGTCTTCAACGCATTTTAATATACATATGTTGTATAGTTCAACATGAGCTAAAATGTGCGACCATTGGTTTCATGTTTATTACAATCATCAGGCACATTAAATCTCTGTAAAAAAGCAAATGCATCATACATCAACTGACTGGGTATTACAATTCTCTATTTAATGCAAGTAACTTAACCACTTACCGTCGAAAAGTTGCAGTCCATCCTATTAAATTCTGCCTTGGTCCCTTACTGAAATCCGAATCTCTAGTACCAACTCTAGCACATTTTAGCTCATGTTGAATAGTTTCACCTAAATAATAGCTCTGCTTTGGCATTGAGCACTGTTTGTAGGTGCTGTGAAAATCACTTACTCTAGTATGTTGTATAGTTCAACATTTCTAATGAAATTTTTCATTATACTCGCGGTATTACGCCGAAGCGTGTAGCGAGTTTGCAGGGTCCATCCCCGCGTCATTGCACCCGGGCAACTCAGGTTCTTTTGAAGAAATTTTGCAGCGGTGGTAAGCCGTTGGCAACACTGTGTCCGATTTGACAGGCCTAAGATTTGATTCGTAGACATCTCGCTCCATTGGCGATCACGCTACTGCTCGACTAATTTGCCGGTTTTTTGAAATTGCTCTAAGCTTTTGAAGTTCGCTCATTTCAATGTGCTTCTCTTCAGGTTTAGTTTGCACGTACTTAATGGTTTTTGGTAACCTGGTACAATATTGAAGGGCTACTGCTCGAGATCGGTTTTATTGAAGAAATGAGAGCTACTCCAGGTAAAAAAGAGGTACCCCGAATCTTGATCTACGATTCCCCTTATTTGGCAAAATAGATTTAGTCTGTTCGACTCCGTACCATTTAGCAACCGAAATTTTTTGACTCCAGAGGAAAACTTTGGTAATCGAACATCGCTTTGCTTATTCTGCGAGAAGTTTTGCAAGTTGCTTATTCTTTTCAGATGTGACAAAAGTTCGAAACGCTACGGAGTCAAACAGGTAAAATCCATTTTTCCGGATAAGGAGAATGGAGGAACAGGGTTTGGGTGATGTTTTTATTCTCATTTCTTCAATAAAACCGATCTTTAGCAGTATCTCTTTATATTTCATTATTCAAAAACCAACCCGCTCGTTTTAAAACAAGATGTTGAATCTTTGTTTGTGCAGATGAATACATATACAGTACATTTGAAAACGAACGATTATTTTGTGTTACTCTGTCAAAAGCAAATCTGCGAACGCAGCGCTAAATTTGAATTGTTTTCTGCGATAGCTATGTCAAAAGTTTTGAAATTGTCTAAGAACCATGTAATCGCAGTTGCACAGAGTCGCTTCTACGAGTCGCAGCTATTGCTTGCTTATGGCTCTTGATTTCAGCGACTATGGTTTGACGTAATTTTGCATTTTACTGTTGAAATTATGAAAAATATTGTTATCAAGCTGATATGAATTGTTTTATTTGTACTTGAATAGGAATTAAACGATTTTTTGATTACAGTAACGTCCGACTTACGATTATAATTAGGAATTTTAAGCTATTGCAGTTAAAGGATCTTTGGTTCATCATTCATTTATTTGTAGAATCTTACCGTTAATAGATTGGCAGAAGACGGATTGGTGTAAGGTGAAGAACCTCTCTTGAGGACTTGTGCGTACAAAGAGTGGATTATCGGAATATTTCCACTTTCCAACTTAAGCATTCACAATGGTTACTGTAAGCTTACCGCAAAAAGCCATCAGATCTTTCCCTGAGAATCATCAGCTCTTCGGTAGCATTTATGAGTCCGGTGCTCAAAGGTCTCAGGACTGCGAAGACTTATGAACCACAGTTTTCTTAATTACGTTGCTTTACGGTTATTCCAGTTTTTACGAGTATAGTCTCGAAAAAAAATAGGGTGGAGAGTGGTTAAAGCGGTCGAAGTACAGTTACAAAGAAAGATTTTTTAGTGAAATTTTAGTTTAAAACTTTGCATGATAAATAATTTCAACTTAAAATTTTATCGGTACCGCTATAACGTGAGTAAAACAAAAATGTTGATGAAGATGAGCTAGTAGACGCTCGTTTTTACTAAGTGTACACTGTAGGGCGGTTCAAAAAAAAATTTTTTTCTTGAAAACACGCTATCATCCCCCTAAAATCGTGAGGTTGTTTGAAAAAACACCACAGAAAAAAATTCGGTTTGATTCCTCCAACATCCGCCACGGAAATCGAGTTTTTGTTTTTTCTTCAAAATTCGGGGATTCCCCTAATTTAAATAAGTAAATTTCTTAATTTTTATGCTGTTTTAGACAATTTTCTCGGAATTTTTTAAAGGAAGGTTGTTACCAACGGTTGAGTTAGGTCACCTAATAGTTTGGTGTTACGTCATCAATGACGTCTTCAAGTTTTGGGGGAATTCCCAAGCAATTCTTCACAATTAGAGCATTTTTTACGAAAAATCTGCATTTACTGAACTAAACTCGATTTTTGGTTTTGAAAACATTGTATTTCTTCAATAATTGATAAAAAAAAGTTTTGCTCAGCAGTTCATACTGCATGTGTTAGTTAATTCAACGTCTTGTCGCAATATGAACAGCAATACAATAAAACAAAGCAGATTTCAGCAACTTAGAGTTTTCTTTCTAAAATCTGGATACTTCTGCCTTATGCTTTCGACGCAATGCAAGATCATGTTTCGTTGTTCGTTGTCGGTAGTTTGAACGTCTTTATAGTCTTCAAGTGTTTTGATGCCCCTTTCAGCTGTGTCATTTGTCACTTTTATGTTAAATACTAATCGTTCAAGCCTTTGGTATGAATCAGACTTGCACCATTGGCTTTGAGCCCGAAGCAGAAACTGGACATCATCGATGGTGAATCGAAACCGCTGGAGCAAAAGCACAGAACGTCTTCCCGCCAAATCTGAAATCCGTGTTGTCTCTGTGATGTGGGGCAATACTGGTTTTTGTGGTGCGAGCACTGTGTGCTGATTTTCTCGATAGATTTGGAACATCCTACGAGCTAAAACTTCTTTTTCTTCACATGCAAGTTGCTTAGAGCACAGAGCAAATGGTGTCAGTTCTTCGGTCAAATACCATAAATGGAGTGACGGGGCTTTGGCAGCGTTGTGTGCAATATTGCCAAGTTTTGAAGAACTCTGATATTTCAACATTGTTTTGTAAAACGTAAGATCATTGTATGCTGCCTCTGATGCTAAAGGAGACTGAAACCAAAAAGACGAATAAAATATAGCAACAAAGTCTCCAAAACTTTGCAGTTTTTCAAGATTAGTTTCTTCAACTTGGAGTTGTCCTTGAAGCAATAACATTTTTAGAGAGTAAATACAACACGACATCCATCTTGCTCGGTGTTGAGCTCCAGGGCGACGAAAAGAAAAATTTGAAAATGATTTTTCATCGATGTAAGTGCCTTAACATGAAAAAGTGCCTTACATCGATGAAAAATCATTTTCAAATTTTTCTTTTCGTCGCCCTGGAGCTCAACACCGAGCAAGATGGATGTCGTGTTGTATTTACTCTCTAAAAATGTTATTGCTTCAAGGACAACTCCAAGTTGAAGAAACTAATCTTGAAAAACTGCAAAGTTTTGGAGACTTTGTTGCTATATTTTATTCGTCTTTTTGGTTTCAGTCTCCTTTAGCATCAGAGGCAGCATACAATGATCTTACGTTTTACAAAACAATGTTGAAATATCAGAGTTCTTCAAAACTTGGCAATATTGCACACAACGCTGCCAAAGCCCCGTCACTCCATTTATGGTATTTGACCGAAGAACTGACACCATTTGCTCTGTGCTCTAAGCAACTTGCATGTGAAGAAAAAGAAGTTTTAGCTCGTAGGATGTTCCAAATCTATCGAGAAAATCAGCACACAGTGCTCGCACCACAAAAACCAGTATTGCCCCACATCACAGAGACAACACGAATTTCAGATTTGGCGGGAAGACGTTCTGTGCTTTTGCTCCAGCGGTTTCGATTCACCATCGATGATGTCCAGTTTCTGCTTCGGGCTCAAAGCCAATGGTGCAAGTCTGATTCATACCAAAGGCTTGAACGATTAGTATTTAACATAAAAGTGACAAATGACACAGCTGAAAGGGGCATCAAAACACTTGAAGACTATAAAGACGTTCAAACTACCGACAACGAACAACGAAACATGATCTTGCATTGCGTTGAAAGCATAAGGCAGAAGTATCCAGATTTTAGAAAGAAAACTCTAAGTTGCTGAAAATCTGCTTTGTTTTATTGTATTGCTGTTCATATTGCGACAAGACGTTAAATTAACTAACACATGCAGTATGAACTACTGAGCAAAACTTTTTTTTATCAATTATTGAAGAAATACAATGTTTTCAAAACCAAAAATCGAGTTTAGTTCAGTAAATGCAGATTTTTCGTAAAAAATGCTCTAATTGTGAAGAATTGCTTGGGGAATTCCCCCAAAACTTGAAGACGTCATTGATGACGTAACACCAAACTATTAGGTGACCTAACTCAACCGTTGGTAACAACCTTCCTTTAAAAAATTTCGAGAAAATTGTCTAAAACAGCATAAAAATTAAGAAATTTACTTATTTAAATTAGGGGAATCTCCGAATTTTGAAGAAAAAACAAAAACTCGATTTCCGTGGCGGATGTTGGAGGAATCGAACCGAATTTTTTTCTGTGGTGTTTTTTCAAACAACCTCACGATTTTAGGGGGTGATAGCGTGTTTTCAAGAAAAAAATTTTTTTTGAACCGCCCTATTGTACAGTAATTATTACACGGTAAAATTAAAATCACTACGGCGTAAGTTTCGCCGAAAAAAACGGCTCCTTAAATAGAAAGATGATAATCAAATGGAATTATACAATATATTTTTTTATGAAGTTGCCGTGCCAGGAGAAGGCGAAGAGGCTTTGAGGTCTATTGAGTCTAGCTGGCA